>JAMXBB010000011.1:40838952-41102563 GCA_024138015.1 Lumnitzera littorea
ATATATATATTCGGCCTACATACCTATAAATACATATATATATGTTCGGTATACATATGCTTATATATAGTATTTATCATTTATCATAAAAATATACAATACATTTCATATATAATATACCGTATACTATATTACTTATACGCTATATTATATCTATATTTATGTGTCTCATACTACTACTTATGGAAGTATGTTAATATATGTATATATGTACTATACTATACGATTATATATGTATATATTTACTAAAGTAATTATACAAGAATACCCACATATATATAATTTCGGTATAAATCATCCTTGTGTACTATAGTATAAAATACATAATACTCCTTATATGTATTCCGACAAATATACATAACACATCTACTCATATACCTATGTACAATATACCTATGTACATGCATGTATACATATATAATGTTATACATACATACACTATTTAATTTATGTAGTAGTGTACATATACAATATTATATTTATAAGAAAATACTCTACAAATATTATCTTTATACATATGTATACTATATATAATATACATCTACAAATAAAATACTTACCTAGTCTTTTAATTTCTTTCTTTTCTTTCCTTCTTCTTTTTCTTCCTTCTTCTCTCTTTTCTTCCTCTCTTTTTTTTTCTCACGGTTTCATTTGCTAAATGTGTCCAGAATGTTGTTTTCTTTTCTTTTTATTTTACTTGTTTAGTAGCTTAGATTTTACGCCAAATCTTTGATATTAATTGCAAGAGTTTTGTTTGATTAAAGGTTCAACACCTGGCAAGATAATCTATCACGTAGGCTGCTTCTTTTAGCTTTCATTTTGTTGAATTTACTTTTGCTACGCAGGAAAGGAATTTGAAATAGGAAAGGGAAGAAGAAAATGAGATAAATTGAAAATAGTAGAGAAGGAAAATGAAATTTATTAACAAATATTTGTAATATTTCGAATCATACAAATTATAATGAATTTCCTTGTAGATTAGTTTTCAAAATTCTGTGAAATTTTATCAATTTAACTGGTGCTCGTTACAATTATAATTTTTACAAATTATTATGGTAATTTCATTACAATGTCGTACAAACAAGCGATTTAGTTGAAAATTACATTCGACTATAATTTTGTTGCTATTGTGTAATATTTAACTATTTTATAGGTTTACGTTTATGATTTTAGGGTCTTGAGCAATTTTGAGTTTGGTTTCGATTAATAATGCATAAATTAGTTTTAGGGTTTTAGTAAGCGATTTAGGGTTTTGATAAATTCTGAAGGTTTTATTATCGGTGTTATATTTGATTTATTAAACTTCATTTTCTTTTATTATTATTAGCCTTATCGACTTATTGTACAGTTTAGAACACTCGGACTCGAGTTAAGGTTCAGCTACTGTTTTTCCTAGGGTTTACATTCTTCTCTTAAATAAATAAATTTGCGGGGTTTACAGTAGGATTAGAGTATAAGATCATACATTAACTATCGTGCTCTTAACAAGCTAGTAGTGAAGAATGATTACTCGCTCGCTTTGGTGCTTATGAGTTTTTGATAGTGCCTTTTAATTTCTTTTCTTGCACCTATCAAAAGCTTCGTTCCAAGATGCCTTTTGTCTATTTTCAAAAGCAATGTCAATTCTTCCTTCAACATTAGAATCTTGACTAGCTTCATTCTTATGATCGATTCTTCTTAGATTCAGGACCTTCCTTTGATTAATTTTCTAGTTAAAGTAGACCTCAACTTAGGCTTCTTGAGCTTAATTGCATCTATGGCCTTCTAACTTGAAATTTGGAATTTCAATTCACATGATCATCCTCCTTTGAAAAAAAATCACCATGAATCTTAGCTCTTCTTGCTCCTAGGATGAGAATAAGGAAACTTTCTAGTAAACAAATTGTTCACACCTTCCTTTAACTTCCTTTGAGCAATTTGCTTCATCTTTACTTATGTTAGATTCATAGGAAGTAGCATTATCTCTTTCTTTCCTTTTTAAAAGTATAAGTGTTTTAGAATCCATCATGTAACACTCTTATATCATATATCCAAGGTCATCTAAGTATAACATCATTGGCAACATCTACTAGGACATCGCTGCATTCTTCTTCATCTTCATAATTGTCAATCTTGAATGGCACTTTGACCTTCCTTTTGACATGTACAAACCTTTTATCACCAATCTAACACAGATCATATGGCTTATGATGTGGCAAAGCTTTCAATCCAGCGCTATGGACATATGCACTAGAGATAAGATTAGTGTAACTTCCTTCATCAATAATGAAAGGACAAGTCTTACCCTTCACTAAATGTTTAGCATAAAATATAGTCTTCCTTGTCCTCTTCTGGATCATTGGCATGTAATCTTTGCCTAAGCATTCTGGATATAACATCAACTTCTTCTCCCTTAGTGTGATCCCTCTCTCCATCAAACTTCTTGAGTCTTACTTCAACACCATCTTCCTTCTTTTCACTTTCTACTTCCATCTTTGAAATTTTATTCTTCAAAACCATAGCTCTTCTGTTTAGACATTTAGAAGTAAGATGCTCGAGTCCTAAGCACTTAAAATATTTTATCTTGCTCAGCTTCTTTCTTAAGTAATTTTGGTCATTATTTGCACATGGTACGTTTTGGATTTGCTATTGTCACCTTTCTCAAAACTTCTATACTCCTTAAGTTTTAGATCCTTTTACTTTTCCTTCTCTCGTGGGGCTTCAAAACTATGAGCAGGATTAAGAGATCCGTCTTTAATTCTCTACCTATGTCTCTAAACTTAGAGTAACTATTTAATTACATTATCTAAAGTCTCACAAGATTGTAGTTCTATCAATTTGCAATCTCACATTTTAACCCTAAAATAAACCTTGTTGTAATTTGTTCCAGTCTCTTTTAGTTCGCACCTCATTAAAGGTGTATAATATTCCTATCCATAATCATCTACATACATTCCCTTTTATCTCAAATTCTACAATCTCATAAATAACTCCTACTCATAATAGCAGATCTATTCCTCGTAACTCTTTTCATTATTGCCCATGTAGTCATTTCTATTTCACCATCCTCCTGTACTCGAGCCTTTACATTTCTTAACCATAGTGATGCATACCCTGTAAACTTTAACGTAACCATTTTAATTTTAGTGGTCTCATCATATTCATAGCATTCAAACAATCTCTTTACTTGTTGCTCTTAACTTGGATAATCATCTAGAGATCCACGACAATCAAATTTCATCTTCAATTTGACAGTTTATAATCCTAGCATTGATTGTGATAGGAATTTGTCAATTGGACCCCCTCATCTAAGCTGAATTGGAGGTTTAGAGTGCATGGCTCGACGAATTCTTACCGCTTGCCTTAGTGTTAAGGAATCTGACTTAATATCCAGACCTAACCGTCTTCGTTTCTCTAATTATTCTAAGCCTTACACTTTGATAGAAGTCGTAGAGTGTCGACCTAAAGATGATATAAGCAACCCCTCTAATAGCTTAGCAGACTTGACCAACTGTTCGCCTAACTTGATTCTGAGCCAACTCAGCTAAGTTACAAACTATTTGGGCACTTGTTGACTCAATCTCCATTGTCGCCTTATCTAAAATAAATGCTTGCTGAATATAGATGTAGAGCCTTTAATGCTAAGCTACCCAGTAGACATCCTGTAGAAATTGGAACCTAGCTTGGTTGCTTCAATCTAGGGATTCTCAGCCACCTAGAGTCGCCTGACATATATACCAGTACGAATGGATCTAAAATATTTTCACTATCATATATTACAGATTTGTCCTTTGTTTATGTATATTATTTTAGTACTTTTCTATTTTAGGTAACATGACTATCTTTGTAAATTGTCCTAATTGGTAGGTTACCCTAATTACATGGTTATAATTACCCTTATATAATGTGAGCCACATTAGTTGCTTATCAAGAGAATTCCTTTTTCCTCTATAATTCTTCTTGTCTCATTATAAGTTCATCTTACTCCTAACTCTTATCAATCCTTTCAGTAAGGATTGTAACAAACAACCATAATTTGTGTCATATCAAAGTGGTAATTAATCTCTGTAGTATTTAGTTGGTATGCCATATCTAATTGGGTAGCTCGCCATTTGCTAAAACCCTCATAAAACCCATACTACTCGATGACGACATGATGCATTGATAAAAATTGTAACTTTGAAAACATAAGTTAATTCTTGACAAAAACACCAAAAATCGATTGGTTGCGACACATTAACTCAAAATTTTATAAATGGAAATTTTCAAAACAATGTTGTCTTGATCAACCAGTATGTTGGATTGTCTATAGTAATAATACTAGCGAGTATTCACCAGGTCAAATTCCTTAGGGAAAAGGGATGCACTTAAGTAATAGATTCTAACTTGTTACTCTACTCTAGGCAAGCTGAAAGGAGAACTAGGAATTGTGAATGAAATACTAATGAGAGAAAAAGTAACAACTAACACAATTAATAAAGATGTGGGCTAGTGATATGCTTTCGAAGTAGCAGTGAGGGTATACTGTTAAGATATTAGGGATGATTTTTAATTGGGTTTTGAAGGAATTCACTTGAGCTCGATACTGGGTAGGGCACTTCACTTAACTATGTAGCGAAAAATCTCTTCTTAGTTTCATTTTCCTATACGATCCCTTAAATACTTGATTTCTGTCATGAATTAAGTATTCTAGTCTTAGAAACTAAGGGGTCAATCTCTTCTTGGTCTCATAACCTATTCTAGTCCACTAGAATCGCTTAATGTGTTGTGAATTCAATAGGGAACACTTATCTCCTTTAGGTCTCATGGTTGTAAGAACTTGTTATTGATACTTCATCGACTTAATGACTTAATTAGGGAATTACACAATTAATCTCCTATCGGTCTCATAATTATGCAAACATATTAACTTTCAAGGGCACTTCATTTAATCTTCTCTCGATCTCATAATCAAAAGGAAAATCCATTGAAAATTCCATTAACAAGCACCTCAAAGAGTTCAATTGAAATACCAAATATCAAAATCTCACCTAAATACTCAGACTCATATCAAAACTATAAAGCATCACAATCTACAATATCCATATTATCACAAACCTTTAGGAACTACTTAGCCACTTATAGCATTAACAATGACAACAGTAATAGATAGCAATATAGTAGAAAAATCTAATGAAGAGCAAAGATACAAGATGATAACATGAGAACAATTGATTAGATGACTATAAGATCATAAATTCTTCTTAAACTAACTCAAATGTGTATCAAAATCATAAAAACAAGTGCTAAAATCATAAACAAGTTCAATAAAATAGTAAACAAGTAGTAAGCTCGTAAAATTAGACTAAACACTACAAAAATCCTAATTACGACTTGCATTCTTTGCTGCAAATGCTAGTATTTATAATTTTAGGCTACCAATTGATAGGTGTAAAGGTCTACTGATTGATCAATATATACATGCCGGCATTAGGTCATCTTCATGTTTTATGAAACATGTGTTTAGGAATTAGAGTTTTAAGTCACAAAAACCTAACGTTAATTTCTTCTAATGACCGATTGATGCAGATGG
Organism: Lumnitzera littorea; assembly: GCA_024138015.1. Classification (NCBI taxonomy): domain Eukaryota; kingdom Viridiplantae; phylum Streptophyta; class Magnoliopsida; order Myrtales; family Combretaceae; genus Lumnitzera; species Lumnitzera littorea. Next base: position 40,844,504 of record JAMXBB010000011.1, read on the forward strand.
TAACGATTAATTGGTGGTTGATTCTACTCCTACACTTTCTATTCACTACACTGTCTTCTCCTCCACTCGATTGCTTGATCCATTGACATAAACATGATACTTCAAGGTAATACCGATCGGTCGGTAGACCAAATTCACTAACTCACTTGATTTCAGCCTCCTAAATTGTATAGTGGGGCTACCAAGACCAAGGTAGCCCCTGTGCACTTGTACATAGGATACAAAACTAATGAAGTTCATCTAAAATCAATCCTTTTTCATGCATTTTTGGCAATTTTACTCAAGTTGGTCCATTTTATGTATAAACTCCAATTTCGTACAAAATTAATGGGTTTTTGCTAAATTTATGCACAAATGCGAGTTTTAAAGTTGGGAAGAATTGTATTTTTTGAACTATGATCACTACTTTTTGTTCCTTCAACAAGTTTACACCCACCTTGATATTACCGCCCTTATTGGTTCTTGGCTCGTCATATCATCTTGGTATCAGAGTAAAGATTTGATGAGAGAGTTATTATGTTGTGTGTTCTATTGAAGTTGTAGTGGTGCTGCGAGTGTTGGTGTTTAAGAGTGCTTGGGTGTGATGTCAAATGGTTATGGTGGTTTCGAGTAGCTATGCGAAGTTGTAGAGGGTGTTTTGTTGTATTCAGTAGTAGGCTTTGTTATATTTCGCTTTCAAACTAGTGAAATATAATAATTTGGTAGTAATTGAAGCTTTTGGGTCTATTCGGTTTATACGCGAAGTTGAAGTAGATTGGACTGTATTGACTTGAGTTTTCTTAGGTTGTATTGCGTTTGGTTGTTTGGAGTTTTGCCATTGTTTCTAGGTTACACCTTATCTGGTTATTTGGATTTATGTGTGTATTTGAATGAAAGTTACTAACAAAGAAGAAGATGAATAACCTAAGTTTTAATGCTATTGTTGGGGACAATGAAAGTAGTGTCCAATACCATGCTCGATAGACATTAGCCAGACCAAAAATTATAGACAAGAGTTTTGATAAAATGGTCACAATGTTCCCCAGGCTATACCTAAAGTTAAGGAAGCAATTCATGAAGCTTTATCAAGCAAAAAATAGTTTCTAACTTGGCAAGATTGAGATGGAGGAGTAGGAAGATAGGCTTGATGAGGATCAACCTAAAGGATGTGGAAGAGATGGAAGAAGAGTATTTTAAGGTAGAAGAATGAGCTCGTGCACCATATTCTTTCTTATTAGCTGTAGGGTATTATTCGTCATCGATCCTTTGTTTGCAATTGGGGTGCATTTATTCCTTTAAAGGGTGGCACCATTATTGAGTGCATTTTTTACTGCTGATCATGTGAAGCTCTAAATTTTGACCTTCAATGGTACTAGTGATGCTGATGAGTACCTTGATTAGGAAGAGAAGGTTGAATGGATTTTTGACTACTATCAATATGAGGATTATGATAAAGCTAGAATGGTCAACCTTGAAGTTTGGGGTATATTGTAATGTGGTAGAAAAATTTTCAAGCTATGAGGAGAAGTGTCACGCCCCGAAGTGGTAGAGTCGTAACAGCTCCGTCGTGTAAATCATCCTAAGATAGAAGTTAGCCTTACAACCGCTATCTTAGACCTGATCTACATAAGACATCCACGACTAACCCGCTTTGAAGTAAACAGTTTGTAATTTAAATAAAGCATTTATCTAAGAAAGTGAGAAAATATATGTATTTACTATAATTCAATTATTACAATTAAAGTTTACAATATTTCTCCGTAATATATTTCGAGTTATTACATCATTTGGAAATGAAAAATAATTCTAAAATAAAAACTTAGACCTTAAAAATATGTGTTTATTCTCCAATGTTTTTCCTCACTCCCTAGGATCCAGCAGTTGCTAGCTTCAGAGTAGTTGTTTGCCGTTTCTTAGCCAACACCTGCACGAAGTCTATAGGGATGTGAGCAACTACAGCTCAGTAAGTTAGGATGGAGGACTTAAAACTATACCATATACACAACAAGGTTTTCAATCACTTATTAAGTGCAATACATGTGCAAGCAAATGCCATCGCACGACGTTGTCTGGCCCGTCGTGAGATTAGAGAAATTGCGCCCGCTCTAATCCGGGTTGAGGAGTTACCGTTAATGCAACAGCTCACGACCAAACCTAGGCTTGTGTAATGGAGACCTTGCTCCTCCCGCGACTACCTTCAAACCACTGTCTTCACCCTCGCCGCAACTTCCTCTCTTGTCACTTAGTTCGACTGAGGATGAAGAAGGGACCATTTTGCAATCCTGCGCTATCCCTTTCGAAGGGGTCGGTATTTGGCCGGAGAGTCCTAAGTTCCCCTAACGGGTTGCCGTGCATGTTCGATTATGATTATTGGTTGTATATTTGATTAAGTCCAGTTTAGGGTGATCAATCATTCCATACAAATCATACAATACATGCCAGAGCAACAAACAAAATCATAGCATCACCCATAATCAAGCAGATGCACATATCTAACTATCTAACAAGCACAACCAAGCATAATCTTAAGCCTCCAAAATACAGCATCGTATAAATCCCAACTTACCTCGACTCCTTGCTCACTCATTTGAGGTCTGATTTGCTCAGGCCATCGTCGGTCATCCCTATAACACAAACGTGGTTTCAGCTTTTTATATAACTATTATAGGTTCATTTTATCCTATAACGCTTATTGTTAGGTTTTGTTTAGGGTTTAATATGCCTAATTATCTAGATCTTAAGTCTTTTACAATTATTCTAGGTTTGGGGTTAGGTTCGGGTTCGGTTTCTGCATCGATTTCTAAATTAGGTTCTAGTTCGATTTCTAAGTAGCGTTTTATATTCTAACCCTAGAAATTCGTTTCAACCCATAATGTGAAATTAATCACATTACTTCTAGATCTCCTAAATACCATCATTACCCCTAGTCAGTATTTATTTTACCTGGTACACTTAAATCTGTATTAGTGTATCGAATTCACTCCTAATGTAAGAAATTTTTATATTTTTCATATAGTTACATAAATTCAAATCTTCTATTAGTTTTATTATATATCCCTATTATTTATATAATATCAATTTTCATCCTAATATTTTCTATTTATTATATTTCCAATAATTATGTATTATGTCTTATTACCTATTATGTATATAATACACTTCTACTATTTCTGTCGCTTTAATTACCATCCCTAAACATCAATTATCATTTCAAAATGTCCAAATTCATCCTAAATTAGATTTTACTCCTAATTTCCCTAATTTACAAAATTAACTTAAAGTTAACTATTTTTCCCTATTAATCATAACCATAACCTAATAATTACATCTAACATCCTAAATGCTACAAGTATCATACTCCATCAGATTTCAACATCCTAAAACATATAATTATTCACTAAATCAGTAATTAATCATTTAATTACTTAATTAACCATAAATTACCCATTTTATGCCTCATTTTAGGGCCTAAAAATTATCTAAAAATTTCAAAAATTAATTTTTGAAAACGGGCTTCATAGCACTGTTCTATATCATCTAAGTAATCTATACAAAAATTTTAGGCTCGAAACTACACTCCTAAGGTCATTTATTTCTAAACCGAAATATGTTCGGTTTTGCACGATTTCTTAAGGACCATATATTACGAGACATATTTTCATCAAAATAATATTTTTCCTAAAAACTACATATAAAAATATTCTAGAATAACAAAATTCATAATTTTCTAATAATATTTACTATTTTTACAAGATTACACAAGAATCGGGCTGGAAATCGGACTCATCGATCTGAGTGGCTCCAGCCACCGCCGGCCGCCATGGCCTTATCGGCAGGCTTGGGCGCTGCCACTACTGTGTGGTGGTGGTGGCCGTCCACTTCCAGCTACTCGTCTGGTGGGGTTTCCCTTTAAAGGCCCTAATTGCACAGTTTTTCCTAATTTTTTTCTAACCCGAATTTTTCTCTCAATTTTCGTCTCTCTCTATTTTTCTCACTTTCCAAACTACCCAAATGAGCTCTGTGATTTTTCTTGCTATTTATAGAACTTTAGGGGATTTATTCTGCATTAAATTGGACTGGACAAGACAAGACAATCGCCTTATCCCTTAATTTTTAGCTTTTGTGTTGCCTAATTCTAATTGGTTAATTTTTCTTTTTCAGATTCTGACTTGCCACGACCAGGTTTGCATCATTCCACACCCGTCTGATTTTTTTCTAATTTTTCCACAATTAATTTATAATTTTCTTCAATTATTTACTAAGTTTTTGGCCAATTTAGGTAATTTTGCATATTTTTATCTACACGTAAATACATGTGGGGTACATGTGAACATTCCTAATTATTATTTTGGTCATTCTAAAATTTTTAGTATACATATAATCTATCTCTAATAATTTATTAGTTATTAGATTACACTTTTTGCCTTTTCGGTAATTAGCAATTATTATACTTAAAACTTGAAAATTTTATAGTCTCCTATTTTATTACTTATTTTCTTAAATTTAAGTTTACGGGGTCATTTTTACTAATATTTCTCTTAATAGTTTATAATTTGGGTTTGATCGGATTCTTTAACCGATCGCCCAAAACCTTATGTCCTAAGTTCAATCTTACGGTCAATTGGCTTAGCTTTAGGACTTACAAAAAGGAAAAGATACCATGAAGTTAGAACTTAACTAGAAATGAAGAAAGTCTTGAGGGCAAGGTTCATTCTGGATTCCTACTTGCAAGAAACGTTGGCTTAACTGCAAGATCTTAAGGAGGGAAGTCACATTGTTGATAAATACATGTAAGGGTTTCAAATGTTTATGATGTGTTGTGACGTCACTAAGCTTGGGGCCCAAACAGTGTTAAGATTCCTTTAGCAGTATGAGGTATAAGATTCGAGATGTTGTTAACCTATAACAATTCACTCCACTTGATGAAGCCATAAGGAATGCATAGCGTGTAGAGAGGCAAAGAAGAAGTAGACCGACTTAAGCTCCAATAAGTTGACTTGCACTATCCAACTGACCTATTAAATGTGGTGGTTGAGCCTATTTCGTTGTGGAACCGAGCAGAAGAGAAAAGTCCCAACCTAATATGAAAATCCGACCTATTGAGAAGGAGGCACTAAGGAAGTTTGAGAAAGGTCAGTCGTTAGGCAGGAAGACAAACAAGATTAAGTACTTAAAATGCTTAGGTTTTGGACATATGGTTGCCTAGTGTCCAAACCGATGTACCATGATCATTAAGGGAGAAGACCTGACCTTCAAAGTTAATGGTACTGATGAGGAATCCGAGGAGAAGATTAAAGTGAAGGATAATGCCGAGAAGGAAAATGATGAGATTGTTGAAGAAGAAGTCTATTCTTAGGACCTAGACAAGCTAACTTTAGTTGCTTGTCATGCTATAAGCTTAGAGTCATCCGTTAAGGATGAGTAAAGGGAGAATTTATTCTACATCACTTGTAAGGTCAAGGACCAAGTATGTGTATTGATTATAGATAGTAGAAGTTGCACCAATGTTGTATTTGCTAGCTTAGGTTTAAAGGTTGAAACTACTAAGTCGCATTCAAGGCCAAACAAATTGCACTAGTTAAATGAGAAGGGTGTACTTCATGTATTCTAACAAGTGCTTCTGTTAACCTTAATAGGTAACAACTTTGATGACATCATTTGTGATGTCTTACTGAAAGGAATCAACCCCCTAGGCTGATCACAAGAAGCCAAGCTAGAGGACTTCAACGACTCGTATGGAAAATACTAGCTTTAAGCCATAGCCGAGACAGGGACACCTATCTCGACCCGACCTCTAACTGACCTGTTTGTCATATCTTTATGTGTATCCAACATGCTTTTGCCCAATTGCAAAGTCTTGACCCAAAAAGTAACCCAGGAAAGGCTAGCTGAGCCGAGTTCTCCAATTGACCACTGGTGCCTGACTCCAATTCGGCTAACTTCCTAACCAGACTAATTGGCTCTCAACTTGATCTAAATTAGGTCAGCCCCTGACTATTAGCACTTCTTATTTCTGCTTATGTTGTATCATACTCTTGACGTACAGTTATCAAGTGACACGTACCTTTTGACACAACGTTCCAGAATGATTCTTTCTTTTCTATACCAAATATTCTTTGTCCTTTTTATCCCTTTTAGTATAATTCATGTAACGTAATTATAAAATACTCTTTTGTCTTTTCATACGTGTAAAATAACCTTAGTGGGTTAGTATATAAACCTCCACTTTCCTTGTATATAGACATCCAACTTTTAATACAGAATTACTCACTTAAGGCAACCTTAGTGCTCTTGTTATCATTCCACTCTTATATTGAGCATTATATTGACCTATAGCTAGGCATCACTCTACTTAACCAACTTGTACATAGGACAAACCCTGAGCAGTCTGCTGGGCTGAAAAGATAGGTGGACAAACTTATTGAACGAGAATATGTGAAGGAGAGCATGAGCTCTTGTGCTGTACTAGCTCTGCTTATTCTAAAGAAAGATGGTTCATGGTGTATGTACATCGATAGCTGAGCATTCAAGTGAATTACTGCTAAGTACAGATACTTGATACCAAGGCTCAATGACATGTTAGATGAGCTTCATGGTGTAAGGATATTTTCAAAGATAGATCTGTAGAGTAGCTACCACCAAATTTGCATAAGGCTAGGTGATGAATGGAAGATTACCATTAAGATTAAGCATGGACTCTACGAATGGTTGGTTATGCCATTCGGACTTACTAATACGCTAAGCACATTCATGAGATTAATGAACCATGTGATGTGCTCTCTTCTTGTAAGATGTGTGGTTGTGTACTTTGATGACATATTGGTGTATAGTGTTGAGCTGAACAATTATGTTTAATATCTTTGTGAAGTATTTGGCTATCTACGAGTTGAGAAGCAATATGGGAATGCAAAGAAATGCATGTTCTACTAGAAAGAGGTGATGTTCCTAGGGTTTGTTGTGTCAAGGGAAGGAATCTGAGCAGATGAGGAAAAAATCCGAGCTGTTTTGGAATGGCCGACGCTGAAGAATGTCATCGGTGTCCAAAGTTCTCATGGCCTAGCTTCTTTCTATAGGTGATTTATTGAGGACTTCAACATAATAGCCGCCCTATTGACCGAGCTGACAAAGACGAATGAAGGGTTCGGGTGGAATGATCAAGCTGAGCGAAGCTTCAGGGAGATCAAAGAGAAGCTTAGTGGTTAGAGTTTGTGGAAGGTTTCTCGTACGTCATTCAACACAAGAAGGGAAGCATAAATGTGGTCGTCGATGCTCCGTCACAATGGCAAACCTTGCTAACCACTTTACGAACAAAACTGTTAGGATTCTCACTCGTCCCTGAGTAGTATACTAATGACTCTCACTTCGGTTCCGTTGTTGAACAGTGTTGTGAAGGATTAGTTGTGGGAGGATATTATCTTAAGGATAGCTATCTATTCAAGGACCACAGGCTATGTATTCCAAATTGCTCCATACGTGAACTATTGGTCCGGGAAGCTCATAACAGTAGACTTTCAGGCCACTCTAGGGAGGTCAAGACAGCCAACCTGTTGAAAGAGAATTTTTACTAGCTAGGTTTGGCTAAGGATGTCTATAAGGTAGTTGGTCGTTGTGAAGTGTGTAAGCATGCTAAGGGGAAGAGAGAACCCCACGGAGAATATATGCCTCTACCAATGCTTACCTTACTATTGGTTAACCTCAGCATAGACTTTGTCTTAGGGTTACCTCGGACATCCATAAAGAAAGACTCTATTTTTGTTGTAGTGGACCGTTTCAACAAGATGGTGCACTTCATTCTATGTCATTGGATGAACGATGCTTTATATATTGCTGATTTGTTTTTGTAGGAGATTGTTCGACTATATGGAGTATCGAAGATTATTGTCTCAGATTGGGATATAAAATTTTTGAGCTATTTCTAGAAGGCTCTTTGGAGGAAACTTAGGACCAAACTAGTGATCAGCTCTAGTAGCCACCCTTAGATTGATGGCTAGACTAAACTGGTAAACAAGACACTAGGCAATCTACTCAAAGTTGTTATAGGGAAGAACTTGAAGGATTGGGATCTATGCTTACCAGTTGTAGAGTTTGCATACAATCAAACTGTCTACAGCACTACAGGGAAGACCCTATTCGAGGTCATTTGTGGCCTTTACTTAACCATTCCCCTTGACATGATTAGCACCCCAGCATCTATTGAAGAAAGTCAATCTGGAGTTGATCGAGCTCGAAAACTACATGAACTACACTAGTTCGTAACAAAGAAGATCGCTAAATTCAATCAGAAACCGTAAGAGATTGGTAGCCGAGGCTGCCAAATTATTTCTTTCTAGCCAGGAGACTTAGTATAGATTTACCTCAACTGAGAGCGATTCCCGTACTTAAGACAAAGCAAACTATCTCTTCGAGTTGATGGCCCATTCAAGGTCCTAAAGAAGATCAATCGTAATGCCTACTAAATCGCGTTGTCCGATGACTATGGTGTCTCCTCTACCTTCAATGTGTCTAATTTGATTCCCCATCAACCAATAGAAGACCTTGCGAGTGCCTTAGAAGAACGAGCAGAAATTGCTTTAGATTTGAAGACAAATGTTTCCAACCCCCTAGGCCGATCACAAGAAGCCAAGCTAGAGGACTTTTAGGGCTCACATGAAAGATACTAGCTCTAAGTCATAGCCGAGACGAAGACTCCTATCTCAACCTAACCTCCAGCCAACCTATCTGTTAGATCCTCATGTGTGTCTAACATACTCCAGTTGCGAAGTCCTGACCTAGAAAGTAACCTAGGAAAGGCTAGCCGAGTCGAGCCGAGCTTTCTAACCAACTGCTGGTGCCAGACTCCAATTTAGTTAACTTCCTAACTAGACTGATTGGCTCCTGACCTAATTTGTATCAGGTCAGCCCTTGACTACTAACGCTTCCTGTTTCTGCCTATGTTGTATCATACTCTTGACATACAACCATCAAACGACACATACTTTCTAACACAACGTTGTAGAATGATTTTTTCTTTTTCATACTAGATATTCTTTATCCTTTTTACCCCTTTAGTATGATTCATGTAATGTAATTATAAAATACCCTTTTGTCTTTTCATACATGTAAAATAACCCTAATGGGCTAGTATATAAACCCCACTTTCCTTGTACGCAGACATCTAGCTTTTAATACATAATTGCTCACTTAGAGCAACCTTGGTGCTCTCATTATCATTCCACTCTTATCTATTCCTTTTAGCAAGGAGTAGTGGTAAGTAATCCTTCAATTCGGATCGGTGTGTCATATCTGGAGAATTATAGGCTGAGTAGGATCGAGTGGTGAGTCATATCCATTCGATAGCTACTTGGACTTTGCTAGTTTCTTTTCTGTTTTCTTTTTTGGTTCATTTGTTATGGTGTTTCTCCATGTGTCTAACCCTGGAGATGCATCACTTGCTTATTATGCCTTACATAAGTTGTTAGGCTAACCTTAGCTGTTTGATTAAAGGGTCATGCATAATGGGTACATGAACATCTATTCATTTAAGAAGGATGGAAGGAAGGTTACCTTAAATGCAATGACGCCAAGCTAAGTTAGCAAATTACAGGTTAAGCTTACTTGAAGTTCAAGGAAGGCATTAGTCTTGAGCTGATCTAAACTAAGAGAAGATATGAAGTTAGACGCACCAACATTTTTATCCATAAGTTAGAGTTAAGGGAACTTTTTTATCCGACCTATAAGATGAACCCCAAGTAGGTTATTGAACTTTAAAGGCAAGTTACCAAGTTGATTGAGGTATGTGAGGGAGAGCCATAGTCTATGTGCAATCCCAGCATTACTTGTGCTAAAAAAGGATGGGACATGGATGATGTGTGTGGACAATTCAGATGTCAACAAAATCATAATCAAGTATCAATATCCCATTCCTTTAGTTGATGATATGTTGGATGAGCTGCATGGAGCTTACATTGTCGGCAAGATCAACCTCAAGTCTTGTTATTATCAGATTAGGATGAGGCCAGGAGATGAATAGAAGACAACATCTAAGACTCATCATAGGCTATATGAGTGCTTAGTTATGCCTATCAGCCTATCCAATGCCCCTAGTACTTTTATGAGACTAATGAACCATGTGCTCTAAAATTAAATCGGAAAGTTTGTTATGGTCTATTTTGATAATATCTTGATCTATAGCTCTGACCTACTAAGCCACCTAGATTACTTTCGAGTTGTATTTGGTATGCTGCGAGCTGAGAGGTTGTTTGGTAATTTAAACAAATGTTGTTTTTGTTAGGAAGAATGGTCTTCTTAAGGTATGTTATTAGTGGAGGAGGCCTACAAGTAGATAGTGAAAAAATTTGAGCTATTGTTGAGTAGCCCACTCCAACCTCCAACACTAAGGTAAGAAATTTTCATGGTTTGGTTTTTTTTTTTTTTTTTTTTTATCGTAGGTTTATCCAAGGTTTTAGTACAATAATAACATCACTTATTGAGTTGACCAAGAAGAACATAAAGTTCAAATAAGGAGAGAAAGAAGAGAAGAGTTTTGTTGAGGTAAAGTAGAAGTCAACTTCCGCTCCAATTTTGGCTTTACCAAACTTTAAGGTCTTTCAACTAGAATGCGATGCTTCAAGAGTTAGCATTGGTGCCATCCTCATGCAACAAGGTTGACTTGTTGCATATCACAGTGAGAAGCTTAGGGGAGCCCAATTGAATTACTCTCTATATAATAAAGAACTTTATGCATAGATCAAAGCGCTTTACGTTGCTTAAGGAGTTTGTTATCTATACCAACCATGAGTCTCTAAGATACTTGAGAGGCTAACCAAAGCTTTCAAGATAATAGGATAAGTGGGTGGAATTCTTGGAGGTTTTATTTTTGTTATAAAGTAAAAGTGTGCAAGGCAAATGTGGTTGCCTAAGCTCTCTTTGGAAGGCATACCTTTCCTTTCTAACCTCCAGACATGACTATTGGGATTTGCCAGCATTAAGGGACTATACCCATAGGACCCTTACTTCGGTCCGACCTGTACTAAGTATAGTAGGTGATTATTATGTAGATGAAGGATATTTATTTTGTGGAGGCAAACTCTATGTGTCAACCTATTCGACGAGAGAGTTGTTGGTGAAAGTTCATGGTAGAGGTCTCTTTGAACACTTTAGAGAGAAGAGAACATTTGAGCTGTTTTGGTACTTGGTTCTTTTGGCCTAAAATTAGTAAGGATGTCCATTGAGTTGTGGAAAGGTGTGTAACTTGTAGAAGAGTGAAGAGCTGAGTAGAGCAAGGAAGAGCCATACCTCTGCCTGTCCTAAATTAACTTTAGGTTAAGCTGAGTATGTACTTTGTTCTCTTCTTACCTAAGATGGCTTGAGGCAAAGATTTTATCATGGTTGTTGTGGACAGATTCAACGAGATGGTATATTTTGTGCTTTGCACCAAAACTAACGATACTTTGGCTATCTCTTTTTCTCTTTTTGTAGGAGATTATTAGATTGCACAACATACTAAAAAGCGTTGTCTTTGATAGATACCCAAAGTTCTTGAGCTACTTTTGGAAAACTAGCTATAGCTAAGGACTAAGTTGCTCTTTAGTACATTGTATCACTTGCAGATTGATGGTCAAACAAAGATTGTCAACCACATATTGGGGTTATTGCTTCAAGCTATCATAGGAAGACACTTGACTAATTGGAATGTATGCTTACCTAAAATTGAGTTTGCTTACAACCGATATGTTCATAACACTTGGGCCAAACTCCATTTGAGGTTATCTATGGTTTCAACCTTGAACTATCCCTCAATCATGTAATAGTACCCGTACCCTATAGACCTTAAGGCAAGAGATCGAGTTTAAGCCCTTAAAAAGACCTATCATAGGGTAACCAAGTGATTGGACCAGTTCGCATAAAGATTAGTGTAGAAAGGACAAGGAGGAAAAGGAAATTCCAATCCAATAACTTAGTATGGTTTCACCTAGGTCGAGATAAATTCCCTAGCAAAAGTGAGAGCAAGCTATTTGCCTATACTAATCAACCGTTTAAGATACTTTAAAAGATAAATGATAATGCATATTGGCTAAAGTTACCCAACAACTATAAAGCATTCGATGTGTTTAATATTGCTGACTTAAGTCCATACTGTCCTAAAGGAGATGATGAATTAAAAGGCTATGATGAATTAAAAGGCTATCTATATTTGATCTCAAATCTTAACCAACTTGGAGGGAATGATAGGAATCAACTAGTTGAACCTCTTACTCAAGCTTAAACTAGATGTTTAGAGAGCATTCCTTGACAAAATCTCACTACCTTCCTTAGTGTTGAGGAGTCCAACTTGTTATCTGAACCATACTGTCCTTACCTCTCTAGTTATTTTAAGCCTTGTACTTTAACAAAAATTGTAGAGTACTGACCTAAAGATGATATAGGTAACCCTTCCAATAGTCTGGCAAACTTAACCAATAGTTTGCTCACCTTGATTCCAAGCCAGCTCAGTCAAGTTTCAAACTGTTTTTGCACTTATTGACTTGATCTTGATTACCGCCCTACCTTAGACAAATGCCTATGGAATACAAATGCGGAGGCCTTAGTGACGAGTTGTCCAATAGGTGCCATCTTGCAAAAGTTCGAACCTACCCTTTTTGCTTCACTCTACGAATTCCCATTCACTTACAGGAAGACACCTGTCCTCTAAAATCCGTACTACAAACCCTATATGATTTCAGTAACCTAAAAGCGATGAAAAAGTCTTTGAATAGTTCTTAGAACTACTCAAACATAATAATAAAACCCTACGTAAAAGAATTGAACCCTTAAACGTTAAACTAAAACATTAAACTAAAACATTAAAAGAAGTAAAGCCCTAAAACCCTACCTAAACGAACAAGAACCCTAGGAACCCTAGTACTTGAAAATGTCTAGGATGATAATAAAATCCTAAAAAGATCATTAAGCCCTAATTAAATGATTAAATATCTTGATGTGATAAATAAACACCAATTGTAAGTTTAAATCCAATAATAAAAGTAATTGAGATCACTAAACAACTAAAACCCTAACTTTCAAACTTATACGTGAATCAAATTACTATAAACGGATATTAAACCCTAAATAAACCCTAGGCACACGTATAAGTACTTAGATTAACTAAGGTGTAATATCAAAATTCAACAAAACCCTAAACATATCCTAATTACACTTAACTAGCCTAATTATGCCTAATTACTATCAATTACCCTAATCAAACCCTAATCCATAACTAACTATCATTACATCTTAATTAACTATAATTTAAACATAATTAAGGACTAAAAGACAAAACATTAATGACCTTAAAATATCTTGCACCCTAAGGGGTCAAGATCTTCTTTAAAATGGCAATAAAGCAAAAGGGTACATGATCCTCTTTTTGGCTAAGTCCGTCATTACCCAAAAAATACACACTTTGTCCCTCTCTCTCTCCTCCATTTTATTGGCTACTTTGCCCTTTCCCTCACTCATTTTCTTCATTTTCTAAACCCTCAAAACACTCCCAAACAGTCTCTAGAATATCCCACTTCAAAACACTCCCAAACTTCCCCATTTGGCCACCATATACCTACTACCGTTGGCTACCCTACCATTACCACCACCGCTTTAAGCCACCAAACACCAACCTCCCCACCACATACACACACTCCTCTAACCCTTCGACATACACACCCACACACCTACATACACATACAAGCTTACAGCACAACCCTTCAAAGAGGCCACTTCCATTCCTTGCTCCAGCAAGTGTTTAGGTTAGTTTTTCTTGTAGGATAATGTTAGGAACTTATATTTTCATGGATAAACATTACTTTATAGCAGTGTTCTAGATGTTTTAGGGTGTTTCATGAAGAGCAAGAAGTGGTTAGTAAAAGAAAAATACACTTTGGTAAGAGTTATAACACTAACAAGTAAGGTGGTGAAGTGTAGTGTAGTTGATTTTAGGACTAAATCATTAAGTAAGTATGATGGAACCCCCATTTCCTTTACATGCCGCCACTTACATGACACCACATCACTTGTCTACACATTTTTATGTTATGATTATAGTTATGGAGAAGTAGAAACATAGGTTACTTAAGTGAAATTACCATAAAAACAAGTATTGCATAAAAATAGAAGAAATGACCCTAAGAACACTAGATGGCCGCCACTTCCATAGACCCTTTAAATCTATAAAATTTATTTTATTAAATTAATAACATGATTATTTAGCGTTAAGTATGATTTATGATTTAATTAACCAAGTTAAGTAAGCTAAGGTGTAGCTAATGCCCTAAACCAGCTTAGTGATTAGAGACTTAAAAATGGTGTTAATAACCATTATAACATTAATGACTAGATCTGTAAACTTATCAAAAGTGGATTAAACTTAAGGCTAATTTTGGGCTTAAGCTCAAAAAGACAAGTGTGATTAAGCTCTTAAAATGTAATTTAGGCTCACAAAGCCTAAAAAGAACTAACTTCAAAGCGTATGTAGATAAGTGGCTAAATCTGAACCTTAGGTTGAAAGGCTTAGAATAAGTTAATTAAGAGGTCAACTAGGCCTACTAAGCCCAAAGGCCCATCCAAAACACCTACTATAGGCTCCTTAGTGATTTAGAGTCTTAAACTTAGGAAAAGGGTCCATTTAGACCCATAAGAGTATCACTAAGGCCCATACCAAAAATTTAGTGTTGGATAGAAAAAACCTAATTAAAATATTAAAAGGAAGCCCAAATTATTAAGTATAAGGCCTAAGGTTAAAAACTAGGCCCAAGGCCTAAAACTAAGCTCAAACCCTAAAGTGACCCAACTCACCATTTGAGCCCACGACCTTGTAATGCCCAAACTGAGAACTTACTGATCCAAATACCTAAAAATAACCTCACCAAATGAGAGAAAATTCGAAAATGATGAAAATGACTATAAGATCACAGAAAATGGAGTTAAAACGAAGAAAATATGTTCGAATTACAAAAACAACTAAAATAAGAATAGTGACAATAAGCCTAGTTAGCTAATGCAAATAGAATACTCATAGCCTTTAATTGTATTCTTTAGGTGATGAGGATACTGAGTTGGATGCAATCGAGGACTATTGGGACTATTAATTGTTATGGCTGAGTGAGTATACCGCTTCCTATTTTACTCATTGTGTACTTGTAGCTAGTGTACTATTTGAGTACATTTGATAATTGAATCTATTGCATGTTGGGGTATATGGGATATTGTATGTTTTTGCTATGATTGATAGTGATTGCAAAATATCTTAAGATAACTCGAATATCTATGCTTTCTGCATTAGAATTCAGGATATTGGAGTGTTTGAATATAATTGTTTGGCCACCCATGAATTTGAGTTAATAAATATTTGACCTTTAATTAAACCGGACATGCATTGCATCTTATAACATGAATTTAAGAGCATGAGCATCAGCATCATGCAGTAGAATGAGAGATCATGCTTAGTTGGATCTGCGTTTTATATTGTGTATTGAGGTTATTATTGTATGATGTATTTCATACGACATCTTCTTACCTCGACCTTTGGAAACTACTCGACTTAAGGGAGTGCTGCCTTCTGCTTAAGGCTGTACCATGTCTATTGCTAAGGGTGATGACATTGTTAAAGAGACCTTGTATTGGACGTGGATACCTAGGTCCCAATGAGTCAAAATACTTCTCAACTTAGGTAACAATAGGTATTAAAACCGTACTGTATATAGTTGTCGGTTGACTGTATATACTATTGCATTGCATATGCTTGTTCATGGATTTATACACTTAATTAATAACTTGTTTGATATTGTTTGTTAGTAAGGTAGCAAGGTCACTCACTAAGCAGTTGAGCTTACCTCCTTATAGTTTGTCATTATAGTAGGATCTTTGGTTGGAGCCAAGCTGCAGGATGCCCGAGGTTAGTTACACTAGCATGGGGTTGATTAGTGTGAAGAAGATGAGAGCTTAAGTGAACATTTTACTTATAATTGAACTCTCTATTTTTATTCATTAAATATCCTTAGTTTGTTAAGTATCTTGGACTACTAGTGATGACTTATCCCGGTACTATATGACTTTTATTAGGGGAAAACCTTATATTCCCTCTTATTTATGTTTGTGTTAGTTTTAATTGGACGATATGATTTTATATTGTGTGCTTAGCTATTACTTAATGCGAGTTATTAAGAGGAAGTTATAGTTGTAAAATGCCTTGTGTAGTACGTTGAAGGCCCTTGATTAAAGATAGTGCTTGATCTCAGATCTTCCTGTATTACGTGGCGGTACTGCTACGACTTGACCCTTTTCAGGTTGTGACATGTACCAATTAGGACAATTTACGGGTTTGTCCGATGCACTTGTAAATTCTTTTAGTCCTTTTCTATTTCAAGTAACATGTCGGTCATTGTAAATTGTCCTAATTGGTAGGTTACACTAATTACATGGGGTATAAATACCCTTTGTAAAATATAAGCTGTATCAGCTACTTATCAAGAGAATTCTTTTTTCTCTATAATTTTTTATTGTCTTATTAAAAGTTCATCTTACTCCCAACTCTAATCAATCCCTTTAACAAGGATTTAGGCAAGCAACCCTACTTATCACTTTATGTGTCATATCGATAATTAAGTTGTATAATATTTAGTTGATGCATCATATCCAACTGGGTAGCTCAATGTTTGCTAAAGCCTTTGTAAATCCATACAACTTTTCGTTCATTTGATAAGTTTGGCTCTGATATCACCATCCTTGTCAATTCGTTAGGCGGCATATCATATTGATTCACTTCAACCACTTATCTTACTCTTAAATTGTCTCCTTTTCCTTTTGATACACCTTCATCTTCTCTATGCTCCTTGACTCGTCTGCCACCATTGCCATGTACTCTGTCATTGTCATTTCTACCTCATGCATTTTCTCCTAGGATCTATATCAAAGAATAATGTGCAGTGTTTCCTTACAATATTCATTTCTCTTCTCCTAACATTACCACTTGGCCTTTATCATTAACAATCTCATTCGATATGATAAAATATCACATCTAGATCTAGTTTCAATTACCATGACAATCAATTAAGCTCTCCCCCAATTCCTACATAATTAGAATTCTACTCTACTTCTCCTATTCTACACACATACACACACATGCACACATACATACCCCCACACAACCCTCTCCTCATTTAGCCTTTACAAAACCTCAATTCTTGCTCGATTTTTCACTGAATCAACACTAGGTTTGAGATCCTAGTACAGCGAACAGTCCTTTCCTCCATCAAGTTAGCAAAAACTTGAAGAAATACGTATGTTATGCACAGTTTCTCCCTCTACACACGAAGAGGAAAAGAGTAATTTTGTTTTTCAACTTTTGCTCATGTGTACTTATCTATATTGGTGAAAAATGACTTTATACATATATATTATGCTACATTACATTATTGCATTTTTTTTTCTTCTAACTTATTCGCTTAATGTATTTTGTATGCGTGTATCATATGCAATGTGGAGAAATTTAAATGTTTTCGATTTTTTCCTTTTGAATATTTGAATAGTTTAAATGTTGATTGAACCGTTACATGTAGTGTAGTATTACTTAGTACTGATTTAAGTCTTGTTACAGGTATGTACACATAAATTACAATTTAATTGTGGTTTTACTAGTATCTAAAACTATGTTTTGTTACATAGAACGCAAAGTTTTTATTGATGCTATGAATTTTATGAAGTTGTTGTGGCAAATAGGGTGAGAATAGATAATTTCAGAATGATTTGCTATATTGGAGGAAATGTTATAGAAGCAAAAGATGGGGTGTACTATGATGGACGCTTGACAACAGTAGTTAGGGTTTTAGTTGTTGTAACTTATGATTAGTTGGTGGGTTTGATATGTGATTGTCTTCGAGTTGATATGATGACTCACCAGGTTGACTTGATCTATAGATGTCCTCTTGTAAGACGTAGTAGAAATTTGTTTTATGTTGTGCCTATAAACAATAACTATGATGTCTAGCAATTATTGGCATCCTCCCAAGGAAATGGTAGAGTTATTGGTTCAATAGAGATATATGTTGAAATTCATAAAATTAACATCTCTACAACACTTGAGTATGGGTTGGGAAGACATGAGAGTAATGTTGGGTATCAAGTTGAAACTTAGGTATATGAATCTCGACTAGTTCCACCCATTGAAGAATTGAGTAGCAGTCACATGCCCTGCCAAGCTTACATTTTGTTCACAAGTGAATCCAATAAGGATATAAATATGGAGAATGAACTCATGCCCTGCCAAGCTTACATTTTGTTCACAAGTGAATCCAATAAGGATATAAATATGGAGAATGAACTAGCTTGTAAGGATATTGCCGAAGATTCCGATTACACCAATTCCAGTGATAGTATTGGTGCAAGTAAAGGGTAGCTCCAGTTTATACAAGAAGCTTATGAGCTAAGTAGGAGGAACGATTGGAGGCATGGGTTGACCACAAATGTAGATGCATTTGAAAGTTTATAACTTGTGCCATTCTACACAACAAGTGTACACAGTGGACTTGTATCATCTAGGAGAGCATGGATGACGGTGAATGGAGCTTCACTGATGAATTTAAGGTAGGCATGTGGTTTTAGAAGGAAGAACAATTGGTTATGGTTGTGAAGATGTACCATGTTTTGAACCACCATAACTTTGTTGTGGTGGAGTTTGAAAAGAAAATCTGGTATGTCAAATGTGTTGATAGTCATAAGAATTGAGAAGCATGCTTGGTGTTTCCAAATCATTAGGTTTGAGGGCCCACACACGTACTTGAATCTTACTATTAGCCAAGATCACCTTCAGTTAGACTCAATCACCTTGTCCCACTATATTATTAAGGAAGTACGAAAATCCGACTACTAAGGTCAAGCATCTCTAGGTAACCATTTGCAAGTAGTACTGATACATTGTACACATAAAGAGATTCTAGGAAGCTAAGTGAGCAATTGAACAAGTTTATGGAAAGTAGAAGGAATCATATGTGGTGCTTCTACATCTATAATCTGCTATGCAAGAGACCAATTTAGGTATGATGGTTGAGTGGAAATGTCGAGATACTAACATTGTAGGCCATATGTTTTTTTATATAGAGTTTTAGGCTATTTGGGCCATGTATCGAAGCCTTTCTCCATTGTAAGTACGATACTACCTGTCATTCTTATGGTACTGGTTACCCGGTAACTTGTCTCTTATGTAAATAGTTGAATTAACTAATTTGTTCTTTTCAGGCCAGTGATTACCATTGATGGTACAATTTTTATATTGGAAATGAAAGCATAAATTCCTCATAGCAACTGGAGATGACGATGAAAATCACATCGTCCCATTAGCATTTGCATTGGTAGACGAAGAATGTTAGGATAGTTGGGGCTGTAGTTCTTGAAGTGTGTTCTCATGTACATGATAAAGGGTCTTATAAACATATGTTTGATCTTTGATTGTCATGTAAGAATATGGTCTACATATGAGGGATAGAATACTATGTGGCTAAATGGTTGGCCATGGCATTAGCATATTTACTAAGTTGTTAGTAACTCTAATTCTTAAGCTAAGAATAAGGAATGTAAAGAATTGATTGAAAGAGTAGCATACTAGATGCAACCTTGTAAATTTTGTATGTACTATGACGAAGCTTGTACGATGTGTCCTCATACTTACTTTAGAGATTTGTACCTAAGAATGTAGACTCTAGTATGCGATGATGGAGCTCGTTTTGGCTATGGGACTACAAACATTGCTGAGAATTATAACAGTGCCTTGAGGGATGCTAAGAACTTGCCATTTGCTACATTAGTGAAGAAGACCTTTCATAATTGTAATGACTACTTTTATCAATGCAGAATTGAGATATCGGATTAGATAGGCATGGGTAAGGCATTGATACTGACCTTTTATATGCTTAGGTGGTGCAAAGTAGCCAGTGGCACCGTGTTGTTATTTTTTTACTACAATGAATAGATTTTCAAAGTGACAACTGTACAGTACTTTATCATGCATGGAGAAAAGGGGGGAACATAGCCACACGATTACCCTTATGACTCACTGGTGTACTTGTAATAAGTGGTAAACATATAGGATTCCATGCAATGGTAGTGATAGGAAAAATGATTATGGATTGTGCAACATATATTGGTCATTTGTATACATGGCAGAATCAGCTACGTATCTATGCATGTTCTTTCATGCCTTATGCTGATAAGGCCAATTAACCTTTGCTTAATATTTCTATATGGCACCAAGTTAAGACAATAGACAATGTAAGGAAACATTGGAGGCCTTAGGAAAAACGAGCTATAATGAGATAGACATTCAAGAGGGGCCTTTAGGCTATATATGTAGACTATGTGGTAGAGATGGACATAATAGGAGAAGATATCTGTAATGAGGCCACTAGTCAACATTAAGTGGATCTACAGGTACACTTTACAAATTTTATGAATAACCTACTAATAGTTACAATTTGTTGGCATTTTTGATTTACTTATGCTCTTTTTGCTTCTCACTAGTTGTGTATCGATCTGATGTTCATTGTTTCCTTATAAAAATTGCAAGCGTAGATGGATCCAAGATCAGTTGATAGGTCACTTCTTAGTTGTAGCCATCCCATAAGTTAGAATTGGTGTGGAGTAGTCAAGTAACGATTGCTGAATTGCTTCTCAACTTTATGTCAATTTGCTATTTTCGCTATAACATAGTTTCCTTTTTTCCAAATTTTAGGAGAATTGTTGGCTTAGGTGTCATTAGACAAAAGGTGATCTTTAGGAATGGGGAAGAGATATTGATAGATCTCTTGATGATCCCTTACTTTGAGCAACTGGGTTTCTTGGTGCAAGGCAGGTGGTGTTCATACAGCTCAACTAGCATTTGATTATTGCCTTAGTGGAGTGCTAGAGGGAGGAGACACATACATTCCACTTCTAGAAGAGTGAGATGACAATTATGTTACAAGATATTTCTTTGCTTGTCGATCTCTCGATTGATGGCCAAGTTATGACGAACATCACATAGGTGGGTTAGCATGATGTATGCCTTTGCTTACTAAGGGTTTATCCTCTAAGAGTGTTATTAATTGTGGTCGCATGAAATTGTCTTGGTTGAAGGACAATTTTATTGAGTTGCCTAAGGATGTTAATGAGATTATAGTGTAGTGTTACACTCGAGCCCATATCATACAATTGATTAGGGGAATGCTCTTCTTAGATAAGTCAAATAATTGGGTACATCTTATGTTCCTCTCTCTCTTCTCGAATCTTACAGTAGCTAGGTGCTACGCTTGGCTTAGCTTTATTGCCAGTTGTGCCTTGCTTTATAGATGGATGCCGAAGTGATTAGTAGGCCTTCTTGGCATGGGAGCACTTTTCCTACATTACCCATTTAATCTACTAGATCACAGAAATGGTAGATGATCGACCACTGATGAGTCGATCAGGAGTAAACTTTGATGTCATGGAGTTGCCTACGCGTATAGTGGGCCAGTATAGGGATGCATTCAACTGTGAATGTCTAGAGCATGTACTTATCTTACTAACTTGAATACTTTTATCTTTTAAGAGTGTTAGTTGCCACATATTTTAAATCATTGTGTTTTTAGGTGGTTGGATCCCTTACATGCATAACAACATAGCTAAGCTCCATGCATATTATCAGGATGGGAGTAATATCTAGGTAGTACGGGTATCGGTTCTATGCTTTCACATCGTGGAGTTTTATTGCCCAAATTACGTGACTCGATAGTTTGGTGAGATCTAGTAGATTCCCTCTTATCTAGATACACCTTATGGGCGCCATACGACGTAGACTTAAGTGGTTGGATAGAGACAAACTAGGCTACTACCCATGTGATTTGGTTGGAGTAGTAGGCGAATCGTCATAACAGGATAGTTTAGATACGACCACTACCTAATGCTACTCCAAATTATCTAGTTGGGTACTAATAGGTCAACCGCCAATATATTGGTGGATTTGAAGCCTCTTAGGTATACATGGTACGCATCCATTGTACTTGTTCTTATAACTTCTTCATTTGTATCATTATATACTAATCATATTGTTATTTGTGATATGTAAGTGAATTTCATATATAGGCTGCCTTAGATGTCATATGATGATATTATAGTTGAGTAGCTGAGGGGGGACAATGTCATTTAGTAACTTAAGGGCATCCATCTAGGCAATCCATTAGCACTGGATTGCATATTGAGCATGAGGACTTCCTACTGCATGAGCTATAATGATAGGAACCACCAAGTGGTGGCCACCACCACTCTAACCTTATCTAACCTCTTAGGAAGAATATGGAGAAGCTCTAAAAATTTTCCCCCAAATTTTAGAGGCTTTTTTTGAGTGGTGTGAATTTTTGAAGTAAAGAGAGGAGTAGTTATAGTGTTTAAGAATTAATATTAAATTGTACATATGTTTAAAAATCATGGAAAATTAAAGACATGTTTCTTATAATGTTACGTGACTCCAATTAAAATTTCATATTTCTTGGATAAGCGTACAAATTTTGGTGAATTTTTGAAGAAGTTATCTAATATTTTAATAGTTTTCTAGTAAGTGTAAATTCATGGAAAAATTACCACGTGTCCCTAAACCTAAGACATGAGTCTAGCTAAATTTTAAAGAGTTTTTCTCACTTGTACAATTTTTTGTAAATTCTTGAAAAAGTTATCGACATATTTTATTTATTTTATGATATTTCAAATTTTTATAAATTTTTGTTTACTTTCTATACAAGTTGTTGGATATTTTTATGACATGCCATTAATTGTTTTACACTTGTAAAGTTGAGTCGATATTTCTTGGGTATTTTACGATGTTTTATAAGGTATTTTTATCATATTTTAGCATTATAACTAATTATTTTATTATTTAATTTACTTTTTCAAATAGATTTTTTACTTTTATTTGGGATATGTTATGATGATGTCTTACATGTAAGGGGCATGGGTCATTAACATACTTTTTACTCTTATTTATTATTTGTTTACTTTACTTTATTTCTAGTTTACTATTTACTATTTTATTTTTATTGGTCTTAGATCACTTTTATTATCTTTAATCCTTAGTAGATGCTTTATAATTAATGTCTCAACTTTTTATTTTATAATAATTAACCATTTTTACTACTTGTTGATAATTTCTACTTTCTATAGCTTATTATATATATAAGTGGGACCGTAATATTACCACTTTCTTTTAAAAGCCACTACTCATGTTGACCTACTCTAGATTACCCACTCTTGGTAACTTTCACTCTTGGGCTCTCAGGTCGCTCCTTTTCTAGGTCACCCCTTATGTGGGGTTGTCCTCACAGCGAGAGTATCGAATGTTACAACTCAAGTCAAGAACCCTATGTTTTCTTCTTTTACTAATCTAATTTGTGCTATCAGTTTTAGTGCTTTCTACTGTTGTCAACTTTGGAGACTTTAATTCTATTGATGTGTTGGGGTCCTTAGTCAAATCTCATATTCTTAGGTTATTTAAGGTTATGGGGTTGGTAATTAAATTCACCTTAGGTCCTTAAGAACTTAGGGTTTGGGTTTATATTGTTGGTTTAGCTTAAGCAAGTTAGCCGGTCTTACATTTTACTCCCCTTCAAAAAGTTTTATCCTCAAAACTTCGGATAGTAGATGTTTTTTAGCTTCTGCTGCATACTTTGATTCTTAACAAGAACTTATCTTGATCATCCATGTTTCAACTTGTTGGCTTTGGATCGGTTATTAAGTTTGATGGAAATTTTAGGAATGAAGTCTTGGTTTATATTTAAGAAAAGGTGTCAATAATTCTTGTATTTAGGAGATGTTAAAATAAATAAGGCAGTACTTCTTCTTTTTTTTTTATGAGAAAAAAAATTATTATAGTTTGGAGATTTGACAATTATCAAGTTAATGGATAGTTATAATTTTTAACAAAACATACAAAATTCTTTTTAGAGTTAAGGTGGTCTTAGTCTAGATCTATAAGGAAATGCAAAATAAAAGTTAGTAAGGAACTTTTAGGGTATTTCATTAGTATATGGTCAATTAGATTGATCTCTGGATGATTCAAACCTAGGTTAGTATGTGAGAATATCATATATGATCAGTCTAGAGCATTTTCAAATCATGTGTCTTCTCTTTTGGTATAAATATATTTTGAATAATTTAGGAAGAAGATTATAAAGGATTTAAAAAGAAATCAATAAGATATTCATATTTAAGGTCAAAACTAGATTATCTTGAGGCTAATGAGATGGCTAAGTAGATTTTAGATTTTCCAATGGGGCAAATCAAATTGTAATTAAGAGAAATGGAAAAATGAAGATCAAGAAAGATAGTAAATAGTTAATGAAGTAACATTTTTCCTTTCGAAAAGTTGAATAAGATTGGTTATTTATTAGTGTGGGCGTACAAGAAGACACTTGGCTTTGATTGATAAAGTTCTATTTTAGATTGTAATTTGTGTTTCAACAATTTTATATGTGGATGTTGAAAGATTGGATAGTATCGAACTTGGTTTTTCACCCTCCAGGTTCTTTTATAAAATTAGGTCTTCTCTAAATTGATCAATACTAAACCCTACCTGTTTAATATTGACCATCGACTAGGGTTTAAAGAAGACAATTTTTTCTAACTTAAAAAGATTTGGAGTCGCCACCGGACCAGAGTCAGGAAAAAGGGTTAAGTTATAACCAATTGGGTGGATTGGTTATAACTTAGTTACCGGTCTATCGATTAAAAAACCAAGTTATAAATACGGTTTTTTGAAAACTAGAGATCTAGATCCTGGGGTTAATTTATTATACCCTAAATACGTACTACTTTTAACTTTCCAAATTTAATTTCACTTTTCAAATATACCCTTTTTAATTTCTAAAAAACATTTAATTATGATACATGCAACTAAATTGATTAATTTACATAAATATCTAAAAATGGAAAAAAAATAAAACTTTCTATATTTTAAGTCGCTCCGTACTTGCGTACAGATGCTTACATACCCGCTATTTGGGATCAGACTTCCATAGTTCGTTTATAAAAAACTTTAGTGGGTGATTTGATTTTAATTTTTGAAAAAGGGTCGCATTTTCGTTTTTACCCAGTTCAATTTATTCAAGGAAATTCTTTTAAAGGGTTCTAATTGGTGTTTTATTTTTGGAAACTCTAAAATAGTCCTAATTTGGAAAAAAGTCTATTTATTTCATTTATTTTTAGAAAACTTAATTTTTCTAAGCGTGAAAACGATTTTTGTTTACTAACCTATTTATTTATTTTTATTTTTATTATATTATCTTATTTATTTTATACTTAATCTATCTATTTCTATTAAAATAAATAAATAGACTACTTCCTTTCTTTTTTTTTTTTTTCTCTTGTGTTTTTCTTCTCTTTCTTTTTTCTTTTTTTTTCTTTTTTCTTTTTCTCATTTGTAACATTTACAAATAAACAAATGAATAAAAAAAAAAGAAAAACCGGGTTGGCTTGGATTGGCTTGAACAGCTTAGAAGCGACTTGGATCAGCTCGGTCGGCTCACTTCGGCTTGAATCAGTTGACTTCGGCTTAGACTGGCTCACGTTGGCTTGAGTTGGCTCACTTCAGCTTGGATTGGCTTACTTTGGCTTGAATTGACTCACTTCGGCTCGGGTCGACTCACTTCGGCTTGGTTGGCTTAGAGTTAGCTCACTTTGGCTCGGTCAGCTCGTGAAATTCGATGGTGGTGGTTTTCGTCAACAAATATCGTAGGAGATGCTATCCTAGAGAGAGAGGAACCGTACTAGAGAGAGGAAACTTCAATTTTTGTTTTTCTAAAGTGTTTCGAAATTTTCGTTGTGTTTTGAAAATGAAGAGTAGACTCCTATTTATAGGTGTTATGGTTGTATTAAGGATGGAAAAAATTAAATGCAATATGATTTTCGTCTAATTTTGGATTGTACGAACCTGGACAATATGTAGTGCCAAATACATAGTTGTACGTGTATGAATGTGCCGAAATGTGTCGGAGTGTGTCTACCATACTTAGAAATGAGTTAGCAAATGATATGGCGATGACGTAGCCCGTGACATGGTGATGACATGGCAATAAAGTGAGAAAAGAAAATAAAAGATACATTTTGCACCTTTCATGGATTGAACCCAAGATCTCTAAGTCATATGTAATATCAAGTCTAAATGTTTATCCAACTGAGCTATTGGTTTTTCCTTATTCATATGTATAATTAATTGCACATATGGATCAAGTCAGCGTAAGTTAAATTCAAATCTAAGTCTAGACCCAACGACATTTTATTCAAAACTATTGAAATTAAAATTATATTTTATTTAAACAACTTAAAAATTTATTATTTTCTAAATACCCTATTTTATTTTGTGACTTTTCAAATTTCTTATTTTTTTTGTATTTTTTTATAAATTTCTTATTTTTTTGTGCTTTTTCTTATTTTCCTATTTTTTTTTAATATTTTTCTAGAATTCCTATTTTTTCTAAATTCCTTCATTTTATGGGGCTTTCTTTAATTTTCTATTTTTTTGAACTTTTTCTAATTTAGGACCCTATAACCTAATTTGAAAAATAAAAGGGGTGGGGTGCAAAAATTAGATGTCTATAGATAGTTCATGGGAAGTTCAATTTAGAGAAATGTATCTAATTGCAACATTGGAATTTAGTTTTGAAATGAGTGTTACAAAAGATGATGAACGATTATCAATAACTAATATTTTTGTTTAAAAGTTGAACAAGATTTGTTTTTTTTACAAAGTATATGGGTGCATAAGAAAGGGGCACTTAAATTTGATGAATAAACCTCCATTACTTAATATTAATAGCTTAGGGAGTTGGACTTAAGTTTTAAAGGATAATCTTATACCTTGGTCAAGTGCAGTTCTATAGAATAATAGTATAAGAGTTAGAATTCACTTTCAATTCAGGGTTTTCTTGGTCTAAGTGAGACAAAAGTATAATAATTAGGTGAGTGAAAGATTGAATGTTTAAAGATTGAGTTTTATATGAAGAATCATGAGAATTGGAGAGGCCAAGAATATGATTAGAATGATAAATAGTGGATTAATAACTAGTGTTTATATTATGGTTAGATTCTTTCATACGTAATGAAGTGAAAATTGAAAGAAATTTTATTTGCAGCTGTCTTTGGGAATTCAGAAGGAATAGATCCATAAGCGGTAGCTAAGGAAAAATGGGATTTCTTTTCGAAAGGGATGGCATGGTAATTATGGAAGCAAAAGGTTATTTCATGATTTGATTGATATAAGGTTGTATAAGCAATATTGTGGGATTATTTGGAAAATGGTTATAAATATTTAAAGACAAAAGGTCGAATTTATGAAAAAGGGAAATAAAAGAAGACTAAGGAAAAATAATTGTTTCTTTTAGTCTAAGATTGTTGAATTGGACTTTATTTTAAGAAAACTCAATTTATTTAAATTTGAAAGAGAGTAGGTAAGTAATCTTATATTAGATAAGGCTTATATAAGTGCAAGATATGGGATTTAGGATCAATTTAGATGACCTAGATAGTATCAAACTAATGAAATAACAACTAAAGGGGACATAATGGGGAATTTGAGGATCTCCTTTGTCAGGACCCTAAAGGGAGCCTAGTAGAATTACCTAAAATTTCCATAACATGTGTGCACCTATGATATGAAAACCGTCTTGCAAGTCAGAGATTGCAAGACTCTAAATAATAAATCACTAAGATTAATGATTTTCAAGTAATTAATTTATTTAACATGACATAATATATACTTATAAATAACTATGGATGTTCGATATCCCACAGTTTCTCAGAATCGCAGAGAATCGGTATCCCCTACCAAATAACAGGATAGGATATACTAACATTATAAAACTATAGGAAAAATTAAATTATATTAAATTCTAACATGTGAATATTTTCTATAAAGAGTGTTTATGTATCACCTATAAAGATCTCAGCTAATTCTAACACTAATGTACATATCTTCATCTCGCACTTAGCACTCGAGACTTATCCCAATCCCATCATATGTAAACCTGCAAAAGAAATACTATTGGGGAATAAGCTACAAGAGCTTAGTGAGCTATCCCTCGTACCATACTGACAAACAAGTTATCAAACAAATTATTACAACCATATGAATGCATGCACACACAGTATGCCAAACAATATATGTAGTTGATCGGTATTGCATATAATATCGGATCTTAAAGCCCTTCGAGATAAGGGTTGGAGATTCATCGGCACCAATCACCACTGGGCTCTAGTACCTAGGTTTTTTACCCATAACTTTGAATATCATATTTCATAAAATATATTTCCATTTCCAAGTCGTCTAATAGTACACAAAATCCTAGGCCTAGCGGTGAGATGGTCCCCGTAGTCCACACTTACACTCTACAGTAAAGATCTCTAGACTCGACCCTCAGCCATACAGTTGGCGTCTCCATCGCCTAGTAAGCCTGTAGGTTTGGGTAAGGTCATGTTGTATGAGTGCATCGTTCAAAAACACTTTAATATATATAAACAACCCCCACAAGGCCTCTCTTTATCTCCGCGTGAAGTGACGGCCGGAATAAGTAAATGCAATGCATGACCCTTTTAATTTAAGATAAGCCAAATATAATTAGGTCAAATTACGAGGTGATCAATCAATATCAGCAAACCATCCAAATCATATAAAAATCAATCATACCATCAAATCATCAATTATCGTATTTAACAATATTTCTTACAATAATCAATCAATATCAAGCATACGCATATCCCAAAACCCGCATGCATCAAGTTATTGATATTCAATTTAAGTGCACTAACTACGAGTACAAACAAGTATAGAGTCATCGGGAGTACTCACTTGACTATGACGACTCGCTCTAGTCGTAATAACCGATCGGAAGATCCTCGCCCTTGTCAGGATCACCTGATTATTACGAGATAATAGGGATAATAAGTAGTTGAGTCAACTAATGGTTCTAGATATCTATCTACCTAATTCTATTTAAATTACTATCAGCCCTTATTCGATTAAACCTAATTGCTAATCGTACGTAACTTTTTCATTCTATTTTCAATATTTACGAATTTATAGTTGTTTTTCATCGTTTTCGGACGCATGTTCATACGGTGATGTCCGTTTCGGACATTAAGACCCGTGTTTTACAATATGGACTAAATTTATTGAAATTTTATCTTCTTAAAGTTTAATTATTCTTATTACTTATGTTTGTATCCTAGTTTGGGACTTAATGATTGAATTAGCTATTTGATTCTTACACTTAGGAAATTTTACATTAGTGCTACTAATTCACATACTTGATTAAGTTTAATTCAATTTAGGAAGTGTATTAGGGTTTAAAGGATCTTCGACTCCTAAGTACATGTATACATATATAGGTTATATTCTTATGTCATCTTATAATCTATTCTTTTACAAGCA
The DNA here is from genome assembly GCA_024138015.1 of Lumnitzera littorea. Taxonomy (NCBI): domain Eukaryota; kingdom Viridiplantae; phylum Streptophyta; class Magnoliopsida; order Myrtales; family Combretaceae; genus Lumnitzera; species Lumnitzera littorea. The sequence continues at coordinate 40,873,911 of JAMXBB010000011.1, forward strand.
TATGCTTATGTCATGGCTCATGTAATCTTTTTGATGATGTCATGGCATATGTCATCATGTGCTTGCCTCATCACTTACTTCATTATGTGATTACATAAGCCTCTCCTCATGCTTTTGTCATATGTACATGTCTTATGTACATTTTATTTCTTCCCTTATACTTATGTACATATACCTTATACATATATATACTTATACATCTACTTAGACTTATACCGTATTTATACGTGTATACATACTCATATACCTATATGGTTAGATACGTATTTTTATACAAAAATTCGTATGCCTAATCTTTTCCTTAAGAAAAGCTTCCTAATTCTATTCTTTTGTGTTTTTAAGTGTGTAATTAGTGTAGTATAAGTATGTATAGTTAGGTTTTGTTTTAATTTAGGTCATGTACATGGTAAATACCCATGTACAAAGGTTCTCATACTAGTATTCTTTTGGTATTTCCCTATGTATACGTACTTAAGAGCACAAATACATATATTCTTTCTCTCTTCTTCATGATTCCTAACTTTCTACACTTAAAGATGAGGACTTTATATCCTCTTCTTCAAGATCATACTTAACACATGCCTACTTATTTAATCTACCTAATTACCTAACTAATAAATAATAGAAAGCAACATAAAGCAACTTAAGTACATACCCTTGCTTATGTTGGAATTAAGGAGATAAAAGGAGAAGTGAAGAAAGTGAAATGGGAAGAAGGAGCTCACGGCAATGGAGGAATGTTTTTGTTTTGTTTCTTTTGTCTTGTTTTCATTATGGAAGAAAACAAATGGTGGGGTCAAGATGAAGAATAAGTGGACAGCAACTAAAGAAGGGAAGGAAAAAGAAAAACCAAAAGAAAAGGAAAGAAAAGCCATCATTAGAAGTTTAGATATTTTCTTTATCTCTTAATGTCTTTTGTTGACTTTTCAAATTGTTGACTTTGGTCAACATGTGTTGACTTGGTCAACTTTCCTTAAGCATGTGTAATTTTGTACACATAATGTAGTAATTAACGGAAATTAAGGGAAAAATTAGGAAAATGAAAGGAAATGAGGTATTTGGTAAATTGTTTAGTAAAAATAGATGATGAGGTCTTATTTTAGGTATTTATAGCCTATATATGTCATTTAGTGAACTATTTTGTGTAACTAGTATGAAAAGTACTAATTAGGGTATTAAGGTTCACTACATTTAACTTAATCTTCAACTATACCTCTAACTCTATATAATACTATATTAATCATATACTTAAGAGATAAATATAATCTATGATTCATTATTTTAGTTTCTAAAGGATTACTTGAGGATTCAAAACATATATGCATGAATGAAAGTCGTCTCTAACCTTTTACTAATGATTTGGCAAATACGAGGATTATATTACCAATTAGGGTTTTTAGGGTATACTATGATGAATTAGTGTACATGTGTCTTTAAGGTTATCATTTTAGGGTTTTTATCACTTTTAAATGAAATCTTTAGCATTTAGATACATTTAGGGTAGATAAGTTTCTTACACGATTGATTAATTCTTTTAGAGTTTTCACTTTCATTAGCCTTATCAACTCCTAAATTGTCTAACATAGTTGAGTTTATTTTAAAAGCTAGATCGAAAATTTTAGGGGTTTACATCCTTACTCTAAAGCATGGAGATTATTGCTTGAGAAATTCATTGTAATTATTGAACATGTATAAGTAAAGATATTAAATTTGAAGTTCTTACTTTTTCTAAAACAATTAATAACATTTGAGTTCATAGGGGCCAATAGGCTTGCATGGTTGTTTTTATGGTTATGACATGATAAAGGAAGAGATAAAAAATTTTGGTTTATGTCAATAAGAGAAAGTTCATGTGAGAAGACGAAGTTAATTTGGTTTTAAGAAATGGGTTTGCTTGGGGAATTTCATTAATTTGAAGAAGTAGGTTGAAAAAGGCAAAGTTTTTAGTAGATTCAAATGGTTCATGAAAGAAGGTTAATAAGGTGTTTATATGAGGAACTTAATAACAAGGAATTTGGAGTTGATGCTACTAGGTTAGCCAAAGATGAAACATGAATTAGAAGTTCTTCTTTCTTTGTTCATTAGACTCAAAGCTTGTTATGGATTTCAAATGTTGAGATCCATCTCATCTTCAATAAAGTAAATAGGGCAAGTTGATCATAATGAAACCAGAGAAGCTTCAAAGGAAATTTAATATGAAAGGAAATTTTGACCTTAATATGTCAAGGTCAAGATCTAAGTCTTTTATTTGATGTCATATACCATATCTTTTGAGTAGTTAACCTATGTCTTAAACCTTTATTACTTAAGTTTACCCTGTTACCCACTCTCATTGTGGTCTAAATTCTTTATTTTCTTTTTTTTTTTTTGCATTATTCTTAGGGTTATAACATACTGATACCACTTTAAGACTATCACACCGCAAATGTTATTACTATAATAGTCCCACCGTACATACCAATGGTTGATGATAGCATAGGACCCATTACTACCATTACACCATTGATATACATAAGGCTTTACATCCGAGTTAGCAGCATTTAGTGGAAATGAAGCATACCTACCAATAACCCTGAAGAACAATGCTTTCTTTACCTTGAAGTTCCTATTAAGATTCCTTAGCAAAGTAGTTAGTCAACTTCTATTAGTTGAACCTTGCTCAGTGTTCCTATCCCAAGCTTTTATAGAATTAACTTGCAAAATAACTATAGGGGTACGAGAGAAACCACGTGCTCAATAAGTAGCAAGGGATAAGTGTTATACGTAAAGAAGCAAGGCAAATAAGTCCTTTTCGAGTGCAATGCAACAGTCAAAGTGCCATTTGTACGATGTTGATTGGTACATTGCGAGACTAGAGAAAATAACATCACTTTAGCCTAGTTTTGAGGGGTTTCTTCTGCTTACCAAATGTAGGCCTAAAACATTCCCATTAATCCGAAGATGTGTAATGGACTTTCCATCATCTCCTCTATATCCATTCCGACTATCCTTTTTTGATACGTTCTAACCCGTCAACAATCCTCTCTCTTGTCTTTGTAGTTTTGCAAGATTGAAAGAAGGAAATCCCTTTTTCTTGTTGTATTGGTGGTGTTGATGGGAAGATGTTAAAATTCGGGTATGCTATGCATGTACAATTTTTAGAGACAAATATTACATTAATCAAGTTAATTAGGCGATTAATTAGTGATTCAATACTATATCAGAATATTAAGTACTTAAATCAAGCAGCATAAGTTATCAATCATAATTTTTGTATTCACATACGTTGCATGTGCACAAATAGTTAACTATAGACACAAGCAACTAACAGCTTACTACCCTTTGTTTAAGCGATAATAACTGTCATAAGGCAGGCTACTTACCTAGTTTGTAGTTTCTTAATATCCTCTTAAAAGCTGTGTTGAAATCCTAGAAAAGATTCATTATTAGTTGTATTTTAAAATTTTGTTATATTATGCAAGTAGTAAACTTTTACTTGTGATTGTTTTACAAATCCTATTATTCCATTATTTACTTATAAAAGAAGCAATAATAACTATTCATTAAAAGAAATCTTAATTTTATAAAAAAAAATTGTAATTAATATATATAGTATATATATGTGTATATATATACACACATAATGATTTTGAAACGTAGTTTTAAGATAGTTAGTGTAAAAAAATTAAGGTAAAATGGTAGTATTATTATATGACTCTTGTAAATGGTAACGTAAGTGTATAGGAAAACTTAAAATATATGATAATTAATAAAGACTATTATTTAGGAGTATCTATATATTATATATTTTATCATATATTCAATATTATAAGTGAAAATTAGGCCAAAATGTCGAGAAAATTAGAAAATAGTTTAATAATTATCAAGGATGAAATCACAATGTCATATTAGATATAAGAAAGCATGGGAACAAGTTTGGGGATTTTAGGAAGTTAATAGATAGGCTTTTGTGACTTTTGTCTAAAATAGATATTTTTTAACAATATAGGTAGAAATTTGAAAAAAATTATAAAAAATACTAAACGTGCAACAACATAGATTGAAAACTCTAAAATTATTAAAGCATAAACTACCAAAATGGCCAAAACTACCACCAAGTGTTAGCCACTGCCACTCCAACCTTATCTAACCTTTTAGGAAGAATATGGAGAAGCTCTAAAATTTTCCCCTCAAATTTTAGAAGCTTGTTTTGAGTAGTGTGAATTTTTTAAATGAGGAGAGGGGTATTTATAGTGTTTAAGAATTAATATTAAATTATACATGTGTCTAAAAATCATGGAAAATTAAATACATGTTTCTTATAATGTTATACGTCTCTCATTAAACTTTCATAATTTTTGGACAAATGTACAAATTTTAGTGAATTTTTGAAGAAGTTATCTAATATTTTAATAGTTTTCTAGTAAGTGTAAATTCATAGAAAAATTATCACATGTCCTTAATCCTAAGACATGTGTCTAGTTAAATTTTGAATAATTTTTGTCCCTTATACAATTTTTTGTAAATTCTTGAAAAAGTTATCAACATATTTTATTTATTTTATGATGTTTCCAATTTTTATAAATTTTTGTTTACTTTCCTTACAGGTTTTTGGATATTTTTATGACATGTCATTAATTGTTTTGCACTTATAAGTTGAGTTGATATTTCTTGGGTATTTTATAACGTTTTATAGAGTGCTTTTATCATATTTTAGCATTATACCCAATTATTTTATTATTTAATTTACTTTTCCAAATAGATTATTTACTTTTATTTGGGATATGTCATGTTGATGCCTTATATGTAAGGGGCATAGGTCGTTATCATGCTTTTTATCCTTATTTGTTATTTATTAGTTTACTTTATTTTTAATTTAGTATTTTATTTTTACTTTTTACTACCTACTTTTACTTCTGGGGCAAATTGGTCTTAGATCACTTTTATTATCTTTAATTCTTGGTAGATGTTTTATAATTAATGTCTCAACTTTTTATTTTATAATAACTAATTCTTTTTATTATTTGTTGATAATTTCTACTTCCTATAGCTTATTATATATATGTAGAACCATAATATCATCACCTTCTTTTGAAAGCCACTACTCACATTGGCCTACTTTGTGCTGCCTACTCTAGGTATCTTTCACTCTTAGGTGGCTCATATTCTACTTTACCAAGTAGCCTTTTCTTAGGTAGCTCTCTCCTCGGATGCTCCTTTTCCAAGTCATCCCTTCTGTAGGATTGGCTTTGTAACAAGAGCACCAAATGTTATAACCCAAGTTCAAGGGAAGAACCTTAAGTTTTCTTCTTTTACTAATCTACTTTGTGCTATCAATTTTAGTTCTTTCTGCTATTATCAACTTTGGAGACTCCAATTTTACCGATGTGTTGGGGTTCTTAGTTAACTCCAATATTTTAGGTTTATTAAGAGCAATAAGGTTGGCGATTGAATTCACCTTAAGTCCTTAAGAACTTAGGGTTTAGGTTTATATCATTGTTTTGGCTTAAGTAAGTTAATAGGTCTTACATAAAGTATCTCGAATGGTCGATCAATATGGGCGGATTACTTGTTCTTCCTTTTATTAGGGAATCTATCTCAGCTCAAGTGCAACCATACTAAGTTGCTAGGTTGGAATTTCCTTTTCCTCCTTCCTTGTCCTTTTTACTTTAATCTTTTATGGGCTTAAAGTAATTCTTTAGTTACCTTACAGTAGGTCTTTTGGAGAGCTTGAGCTTGGTTTCTTGCCTCGGGGTCTTCTTGATCGAGTGTGGGCACTGGTATATGGTCGAAAGGTAGTTCAAGGTTGAAACTATAGATGGCCTCAAATGGAGTTTTGCTTATGGTGCTGTAAAAGTATCAATTGTAAGTAAAGTTAATCATAAGCAAGCATACATCCCAATCAGTTAAGTTTCTTCCCATAATAGCTTGGAGTAGTAACCTAAAAGTATGGTTGACAACCTTTGTTTAACCATCGATCTACAAGTGACATGATGTACTAAAGAGTAACTTAGTTCCTAGCTATTGCCAAAGAGTCTTCTAAAAGTAGCTAAGGAACTTTGGGTCTCTATTTGAGATAATGCTCATTGATATGTTGTGTAATCTAATAATCTCCTATGCAAAAGGGGAAAGAGATAGTCAAAGTATTATTAGTTTTGGTATAGCTCACAAAATGTGCCATCTTACTAAGTTTGTCCACGATGATCATAATAGAATCTTTGCCTCGGGTCATCCTGGGGGAAGGGGGGCATGCTCAGCTCAACCTAAGGTCAAGTTGGGATACGCAAAGGCATAGCTCTTCCTTACTCTGCTTTGCTCTTTGCTCTTTTATAGGTTACACACTTTCTACAAATTGCTAGACATCCTTTCTCATTTTAGGTCAAAAGAATTGAGTACGCAACAGCTCATATGTCCTGTTCTCTCTAAAGTGTCTAAAGAGACCTCTACTGTGAACTTCTTGTACCAATAACTCTCTTATTGAATAGGTTAGCACACAGAGTTTACCTCCTTAAAACAAGTATCCTTCATCTACATATTAATCATCCACTGCTCTTCCTTTACTACACCTTGTGTAGATTGAACCAAATTAGGGGTCCTATGTGATGTGAATCGAAACCAAGAACAGATAAGGCCGATTGTTGGATGGGTCCAAGCTTGCAGAAAGCTCAAAAAGGGTTAATGGGGAAAGGTATGAAAAGGATGAGAAATGAAGAATGAAAATAGTAAGCAAAACCCACGAACAGCTTCAAAGGATATGATACACCAATGGAACTTTCGAGGACTCATGGCACAATTCAATATGATGTACAAATTGGTCCAATGAGGTTACTCACCACCTAACCTTGCTTAAGGGAAAGGATAAGAGTGATGTCGAGAGTAAACAACAGTGTTTACATAAGAAAGAAAGTACTCATGTGTATTGAAGGTAATCTAATGATCCTCTTATAACTATAAGTACGGGAGTATTTATACTTGCAAACTAGGGTAGCTTACCTAAAAGGTAAAAGACAAAAAGGATATTTTCTAAAGAAGTAATGTTACATGATATAAAAGGGTAAAAATGAATATACAAGGAAAACAATCATTGGTGTTACAAATTCTACACATGATATAGTATACGTGGCGATGCTGCATTGGCAAGATTATTAGGAGATGCGAACAAAAAGTACGAACAAATGGGTATGTTTAAGCAGGGATGGCCTAGTCAGTCTGGTCTTTCTCTTTCGGCTTCTCAATAAGGAAGAGGCTAAGTAATTGGTCAACTCGGTAATAGAGAGTAATTGTCAACTCAGCATATCACACAATAATGGGTGGTCATACAGTACGGTAGTAGAGGTGACTTGGCAAAGAGGTGACTTGGCAAAGAGGTACTCGACTTTGATAGGGGTTGGTTAGAACATAAGGATTTGTAATGCCAGCCTCTCTGGTCCTCGAGCTCGGCTGTGGATTAGGGGCCCCGTAGCTTAATTCCCATCATTTCTTCTGGGATGTTTTGGATTTAGGATCAAATTCGGGTGTTGTTTGCTTAGTTCTCCATTAAGGTGATATGGACTGAGGTCGGCAATGTTAAAGGAGTCAGAAACCCCATAGTCATTAAGCAGTTCCAACTTGTAGATGTTGTCGTTGATTTTTTGGAGGATTTTGAAAGGTCCTTTCGCTCTTGTAGATAATTTGTTTCTCCTTTTGTTTGGGAATCGTTTCTTGTTGAGATGTAGCCATACCAAGTCTCTCGATTGAAATTGTTTGGCCGACCGACCCTTGGTCTTTTTGTGCATTCTTCTAGCAACTTGGTCAATGTGCCGAGTGACCTTATCATAGATGTGCTGAAGGGATTGTGCTTTGGTCGAAGTGTGAGGGTCTTCTTAGGTGGGTGCGGGTACAAGGGCGTGGTCGAAGGGTAACTCGGGATTGAATCCATAGACCACTTTGAAGGGGGTTTGCTTAGTGGTGTCATATATGGTTCGGTTATAAGCAAACTTGATTACTGGCAGGTAGACATTCCAATCAACCAAGTTCTTGCTGACTACAACTCGGAGCAATGAACCTAAAGTATGATTAACCACCTCTATTTGGCCGTTAGTTTGGGGGTGACATGAGGTGCTAAAGAGTAATTTGGTTCCCAGGCGACGCCATAGGGTTCTCTAGAAATGGCTCAAAAACTTTGGGTCTTTGTTGAAGACTACACTTCTCAGTACACCGTGTATCCGTACAATCTCCTGTAAGAAAAGAGAAGCAACAGCTGAAGCGTCATTAGTTTTGGTACAGGGCACAAAGTATGCCATCTTATTGAACCGATCCATAATGACCATTACAAAATCTTTTCCTCGGGTAGTTCTCGGCATTATGAGAATAAAGTCCATGCTTAGTTCAGTCTATAGCCTCATTGGAACAGGTAGGAGCATCGCCTTCCCTTATTCAGCTCGGTACTTAGCCTTTTTGCACATAGCATAGCTTTTGACCGCTTAGTGCACATCTCTTTGCATTTTCGGCCAAAAGAATCGGTCATTCACTAGTTCACAGGTCCTTGTCTCTCCAAAGTGTCTGGAGAGTCCTCTACTGTGGGCTTTCTTAATTAATAATTCCCGTAGGGAACCAATCGGCACGCACAGTTTTCTTCCTCGGAACAAATAGCCATCTTGCACATAATACTTGTCCATTGTTCTCCTATCTATGTATCTCGAAATTATTGATCCAAAGTATGGATCCTTAGAGTATTGTTGTTTGACACTCGCAAAACCAAATAGTCTAGTCTGTAATTCTGATAAGAGCGCATGTCTCCTTAAAAGAGCATTTGCAACTACGTTAATCTTTTCTTGCTTGTATTTGATCACAAAATTGAATCCTTCAAGGAATTCAACATATCTCACCTGCCACTTGGATAGCTTGGTTTAACTTCGGAGGTACTGCAATGACTCGTGGTCAGTATATATGACAAATTCTCTAAGTAGTAGATAATGCTGCCATTCTTGTAGTGTGTGGATTAGTGTTAGGAGCTCTTTGTCATACATAGAGTAATTTAGCTAGGGTCCTCGGAGCTTCTCACTATGGAAGGTAATTGATTGGCCTTCCTACATTAAGACAGCGCCTATTTCAATGCCTGACGCGTCACACTCTAGATTAAAAATTTTGTCGAAGTTAGGTAGTACTAGCATTGGGGTGGAGGTCAATCTCTTCTTAATCTCACAAAACTCTTCTCTTCCCTTTTTCCCCATCGAAAGTTGGTGTTTTTCTTCGTTAATTCAGTAAGTGGCGCGGCAAAGGTACTGAAGTTCCTGATGAACTTTCGGTAAAACGAAGCCAGTCTATGGAAACTTCTTACGTTAGCATAAGTAGTAGGGGTCGGCCATTCAACAATTGCTCGGATCTTTTCATCATTGACTCGCAAGCATCCTCCACTGACGGAAGCCAAACCATGAAAACTTTGCACCTTAAAATAAGAGGTCGGAGTGGGCTACTCAACAATAGATTTGATTTTCCCACTATTTACTCATAAGCCTCCTTCATTAGCGATATACTTAGGAAGACCATTTCTTCTTGATAGAAACAACATTTCTTTAAATTGCTAAACAACCTCTTGGCTCGTAGTACACCAAATACAGATTAGAGGTGATCTAAGTGGACAATAGATTAAGATATCATCAAAATAGACTACAACAAACTTTCCAATTGCATTTTGGAGCACATGGCTCATCAACCTCATGAAAATATTAAGGGTGTTGGATAGGCCGAATAGCATAATGAACCACTCATACAACCCAGGATGGGTCTTAAATGTTGTCTTCCATTCATCTCTTGGCCTCAACTTGATCTAATGATAATCAAACTTAAGGTCGATCTTATTGAACATGTGGGCTCCATGCAACTCATCTAACATAACATCAAATCGGGGAATGGGATATTAATACTTAATTGTAGTTTTGTTGATAGCTGAATTGACTACACACATCCTCCATCTCCGATCCCTTTTTGGTACAAGTAATGTTAGGATTTCACATAGACCAAGGCTCTCCCTCAATGCATTCTCTTGATCAACTTAGTGACTTGCCTTTATAGTTTAATGGCCTGCTTGGGGTTCCTCCTATAGACTAGTTTGTTAAGTAGGGTGGCTCCTAGCACTAAGTCAATGTAGTATTCTATCCTTTGAAATGGAGGTAAACCTTTGGGCAATTCCTTAGGATATAGATTGACAAACTCTTCAATAGGCTTTTTGACCTCTTCAGGCAAATCAACCTATTCCATTAACTCTAAAAACCTTCATATCAATAAAAATGTTGGTGCATTCGACTTCATATCTTCTCTTAGTTTAGATCAACTCAAGTTTAATGCCTTCCTCAAACTTCATGCAAGCTTACCTTATAACTTGCTAACTTGGCTCGGGGTCATTGCGTTTAAGGTAACCTTCCTTCCATCCTTCTCAAATGAAGGTGTTCCTATACCCATCGTACATAACCTTTCAGTCAAATAGCTAAGGTTAGCCTAACAATATGTGTGAGGCACACACATGGGTTGTATATCACAAAGGATGTCATCTGAATAATTGCTTATGGAGATCAACAAAAGTACTTGCTATGATACATGGAGTATATATGGCTTTATATGTGATAAGGTTGGTAGTTTCAACCTATGAACTAAGCTAGTAGATATAACATAGGTGCAACTTCCACTATTTAAAATCAATATGCAAAGTTGGCCCTTAACCTTACTAGTGATGTGCAACAAATTCTCCCTTTACTTAACAAATGACTCTAAGCTCATAGCATGACAGACAACTAAAGTTAGTTTGTTCAGGTCCTCAACATAGACTTCTTCTTCAACAAGCTCATCATTTTCCTTCCCAGGACTTTCCTTCTTCAGCCTTTTCCTTAGGTTCCTCATCAATACTATTAACTTTGAAGGTTAAGACTTCTCCCTTAATGACCATAGTATGTTGGTTTGGCCACCAGAAGGCTATATGTTTGAAACACTAGCATTTGAAGCACTTAATCTCACTTGTCTTCCTGCCTAACGGCTAACCTTCTTAAACTTCCTCAATGACTCCTTCTCAGTTGTTGGCTTTTCAAATTAGGTCTCTTCTCTTCTATTTGGTTCCATAACGGAATGGGTTCAGTTATCACCTTCAGTAAGTTGGCCGAATGGTATAAGTCGACTTATTGGAGCTCAGGCCAGTTTATTCCTTCTCTACCTCTCTACATGCTATGCAATCCTTATGGCTTCATTAAGTATAGTGGATTGTTGAAGCTTAATAACATCTCGGATCCCATACCTCAAACTAGTTAGGAATCTTGACATTATTCAGGCCTTGAGCTTAGTAACCTCATAATGGATCATGAACATTTGAAATTCTCGTATGTATTCATCAATAGTGTAGCTTCCTTACTTAAGCTCTTGCAATTGAGTAGACATATCTTGTAAGTAGGAATCCAGAATGAACCTTGCCCTCATGACTCTCTTCGTTTTTGGCTAAAAACTTAATTCATGGTATCCTTCTCCTCCTGATTGCTTGAAAATTCTACCCCCATATTGCAATATACCCCAAAATTCAAGGGCAACCATTCTAACTTTATCGTAATCTTCATATTGATGGTAGTTGAAAATTCATTTAACCTTCTCTTCTTAGTTAAGGTACTCGTCAACATCATTAGTACCATTAAAGGTCAAAATTTGCAGCTTCACATGGTCTATAACTTACGGTGCACAATCTCACTCTTTTGCCTCGAAATACTCTTCTTTGATCTTTTCTACATCCTTTAGGTTAATCCTTCATCAAGCTTACCTTCCTACTCATCATTTCCGTCTTACCGAGGTAAAACCTATCTTTGACCTTCCTGAGCTTCATGAACTGTATCCTTAACTTTAATTACAGCTTATTATAAATGACCTCAACAAGTTAGGCGACCAAATTGCAAATAGTTTGAGTTAATTCCATAATCATTATGGCGATTTCATCAAAATGCTCATTTGTAATTTTAGGGGTGATTGGCGTCTATCGAGTACAGTATTGGACATCACTTTAATTCTCCCCAATAGTAACATTGACACTTAGGTCAATCATCTTCTTCTCTGTTAGCAACTTTGATTCACATACACAAGCAAATCTAAATAACCAGATAAGGTGCAACCTAGAAACAATAACAAAACTCCAAACAACCAAACACAATACAACCTAGAAACAACAACAAAACTTAACTCAACATAGTACAATCTACTTTAACCTCATGTACAAACCAAATAAACCCAAAAGCTTCAATTACTACCAAAATGCTCTATTTTACTAGTTCGAAATGGAGTACAATAAAGCTTACTGCTAAATACAATAGAATACCCTCTATAACTTCGCACAACTACTCGTAACTACTGTAACCATTTGACAGCACACCTAAGCACTCCCAAACACCAACACTTGCAGCATAACCATAACTCCAACAGAATACACAACATGATAACTCTCCCTTACGAACCTTTACTCTAATACTAAGATAATATGCTGTGCCAAGAATCAATAAGGATGGTGATATTAGGGTAGGTCCAAAATTATCAAAGGAAAGAAAACTAATATGGGTTTTACGAGGGTTTTAGCAAATAGTGAACCACTTCGTTAAATATGATACACCAACCAAATACTACATGGCCTGATTACCACTTTGATAAAAATTAGGAGTAAGATGAACTTGTAAAAAGACAAGAACAAATTATAGAGGAAAAAGGAATTCTCTTGATAGGCTATTGATGCAACTTACATTTTACAAGGGGTATTTATACCTGTGTAATTAAGGTAACCTACCAATTAGGACAATTTACAAAGATGGGCATGTTACTTGAATTAGAAAAGTACTAAAAGAATATACACAGGTAAGGGAGAAATCTGTAATATATGATAGTACAAATATTATAGGACCATCCATACTAGTATGAATGTCTGAGGACATGTATCCTCCTATAAGTGGCTAGGAATTTGTGAAGTGAAGCAACTAGGGTAAGTTTGGACTTTTGCAAGAAGGCGCCTATTGGATAGCTCAACATTTAGGCTCTACATTTGTACTTTACAGGCATTTATCTAAGATAAGGTGGTAATCAAGATTAGGTCGACAAGTACCAAAACAGTTTGGAACTTGGTTGAGCTAGCTTAAAATCTGGGTTGGCGAATTATAGGTTAACTTTGCTTAGTTGTTAGAGGGGTTGCCTATATCATCTTCAGGTTGTCACTCCATGACTTTTGTCAAAGTGTAAGGCTTAGAATAACTAGAGAGGTGGGGATGGTCAGGTTTGGATATTGGGTTAGATTCTTTAGCAATAAGGTAGACAATGAGAATTCGCCGAGCCATGCTCTTTAGTCCTCTAGCTCCAGCTCAGGAGAGGGGTCTCACTGGTTGATTCTTATCACAACTAATGTGAGGATCGGAAACTTTTAAATTGAAGATTCTTGAATTTAATGGTCATGGATCTCCAGATGCTTATCTAAATTAGGAGCAATAAGTAGAGACATTGCTTGAATGTTATGAATATAATGAGCCTACTAAAATTAAAATGGTTACGTTAGAGTTTGTAGGATATCCATCATTATGGTGGAGAAAATGTAAAGGCTCAAACACAGGAGGATGGTGAACCAAAAATAACTACATGGACAATAATGAAAAAGTTATGAGTAAGAGATCTATAACCTACTATTATAAATAGGAGTTGTTTACGTGATTGTAGAATTTGAGACAAAGGTGAATGTATATAGATGATTATGCATAGGAATATAAGACACTTCTAATAAGGTGTGAATTGAAAGAGCTTATAGAACCAATTATAGCAAGGTTTATTCCAAGGTTGAAATACAAGATTGCAGATTGATAGAACTATAATCTTATGAGACTCTAGACGATGTAATTAAATTGATACTTAGAGTTTAGAGATAGAGGTAGAGAATTAAAGGTGGATCTTTTAATCGTGCTCATAGTTTAGAAGCCCCACGAGAGAAGGAAAAGCAAAAGGATCTAAAACTTAAGAAGGAGGAGTATAGAAGTTTTGAGAAAGGTGACAATAGTGAATCCATGACCTACCCCATGTGCAAGATAATGACCAAAAGTACTTGAGAAAGAAGCTGAGTGAGATCAAATATTTTAAGTTCATAGGATTGAAGCATCTTTCTTCAAAATGTCCAAACTAAAGGGTTATGGTTCTGAATAATAAAATTATGAAAATGGAAGTAGAAAGTGAAGAGGAGGCAAATGGTGTTGAAGTAAGGCTCAAGAAGTTTGATGAAGAGAGGGATCTCACTAAAGGAGAAGAAGTTGATGTTATATTCGTAATGGTTAGGAAAAGATTACATGTTAATGGTCTAAAAGAGGACAAGTAAAGGGAGAATGTATTTTATGCTAAACATTTAGTGAAGAGTAAGACTTGCTCTTTCATTATTGATGGAGGATGTTATATTAATCTTATCTCTAATGCATATGTCCATAGTGTTGGATTGAAAGCAATGCCACATCATAAGCCAAATGGTTTGTGTTAGATAGGTGATAAAAGATCTATGTAAGTCAAAAGGAAGATCAAAGTGCCATTCAATATCGCCAATTATGAAGATGAAGAAGAATGTAATGATGTTCTAATAAATGTTGCCAATGATGTTTTACTTAGATGACCTTAGAAATATGATAGAAGAGTGTTGCATGATGGATTCTACAACACTTACACTTTTGAAAAGGAAGGACAGAGATAATGCTACTTCCTATGAATCCAACATAAGTAAAGATGGAATAAATCACTCAAAAGAAGTTAAATGAAGGTGTAAACAATTTGTTTGCTAGAAAGTTTCCTTATTCTCATCCTAAGAGCAAGAAGAGCTAAGATTCAAGGTGAATCTTTTTTAAGGGCGAGGATGATTATGTGAATTGAAATTCCAAATTCAAAGTTAGAAGGCCATGGATGCAATTAAGCTCAAGAAGTCTAAGTCGAGGTTTGATTTCAGCTAGAAATTTGATTAAAGATAGGTTTTGAATCCAAGAATAGTTGGTCATAAGAACGAAGCTAGTCGAGATTCTAATGTTAAAGGAAGAATTGGCATTGCTTTTGAAAACAGGCAAAAGGCATCTTGGAATGAAGCTTCTAATAGGTGCAATAGATGAAGGTATTGATAGCATTAATAAGAAGAAGATATCTATGTAGGAAAAGCTTCTTTTGAATTGATCAAGTCTTTTAGATAAGGAAAGGGAATTTTATAGAACTTGATAAATTGGGGTTGGTTGTCTAGCTGGTTATTTTATTTCCTCTTAGATAGTTATTCTATTTCCCTCTTTAGATATAAATTATATTCTCTCTTTAAGATATTTATTTCCTTTCTGGATAGTTTTTGCTTATCTTCTTTAGTATTTTCCTTTTTATGGTAGTTACTAGTATGTCTATGAATATTATGTAATCTTATCATTTAAGAAGTAGACTTTTAGTTGTTGCATGAATTTTATTCTTAGTACTATTTATGAGCATTGCTTGAAAAAATTTCATCATTCGTATTGAAAGTGCTTTCATTTAATCATACCAATTGGAGTGTGTTTTTGATTTTAGTGGCTCTCTTAATTGATTTAGTCGTGGGTCATATCAACTACTTCAATCAAACCCATTTGATTTCAATAAACTGTGGGTAATATCGATTGTAGAAGTTTGAACACACTCTTATTCCATTTCAATTATTGAATTTCAATTCAACTAGTTTTCCATATCCCTTTATTTATCGTTTTATAACACAAGATTCGACATAAGTATTTCCTTTTCTGTACATTCATCTTAGAGAATACAAAAATATTTATATTATTAATTGGTGGCTACGCATTTGATCATGTCCTGAGTCTTCTTAGGATTTAGGTACAATAGAAGGCATCACTAGAAACTTACAAGCACCAAAGCAAGTGACACATATGGTCTTAGGTTTATTACCCTCATATATAGGAACCTAATTAGAACCTGAATGGAGATTTAGCTTTGTGAAGTGTTTTGCCCTGCTTAATTGATCAAATAGATAAGCAATGAAAGGATTTGGGTAATAATTCTTCACTACTAGCTTGTTAAGAGCCTGATAGTTAATGCATGATCTTAAACTCCCATCTAGCTTCTTTTAGGACAAAATAAGAGCCTTATATGGTGTGTAAACCCTACTACTTAAGGGACATGTAATTAACTAAGAGTACTTCTTGATCATTTCCAAGGATTAACTAAACTAAGAACTAAAGTTTACGTTTAGAAATCAAATTTAGTTTTTAATTCAAAAGTTTATTGTCGATAAAAACTTAAACACAAGAATAATAAACCTTAAGTCATCCGAAACCCTAAACCTTAGTATAAGTAAGGACTTGTAACTCTAAATAATTAATTAAAAATATAATTTGAATAATTTTATTCAACTCTAGAAAATTATAAAATTTTCCAAGAAGTAAATCCTAGCCTACGAATTAATTTAAGAACCAAACTGTAAAAGAATTACATATAAGATAATTCCCTTATTTCCCTTATTTCCCTTATAAGCTATGCTACATATGGATAGGCCAACTAACCAATCACATTAAATGACTTATCAATTGCGAGTTAGACTCACCTATCACTTGATAACTTATTAAAAGCTTGTGATAAGACCATATCCTTATCTTACCATAACCTATACTGCATAAGGATAAGTTATCCCATCATTTTATCAATTTAATTTTAAAACAAGTGACAAGACAAGGCCATGCTCCTAAGACCCTTACTTAGCCGTTTAAAAAGAAAGCATAGGGGAGGCCATACCATGTTAATCACATATCAATCCATTTGTCTTTCACATCTACTATTTGCCCCATAATGCTTACATCATCTAATCATTATAAAGTGAGGCTTATGTAACAAGTTTAGATGCAATAAAAAGAGACTCTATGAATGTATTACACCCACAATCACAACCGGCACACTCTCTTTCATTTCCTCTCATCTTCTATTTTCTTTTTCACACTTCAAACATACAATCAAAGGGAGAAACCAAACCCCCAAAAACCACACATAATCGCCACTTCTATACTTACATCCTAATGACACAAAAACATACTTTTGATACCTTCACTTTGTCCACATCAAAGGCTATTTTAGGAACTCTTAAGACATCCCAAAACCAATCTTAAAGCCTAAAGTTGCGAAAACATAAGGAGCTTGCACAAGGGTAAAGGAAACAAGGACCAAAGGATGACTCTTAGTGCACAACCACCTCTTATACTACTTAGGACGAGTAAGTTTTCTTTTGTTGAGTATTTTCGTATGCCATGCTTAGGAGTTATATTTCCACGAGGATATTAATATGCATATAAGGTGATAATATAGCTAGTTTACTTTAAGTGATAAGCTTATGAATCTCTTACATGAAAGTTGGAATACGGGTGTACTAAGTTTGGTATTATGTAAGATACGTGTCTAATACTTAGAATAGAAGTTTATAACTTGAGAAAATCATGAAATAGGTACATAAATGGTAGGCAAGCATGCTGGACGTGAAGCACTTGAAGGGTATTTAGATGTTATTTTTACTTCTATTGGGTTTCATATGCATAAATCTAGCTTTAGGTGAAGGAAAATCCATTACATAATGTTTTATGAGGACTTATGATGTAAACTAAAGTATAGAACTTATGATAAGTGTGTGATCTATGATTTTTACTTAGTACATAAGCTAAATAATCTTCTTATGGAAGAGAAGTTAAGTTGGAGTTAGAATATAAGTAGTGTAGGTTTTTGATTTGTCACTTAAACTTAAGAAAATGATGAAATAAGGTGAAAAAACAAAGTTGGAAGCCACAACTCCAAATTGTCTAGATCTGGAACCCTAAGAAAACCCACTTAAAAATGCAATAAAATAAAGTAAACAAAGTAAAAAGATCAACTAAAGTAAGTATAATAAGTGTTATAAGCTTAAAACTCAAAACCGAGCCTAACAACATTCAAAACAAGTTTAGAACTCCAAGTTGGACCCTCAAGAAATTCTAACTAACATCTAAATCAATCAAGAAAAGTTGTTTTAAGGCTCATAAGAAGTCCACATAAAAATCTATAAGCCCAATAAAGTTATTGACTTTAGTTTAAACAAAAAACAAGCTCATTTGACAACATAAGCTCACTTAAGAGTCCAAGAAAATGTTGTTAGCATCAAGGTCATGAGAGAAAGATAGAAATTTGACCTTGAAGAGTGTTTTAAGCTTAGAATAAAGTCTTAAGCCCAAGCCCAAAAGATTTCCTAAAATAACAAAAAGTCGAACAACTAAACTAAGTCCAAAAGAGTACCAAACCTTAAGGATCGCTACTATTCTGACCAGTGGACATTTTTACATGCCTTATCTCGAAAATCTAACTACACCACATTAAAGTACACTATAAAATGGCAGAAATCAACTATAAGATCATAAAAATTGGATTTAAAATAGTAATGTTATACGCGATTGAAGTTTTAAGTACAACTGAGAAGAATATGAAAACTAAGTTAAAAGTGTAACTTAAAAGATTTTAGAATAGCCTTCTAATTCTATTTCAATTTCTTATAATATCATATTTGCGATGTTCAGGGGACCTTACCATTGGAGATGATCTACCCCAGACTATTACAACTGAGCTATGGTCGAGTGAGTAATTCCTGATGACCTCATATTTGGTTTTGCTTGTAGTATAGATGCACTTAAATTTATATAATGAACTTGAATGCTTATGGGATATGGAAAATGTACGTGTGTGATATTATGATTGAATGCCATGATTTGCTAATTAGATAATAATGGGAATTGCTTGTGATGATAGTTCTGCATAGTTGTTTGGAATGGAATTGTTTGATCACAACGAAAATTGAATTAATTAAGTATTAGATTAAGAAATTTAATGAGCCATGCATTTCTCATAATTACATCATAACTATACCGACTATTACCCCACACGAAAAGTAAGAAGGGGCTCACAAGAGTAAGGGCTCTTACAAGGATTAGGTAACGGTTATGCCATTATTATATAATTGAGTCTCTATCCTAGCTATCGGGCTTACTAGGCACTAGGGGACGCCAACTGTTAGCAAAGGGCCGTGTTTTATAACTTCCGCTTAGGATTTATGATGTGGATTGTGGAGGCCATCACATCGCTAAACTTGGGAAATTTTGACTTAGAGTTTGATATTTTAAAAGAAAAGTGTATTTTCCATATGAAAAGTAAAGTTTGTATATGTTATGTATATGATTTTTAGTTGATTTGAGCATAATGGTGCAATTGGAATAAAAATCTAGGTGCCAAGACCTGGTTGATGGTTTGTGTCGGTTAATTATCTCCAACCTGACTACAGGGGTTGTAATTCTGAGTGTTTATGCATTCATATGTTTTTACATTTAATAAAATTGTTATGTGGTATGACAAGGAGATTAACTCACCAACTATAAGCTTATACCTTAATAGATCTCTTTTGTTATAGGACAATCTTTTCATCCATTCAGGCCAAGGAATGCCCGGGGTGAGTCTTGTATAGAGACAAGGCTATGTAATTAAGAGAGTGACGAGAGAAGTTTGTAGTTTAGCCAATAGCTGTTAATTTCTTCTAGTTAACTAAAATTTTGTATAAATAGACATACTGATGATAGACTCTTATGAACTTTCGAGATACTGTAATATTTTTCTCATGAAATTCTAAGTTCTACACTTTATTTTTGATAATATATATGAAGTTAGTTAGTGATTTCAGTTATTATGCTTAATATTATTCATCTATATATCCAATGGTAACGTAAACTGGAAGGAGTCTTGTGTGTCGTATAGAATGCCTATGATCAATGAGGGGGTTGATTGTGGATCTTCATACGGTACATAGTGATCTACTATGACAATGATACTATTTGGGTCGTGATATGGTGTTTTCAAAGGTTGAATGAAACTTGCCTCTAACAATTCATTTAGTTTTTTTTTTTTTAATTCTGCAACCATTGGAGGCGACATTCTGTAGGGTGCTCTTGATGGTGGTTTGGACCCTAGAATAAGTTCAACCTCTTAATCTATTGATCTTCTTGGAGGTAACTCCTTTAGGAGCTTATTTAGCATCATAGAACTGAACTCCTTTAAGACATGAATTATCCCTAGAATCTCAACTTTTTCTCCCTTTATTCTCTTTAAGGACAGTAAGGAAAGTAAGTTCCTAATGTTAGATCCTTTCTTTAATAAGAGAATTGAAAGCTTAATGGGACCAACATTATTCCTCCTTTTACCATTGTTACCTCCCTTCTTCGTCTAAACTATTACGCAATTCAGCTTCTCATCCTTAAACAATAAGCAATCTTCCACTAACATGAGAATAACCTAGGCATGTCTCAAAAAAATTGTCCACAGGACCACATTGAAGTCATTAAGTAGTATAATAGTGAAGTAAAGAGTCTTACTGCAATCTCTAACCTTCCCTTTCACAACTTTACCGACTCTTTAGATTGGTTGAGTCTTGGAGTTAACTGCTTTGATCTTATTAGTGTCCTTTATAAGCAATAACCTAAATCTCTGCACCTCAAGCACATCGATGAAGTTATGTATGGCTCTTGAGTCAATCATAGTACTAGCATCCTACCATTGATATTAAGCTAAATGTGTAGCTCATTGTTTCTCTTGATTTACATTATGGAACTCTTTTAGATAGCCAATAACATATGTAAGATGTCAATCTTGGCAGTTCCTCACACTTACCCTTAGATTCTTTATCTTGACATACACTTTACCTTTTGAGCCATTACATTAAGTGTGAATTGATATGAATAATTTGCTACCTTATGTATGCCACTACATTAGTTGCAAGAATCTGGGTTTCTTACCTCTGTTAGAAGCTCCATTGTTTCTGAATTGGTTGGACCTATAAGATTTTCTCTAACCTCCTTATTGTTACTGCTGCTCAAACTTGGGGCTCCCCTCCTTTTAGGCTTACCCAACTAAATAGAGTTTCCACCCTCATATCTTAAAGATACACTCTTCTTGTTGTTGATGTGAGTGTAACTTGTCAAGCGCTCAATTGTCGCTTATGTTGTAGCCAAGTTTATAGCCTCTTTGTGTTTACAACTTATCCATGGCATATCATTTTAATCCTTTCAGGAAATAAAGTAACTTGTCATCTTTTCTCATGCTCTTAATGTCAATCACTAAGTAAAAACTTAAAAATGTACTTTTTGATGTCATCATCCTTCTCAACTTCTCTTAATTTATTTAGGCATTATACTAGACATTCTCCAGAAAGAACTGAGTTAACAACTTAGTGTTTAGTTCTACCTAAGTATATACATTTGTTGTACCATTCTAAATTTCTTCATACTTGGTGCACCACCTCCGGTTGGCATAACCTATTGAGTACATCATAGCCATTGAAACCTTTGTTCTCTCATCATTTGTCCCAATAGCTATAGAGTACTATTCCATGTTGAATATGAAATTCTCTAGCAATTTGGTGTCCCTTAGGCCAATGAATGCCTTAGACTGAAGCATTTTTGAATGTCCTACTTAAGCGGGACCTTGTATGGGAACTTAGGTAGAAGCATTTTCCATAACTTAAGTTAACAACCTAACTAGTGCCCTCAACTCTTCAATAGACTTAGTTGAGGCACAAGTGGCCAATTGCCTCCTTACTTCATCGACTATCACACATAAGTCATCTATGAGCATGCATATAGTGACACCAAAATCATTAACCAAATCTCCAAGTCTACAGCTTGCTTCTTAATTATTGGCTTCGATATCTATTATCCTCACAAGAAAGAACAATTAGTGACTTTACCTAGTAGTCCATACAAGTCAAAAGTTCCTTAAGATTCTCTACACATTTTTTAATATCTTCCTCTCATGTCTTTCTAACCATGTTCTTCACTACTAAGATAACTAAATCTTTGGTGCCACCTTTTATAGTACTTGGCTTACACTAGTACAAAGGGACTTGTAGCACTTACTATCTTACCTCTATAGTTGTAAGCAAGTCCAATTTTAATGGAAGGGTGGCTGATAAGGTTTGTTTTATACATAACAATAATGACGAAGGGTTTAAACAAGAAGGACAGATTTGAATAGCAAAAAATTTATACATTAATCAAATATAAAAGAGGAAAAATGTGCGTATGTTATTGTTATTCTTAATCTCAAACTTTCTTTCAAGATGATATGTGATGATTGTTGTTACCCTATAATATTACTCTTAGTATCTTTCTTTAAAGATGGTTTATGGTAAATGGATCCTAGGAAGAGTTGAATGGGAAGTAGGACGGTTGAAGTTTGTGGTGATTTTGAGAAATTAAAGAATATTGTTATTGAATTAAGTGGTGATATTTAATAAATAAGTTGGTGATGGAAAAGTATCGAACATACAAAATGAGAAATATGGTATACATAGGTAGAAACTTTATTTATGATGGAAATATAGAAAATTTGAGGATTGATAAATATGAACCTAAGTGATGAAGATTGGTTATGGACAAGTTGTACGAATGAAGGATTTAAGATTTAGTTTACATAGATTAGTAATCAAGAATAAGAAGCATCAAGAGGAAACTAGTTATGGATATGATCATTTGGAGCTTAAAGTGAAATTTCAATAGAGTGTTACAATGGGAATACGATAAGGGAGAAATCTTATAGAATAAGATGCAAAAACCTAGAATTCTTTTAGTCATTTAGTGAAATTTTGATAAAAGAGGGGAGAGTGAAACACCCAAAAATTCAAAAGGGAATTTAAAGGCATTTGGAATAAAAACAAGGTAATTCCTCAAATTATTTTCAAAAGTAAAGGAAGTAATTTATTGAAATAGTTATGGGCATTTGAATAAATTATCTATATAAATATTTTTAAAAAAGTTTTCAAATGATTAAAATAACTATTCCTAAGAACTATATTAATTTCTAAAGCCAATTTACTAAAATATCCATAAGCTGTTTAACTACTTGGGGATATAATAGTAAAAAGGGGATTAGAAATTAGCATGCCTTAATTTAAAATGTCTTTTACTTATTTATCCTTCTAGTTAACTCTAAGAGTATTCTAGAATTAGTGATATGGAAGTAATTTAGAGACTTGTGAGTATATTAAGTTGGTTATAAAAAGGGAGCAAGGCTTGAGGAGAGAGATCAGAGCATTTGGAGAATTGGAAAGGTAATAACACTACTTCTCCTCCTCTCTTGTGATGTGAAGTTTAAGCTTGGACTAATGGGTTTTGTTGGTTAATTAAAAGGTGGAATTCAATAACAACTATTGGGATATAAAGTTCAAGAAGGCCTACAATCTTTATGGAATAAGTATTGATTTAATCTCTAGTAATTTGGAGATAATCAATGGAATACAAGTTGGAAGACTAATTAATTGTGGATTTTATCATGAAATTAAGAGAGAACAAGTTCAATAAAGAAGCCTTGGTGGTAACGTGATACAACTCTAGTGAGTGAGTGTGCAATTTCTACTAATTTGATGATTTTGAGTTAATACTTAAATATGTTATTGAGAATCTTTTGATTTATATGTTTAATTACTAATTGAGTGTAATGTTGGTGTTTAGAAGGAGTATTGGATGATATTTAGTGGATAGTGGGTTTATTGGAAATTTCTAGAATATTCAAAAATCCTACAAGATCAACTAGAAGCTTTACATTGAGGTTAGTTTAATTTGATGCTATAGATGATTATTTGGTGGAATTTGATAGAGATTGATGTCAATTTGAAGAGAAAAGAATTAAAAGGGTTTTGGAGATATTGATGTTGGCATGATGGGTTTGGCATGGATATTGGATGATTTGATCTTGTAAGTTGTGCTTTAGTTGATAATTTATGTTGTTATGTATTGAAGACTCAATGTTAAAAAAAGAAATGGCTTTGTAATCACGAGTTATAGGTGTTATGGAGGGAATTGCTCATATAAAGTTGCGTACAAGTGACTTCATATGAAGTTGCGGTGTGACATTGTAGTACATACATATACATTTTGATACGTAGATTTTGGTACACGTTCCCATTACCATAAATGCATAAATATATAAATTTTAGTACAATAAGAAGATTTTAATAACAATAACTTTAACTAGAATTTGCATGTTGTATTAGAATTTGTACATTGAAGTTGTTCTCATGTAACTTAACGCAAGAAATTCCCCCATTAAGTTGCATGGGCTTAAGTTGTGTATTAATCTGTGAATCTTTTGTGATTTGATTTTAAGGAGTAGTTAAATGTTGAGATAAGATGTTAATTTAATAATAGGGATTGATTTTGATGTTACTCGGTGAAATTATGATGATTTAATGTTGTTTTTACTAAAGTTGTTGCTGGTAGAAATTGTATAAATAATAAGTATATTTAGCAAATTGTTAATGGGTTATATGAATGTTTTGGTAATAGTTGGTAAACATATGGATAATGCAAATTGATAATGACATGTAAATGTTTAAGTTAGTGAATTTGGAAGTTGAGCCATGAAAATGAGTATAATTTTGGGTTTTTGATTTGATGTTCTTAATGTATTGAAGTTAATTGATAAGTGTATATATTAATTGGTGAATAGGAATTAAGATAGAACGATAAAGTTGACGTCTTGATGCTATGAATGATGGAAAAAAAGAATTGGTTCTTGGCTGGAAAAATTTAGAAATATGAAGTTTAATTGAGTGTTTGAAGATCTTAATTGATGAATTAATGTTTGGAGGAAGTGTGGATCAAATTGGTGCTAATTGGTGTAAGTTGAAAGCTTGATTTGGTGGTTTAATGTTGGTTTTAGACTAGTATGTTTTTTGGAAAAATTAAAGATGTTCATGAGTGTTATTGAATGTTTAAATGATGATGAAAAGAAGTTAAGTTGTTAGAAAATTATGTTATTCATATTCATGTTAGTGTATACTTCCATCTTTGGTGATATATTAATGTTTAAGGGATGATGTTTGTACTATTATAAAGGTTTAAGCTTAATTGAAACTATGAATGCATGTTTAATATTCTTCATTATATTTAATGTGTTATTCATTATCTTCAATATGTTCTTGCTAAAATACCCCATTTAATTCATCTTGGCTCTTTAAAATCATTAAAAATGCAGTTTTTGAGCGAATTGAGATTTAAGATGAATCAAATAGATTTTAACTCATAGATTTTAAATCTTTAAATAAAATTTTCAAATTCTAAATGCATTTTACCCATCTTTGATTTGAAGATTTGAATCAAAATCATATTAAGAATACTTTGATCTTCATGAACTTATGATTTGGTCTTCAACGGTGATTATGGTAAATAATAGCAACTTTATAATAAACATGTGATGTAAGTAGCTAATAATGTATTAAACATAATAATTATCTTCAATGATTAAAATGAGATACTTAAATAATAAAATTAATAAAAAGCAACCTAGTTGGCACCCCCATGTAGACCAAATTGGTCCAAGCTCAATTTGTAAGGGGATCGAACCATTTGAGTGTAGATTAGTTTAAGTGAATTAATTCAACTTAGATAATTTGAGTTAACCATTTGAGTGTAGATTAGTTTAAGTGAATTAATTCAACTTAGATAATTTGAGTTAATTAATAAAACACCTCATTAATTAGAATTAAGATGAAACATCTCGTGATTGAACTGGATAAAAAATAATCCCCAGATTGGTTCGGTATTACTATCTCTATTGTCGCAAGAGATTTAATTTTAAATCTTTGCAAGGAAACAGACAAGATAAGAACAAAGGCAATGCTAACTAAAAGAGACATGGGCAAGAATTGTAAACATAATATCATACCCTTTTATTAGTATCTCAATGTACAAGATTACAATAGTTTGTAGACAAGGGCTTACATATAACAACAATCTTTAGTTGTGATTAACCAAATGGAGAGTAAGAGCTTATATCTACAAGAGTACTTAAACTCTTGTAAAGAGTTTTATGGAAATTTTTGAGACTTGTAAGAATAAACATTAAAATTCTTAAAATGACGATATTTAGAAATAAGAAAAACATATCTAGACTAGACATTGCAAATAATTCCCCTTAAAATCATACAATAGTTTACAAAAGGATGGGCTTTGCTACAAGAAAAGTGCTTGACACCTTGCAACTATGCCATAACTTAATTTAATTCTAATTATTTAATGCACCTCATTCATAATTAAAAAGATCAATAGCCAAGAAAAGGAATAGGTGCAGTTAGGATTTAAGCCCCTCCCCTTGTTTATTCTTCATATCATTCAATAAATAAAAAAGACTAATGGTTTTAAGAACGAGCAGTTGCAATGGGAATGTAAGCCCTTACCCGTTCTTTGTGCATGCCTTCATGTTGCTATTGAACCATTATGCTATTCCTTAGTAGGGTTAGTAAGTTGGGATCCAACGTGTGAGATTTGAATAAGACATAACACGATTTAAATGGATTTGGGTATGGAAAAAAATCGACACAAAATACAAACGGGTCACACCGGTTTAGACACATTTGAATTTGTATTTAGGTTTGGTTCAAGATCCCAAACCTCTTACTAACCTATTTATTAAACAGGTCACCAATTCGACCTACAAACTTGTAACTATAAATAAATTTATATTCTCTTTTATTCATTTCATTTTTAGTAGGAAGCAAAAAAAAAAAAAAATATACATGATTCAATCCAATTCATATACTAATATGGTTAAATTAGTTAAATATAAATATTTTTTAATGAGTAAGGTTACTTTTATCTTTCTTCTTTTTCTTTCTCATTTCTTCTAAGTTTCAACTGTAAGCTAAATATATTTTGATCTGATACTCACAATTCAAGTTTGAATCTTTTCTCAACTATTAAAATAAGTATAAAGTTTGCAATCTTCTTCTCCATTTTTTTTCAACTAATTATTTATCTTTATAATTTTTTTTTCATTGTGTTATAATAGTAAGGTATTAAATTATTAAACTTCATCTAGAAACCATCTGTTGAAACTTTTTAATATAGTGCACCCTATTATTATTATTTTTTTATAATGCGATATGATTGAATTTTTTTCTTATAAAAAAAAACAGATTATAGATAATAAAATAGTAATATATCATAACTGTCTATTAAAATAATTTTTAATATAGAGAAAATTAATTACGAAGATGATGATTCTTTGTTATATTTAAGAATTTAATTGTTCTTTAATTGTTAGTGGAGAAAGTTTTATGAGAAATACAAGAATTGTGACTATAAGATGCTAATAGTTGGGATTTTGATACATATTAAAATAAGTGAAATGATCAAGAGGATGTTATATGATTTAAATTTTGAGATTTTTTATAATTTGATTAGATTTTATTTTATTAAAAATTTTATTTGGATTGTAATATCAAACCTTATAACATTTGTATTATTGTTTATTTACCCTTTATGTTCAAATATCTTATGAATTTTTTAATAATATTTTAATTAATAAACGGTCTAATTCAAATAGAAGAGGTTTGTTAAATGAGTCGGATTACTAATTTAAATATTCAAATAGGATTTTCCTGACTCTTTTAACAAGTGGATGTATCACTAGTTGAGGTTCTAAATAATGTAAAACATGATATGATAATAATCCCTAGTCCTAACACTTACTTCCATAGCAAAATTCGCCAACAGAATTCTTCCATTCATTTTCCTTGTTCCATACAAGAGAAAGGAATTCGGAGATAAATTATTTCCTTCTAATGCAATCCTCCTCTTCTTTTTGTCAATCCAAACAACACATGAGGCATCATCCTATCTTTGCACAAAAGCGTCATTTTTAAGTACAATTTTACGAAGAAGGGTTGAGATGGGACAAGCGTGTCTTGAAAAAAGCATTTGAAAACTCAAAGTATTATTGAGAAATTTTATACCAATATTTCTAACGAACTATAGAGTTAAAGGAGATCGCTGGTGTTCAAGCCAAGAACAAGAAGGTTCCGATAATGCCAAGTAATAATAAGGTGAGAAAAATCTTCTTTCAACGATGTTTTGTTTGAAAGTTCAAGATTTGAAAGTGCTAATTTAGAATATATGCAATGCAACATAAAGGAGTTCTGTGTTGTATGTGTTGATTAATTATTGGGATCTTGTGTAGTTATTATTCTAATTGATGGAAACAATGGAATCTGATGGAATTCTTATGCCGTAATCTGAAAGTATAAGTTTGAAAACTTTTTAGTGGTGACCTGGTTAATGGACCTTGTTTAAAGGCGTGAGGTATGGATAGGTGGCTAAATTTATGCACAACAGTACACGTGAACGGGGAATTTAAATTTCAGATTCGATTCCCAGTAGGTCTCTTCATTCATTTTTTTTTCTTTTAGGCCAAAGGTCTCTTCATTCTTTTGAAAATAGAAAATGTGCCCATCTATTTTGAGTTTTGTGAATAAAATTAATTATAGAGGACATGACGCCCTAATTGATTGGGTTGTTACATAGGTATCATTCCAGGGTTAAATGGAGTTAAGTTGGTTTGCTTAGGTACTGGTCAATACGA
Source organism: Lumnitzera littorea (assembly GCA_024138015.1). Taxonomy (NCBI): domain Eukaryota; kingdom Viridiplantae; phylum Streptophyta; class Magnoliopsida; order Myrtales; family Combretaceae; genus Lumnitzera; species Lumnitzera littorea. The sequence goes on from JAMXBB010000011.1 coordinate 40,902,324, forward strand.
TTTTCAGATTGTAATTGGAGTGGAGTGGGGAACTGATTGTTGCTTTGATGAAGCAGAGATTTAGGTAAAGCAATTTCATTGGGGCATGAATGACGGGTATGAGAGTTATCATTGTTATGCCAAGGTATGATGGAATTACTAACAAGGAAAAAGAAGGTTTTTGATTGAACTAAATCCATAATAAGACATGTTCGCAGATTCTTGCTTTTTCCAGTTGGCAGATTTTGCAAATTTTACTACATTGACTGCTCTGCATACTTCAATAGAAGGTCAGACAACGCAGGTTATGTAATTCATATGATAGTGATATTGATACAGCACGGGTTGCTATTCCTACTATTATTAAGCATGTGTATTCCAGGAGGCCAGGACTTAATAAAACCACTACTTGATATATTTGCTACACGACAGTAGTTGCAGTGGTCAGTTGCAAATAAATAGGAGGCTGTTTCCATAAGCAACAAATAAGTAGATTTACTGGTTTGAATACAGCATGCCGATGTGGCATGCCTAGTTGGCAATAAAGTCGAATTACAAGTCTTCTAGAAGATTCTGGAAATTACTGAATGTAAATAAGATACAAGAAGTAGCAGAGCTTCTAAGCCGGATAATCTTGTACTTCATTAAAGTTAAGTTGGTCTGAACAATTCTGCTCAAGTAAGCTCAGTACTGAACTTCATTGAGTGCTTAATCTGAAGTTTTACATTTGAGCTTTACTTTCCTGCATTCATGTCCTATCAGATGTTTACTAGATTGTTGAGTAATAATGGAAAAACAAAGTTGAGCTGGTTGGGAAGTTCAGGCTTTAAGAGTTCATGCTTTAACATTAGCTACAGGAAAATTTTGAAAAATAGCATCACTTGCAGTTCCCCCACAGTGTCCTCATATGAAACCTATGATAGGCTGATGGCCCTGGTCTGATGGCTCATGCCTGTTGCTTGCAGCACAAATTTCAATTTACTTAGGTCACAAGAATTGAAAATTCTGTTACTTGACTGATATTAGTATTTAAATTTTGATTGAATCTAGAGCTTTATAATTATTGAGTTCTAACACATGACAGATTAGATACCAGTGAATAACTAGGATGGTGAGAAAAGTGAGTGATCCTTCTAGATGATGCATTTTTCTTTGCTCCGCCAGGTAGGTTGCTCCAATAACCAAGTTTTTTTGGTTAAATTCCATTAACCAAGTTTTCCGGATGTTGTCAAGTGCATGGTTGTGTAAAGGTCAGTAAGTGTATTGATTGTAAGTTAAGGTGTTTGGCTATGTATAAGTGGCCAAAGGTTTAGGTTAAGTATGTGCCAAGGGTTAGTTTATGGGATGGTAAAGAAGATGGGGAGCGCTGCTTAATGGAAAAAGGTGTCTGTGGGTGATACATGCTTGCGTGTACATAAACCACTTGCTTGGATTTATACAAGGCGCACCAGGCTTAGCAGCTAGTATCCTTTCGTATGTTTGTATTTTAATTGAGTATGTGCTTATGTTTTGCAGGGTATCTTAGGTAGTTACTCAGTTAGCCATTGTAGATATCTCTACTGAGTAGGTGCTTGTATTACTCCTGAGTAGCCCCCACTATAAATAGAGTAGTAGCAGTTGGCAAAGGAGGCTGTACTCTTCATATCTGGAGAGAGTGTAATTGATTTTTTTTTCACATCAGTAAAACTACTCATTTTTGTGTTCCACTAAGGTCCTATCAATTTGGTGCCATATATGGATCCATTCTTTGGCAATGATGTGAATGGAGACTCGAATTGAGGGATTTGAACAAGAAGTTAGCTATCTGGTCATTTCTCTTCAAGCTTCTAATGATCGCATGGAGAGTTGTGTGGCATTGTTGGAGGTTGGTTTCCTTGAAGTAAAGGATATTTTGGAATCACTTGTTTCTGATTGAAAGGTGCAAGAGAAATCAATAGAAATGGCAAATTCCACTTTACGATCACATCACCTACATTCTTCATCTATTCACGAAGAAATGACACTGGATGATCTTCTCGTTGTGATCTTAATCAACTTTCATGGGCCTTTTTGATGGAATGGATCCCTTAGGTTGGATCACACAAGTTGAACAGTATTTTAAGCTTCATCACATTTGTTCAGAGAAACGGATCTCTGTTGTCTTTCTTCATATGCAAGGACGTGTGGTTGCTTGGATGCATGCATTGTGGTGTTGATTTCCTAATTTGTCTTGGCAGACGTTAGTTTATCAGCTGTTATTACATTATGGAAGTTGTGATGCCTCTAATTTGTTTGTTCCTTTGACTCTATTTAAGCAACATCTTCGGTTACTGTTTATGTGGATGAGTTTGATGCACTTATTATGCAAGTTCCACCAATGTCTGAGGAACAGACTTTAGGCTATTTCTTGCTTTTGATCTTGAACAAGATTTTTCTCTTGGCAGATGTTTTACTAGTTCATCCTCCTCGCTTGCATCTTCTTCTTCAAGTTCGTTGGGTCTCATTCCTATTTCTTCTTTTCTGACTGTATCAGTTCTCTCTCGTTACTTTGAGAACAGGTGCTTTCAATATCTCATCCTTCTTTCATTACTAAGGATGCTCACTCTCGTTCTTCTGTCACATGTACTATTGATAATAAAGGTTCGAGGCCAACTTGGCAGATGACTTATGCTGGGTTTATTAATAATAGAAACAAAGGTCTTTGTTTTTGATGTGATCAATTATACTCGCCAACTCATAAGCGTGCTTCCAAGTCTTTACGTGTGACTATTTTAGAAGAGGAGCCTGATTTGATTTTGTTAGATGATGCTGCTGCTCCTGTTTTGGAACATGACACCACCGTGGCCGTACAAGGATTTAATGGTTGTAAGACTTTAAAGTTCAGACACATTTTTTCTTCTCCTATTGCAATTCTTGTGGATGGTGGCGCTTCATAATTTCGTTTCTAAGCCTTTGGTAGCTTTGTCACAACTACCTGTTTCTCTTACTGCTTGTTTTCGTGTGAGGTTGGGTGATGGACAATATTTTTCTTCTTGCAGAGTTTGTTGTGGTTTGTCTATAGTAATTCATGATACGCCAGTGGTTATTGATTGTTTTGTGTTAGAATTAGGTGATATTGATGTCAATTTGGGCATTGCATGGTTGGAGACCTTAGGCGATATTAAGGTGAATAGGTCTAAAGTTATGATAAAAGTACCGTTTGATGGTGGTGAAAAAGTGTTGTATGGCGACCATTCTTTGCTTAAATAAGCAGTAACCTTGAAGGAAGCTTCATTAAGTTGAGGATGTGGTGTTTGTGGGTGCTTGTTGGGCTTTACCATTGCCTGATTCTTTTTGGTTATCATTTGCTACAATGGATACTTGTATTGATGCTCTGTTGTAGGAGTTTACTGTTGTTTTTTCTGATAATTTGGGTCTGCTCCCATCTCGTTCTGTGGACCATCGTATTGTCCTAAAAGAGGTTAGTGGTCCAATAAATGTTTGCTCTTACTGTTATGCTCATATTTAGTAATACGAGATGCGCATGGTGAAAGAGATGTTACAGGCTGGTCTTATTTGGTCTAGCTTGAGTCCTTTTTCTAACGTTGTTCTTTTGGTTAAGAAAAAGGGTGGCTCTTGATATTTTTGTATTGATTATCGTGTATTGAATGTAGCCACTATTCCTGATCGTTTTCTTATTGTAGTTATTGAGGAATTATTTGATGAATTTTTTGGTGCATGTGTTTTCTCTAAAATTGATTTAAAGGTTGGTTATCACCAAATTAAAGTGCATCCAAATGATATAAGTAAGAATGTTTTTCGTACTCATCAAAGGCATTACGAGTTTGTAGTGATGCTTTTTGGTCTTATGAATGCTTCGGCTACTTTTTGAGTGACTATGAATGAATTATTTTACCCTTATCTTCATTGCTTTGTCTTGTTTTTTTTTTTGATGATATTTTTGTTTATAGCAAGAATTGGGATCTTCATTTAGAGCATTTGTGCATGGTTGTTTCTTTGTTAAGGGATCGTCAATTTGTTGCCAATCAAAAGAAATGTATTTTTGGTGTGGATTTTATTGAATATTTAGACCATATTATCTCGGTTGATGGTTTGCACATGGATCCCAACAAAGTTGTTGCTGTACTTAATTGGCCTATTCTAACTTCTCCTAAAGGTGTTCGGGGTTTCTTGGGACTTTTGGGCTGTTTTTGGAAGTTTATTAAGGATTATGATCAATTGGCTTGACCCTTAACTAGTCTCCTTAAAAAGGGTTAGTTTTGTTGGTTAGACGATGCTTTGAAGTCTTTTCGCAATTTGCAGCATGCGTTGAGTCAAGCTCCAGTTTTGGCATTGCCTATCTTTGACCAACAATTTGTTATTGAGTGTTATGCTTCTGTTAGTGGTATTGGAGCTGTTTTAATGCAAAATAATCGTCCTATTGCTTTCTTTTGTAAAGCTTTGGCACCTCGGGCTCTAGCTAAATCAGCATATGAAGGGGGATTAATGGCTTTGATACTTTCTATTCATCATTTGAGGCCATATTTGTTGGGAAAAAAATTTTTGGTACATGCGGATCATCACAACTTGTGTCATTTGCTTACTTAGTGATATCACTATGCCTGTGCAACATCGGTTATCGAAACTTCGTGGGTATGGTTTTGATGTTGTGTATAAGCAAGGTTCTTCTAACTATGCAAGAGGATGAAAGTGAGGGTTGTTGCTGTGTTAGTGGACCTTTATGGACTGATTTGTTGGAGATATCAACCACCATCAAAGAAGCTGCAGTCTAGGGAATGAAATTGCAGTTGTTACAGCAAGATAAGGATATGGGTCCCAGTTTTCAATTTTCTAATGGTGCTTTGTATTACAAAAACAAGTTGGTAGTACTCGCTAAATCTAGGTGGGTCTATATTTTTCTTCATGAGTTTCACTTCACTCCAATTGGAGGCCATGCTGGAGTTTTGAATACTTACGGGTACCTTGCTGCAAATCTTTATTGGTTTGTTATGAAAAAGATGTTTTGGAGTTTGTGGCTTCTTGTGCCATTTGTCAAAGAAATAAAGCCCAACATATGTCTCCCACCGGTTTACTTCATCCTCTTCCCATTCCTTCTAATATATTGGAAGACACTTTGATGGATTTTATTAATGGATTGCTAAAGTCTTGCAGCTTTGATGTCATTTTGGTAGTAGTTGATCGGCTCACTAAGTATGCTCATTTTCTCCTTCACTATCCTCATTCCACCCCTATTGTGGCCTATCTTTTTATGAAGGAGATTGTTCGACTTCATGGCATTCCTCGTACTATTGTATTTGATTGGGATCCTTTATTCTTCAGTGCATTTTGGACTTCTTTATTCCATTTGCAAGGAACTTGTTTGCATTTTAGTACTTCTTATCATCTGAAGACAGATGTGCAAACAGAGGTCCTTAATTGCTCTTTGGAATGTCATTTCCAGTGTTTTGCCTGGTGGGCTTCTTAGATTCATTGGGCAAAGGATTCTTACAGTACTTCATATTATTCTTCTGCTTATGCTACTCTTCTTGAGTTAGTATATGGCTGCTAACCTCCTTCTTTGTTCAGTTATGGATGATGGCCCTGCTACTGCTACTGCTACTTTACAGCAGCGTGCTACTATTCTTGCTCAATTTTGCTCTTATCTCGAGCAAGCTTATTTACGAAATTGTGCTCAGGCGAATAAACATCATCGAGATGTGTCTTTAAAAGTGGGCAATTGGGTGTTTTTGTATTTGTGACCTGCTTTACAAAAGAAGTTGTTGGTTGATGGCTATTCCAAGTTGGCTTCTCGTTATTTTGGGCCTTATCAGGTGGTAGAGTGTGTTGGTGAGATGGCTTATCGCTTGCAGCTACCTCTTGATTCTCACATGCATCCTGTCTTCTATGCTTGCTTGCTCAAGCCCTCTGCTGGTTCTTTCCCTACTTCCATGGATTTGCCTTCCTGTTTTCCCTCCAATGACTTGGAGCTGTGTTGCACACCATTTGCTATGTTGGGTCACAGGTATGTGGTACAAGATGGTTTTGAAATTCCCCAGTTTTTGGTTTATTGGGAAGGCTCCTCTCCCGCTGATGCGACTTGGATTGATGTTGATGCCTTTTGTCTCCAATTTCCTACTTTGGGTACAAGTTCTTTTCTTAGGAGGGGGTATTGATACATGCCTGCGTGTACATAAACTGCTCGCTGGGGCTTATAGGAGGTGCACCAGGTTTAGCAGCTAAGATCCTTTCATATGTTTGTATTTTAATTGAGTATGTGCTTATGTGCTTGTATTTTGTTGGGTATCCTACTTAGTTACTTAGCTATTGTAGATATCTCTACTGAGTAGGTGCTTGTATTACTCCTGAGCAGCCCCCGCTATAAATAGAGTAGTAGCAGTTGGTAAGTTAGTTAGGAAAGATTATATGAAAATCTGTAAACCCAAGTAGAGGTGGCTGTACTCTTCATATCTGGAGAGAGTGTAAGCAATTTTTTTCACATCAATAAAACTACTCATTTTCATGTTCCACTAAGGTCCTATTAGTGGGACTTTGATGTGAATCATAACCCAGGTTTTAGGTATGGGTCCAAGTATAGGAAGGTGACTAGGAGCCAATCAAAACCAAGCCAAAATTCCCTTCATTTAGTAGTTGGAAAGCAGGGCAAGAATTGCAAAATTTCACTGCACCATCCAAACAGCTCCCATCCTCCATCCGAACGACGGGCCAGATGCCTTTGTTCACTAAAGATCCACTCACCCCATGTGAACAGCAGGCAAAGAGGGCACCATCTGACTGGTACCTGAGTGTGCAGTTGGGGGGACCAATGTCACTGATCATAGTGGCATCCATTGTGCTTGAATGGTGCCCTATAGGCGTTTGAATGGCATAACAACTTACTGCAGTTTTACTTTTGTGTTTACCATTACCTAACGATGCTTTTACCATTGTTTAACCATAAGACACGATTGAAGGGGTCTGTTATTCATTGTAAACATAAGACATCACTTTTTTGGTTAATGAGAAGACATCACTTGTATCATATTATTGAAGAGATTTGCTCTCAAGTCTCAATTACCCGTTCTTCTCTATCCCATACCTGAATTGCAGCAAGCATTGTTCTTATCAATCTTGATTCTTGAGATTGTGGTGAACATCCCTTGTTACTTCTAGAATTGTGAGCTATACTGCATTCAGATTAAATGAACAATTTGATTTAGTAAATTTGTGAGTCATATCCAACTTCTCAAGTCATCCATATCCCTTTATTTTTTGTACTTGTGAGTCCTCAAAAACCTGCAAAAATACCAATTCTCATTGCCAAACCTAAGAAAATCCAAAAGTATGAATATTTGGAATCCCGACTTAATCTTGAGCTGCCTATGTGCACATTGGACTAAGTGGGGATGGAGTGCTGACCATGGTTGAGGCTTTGGGGGGGTGGCCACCCTCACCAATTGTGTGAGTAAGGAACAAAGAGGATTTTTAGAGGGAGTATATATTTTTTGCTGTCCATCTTTTGAAATAAAAAATTGGTTTTCAAGACCTTCAAAAATCAAAAGTATAATTGTCTTTACAAACAATTGTGAAAGTAGGAAAAGAAACTGCTCCATATAATTACTTTATAACCATAAGAATTTAATTTTCCATTGACATCACAACATCACAGTGCTCTACAAAGAGGTTCGCAAGAATATCGAGTATTGCTGGATTAGGTTCACAAAACATTAATAAATGTAGCTTTCTATCCAAAAAGCATCATTTAGGAATATCTAACATCTAATGCCTAATGGCAATCAAGTAGACACAAAGCATGAAACAATCAATATTCCAAAGAAAGGAAGAACCTGCTACTATGTAGTTGGGATTGTGCTAAGCAGTCAAATATACCTTCTAGGAAAGTTTATGCCCAGTGCAAGAAGAAGCAGGAGTAGAGGTGTCAGCTGGATTACAGTAGCTCTTGTTTGTTGTTTGAATTTATAAATATGTGTTTGTAACGTGTTGTGTGCTGAATTCTAGTAGGTGTGTTATATGGTATTTGTGGTGATTGTAATTTAATCATGTGTTGTATTTCCTCGTACGTGTCATAGGTATGGGTAGTATCATAAAAAATGAATGAATTTTTTTTTTTTAAACATCGAGTGGAGGGATCCATAACTTCTATTCAAGCAGTTTAAATTTCAATTTTTTTTTTTTTGAATTACTTTTGAATGTAGTTTGAACTATTGATTTACGTAATTGGAAGTAGGCTTAGGAGTCAGTTATATTGTGTTATATGTAATAGTAGCAGTGAGCAATTGGTGTGAAATAGGAAGGGGAAGTTATTGTGTAAAAGCAATTGTACTGTTTAAGAAGGAAACGAATGGAATGAAGGCAGTAGCCTATTTTCACAAAAATAAATTCCAACTCCTGTGAGATTGTTGGGTTCTCTCTTAATGAGCCCCAATTCACTAGCACCATACGTAAATGTTGAAGGAAATCCTGTAAACTGTGATCCTGTGACAGGTTGGTTTCCATTTTCTTGTTCTAAAGGAACTGGAAGAATTGTCCTTTACTAGCCAAATCTAATGAATTCTAATGTATCTTCATATATCATAAACACAGTGCAGCAAGTACGAGCTCAGTCTTGGAATGTGGAAACAATGAATAAAATACTTTGTTTAATTATAACACATGGTTTACATTTATCAAATACTAAACAGACATCAAAGAGCCTCTTTGGCATGAGAATCAGGAAGTTATTGGTCAATCTTTTTTTGGTCCAGGGGCACTGAGTTTTCATGCCAAATTCATGTTCTTTTCAGCAATCAGATAAAATTAAACATGTTAATGGATCCATTATTAGGAATTGGCACAAGTAACAATGTTTGATTTATAGTTTTAGCATTTAACATGAGTTTATTGGATTGCCGAAAAAGGAAAACATGAATCTCCTATGAGAACACGATCCCATCACTACCTGCCAACCCGAAATGTCGGACTGAGCATTTATCTCTGCAAATGCCCTGGAGGTTGGAATTCAGTTAACATGTTTTGAGGCCTTTTATTTGAGAAACTTTTAGCTTATGAGGACAAAAGTTATGACAATGTTGTGTACTTCCTGTAGGATTCTGCCCTTATATTCCGAATGTTCCTCATAGTTTGGACTTTGGAGTTGCGATAAGTGCTCTCTTTTTCTGTTAGACGTGCCCTGTGTTTTTTCTATGCACTGCTTTGAGTTTTATTTTAACATGTTTTAATGCTCATATTATTTACCGATTGGAACTGGGGTACACACTTGGCAGGTTCTCTTCCAATTTCAACACGTTTTATACAACCTCTACGTTTGAAAATTCCCCAAGCTTGCATTCTCAGTTACAAGTGTGGATGTGAGTGCCTGGAACTTGAGCACTGGTAGTCGGGACCAAATCCCCACTGGAAGGCAGTAGAGATTCTCATTCTCAAACCTTGATAGCTTCTTTTGAAAAGCTCTAATGGGAGCCGACAAAGGACCCAGACTGTCTGGAATGCAGAAACAGGTGCTTAGCCTTTACAGGGGATTCTTGCGAGCTGCCCGTTCCAAAGCCCCTGAAGATCGGCAACACATTCAATCAGTTGTCACTGCAGAGTTCCGTCGCAATGCTCAAGAAGTAGATAAGAAGAATTTTCTCTACATTGAGTACCTTATACGACAGGGCAGAAAGCAACTTGACCAACTAAAGAGTCCAGGCACAACCGGGTTATCCTCTTTCAATCCCGGCCTTTATCCGACCAGTAAATCTCACAAGTAGTTTTTCTTAACAGAATTTCACATGATTAAAAAGGTTCTGTTTGATTCATCGTTCCGTCAAAATGATTTCTTCACTTTCATATTGAGTTTATGAGAAAATTAGGAATTGACTGCTAAGGCTAAAGTAAGTGCCAAGTGTAGTATGGTCATGTCATTAAACAATTTCCCCCATTTGCATCTGAATCTGCTAGTCGGAAACTCTGCTGGAGATGGAATAAATAAATACGTGTGTGAGAGGGAGAGAGAGAGTTTGTTGGGAGAAGGGGATATGATATTACCGCTCAGCCTTTGGGCATTGAGCAAAACCACAGCTTTTGTTTTATAATGGTTTGTTTTTTGTTTTTTTGTCTTTTTGGGTTGTGGGTTGGTTGGGTTGGGGTCGTTTGGTGTGGGTGTTGTGGTGGTTTGTTTCGGTAAACTGGCGATTATATTAACGTAAACAAAAGAGAAGCAGATCGGTTGCTTGATCAAGAATTTAGAAACCCTTGGCTTCTGTTAAGTCTTAAAGGAGAACGGAGAACCACGTCTCGCCGATACAACCGCACTTCATTTAAAAGCCTTTTCTTACATAAATCAAAATGCTATCCTCCGCAACAAGGAGTAAAAGTTCCTCATCCTTGTTGCTTTGAGCCAATCCTGGTAACCAATCTGCTGACTGCTATTGTAGTCACCTCCCTTGGGACGACAACCTTATTCTCTGTTTGCTACCTTTTTTTTTTTTTTTTTAATAAAATAATTTTTCCTCCAAGCCATGATTACATTTATTTATGTATTTATGCTTATACTTTATATCAAAAGAATATAACGTTACGGCAGATGAAGAATCAACGTTAATTTCAACTATGCTAATTCTCAATTGCACGCAGTGAGGCCACGGTAGAGACCCCGAAGCTTAGCAGATAAGATCCTATCTTCTTCTTCTTCTTCTCTCTATTTTTTTTTTTTTTTTGTTTTCTCCTCCTTTTTTCACTTCTTCTTCTTCTTTAAAACCAAAAGTCCAAATGCCTCTTTCATCTCTGGGAAATACCCCTATGGAGTGTCCTGAGGAGTTAGGGGCCCAAGCACATTGACTGGAGTTTCCGAGGGCTTGAGGAGGTCAGGTTTGATGGAGTGCTCGAGAATCATCCGAGCAGGTCATAACTAATGTTGAGTATGCCAACCATTTGGTTGTAGTTAGGCTGAAGTGAATCCAGGAGGAGGCCGAGTTGGTTGGTTTGCTAGAGAGGGTTGAATTATGTTGGGGCACTTAAGCCTAGGTCTTTGGAGCTTAGACTCAAACAGACCTGTCAACATGACCATTTTACACAACATAACCTAAATATTTTTGAAAGCTTGAGGGCTTTGAAAAGGGGGATGTTAGAAATTTCTCTTTTATTTCATCTCTCATTATTTATAAAAAATATTGATTATTTAGGTAGTGTTTGGTTATATAATTTTTGTGGTATTAGACTAGATAAAAAATTATGTATCATATTTGGTTTGTAATTTTGCTTGATGATTAAACAAAAATTGAGCTAATGAATTGGGCAAAAGGCTTAAATTTTGTATTATTTATATTATGATACAAAAATAAATTCATTGGAAAAAAACAAAATATATTTTTTATTCTAAAAAATATTTGTCTATATTATAATATTGAGTTAATTAATATTATTTTTATTAAATATTACAAAAATTATTTATTTTATAATATAAATGATTAATTTTTTAATATAAATTTTATATTCAGTATTCTATAAATTAAACATGATTCAATGAGTTTGTACTGTAAAGTCCTAATGCTTGTTTTATTAAGTTCTCTCTGTTTAGTTTAGTCTTTACAACCAGATGCTATCTTAGTTTCATTGATTAAAAGACTAGAGACTTGAAAAAAAAAGTGGTGTTCATCATGCTATGAGCTTTTTGTTCCATAGCATTTGCTAAAAGAGTAATATCATCTACAAAAAGAATGTAAGAGGAACAACAATTTGATCCTCTTAGAAAAATTAGCTTCAAGACCTCGTTTTCAATCATTCAACTAAGAAATTCTAAAGCTAGAATGAATAAGGTAATAATAGGTCACCCTCACTTATGCCTTGCTTGGCTTAAATGTAGGTGAAGTAGATCCTTTTGCCATTACTTTGATCAGTAGAAGAAATGCATGAGCCTTCCAAATTGATCCACCATTAAGGGAAGTTTAAAATCCTCTTCAATTGAATTAAAAGATTTGTGCAAGTCTAATAATTCACTATCTCCCTTTTTCTTTTCATAGCTATGTAAATTTCATTTAGTAAAATTCTATATGAATTGCTTTTCGTATTGGGACGAAGTTGGCTTGACTAGGGTATCATCTAGGAAACAATGTAGTTTGTTTACCAAGAACTTTGTAATAATTTATCAATTACGTTGCATAATTCAATAAGCCTAAATTGTTCAATTATAATTGCTCCCCCTATTTTGGAATCAATACAAATAGAGTTTGGTTTCATTTGCTACATATTCTCTACTTAGAGAAAACTTTTCCAATGTGAGATATGACAAAATCCCTTATGATACTTTGATACTGTTGAACGAAGTAAGCATGCAATCCATCTTTCCTAAGGGCTTTTAGTGGACCTAAAGACTTCAATACTTAATTGATTTCTTTATAAGTCACTTATTTATATAGATTTCCATATTTATCTAAGAGATGCCAAAGTGAAAAGTATATGGGATAGGATTTGTAGGCAAGTAGCATCGTTTTAATGAGGAGAAAAGGGATATGAAGTAATGACTTATGTGCCATCTAAGACTCTCCTGATTAATGATCCAATTACTGCACTATCTTTTAAGATTAGGATTCTATCTCTCTCTCTCTCTCTCTCTCTCTCTCTCTCTATATATATATATATATATATATATATTATATTGCTATTTTCGTTAAAACCAAAGAATGATAGCATTTAGTGTTTCTTTGATCATCTCTTCTTATCTTATCTCTAGTTTTCTATCTCTATAACATTTCCTCTCTATCTAAAAGGGCATGTAGCTCATTCCTCAAAAGATGAAGTTAGTTTTAGTTTTAAATAAAAATCTTCCTTAAGATTAAACCCTTAAGGATTGAATTGACGATAGTTATAGATTGAGATCTTACTTGATTGAGTTTGAATTTAAAACTAAAAATCTTCCTTAAGATTAAACCCCAAAGAATTTAATCAAATACATAGTTATAGGTAAAGATCTTAGTTGATTAAGTCTAAATATGTCATGTGTCTATACATATGTTTTGTATTAAGTTTTGAGTATATCTTTGATTCAATATTAGCAATTACACGAGATAGGTATGTGACCATTTGTTTATTGTATCATGCAAGGTTTTGGTTAAAAATAAACTCTGAAAAGTAAATCTCTAATTCGTTTATTGCTTATGAATAGGATGCAACAAAGAACCTAGCGAGACTAATGATTTAGATAATCTTCCGAATGATCAGTACGATATGACTAGCCTTTGAGTAATATCAACTCGAAGAGATCTAGTTATTTAGGAACTAATGTTTTTAGTGAGTTGCTAGCTTCAACGATAACTAAGAACTAATGTTCTTAGTGAAATGGGAAAAGCTACAATTAGGTCATATTGGTAGTTATAGGATACCTTTATGGATGCCTCTAGTGGATTAGCATGCTAATGGTTAATCTAGTATTGTCTTAAGATGACATGACTAATGTGTATAGCATCAATTTCACATATATATGTATGTATGTATGAATATATATGAGAGCCATTGGTTACTCTATGCTTAGGAATTCTTAAGGTTATGTGGTTGTGCTAACATGCTATGTGTATTGTTCATGTTACGTGTGATTGCTTCTACTTGCATGGCATGCATCTCATGTACTAGACAATAGTTTACTTATTGTGAATTGTGACTAAGAACAGAGAAGGTCGGTTGTTGGATGGGTTCAAGCTTATAAAAAGCTTAAAAAATGATCAATGGGGAAAGTACGAAGATGATATAATGAAGAATGAAACAGTAAGCAAAACTCACGAACAGTTCCAAAGGATATGATGCACTAATAGAATTTTCGAAAACTCATGACATAATTCGATATGATGTATGAATTGGTACGATGAGATGACTCGCCACCTAATCTTACTTAAGGAAAAAGATAAGAGTAATGCTGAGAGTAAATAAACAGTGTTTACGCGACATAAGGAAGAAAAAGTATTTAAAAGTGTATTAAGAATGATCTAATATGATACTTTCCAGCTATAAGTATAAGAGTATTTATACCCATAAGTTAGGATAACTTGATTAAAAAGAAAAAGACAAAAAAAGTAATTTTTAAGGAAGTAATGTATAAGATACAAAAGGGTAGAAATGAATATATAAGAAAAAACAATCATTAGTGTAATGGATTCTGCATATGATATTGTACACATGGTGATGCTATATTGATGAGGTTATTAGAAGATGTGGACAAAAAGTATGGACAGATAGCTTGTTTGAGTAGGGATCGCTTAGTCAATCCAGAGTTTCTCTCTCTCGACTTCTTGATAAGGAAGATGTCGAGTAATTGATTAGCTTGAGTGTTAGTGAGTAATTCTTAATTGGCATATTATCAAAAAATAGGTAGTCATATGGCTTGGCATAAAGAGTAACTTGACAAGGAAGTACTTGGCCTTGGCAGGAATCGGTTGGAATAGAAGGATTCGTTGTGTCAGTCCTTCTAATCCTTGGACTTGACTGCAAGTCAGAGGCTCGGTAGCCTGATTCCCATCATTACTCCTTATAGGAACATCATTTTTTTAGTTATAGGTGACATTGGTCACCTAAATCTATATGATGGCCTAGGTTTTGACATAGGGATGCGAGACAAATGCTAGCATTTTTGAAGGCTACGAGTATTATGATAATGAACGAAGTTGAATTTTGATATCCTAATTTTAGTTATTTATATAAAGAGTTAGATGCGATTGGATTATTTGTAAATTATGAGATTTTTCTTTTCAATTTTATTTATTGGACTATAATAAGTTTACAATATTCTTTAGACTCTATTAATAAGAAAATCAATGGTAAAATTAGTTTGCTTTATTATGTAAGATATACCAAATATGATATGAGGAATTGTCTTATGAGTGCTATTGCAAAGTGTATGTATATTTGTAGAATGTTAAGTATCTAAATCTTAGCATATCTATGCTTGTTATTGGCATGTGCCTTAGTAGTTGCACCCAAATTTCAAAGTTTGACATTTATAAAGGTAATAGATTTACTAACAATGCATGCTCATTAATTGTTTTGAATATAATGTAATTACTATCATTTAATATAAACTATTGGTTCATAATGAGTACTAATGGCCCTTCTATGTTTGTATTACAACTCTTTGAAGGACTTAATATCACCTAATGTTAAGCTATGTAGTAGTTGCTACTCTTGCGAATTTTTACATAAAAAGACATGTCTCTGGAATAATTTGTTGGAAAAAAGAAAATTGGTGAGAAAACAATACTAGTACTGAAAAGATACAACTGATAAACTTAAATTATAATACATCCAAGAATTACGAAGGCCCTTATTTGGTGAAAGTCCATTAGCTAAACCAAAAACAAAGTGAAACTTTCATCTCCTCCGGCTATTGCTAAGTTGACTTCATTTGAACTATTGTTCGAGGCACATCCATCCGATTTTAAGTGATATTATGGAGTATTCATGTATTTATTGCTCGAAATAACCAATATTTGATGAGTTTCTGCAAAATTAGTAAAACAAGAAAAGAAAGAGATACGGAGAATCGCATCAAACAAAAGGTTGGTCATATTCGCTCAGAATCATACCCGACTAAAGAGCTAAATTGAAAGGTATATGGAAATTAAAGTTATAAAATGGGACCACTATTATACACATTAATGATGGTTGAATGGTGCTGGGGATATCTTTATACGGCAAACACAAAGGTACAAAAATTTTTAAAAGAGTTGAGACGTTTAAGAAACATTCTGTATAATAATAATAATACATAAATATTTTTTTTCAAAAACCAAAGTACATGCAGCTTGTTATCAAACAAACTTCAAAATAAAGCACCCCAATAGTTTAGTTTAGTTAATTATATGGAATAGACCTTCGTGGAATCCAACTTTCATTTCATTTTTTCGTGGAAGTACGTAGGATGAAAATGATAGAAAAATATGACTCCAAGACTCCCAATTCTTGTAAGACGATGACGATTCTTCTCTCCCTTCATATAATTATCATGATTTCAAGCACTTGGCAATTAAGAAACAGTACTTAACGGTTGTTCTCCGTATATTATTCTATTAACCTGTCGGAAGGAAAGTACCGATCTGGACTTCATGGATGTCATTGTCGATTCCATCAAATTGAATAGGCGAATCATTTCATTTTCAGCATATGCAACTACCTCAATGGTTTATCTTTTATGTGTTGAATTAATCATGTGTTTTATTAGTTTTGCTTGATGAACAATCCGTTTTTAAGATGGATCTTACAAGCCCCTACATAATTCTGATTCCAAATTCCGATCTACTTCCTTTTAATGTATATAAAATATATCCTCTTACTTACCCTAGGATCGCAATTAGTTTTAAGTACAATATAGGATAAGACTAACAATACATCACAACACAAGGGAAACAGTACAATACAAGTTTTTTTTTTTTATATGTTTGGTGCGGTCAGTACCGTATATGATTTTTTTTTTCCCTCTTTTCATCGTATTTCATTAAAGTAGCTACTTTTACTATTTATATTATCATAGATTTATTTTGGACATGTTTTCTCGTTAAATTACTACCTTACAATTGTCGCTGCTGTGAGGCCCCGAAAAACTAACGAGTCAATCTAGGAAAAAATCTTTGAATACTACAATCATTTTATTAAGGTCATTACTAGTAAGCTCATACCGATAGAATATTTTCAGAATAATTCTATATTGTAAGATAGGTATCTATAAATATGTTTTATGTATTCTTTTTCCATAAACATGTTGTATTTTTGGTGATTACTATTTATACATTTCTATGAAAAATATAGTAATTTATATATAATAGTATTACTTGAAGTATGCTTAGCATTTAAAGCCATATATATGAGAAAACCTTTTTTTTTTTTCTCCCAACTCAAACCAAAGTATGTTTTACATTCACAGCAATGATTACCTTCAAAAAATTTTTTTAATTACTTTTCTGTCGTATCCCATCTATTCAAATAAATGATGTTTAATACACAACCATAATTTTATACTCAATATTACGACTATTCAGAAAACATATTACATATATACAGGTTGTATTTGATCTAGTGTCCATAACTATATTAAAATAAATGAATAAGAATAGACATTAAAGTTCTAAAATATTTCCTATCTTGTGTAATCAATTGTAATTTCATTAACAATAGTTAATTGAAAACCAACAAACTATTGATATGACTATATTAAGGACGAAAATTGTAACTAAAAATGATTTTAGAATAAAATGAGGAATTTACATTATGTTTCTATAATGATACAATTACTAATTGGGAAATATCAGATTTTATGAAGCACTGATAGGTAAGAAAAGTATATATTATAGGAATATAAAACCCGGGCGTGGTATATTATAAATCAGTCATCTATGAGATTTCATTGAGAAATGCTACAAAAGTATATCAAGGAGACATGTTTTGCGCGTGTCATTAGTTAAGGATTTTCCGTATTCCCTCCAACAGGAGGATGTCTCCAAGTGAAGTTTACTTCATGTCCCTTCTTTAGTGGAGTTTTTAGACTCTGATAGTCCTTCAACTCTCATCTATAAAAATTTTGATGAGCTCATGAAACTGAGAAGATGATCTATCTAAATTTATAAGGAGTAAGGACACATGAAATCTAAGATGAGTATTGTTGCCAGTTAATTTTCATTCTGATATACAAACACCTCTAAAATAGAAAATGGTTATAGGAAGTGCTAAAAGGTATTTTAGTACAATCACTTCAATACCTAAATCAGTTGTCTTATTGTGAGAATAAAATCATTAAGGAACAAAGAGAAAGTGAGAATAAGAGAGATCTCTACCTATCTAGGGGTTTTGTCCTTTATTTATAGTGGACAAGTCTCTTTGGCAATAGGCTCGACAAATGGAGTAAGGGTTCATATGAGCCCCTAAAACTCTAAATTGAGTTGCTATTGGATTAAGATATGCTAAGGCTATAGAGGGAGCTTTTCTTTGATGTTCTAGACTTGTCATGGCCCATGCTAACTAGATTAGAGGAGCATCGAGTACCTAAGTAGGTAAAGTCGAATAGATGGATCAGATGAGGCTGAATCTTGGCCATTTTTAAAAAAATGAACTTGTAGACTTGGAGAGGTTGATTTCATTGTAAGGGTTTTGTTGAAGTCAAATTCCAACTTAACAACTTAAAGAGGGTAAGACTATGGTAAAGGGCCTAAAAAAGTTAGGGTGCTTCAAGGAAGAAGGGTCTAAAAAGGCAAAGGCCTAAAGAGGCAAAAGCGTGAAAAGGTGAGGGCCTACAGAGGCTGGTGTGCTTGAAGAGATAAGGAGAGCATATAGGTCTTTCGAGTTAGACATGACCTATGCTAAATGGAGTCGTAGAGCAAGTAGGTTGGTCCCTAATCCATTAATGGTCTATGATTGAGGGCTTATTATCTCGTTGTTTATGCTAGTCATAGGACTTATAATATTTTGCTTGTTGCTACTTAATGGCTTTGGGCTTTTAAATGGCTCATTGTCCATACTTATCGCATGATTTGGAGAGCTTTAACCCATCGCTTCTTAATGATTTAGGGCTTTTAAATAACTTATCATCCGTATTTATCATAGGACTTAAAGTATTTTACGTTGATCTCTATGAAATTTGAGACGTCCGATTCTCATCATCTTTTTTTAGTTAAGATTAAGGTTTACACAACATTAAGCTTGCTCATTATCCGTAAATTGTTATGGGTTAGAGCTACTTGTATTTCTCGAATTCACGAAAATTGAGAAGTAGCCTGTTAGCAAACTATATTTGCATTGGATCAAGGCAGAGGGCATGCATTTCTTTAGCTGTAGTTTGTCTTTGAGTTCTAGTACTAGTCTCAAAAGGAGGTAGAAATGAACTTATTAAATAAATTGCTACAAATACCAAATGGTCAACATTTCCCATTATTTGGCTTATCAAAGTAAAGATTAGGGAGCAACATATAGATAGATATAACTTAATACAGAAACTAGGAATCAAACGTGAATATCAACAATTGATCAACACAAAGCGCAACATAAAACATGTATCTTGAAAATAAATAACAAATAAATCATAAATAGTACAGATAGATAGATGGGGGAGCAGTACAAAGACAGATATAACTTAATGGAGAAACTAGCAATCAAACACAATTATCAACAACAGATCAACACAAAGCATAACATGAAAAGTTTATCTTGAAAATAAATAACAAATAAATCACAAATAGTGGTAGTGAAGTTTTACTTATCCTTAATTAATGAGAGACAATGCGTAAGCAAGGCTTGAAGCTTGGTAGCTTGGTCTTGAGAACTTAGAATTATTGCTCAGTAATTGTTGGTATTAGAGCTTTAACCATTGTGTGATCTTAATTAGCACTTATGATAATGTCTATGGTGCTCGGTGGAGTTAATGTGGTTTGTCCTCATGTGGGCTTGCTCGTTCTCAATCATACTATCTGGCAGGTCGGACCATGCATGCTCTTTTCATAGCAAAATAGCAGCTCTATCATGTTGGTTGTATCAAGCAAGGACAAAAGAGTTCAAGCTCACATGAAAACACGTTAAGACCGTAGTGACTTGGTAGCTCAGCTATTGGACTGAACAGTGGAGACATATTGCAGCTCGAACATTACCCGCATGATCAAAAGGTAACAAAGCAGCTCAAGCCGAGTCCAACAAAGTAGAGGGCCCACATTAGGTCGCAAGGTCTACTTGGCACGAATAGCTCGGTATGACTGGTCTGCTACGAGTTTTCGCTAAATTTTGTTCGATCTGCTATGTGGTTATTCAGAATGGTTCACTTTGAACTCGTGGTATTACTTAGCAAATGTAGAGAAAACTAATCAGATATCGAGTTAGTGGTCGAAACCCTCGAAGCTCCACACAATAATTCATTCATGCTTGGAGTTCAAAGCGGTTGAGCTTGGTCAAAAAGGAACTAGTGTTAGTGTAACACGTGTGCTGCTGTGGTGTATATACAGGGCGAGCCAATTGTCATTTATTAATTGGTCCAGACGTCTAAATATTGTTGGCCAATTGTTGTAGTTAGTTAGATGGACTGAGTTATATATATATCTGATAGGATCATTTCAGTTGAGTACTTTTCATTTTCACAAACACATACTGTATTCATTTTCTTAGTTCTCTGTAAAACACGATTATGAATTCCATCGTGTGAGCTGGCTTCATCACTGTGAGCTATGGATCTTCAGTAATTCTACAACTAGGTATCAATTCTTCATTATAAGTGCTTAAGCAGAGAGGCACGAGTTGTTGTTCGCACTTAGTCCACGAGAATGGAAGTCAGCTGCTCAGGTCCATCTGTGTAACTGCTCAAGTTTAACATACGGAGAATTCGAGTCCACCTGTAGGGCTGCTCAACATAATTCTACTGTTGTTTGGCAACTCTTGGATGTGCGTTTGTTGAGATCAGCTCGGTGCAATCAACTGCTGGTTGGATCTCATTTGATCTGCTAGGCTCTATTGCTCGATCCTGGAGTAGTGAGTCATCTTGAAGAGATTAGACATGGCTAATGCATGGCTGTTGTGGAGTGAGCTTAGACATGGAATGAGGACAACTCGATTGAAGAGCTCAGGCAGAATTCTGTTTTTATTTGGTCACAGCTCTGATCATTCGGTAGAAGATAGCTTGGTTAAGCATGTAATGTACGCCTCGGGTGAGTTTGCTGCTGTATATGGAGAAAGCTCGTTGGTTGACAGGGACTTTGTAGTGCAGGGAAAGACTCGTACCTTGCCATATCTGGCATTGCAGCAGCTTAGGATGCTCAGCTAGGTACTACTTATGTCGGGTTGTGGTACATCACGGCAGCTCGAATGTTAGCTCCTGAGTCTAATACGTAGCCGGAAGAGCTCAGGTTGGTGTGTGGAGCTTAGTCATGACCTGTTGAACTTGGATCTAGACTCTGAGGTGATGGTGGGTCGGTTCTACTGTATTTGGAGAGTGTTCAGGCCTGATTGGGCTGTTCTACACATTCAAGTGGTGCTCATCGGTGCTTGTGGATGAAAGCGAACAAATGCTCCGATAACTACTTATAGGTCACTCAAACCAATTCCAATTGATTGGCTCGAGTGCGAGTGCATGCCATAGCTCTTCAATCATGTGCAAATTTTTGGCCTGGTCTTATTTTTGGTCTTTACTTGACCATGGTTGGCTCGGTACAAGAAAGATGAAATAGCAGTTCACATCGCTTTGGCAGATAGGTGTTTGGCATAAGTGGGCGCTCACAACTTGCTTTCATTAACTGTTGCTATCTTTATCTTCCTTGTTCCAATCAGATCGATTCGAGTCAGCTTCTACTTGTTGTGCATGGTTGGCATGGCTTGTGGAGGGTTCAACTACCGTTGCTATTGTCTCATTTTGTCCATAATTGTGGCACAATATCTATTTGGATTCTTCAACTTTCTTCATGAAATAGTTTAAATAACTACTCTGCTTGGCCACAAGGAAATCGAGCACCTCCTAATTCATGATAGTTTTTTATTCTCCCTAGGATGTGCAACAATCAGATAAGCTCCAGTTTTGCTAATAATATTTTGCTATAGCTCGATAGTATTTTTGCTGTACTCAAGTCAGGTTACATGAATTATGTTTGGGTATGCAGCTGTTGGAGTGTTACTATTGTTCGCCTGACTCTGTGTGCCTTGAAGTGGATAGACAACAGCTGCTGGAGCTTACAGAATTGCTCGAATTGCACTTGTTGCTTATTTGCACTGTAATGAGTAGCTCGAACTAATCTGCACAAAAGAGCTTGGGCTTGATGGAAGGAAAAGCTCGGCTTGACTTTGTCATTGAGTAGTTCATCATGGTACTATGAAGTGAGCATGGATTTAGTGAGTGCAGCTTGGTGTCTTATGTGTGTCGAATTACAGCTCAATGTCGTGCCATGTGGAGCTCAATGAAGAACTAATGGGCTGAAGATCTGAAGGTCAGTTGTATTGTAATTTCGATCTATGCGGGGTTTTGTAAAGAGCTGAGGCTCGTTTTGCCTCTTCAATGTGTAGCTTGTTCATTTATCAGGCTGCTTGGTTTATGGTGTTGTGTGCGGAGCAGTTTCGCTCTTGTTCTGAGTTCAATCTCCATAAGAAAACTTCGCAAGCTCGGAGCTCGGAGATTGTGGAACGCTGCTCGGTCATGAAATACTTCTAGTTGGCATGTGTTTTGTAGTTTAGAGCTTGGTGATTTGGACCTTAGCCCGGCCATTGTCATGTGAAGAGTGCCTGTGCACAACAGCTGCTTGGTGTGGAGCCTGGAGCTTGGAGATGGAGTGTAGAGCTGTCGTTTGTAGCTTGGTTTGGCCAAGTTGAAGTTCCTTTCGGCTTGGACTTGTTCGGTCATGGAAGAGCTCGTTTTGGCCAAGTTGAAGTTCCTTTCGGCTTGGACTTGTTCGGTCATGTAAGAGCTCGTCCATGAAAAAGCGTGGATCAGATAAACTTGTTGGGATTGCTCTTCTTACATAGAGTGGAAGACAGCCCATTTCTGAATCTTAGGCTCGTGTCCAACTGCACGGTACTGCTCAAATCTAGAGCACAGCTTGGTTTGAAGGAAAGCTAGATCAGCCTCTCGAATCTGCTAGCTAGGAGTGCTTGCGTTGGTCTTTGAAGGAAGCTCGGTGGATGTAAACATGAGCTTGGTTCGGCGTGTAAGAGCTCTACTTGGGTAGCTATGCCGACGGACAACTTGAGAGTGCAGGGATTGGTCTATGGACAATTCTACTCAGCCATGTCTATTTGTGTATTAGGCGTCAAATTGCTTGGTCAAAACACGAGGTCATGCTCAGGAAGGAGAAGCTCCGGACACTTGCTTGGGGGCTGCTGCTATTTCTACTCTACGGGCTGCTGAGGAACAACTCGAGTTGGATGTCGGCAAATTGTGTTCGTGTAATCGGTAGCTTTGGCCTTGCTAGTTTAAGGAGCTATTCGGATTGTTGATGTAGAACATAGCTCGGTCTTCAAGTACACAATTCAGCCACTAACTGTTTTGAGCTCGGATTAGTTTAAAGTTGCACTCATTATGGATAGCAAGTGCGTGTTTATCATAGAATGAGAGGTTTACCCCCTACTTAAGTGCTCGTACGGCGTTTGACCATCCTTTGTCTTATATATTTTTTCATGTTATTGATGGCAAGCTAGCCTTTTTTTCTCCTGTCTTCTTAGGATTATTCTAGGCTCTTACAGCTTTAAAAGCACCAACCGGTATAGTCAAGTCCTTCATATGATTGAGAGGCTCAATTTCTCTATTGGTTTCGACCTACCGTAGCCATCATTACAAGAACTGCATTAGCTTACAAATAGCCAGTGCGCGTTCATCATGGGATGGGGAGTTTACCCCCTCCTTAAGCGCTTGTATGATGCTTGACTATCTCTTACCTCATATATTTTTTTGTGTTACTAATGGCAAGTTAGCCTTTTCTTCTCTTGTCTTCTTAGGATTGTTCTAGGCCATTATAACTTTAGGAGTATCGATTGACATAGTTAAGTCCTCCATATGATTGGGAGGCCCAACTTCTTTACTACTTTTGGCTAATCATGACCATCATTAGAAGAGCTGCATTTGCTCCCTACTAGTTTCCATACTAAAGGTCAGCCTTACTTTGAAAGACTATTCAACCTTACGAACAAATCACTTATCAATATCTCTCACTTCATATTAAGCTCCAAGTTGAATACCCTTACTTTCCTTCAAAACATGGATTGTAACATTCTCCCCTACCTAAATCTATGATGCCTTTGTTGTGGGGCTAACTCTTTGCCACTACCTTTTTTCTTAAGATTATTGACCCTATTTCTCAATTGCCTAACTTGACATCAAGATCATCTCTAGGACTTCTACAGGCATTCCCTTACCCTTGCATCATTTGAGATTGTCTTTGTCGAGTGACCCAATGGTAGGATATACCCTTTGAGGTACAATTTATTTTTTTAATTTTGAATAGAGTCTTGTTACAATTATAATCACAACACAGTTGTCCCCTCTGGTAATGATGTTTTTTACTTGGTAGCTGCTCTTTCTCTTAAGCTTTCATCTACATGAGTCTAGTTATTAACAAGAACTACACTTTTTTATTAAATACATCAAGTAAGAGCTATAATACCACTCATCACGGGATGGGAGGTTTATCCTCTCCTTAAGTGCTTGTGCGGTTCCTTTACCTCATATATTTTCTCATGTTATGGATGGTGAGCCAACCTTCTTCTCTTCCTGTCTTACCAAAATTGTTTCGGGCCTCTATAGCTTTAGGAATGCTAACCAGCATTGTCACCATTCTCCATATAATTGGAAGGTCCAACTTCTCTACTAGTTTTGGCTTACTATGGCTATCAGTAGAAGAACGGTATTAGTTCCAAACCAATTTGCTTACCCATAAATAAATCACCTATCAACGCCACTTACTTTACATTAAGCTCCAAGTTGAACACCTCTGCTTCTCTTTAGAACATGGACTATGACACGTCGAAAGGAACTTACTTGCTTGGGTTTGCAACATGGGCTACTGCTCATTCCACAGCACAGGTCTACTCTGAAAATGGCTGGTGCTTGCAACTTAGATTGGATCTCGACATATACTCTAGTTGGTAGGTCTTACCTACTACTTAGCTCCCCAGTTGGGTAGCTTGTAGACGTTAAATTTTGGAGCGCCAAGTAGGTGTTCATGCTTGCTGATGCCCGAGTGGATCCCAATTCGTTTTTAAGTAGGTGCTCATTTCCAGTTGGGGAGTTCGGATTTCTACTAAGAGAAGGGAAGCTCAGGTCGATAGCATTGAGTTGCAGCTATACTTCGAGTACTTGTCTGTGAACGGCTCGACCATGGACAGCACGGCCAAAGGGGCCGCTCAACCATATATATCTCGACACGGTATAGACTCAGTTGGTGAAAGCACAGATTTTGGCCAAAGAGAATTTCACTGCTGCTTAGGATTGAAGTATTTTGTTTAACTCTCGAAAGAAACTTGGAAGAAGAACTCACCACTTGTTTGTTTGTTTGTTTTGGCATGTATTGGATGGCTTGCACAGATAATTCTCTAGCACAGATGATTCTGTGCTTCTTTAAGTCTCTTTGTTAAAATTTAGATCCATCTTTCGACTTGGGTGCTGCAGCAATTGGCTGTAAATTATTTTCAGCAATTATAAGGAGTAGCCCATCAAAACAACTCACTAATGTATGAATCTTAGAAGATTACGTAATATAATACGCATGCTTTTTTTCTTCTTCTTCTTTCTCTTTTTTTGGGTCACCTTTTAACTTGCATAAAAGATTGACTCTTATTTGACACGTCCTAATGACAAGTATGCTATTAAAAGAGCGCGATAGGTTGTGACAAACCCTTTGTGTAATAAAATTATGACAGTGTTGATTGGTTTTTATGTAAACAAAGTCCAAACCCCTTCAATGGCGACACAATGGCAATTACATGGAAGTTTTCCAAATTTTTGTAGCACGAATGAATTTCAAAGAATAAAGAAATTGCTCAAAGCAGTGGTACATTCGAATTAAAACATCAATAATCAACAAAATATGAAGAAAAGAGATACCGGTATGCAGATTTAAAGCAAAAAGAAAAGAGAAATCCTTGAAGCCAAATAATCTAGTGGATTATGAATGAATTCACCCAGATTTGGAGAAAAAAACAAAAGAAAGAAACTCTAATAGATTTAAAAGAATCCATAAAGGGAAGAAACGTCCTACTATAAAATTTCGAAAAATCATCAAAAATTGTGGTAGTTAGTTGCCTTTTTTTTTTTTGTGGGTAGATAGCATCAAACTATTGACAAGCAATTTTCATTTTGGTACATAAACACCTACAAAAGAGAAAAGAGAAAACAACTATAGGAGGTGTTGGAGAGTACTTTGGTGCGACCATTTTGATGTTTAAGTCAATCTACTTGTTGTGAGAATAAAACCATTAAAAAATAAAGAGAAAGGGGGAATAAAAGAGATCTCCCCCTACTGGAGTAGGGCTTAAGTCTTAGGTTAGTTAATTTGAGCCTAAGGCCCATTTCCTAAAAAACCTTATCAACAAAAATCAATAGAATCAATAAGAAATCCATGCAAGACCTAAGAAATATAGGTTATCCATAAGAGGTTCTTGAAGATATCATAACATCTATAAGTGATCTTATGCAATTAGAGAAGATAACATGATTGGCAAAAGAAGAAGAAGAAGATACCATGAGATCCTTGAAGATATCATAGGATTTAGAAGTGATCTTATGCAATCTAAGAAATACAGTCGAAATCAAGAGATGATACATACATACATATATATATATATATATATATATATATATATATATAAACTTAACTAGGAAGCTTGTCATATCATCTAACATATCTTATGAAATGTAGAAGAGATCTATACAATCTAGAAGTGGTGTTAATTGTAATAATTTGTGAATTTTTGTGGGTTTTCGATAATGCTATAATATGAATTAATAAAGAAATCAACTTTGAATATAGAGCTTCAGTCGAATTCAGCTTTTTAGAGAAAACATTGCTTTTGTATTTTTCTATTTGATTTTCGTATTCTCTGATTTTAGAGTTATATAGGCTACTAAAGGAGTTGTTACAAGGAATATTCCCCTTGATTCCAATGCTATAATATGTTGACACGTTACCTACCCCATGTGCTACTAAAACTAACAATCTATAGTTGTATTTGTTATTAGGCATTGAATATAGGCTAAGGCCATTTTATTATTTAAGCCTATTTACTCATCATCAGAGTGTAAGGCCCAAGCCGTTCTTATTACTATTGAAAGCACTAGCTTGACCAAACAATACTTTAATTTCTTTCCCAACATGATAAACTTTGTGTTCTTCTAACTTCAACTTTCACGAAACACTAACCCTTCCTCTTGTCGTACAACATCATCCCCTTCTTGTGAAACTTTTGTTGACAAGGGTAGATCAAGAGAAATCGCAAAGTTATGTCTTCATAAAATTCTTAAGTAGCTTCATAGTTAGGTTTGTTTCGTCATTTAATTAAGACCATGTTTGTTCTTGCAAGCCCCCTTTTTACTGATTTTTGATTGAAGATGTCTTTAGGCTCCAACTCTTCATCATCCATGACTAGATGATCGAAATTTTCAAGGCATGTATGCCTTTAACTGAGAAACGTGGAAAATAGGGTGTACGATAGAACCTATAGGTAGATCTAGCTTGTAAGAAACCTCACCAACCTTTTCAATAACCTTATACAACTCGTAATACTTAAGAGATAGCTTGTTTGCTCAATTGTTCTTCAAGCTTTGTTATTTGTAGGGTTGTACCTTAACTAGTGCTGGATCCCTACTTTGGAAGCTTCTTTCTGTTTGGTTCTTGTCTACTATAGCTTTTATCCTTTCTTGAGCCCTTTGTAGGTGAAATATGAGTACCTTGATAGCTTGCTCATGTTCTCTTAACATTCTATCCATAGCTCCTATCCTTATGTCTTTAGGTACATATGGCAAATGAAGGGTGGTAGGTTGTCATAAAGTACCTTAAAGGGAGTAGTGTGGGTGTGCGAGTAATAACTAGTGCTATAGCACCGCTCTACTAAGGCTAAAAATTCACTCCACCACCTAAGATTCTCACCTGTCATTTAGCGTACGTAAGTTTCCAAGCATCAGATCACCACCTTCGTGTAGCCATCAGTTTTGGGGTGGTAGGCTGTTAACAACTAGATATCTACTTCCTACAATGTAAAAAACTCACTAATTGGTATCAAGTAAGTGCATTTGGTGAAATTATAGTATAAATAAAATGGATGTGAGTCTGAGTATCGATCCTATGAGGAACCATATATGTGAGAACCTAAGTTACTAGTAAGCTACCTTAAATTCCCAATTATCAAACTTTACAATGGGTAAATGATTGTGATTAAATAGGAAAGATGAATAAAGGACAATAATTAAAGTTAGAACAATAAAATAAATAAAAAACAAATAAAATAACTAAACCAATTAAAACTAAAACTAATAAACAAGCATGATTCAATTAAAATAAGAGCACATGAACCTTTCTTCTATTGAATGGCCTTAGCTTTAGGATTTATCTTGAGTTTTTGTGTCATGAAATCTTTGGGTATGTTGAGCATATTAGAAGGAGGCTATGCAAATACATAAGCATTCTTCTTAAGGAAATGCACTAATTCTTGTCGTAGGTTGGAGATAAAGATTTTCCAATCTTGGTGTTCTTTTCTAGGTCTTCTCTAAGTTGTATTTCCTCACTCCCTTCATTCAATATCTCCATATCTTCGGTGTTTCGATCTGGATTTGCCTTAATGTGGAAAACTTCCTCATGCTTGAGGCCTTTCAAGTATAAAGACCTTGTGAGCTATTGATCTCTGATACATACTTCAACTCTAGTTAAAGTAGGAAACTTCTCTTTCAAGTGCATCGTAGACAAAACCATGTCGAACAAGTTCTAGCTCGATTGACTTGTTATGATGTTATATGGACACCGGCATTCAACTATCAAAATGTCAACTCTATCCTCTTTTATATGCCTATCATCTTTGATCTAGATGGGGAATAGCTGGTTATAGAAAGCATACAAATCATGGTCGTATGTCCTTAATTAACTCTTGATCTTAGACTTCATTTGGTAAAAGGCATGTTGGAAAATTATGTTTGCTAAACTTCCAGTGTTGACAAGGATCTTCCTAAATTCAAAGTTTGCAATCCTCATGTTGATAACTAACGTATCATTATGGAGTGTTTGGATGCCCTCAAAATATCTTTCTAAGAAATATATTAAATTTTCAACCTTTAACTTTTTGCCTTGCACATTGTGAACATAATCGATGGCATTAGTCTAACTCAAAGAGAAAGATTGACCTTAATTAGAAGGTTCACCAACTATGGAGTTAATAACACCATTTGGAGCCCTATTGTTGTTATCATTATCATCTTCTCTATCATTTTTTTCTAGCTTGATTAGGTCGTTCATCTCAATCTTCATCATTTCTCCTCTTCTAAGTTGGTCGCTCAATATTCTCTCCATCATGGGCTAAAGACTTCCTTAAGCAACCTCTCTATGTAGCATCTTCTATGGTATTTTTAAGTTGGATACATTCATCAGTGTTGTGACCTCTATCATAATGGAAGTTACAATACTTATTCGAATTCCTTCGAAATGGGTTCCCTCTCATCCTTTCAAGCCATTACAATCTTCACTAATTTCTATCTTCGATAAGAACGTCAGATATAGGGCAATTGAGGGGAGTATAGATGGAGAATGATGCGAATTAGCCTCTGATTATATCCAAGCCAAGGCAGACTTATTCGAAGCTGAGGCTTATCAAAGCTTGAGCAAAAGCTAGAAGAGCGAGAGGAAGGAAGATAAACACTTTGCATTAAGTCTGTTATCAGTCGAGGTGCCGAGATACCACAAGGCCAAGTAATTGAGACCAAAGAACCACTCGGCACAGCATCGAAAGACTTGTGCCAACTGATTCTAGGACTCGGCAATTATGGGTTGACCTTTTTGGTGTCTCAGCCAAACATTGCAAGACTTCAGGGACTCCTTCCTGAACCCGTACATCCAATTGCCGACCCCGTTCGGTTCAGATACTACTCATTCCAGGACATGCCGAGTGACTGTATGTCGACTCCCCTTGTAAAACGTACAGTTTTGTATTCTTATACATTATTTATAGTTTTACCACTAAAGTTTAGGACTTGCTATAAATAGCAATATCTGTAAACATCAAAAGACGGACGTCAATATATACAAAATTAGATAGAAAGTATATTCCTGCGTTTTGTAATCTTTCCCTTTTCGAGCAAGGCTACTCTTGAGCTAGCATTACTAGATTATCGAGTATAGATCAAACTCTTTAATCGTCCCTATGTTCTTATCGATTTTATCCTCAAGATTGTAGCGAAGCCCTTCATTTGAGCGAGTTAGTGAGTCATATCTAACTCTCATTTGAATCTTGAGTGACATTTAGTGTTTGTGAGTTGTATCGAACCCTATTTCAAGCTTAAACCCTTGATTGTGTTTTTGTTTTGGTGAGTTATATCCATTCACATTCATTATAAAAAACTTCCTATTCTTCGTACCTATTTCTTTTGGAATCTCAAATACCCATTCTGGGTTTTCCCAACCTGCTGCCATCGCCATTCCTTATCATCTTTGTATCAGAGCTTTGGGGAAACACGCGTGTTAGTGTTCTTTAGAGTTTGATTCATGGTTTATATGTCTTTGTCAATCATTGTTCTGTAGTGTAGAGTGTTGTTTGTAGTAGTCGTGTTTGTTAGTAGTAAGCAGCTGCGGAAGTTGAGTAATGGTTGTTTCTGGGTTATTGTAATTGTGTTTTTTTGTTTGTTCGATTTTTCTAGAAATTTACTGTACGTACAAGAATGTCAGAGGACTGTCAACAACACTGGTGATAGTCCTTGTGGAAGCTTAAGGAAATGTGTTAATAACTTGGAATATCAAATTCAAAATCTTACCAACTTTATTTAGGACCTTACTGAGTTAGTCAGAGGCCACAGACGTAATGGCGGAGAAGAAAGCAAACACCTACCAATGGAAGTGGTTCCAGTGATCTTGATAATGATGAATGATAGCCGAGAAGAAGAGAACACCATCTAATGTCAAGAAGAGCTAATGACAGGAGTGTTGACATTAGCCCGGAGAAGAGAATCGAGGTTGAGAGGAGATGTAGCCAAGTAGAGCTCTGACAGAAGTGGCCAAACCAAGGTGAATCGACCAACTTGGAATGGAAGGGATGAACCCTGAGCTCCTAGCCAAAGACTTGACAATGTCAAGCTGAAATTGCTAACCTTCAGTAGAAGTAACTAACCTAAAGAATTCCTTGACTGGGTTCCCCGATTTGAGAAGTTGTTTGAGTGCTATGAGTGTGATGAACAAACAAAGGTTAAGCTAGCTTCATTATTCCTTGTTGAGTATGCAAGCTTTTGGTGGGATAAGTTGGTTGCCAAGCGGGATGCTAAAGGAGAAGAGCTAATCAGAACATAGAGGCTTATGAAGAGGTTGATGAATTAGTGCTTCGTGCCGACTTACTTCAAACAGGAGATGCTCTATGCTTTCTAACACCTGAGATAAGGTCGAAATACTGTTGAAGAGTATTTACAAGAGTTTGAGACCTAGATGACGAGATGTGAGATTGTCGGACTATAGGATCGCATCATTGTTAAGTTCTTGAGTAGACTCTGAGATGAAATTGCCGACATAGTTGAATTGCAAGCGTTCAAATTTTTGGATGAGCCAATTAATTTTGCCTTAAGAGTAGAGTGATAGAAGAGAAAAAGGTAATCAGAGGCCAACTAGCCAACCTCAATAAGGTAGCCCTGAGCTTGAGAAGTATGTCGAGAGAAGGCAAGAAAGGAAGATAGAGAAAAGAAAGCTTGGCCAACTGATCCATGTCGAGAAAATGAATGTACTCGACAACAAGGCTTAAGAAGTGAAGTGCTTCAAGTGCTTAGGCTACGGTCACATTGTGTCCCAATGCATGAATAAAAGGGTCAAGGTCTTGAAGAGTAAAGGGCCTGAGGCTCAAATTGATAAAAGAAGATGTCTATTCCGAGGACCTAGATAAACTCTTAGCTACGGCCACACGAGCTAACTAGAACGTAGATCCTACATAAAGGGAAAATTTATTTCACATGCAGTTCCTAGTGAATGGGAAGACCTGTTCCCTAGTTATTGATGGAGGTAGCAACACCAACATCATTTCTGCTGAGTTAGTAGAAAAGATGAGATTGTTGACCTACCTGTACCCCGGACCTTATGAATTGAAATGGTTTAATGACAAGGGTATGGTCCATGTGCATAAAATAATGTGGATTGCATTCAAGGCAGGGTAATATGAGGATGAGATCGATTTCGACGTGGTGCCTATGAATGTTGAGAATCTACTTCTTGGCCGACCATGGAAGTTTGATCGGAAAGTGATCTATGATGAATTCCTTAACACTTACATTGTTCGAAAGGATGGGAAGAGCTATCTCTTAACCCTGATGAGCATTGAGAAAATCCAGAGACACTCGGTACCCATGGTAAAGTGAAAAGGGAGAAGGAGCTTATTTGGCATCTTGGCCCGTGCTCAACGCTTAACATCGAGGACGACTATATCCAAGCCGAGGTAGATTGTTATGAACCATGACCAAGAACAGATAAGGCTGGTTGGTGGATGGGTCTAAGCTTGTAGAAAGCTTGAAAAGGGTTAATGGGGAAAGGTATGAAAGGAGGGAAAAAATGACTAATGAAGCAGTAAGAAAAAACCCACGAACAGTTCCGAAGGATATGATGCACTAATGGAACTTCTGAGGACTCACGATATAATTCGATATGATGCACGAATTAGTCTAATGAGGTTACTTGCCACCTAACCTTGCTTAAGGGAAAGGATAAGAGTAACGCCGAGAGTAAACAACAATGTTTATGCAAGGAAGAAAGTACTCAAAAGTACTCAAAAGTGTATTGGAGATAATCTGATCATTTACATCTATAAGTACAAAGATATTTATACCTGTAAGTTAGGACAACTTGCCCCAAAGGGAAAAGACAAAAATGACATTTCCTAAAGAAGCAATGTACAATATGCAAAAGGATAATATACAAGGAAAACAATCATTGGTGCTATAGATTCTATATATGATATTGTATACGTGACGATGCTGTATTGGTGAGGTTGTTAGGAGATGTAGACAAAAAAATATGGATAGATTGGCTTGTTCGAGTAGGGATGGCTTAGTCAGTTTGGATTCTCTATTTCTCGTTTTTTCGGTAAGGATGATGCCAAGTGATTGGTCGACTTGGCGCTAAAGAGTAAGCATCAACTCAGCATACCATAGAATAATAGGCGGTCATATAGTACGACATTAAAGGTGACTCGGCCTCAATAGGAGTTGGTTAGAACAAAAGGATTCATCTTGCTAGCCCCTTTAGTCCTCGAGCTCAATTACAGGTTAGAGATTTGGTAGCCCGATTCTCATCATTCCCTTTAGGTTGTTTTGGATTTAGGATCAAATTTGAATGTTGTTCACTTAGTTCTCCGTTAGGGTGATATGGACTAAGGTCGACAATGTTGAAGGTGTCAAAAACCTTATAGTCCTCAGGTGATTCCAACCCGTAGGCATTGTCACTAATTTTCTAGAGGATTCTGAAAGGTCCTTCCGCTCTTGTAGATAATTTGTTATTCCTCTTGTTCGAGAACTGTTCTTTGCTGTGGTGTAACCATACCAAGTCTCTCGGTTGAAATTGTTAGGTTGACCTACCCTTGGTCTTTTCTTGCATTCTTCTAGCAGCTTACTTGATGTGTCGAGTGACCTTATCATAAATGTTTTGAAGAGATTGTGCTCTGGTCGAGGCGTCAGGGTCCTCTTACATGGGTGCTGGTATAGGGGCGTGGTCGAGGGGCAACTTGGCTTTGAATCCATAGACCACTTTGAAGGGAGTTTGCTTAGTGGTGTCGTGTATGGTTCGGTTATAGGTGAACTCAATCACTGGTAGGCAGACATCCCAATCAACTAAGTTCTTGCTTACTGCAGCTCGAAGTAGTGAACCCAAAGTATGATTAACTACCTCTATTTGGCCGTTAGTTTGAGGATAACATGAGGTACTGAAGAGTAATTTGGTTTCCAGCCGACACTACAAGGTTATCCGGAAATGGCTTAAGAACTTCGGGTCTCTATCGGAGACTACATTTCTTGGCTCGCCATCTGTTCGCATAACCTCCTGTAAGAAAAGAGAAGTAATAGCAGAAGTGTCATTAGTTTTGGTGCAAGGTACGAAGTGTGCCATCTTACTGAGCTGACCTACGACGATCATTACAGAATCTTTACCTTAGGCAGTTTATGGTATTCCGAGAACAAAGTCCATGCTCAATTCAATCCATGGCCTCGTTGGAATAGGTAGGGGCATTGCTTTCCCTTGTTTAGCTCGGTACTTGGTCTTTTTGCACATAGCATAGCTTTCGACAACTTGGTGTATATCTCTTTGTATTCTCGACCAAAAGAATTGGCTATTTAATAGTTCACAAGTCCTCCTCTTCCTAAAGCATCTAGAGAGTCCTTCGTTATAGGCATCCCTAATTAATAATTTCCGTAGGGAATAAGTCGGCACGCACAGTTTCCACCCTCGAAACAGGTAGCCATCCTCTACATAATATTCATCAATTGTCCTCCCATCCATGCATCGCGAAATTATTGGTTCGAAATGTAGATCTTCGGTGTAAACTTTTAAATTTTTTGACCTAACATCTGGAGTAGACTTTAGCGAGTTAGATATTCCTAAGAGTCGATAAGGCTAGTTAAGATGAAAATCCTAAGATAATAACCGAAGATGTAATCACGTATAAAATTTTTGGACCCTAAATGTATATAAATACTAGAAATTATACTCAAAAGTGACAAAACCCTAAAATTATAACTTTAAGATTATAAAAGTATTAGGTCACTATAATCAATTCTAAAACCCTAACTATGATTATAAAAGGGAGATTTAAGGAAAAGATGAAGAACTCAGTAGTGGCACTATTTATAAGCCATTAGCTTATAAGAGTGACAGGGAGACGAGTCTGGAATTGGAGATTTACCTATGATGGAAAGCCTCTATGAAAATAGAAAGTCAAGGAGAAAAACTGTGAAGGTAAAGGGGCATATTTACAACACAGTATTCAAATTTACGAACACTAACTAAGATAAAAAAAGACAACTATTTATAGCAAATTGGCAACAACTTATGGGAGGGAAATTAATTATCTCAAAAGTTAAGAAGTAATAATTCTACACAAGGAGTTTATGGAAAAAGAACTTATTAGAGTATCTTCATTGATGCTTCTTGACACTAGTTTCAAGAGGTGAAGGACCTCATATTGGGTTTGTAAACTTTTTAGAGTCCTTGATCTAGGGCCCCAAAAAGTTGCCATTCTATTTTTTTTTTTTTTTAAGTGTTGTTTTTATTAAAAGTTTGTGTTGTGGGTTGTATAAATAATATAAATAAATATTAAGGATCTCTATTTAAAAACTTCATGAAGAAAGTAGAAAGGTCCTTAAAAAAAGAGATAATTGAATTATTGATGTAGCATTTAGAAATTTTAAACGAGGTTCTTATGGATGGGAATACTTTTAGTAGAATTGTTTATTATTAATGAAAGGTTGAAGATTAATCTATGGACACGGTGATTGTGAAAATTTCTAAAGAGGAACATGGCTGGAATGAAAAAATTTACTTAAAGATGAATGAGAAAAATATTTTCAACTTATGGAAATGATACAAGATTGCTTATATTGTTTGCACGAGAATGAGCCAGAGATATTTATTCTAAAAATCTAAAAATATATATATATATATCAAGTGAGGAAAACTAGAGATTATTTTAGAAAGGAAACGAAAGAGAACTCACTAATGATGTTGAGACTTTTTCTATTTAAAGATTGGAGTTAGGAGTGAGACTTATTTACAAGGTGATAACTTGAAAAGAAAATGATCCTTGAACTCACAAATTTTTTTTTTATTTTTAATTAATTAATTAATATTTTATTTTTTTATTTTTTTGTGTGTATGTTACAATAATGTAAACAGATGCATGAAAATGGCATACAGATGCAAAAAAGTTAAAGTTGGCAGATGATCTTATGATATGGCAAAAACTATATTTTATTGCAGCTCTTGGAATCTCATTGCATCAAACTTTATCTGATTACATCATCGGAAATAACCTAAGTTTAAACTCTCTCTGTTGTTCTAACTTGATTTAGCTCCTGTCTTCCTTCTCCTCTTGGTACATGGCGCCTCCAATTCTTTGGCTCTTTCCTGAGCCTTCCTTAATTGGGCCTCCAAGGCTTCAACTCATTGATTAGATTCTTTGCCGCAGTTTTTCCTCAATTCTTTCTTTTTCCCTTCATTCATGAGAAGTACCTCCACATGGGCCTCAACTTACTCCATATTGAAGGCTAGTGTTTGCTAGTCTTGGCTGGATCACCACCAGAACTCTCTATGGCCTTTCACCAGTCTTTTGGGGTTGCTGGGCAATATACTCTAGTGTAGCCCGGTATTTACACTTTTCTCCCAGTATATATCCCACATTTAGGGTAGGGACCGTGATGCACTTGTCCTACAAGACCTTGATATCCTAGAGTCTTGTTGCTTCATCAACTACTAAGATATGGGATCATGAAAGTTGAGGGTAATTGCGTCAAGTGATGGCCTTCAAACTATGCCTTGAAGGGCCCTACCTATCTTATTATTGAGGTTGGGTAGTAACCTATAGGCAGTTGAAGCCGATTAAAGAGACTACTTCAAGACCTTCACATCGCTGAATCATTTTGGAGGCCGAATACCATCCAGCCCATAGGATTTTTTTGCATGGAATTACTAGATGGCTTTGACCTAATAGCGAGGGGCAATGTCCTCAGATAATTTGATCCTCTCAGCAAAGGAGTCAATAAGGTCAGTTGTTCGGGAGAACTCCTTGCGGGTAAAGTTAAGTCCGTGGTTTTGCATATAACTGACGCACCAGACAATAATTAGTGCCATGTTGGTTTTCAATTCTCCATGTTTCTTGTCATGGAGATTATTAAGGGACCGGATTTGTTCTACTAAGTGGTCTAGGATTTAGCAATTCCCTTCCAAGATACTGAGTCACTGATTTTGCAACCCTCTATTGCATGTGAAAAATTCCGTTCAGGAATAGAGTGGTCCCAAAGGCTGCTAGAATATAAGCGTTGATTCAATGCTTTTGCCAAATTTTAGGGTCCATACAAAAGAGTTTCTACTTCTCATTGTAACTGCATTGGGTTGTGAACCAAGTAAGGAGATCACCTACTTTAATAGCCTTTTCATTAAAATCTGTCAAGGCCTTGTTTACTTCGAACTCATGAACCCCCAAGAGTTTATTAAAATTTTTATTGGGCTTGTCTTAAGACCTGAGATATATATACCATCTTCAATAGATGGGGCCTTCAACAATTTGGAATATTCTTTGATTGTCGAGGTCAAATGGTGTGGGTCAAAGTGAAAGACTACAATTTTACCATTCCAAAAAGTGAGTTTTATACGAATATAGGTTTTTTTTCGAAAAATATTACGAAAAAAGACCTCATATAAAAAATATTACCAATATAGTATAGCGAAAACGTATGCACTTAAACACTTAAACTTAAGGCGCATGCATGCAGTTATAAAATCTAAAACTAAAAACATACATATTGCATGTGTCCTCAGTATATCACATATAAATACCCTAATGTGTGTGGTCAGATTTCATTTTCACCTCAACTAAATTCTGAAATATATAAAACATTGAGAAAACTAGAGGAAACCTAAAGTTAAAGTTTTGGTCTAATTTTTCACTTCAGTGTACATCTGGAACAGGTAATAATTCATAACTTGCATTTGTAAATTTTTTTTTGTAATCTTAGTAGTAATCCACATTAAAGAAAAAAAATTGTTACTAAATTACGTATATTGAGTAGTCTTAGATATACTGTAAGTTATGTAAATTATTAATCTTTCATGAAAATTTATTATATTTTATCTGCATTAAAGCATTTTTTGTGTTTTGATAGATAAGTTATATGAATATGGGTATGAAAAATTTGGAAATATAGATTGAAATTGTTATATATATATATATATATATTGGCGTTTATAATATGTTAGGTTGAATTAATGAGTTAAAGTTAGGTAGTATGTGATGCAGTTTAACGAGATGACTTTGTGCATCTTGTTAAGTTGTTACTTGGTATGTAAATGAAGTTTTTAGTGTCATTTAAATATTTGGTTCATCGTGACATTATTAGGGTGGAAATAGCAAATTACGTGAAAGTTATTGTGTATACAAACGGATACAAACGGAAATATAATGATAGGTAATTGGGGGCTAGAGTATGGCAATGAGCCTGTTAAAAAGTTGAAAATTTGGAAGAATTTGAATTTCTCTTATTTCATTCGGAGAATTTATGGATGCGCCGGAGTTAACTTGAGTGTTGTTGAATTGGTGCACAAGCATCCCCTTTTCCATGATGTTGGAGTTGTCTACAAGTTGATGGCCATTAGAGATAATGGGGATGTTGAGAATTTCATTGAGATGGCCGAGTTTTTTGGGAAACGGTGTATTCGGGAGGTGTACATAAGGTACATTGGGGAATCGAGTGCTCAAGTAGAACATGAAATACATAAGCTAGACAATCTAATCCTTTTGGATCTTATTGTGCATTTAATAATTATCGGTGTAGAGTATACAAATGTGGATCCGTCAAATGAATTGTACATTGATTTCTTTGAGTACGAACACGTGAATATTATAGAAGAGCAGCTTGATGAAGCATTGGGTCTTATTATTGAACATGAAGAGTCTTATGATTCGTATGTGGAGAGAATGCACATGGATATAAATGTCGACAATGATGGACAGGATGAGGCAGTAAGGATAGTGATGAGGATAATGTTAGACTCAAAGATGACCATGCTAAGGATTTGGGAGAACCCTAGGTGAGACCATATGCTGTCGAGAGTAGTGTGTCGGTCCAGCCATTTCATGGAAACGGACCAAGTATGCCTCATCATCATACTGGTGAAGTATTGTCCAGCAGTCAGTTTCAGGACTTTTTACAAATAAATGAACCGGTGGATAGGCTTATGAGAGATCCTATCCTGTTTTACAACATCTAATTCGGTAGCAATAGTTACGTAACATTTGAGAGAGACGTTAATGAAATGTGCAGCAACATCAACAGTTCTAATGACTTAAGTGTTGAAATGTGTTTCAACATGAAGAAGGATCTCATAGATGAGGTGAATTTACTCCACATAAGGAACCATTGTGATTTCCATATGGAGATATTGAAACCAACTGTATACACAATCTACTATAAGAAGAAAGAAGGGTATAAGTGGGGGCTATGGGCCTATTTGAAGAAAATAGAGGGCTTTTTCAAAATCACAATTCTAGAGGGTTCGCATACTTGTGTGAATTGATGATGAACCATGATCGTCCTCAAATTGATAGCAACACAATGGCTAGGATGTTCATCAATAGTGTATGGAAGAATCTTGATGTTAAGATACCTGATCATGTAGCTAATGTGAAAAGCATGTACAGATACACAGTAAGCAATAAAAGAGATTCGAGGCTAAGAGGAAAGCTGTTGAGATGATATACGGTGATTGGGAGAAGTTGTATAATGAGTTGTTGAGCTATTGAATGCAATGAAGTTGAGCAATCTAGGGAAATAGGTGGATTGGGGTTAGAGTAGTTCCCCAAAGCAAGGTGAGTCTTAGTTCAAGTGGGTTTTCTGGACATTCGAGCCATATATAGAAGCCTTCAAATATTGTCGGCCT
The DNA here is from genome assembly GCA_024138015.1 of Lumnitzera littorea. Taxonomy (NCBI): domain Eukaryota; kingdom Viridiplantae; phylum Streptophyta; class Magnoliopsida; order Myrtales; family Combretaceae; genus Lumnitzera; species Lumnitzera littorea. Next base: position 40,941,551 of record JAMXBB010000011.1, read on the forward strand.
ATTGTATTTGTCGATGGTACATTCTTATACGGAAAGTATAGCATAAGTTATTGGTAGCTTGTAGATGGATGGAGGCAATTCAATAGTTCCATTAGCCTTTACTCTTGTTGATACAAAATCGACAAAAACCTAAGGGTGGTTCTTATAGAAACTTGGTTAGAAGGAAGAAACCTTATATCTTATATTCGATAGATCATCTAGTATTGATTCTACGTATAAGGAACCATTAGTAGGGTGGCAGTCACGGTTTGTAGTTTAGAGATACTGTCTGCGACACATTGCTAGTAACTTCAACATAGCCCACAAAAACCAATTGCATAAGAAACATGTATGGTTTACAAGTGTTTAGGCATAGGAAAGGAAATTCAAATGTTTCATGGAGCAGTTGGCATAGGCAGAGGAGGATGCTCTCGCATGGTTTGACAATGCTGACCCAGTTTCTCCTAGGAAACTTGATCTTGACGATCCACTACCTTAACCTACGCAGTCACAGGACAAACGAAGGCATTTACTCCTTTCTTGTGCTGTAAGAACCTTCACATGGTGTTAGCAACAGTAGATATGTTTTGTCTTTTTTTTTTCTTTTTTCCCTTTTTTTACCATTGTATTGACATTAATATTAACTCATGACAAATTTTGAATATATATTGATTATTCAAAATGCGATTTTGTTTTCATCACAGATTGCAGTTTATGGAATTTTTTATTTACCTTGGCATTATAACTTTCAATTATTTTTTACTGTAACTAACTTCTATGGTCAATGAATGATTATTCCGTGTGCCAATTTTTTTCCTACTTGCTATCTTTGTTGAAGCATTCCATCGATTGTTATTTTATGCAATCGACATCTGTAGCAAACTTTTTATTCAGTTTGTAGTGTACTGGTAGAAGTACATGTTTTAACTGTGTAGGATTGAGGGAAATTACTAGGTTGAATAATAATTTATTTTTTATTACAAATTATTTTTATTTACTACATTGAAGGTGTATGTATTAGATGTGTGTTTGGTATAGTAGAAAATTTTACATTGAAGGTGCATGAACTAGATGCGCCTTCAGTATAAAATTTCAAAGCTGAAGGTACATGTTATACATGGCCTTCAGTGTAATTGCCTAAACTAAAAGTGCATATACTAGATGCACCTTTAGTGTAAAATTTCAAAGCTGAAGGCGTATCTAGTACATGTACCTTCAAGTCAAATTTGATGACATACTGAAGATGCATGTATTAGATGTGCCTTCAGTATAAAAAATAACCAAAACTGAAAGTGCATGCGACCATATGGGTAATATTTTCCATAAGGGGCCCTTGTCCGTAATATTTTTTGGAAAAGGACCTGTATTTATATAAACTTCCAAAAAGTACGAGAGCCCTTACCAACGTTTGTTAATTCAGATCTTTGAGTGTGATAGAACAGGTTAATCTTGCTTTTATAGCTACTTGTCGGTCTAGATTAAAGAGTTGAAATTGTTTCTCAGGTAACGTTTGTAGCTTCAAGGGCGTGTGAATACATATCCCATGGAAAAGGGCTTGAGAACTAGTCATCTATGAAAAGAAAAAATAACATCAAGAACTATCGTATTAGTATAAAAGTAGGTACAAAATTACACAAAAATAAAGCTTTACAATGAAACAAGGTAAGTTTACAAAGAAAAAATCGAAATTGTAAGATTGGTGACTTTTCTTTTCTTTTTGTAATATCAATTTTAGTTGCCAACTCCAACAAGGGTTCATTAATGCAAGTATGACAGGTTTTAAAGATCTTCAAGTTCTGTGACCTCATATATTTTTGAAAAAACGATTCATCATCCACATCAAAACTTTAAATGGGGTAGCTTATTTAGCCTCGAGCCACATTTATCCCACAACACCTGAAACTTACACAATGGCACCCTTCTTGAGCTCATAGGATAGCTTGGTTCTTACCATTACCTGACAACATTTATGATGCAAATAAATCCTCTAAATTAAAGAAAATCCCAAAAGAGCCTACAATAGGGTTAGCTTTGAACAAATAAATAGAATAATATTTACAAGATGAAACATTAAGAAGGGAATTTCAAAGGGTAAACTTAAGTTCAGAAGATTAAGGTAGATAGTTCACTTTGCTATATTCCCTAATGGAGTCCCAAACTATTGAACCTAATTTTTGGTTTTCTTTTCCTTAATCTGATTAGTATTAAACCTTAACTTATTTAATATTAACTCATGACTAGAGATTAAGGAAAATTTGGTTTTTTGTAGGTTTTGAACATTTTTTGAGTCACCAATTGATGAGAGTTGAGAAAAGGGTTATGTTAGAATCAATTGGGTAGATTGGGTCTAATTTAGTCACTAGACTACGAGAAAATCAATTTTTGAAAAAAAAAAATTTTTTTTTAGTTCAAGGCCTTACCTATTAAAACCTAATTGATTACCATGTAAACATTTCGAATTTACAATTGATTTCTTGAAATACCTTTTATCTTGTTTCCTAACATTTTCTATTTTTTATTTTTTAAAATTTTCTATTTTTTTTGGAAAAATATTTTTTATGGTGGCATTTTAGGTACCTATGTATCCGTTAGTCGAAATTAAACTATTGTAGTTCCTATTTGTAATTCCTTTAGTGAGTTTTGTTGATTTTATTTTTCAAAAATAGTCGACTTTATGTCATTAACCATTTATTTTGGAAAATTCTAAAAAAGGTCCTAATTTTTTTTCTTTTATTTTCTAAAAAAATCTTAATTTTACTCTATTTTATTATCAATTTTTTTGTTTTTTTTTTCTTTCTTTTGGTATACTTAAGAGAAGAAAACAAAAAAGATAAAAGAAAAAGAAGTAAAAAAGATTAAATAGAATAAGCAAACTAGAAAAAAAACATGAATAAATAAATAAATAAAAGAAGAAGATGAAAAGGGAAAATGGACTTGGGCTTAGATGCAAGTTAGAGCGGGAGTATGAGTTGGTTCGTTGAGTCGAATATATATTGGTCGATGGTTAGGTAGGTGGGTTGAACTAGACAGAAAGAGGATAGGAGATAATGGTGGTCATACGGTTGAAATGGCTAGTTGTTGAGGGGAAAAGGAGCATTAATCAGGAGTTTTATGATGTAATGAGTTTAGCCATGTGGTTGGTATTTACTCAGATGCCATTAAATGTAGTGGTTGTGCTAGGGTGTTGGTAGCCAAATTAAGGTTTCTTGATAGATGACATTTCATGCAATTTGTAATGAAATAGAAAATTTTATGACTCTAAGAGTGTTTAAAAACCCAATGATATTAATATCTTGCTTCGAAATTAGGTGGTTATAGAGAAAAAGTAAAGAGGGGGGGGCTGTGATGGTTGACAGTGTAGAGAGAAAAGGTGGTGTTTTAGCTTGAATGGATGTGTTTTGAAGCTTTCTTCATGTTGGGAAAAGGATTAAGATCCCTTATTTATAAGAAAACAAGCTCTTCGAGCTTGGCAAGGCCATTGATGGCCGATTCAATCATTGATGATCAAGCTTAGGGGACCTTCAATTTTAAGGAAAAAGAATGATTCGAGCAAAATTTTGGTATGTAATGGTGATAATCCTTCATTAGAAACCAAATAAAAGTTTCGATTTCTTCCTAAGAAGCTTGGATTTAACATATTATGGAGGAGCTAAAATCTCTTATTCAACATCTTTTGGGATTTTTCATGGTGATTTCATTACTTAGATGCTTGAATCTGGACATTTTCCTGGTATGGATTAAAAGTACTCCATGTGTTCTTCATGATTTCATAATTAATTAGGTGAAATCACAAAGAAAAAAAAAGAGGTTAAAATATGAGCTCGGTTGAGTTAACTAAACAGGCAAGTTGAATGGATCGGGGGAACAATGGTGCAAGAATATGATGGTCATTACAACGAACGTGACTACATTCCCTGCATGTGACCATGCAAGAAAAATAAAAGGCACAAAATACCATGGCTAAGATTTGATCCCATAACCTCATGCCTACTACATGTACGTCTTAACCATTAAGCCAATAGCTTTTTTCTTAACATATAATGCGAAAAAATTACATCTAATCGCTCCAATTGGCTTGAATAGATTTCAAGATTGATATTTGGTTTAGGTCAAATTTAATACCCCATTGATTAGTTTTCTCGAAGTTGAGAATATCTACTTTTAAATAAAGAAATCAACTATGCATATGTTGAAAATGTTTTCAAAAACAAGCAAAATTTGATCGATTTAGAAGCTTTGATTCATTGTTTGTCCAGTTAATTTAGTACTGATTTTTTGATAACTTGGTCAATTTAAATCCAATTGACAATTAGCAAAAATCAACCATTTTTCAAGGTATAAAAAATAATTAACTCGAACTTTAGTTGAAATATTAGGTTTTACAAAAAACTTGATATAACTTGTTAAATTTTATATGAATATTTGACTTCCAAATTCATCCTTTGACCTTAAAACATGGAAACAACCCACAAAAGAAACCTAAACACGCTTATTTTTTCTAAAACTTATTTCCTACATTTTTTGAATTTTTGAAAATTTTTTTTCTTGGTTTTTTTTTTTTATTTTGTTTTTTCCTTTTCAAAATTTTCTAATATAATTTTTTTTTTGGTATTTTTCAATTAAGACCTTTGCCTTTATTCCAAAAACTTCTAAAAACTATAGAGAGGGAAAAAAAGAGGTGTCTACACTCGTGTAGTTCTTTAAGGAGAGTGTAAATAATCGATATGTAGAATTTGGAGAGAACAACAATGAAGGGAGGAGTTTCAATGATGAATGTAAGGTCGAAATACATTTTTAAGAAGGAGCACTTGATTTAGGTAGTAAGGATGTACCACATAACCATCATAGTTACTTTATAGTTGAGTCAAATTTGAAGGACTAGTCCATTAGATATGTTAAGAGCCATTAAATGGAGATATCATAGATGTTTCAAGAAGCATACAGGATGCTTTAATATGACAAAATTTGATGGTCTACACACTTTTAAATCCCATGGTGGGCAATGTGGTAGACTACTTTAGCTCCCTTAAAGTGGCGAGATGGCCTCAAGTAAATGACATAAGCGAGGGGCTTATGTAGGTTGAGCCTAATCCTATACCGATGCATGTGTCTCATCCTCATTGTTTACCCCCTCCAGACTGGGATAACATTCAAGTTACTTAGTTAGAGATAGTGCCACCATAGCTTAGCCATCATCCTAATGGACAATAGCTATAGAGATTTAGTCGACGTCATCAACAATAGCCTTAAACTCTTCTTTATCTAGTTTTATAGTTTTAAATACCTTCAATGTGTATATTTGTAGTTTGAGTTGTTATTAGACATACTTCATTATAAATGCACTACATTATCCAGTTATTCCTTTTAAATTTTGTATTTATACTATTAATTTGTTATATTTTGTTCACTATTTGAGGATATTCTATTATCTATGGGTTGATTGATGACTCAGGATTCTAAGCATGGTAGTGGGAAGTTGGTTGTATATGTAATTAGCTTGGAGATTGATGTGTTTGCTGTGTATGTTTATATAATAGGTCAAGAGTTGGGTTATTTATATAATTAGCTTGGAGATTGGTATAACAGGTTAGGAGTTTGATGCATATGTCATTGAATTGGTTTCTAAGTTGTAATAAGGGTTGAATAAGGGATGTATGTGGGGTTCGATATTAAAAGAGGTCATATGCATGCTACATGCCAGATTGCGCTATACGTGACTAAGAAAATGATTCGACTTGCACATATATAAGATAATCAAGTGAGGTAGGATTGGGGGTGGGGTGGGGTTGGGGGGTGGCATTGGTAGAGGAAGTAAGCGGTCTTGGTAGGTTCTAACATGTGAGGTAATAGGTGGAGGAGCGCGATAACATCAAACTCCATAATTGATGAAGAACAGGGTATTATTCTTAAGATATTCAAGTATTTGATCTTTAAGATAAGATTTTAACAGAGTAATGGTAATAGCTGGAATTTTATCTCCTCTTCCAAATGAAGAGATGGAGGGGGTATTTATAAGAGATGATAGGTGGATTTGATCCGTTGGATCATAATGCTGATCAATTGCTAGGATTGAAGCCTTTTATAGATGGACCTTAAGTGAGCTTTTTCATGAGTTTATGCCTAAATAAAGGGTTTTATTATCTTTTAGTGTGAGTCAAACTAAGAAAAGTTGGATCAAGCAAATTGATCCAACGAGCCTTACTCCAAACCCACCATGCTAACTCTCCCTTGATCATCCCGAATTTCATGGGCTTAACTCTTTAGACCTTGTTACCCTAGCTTAAGAATCAAATCCATCTTATTATTACGCTTAAAGCCCATAAGTCAAATTTAGCCTTGTACATTTTGCTCCCTGACTAGAGTCCTTTGGATGGAGTTAAAGAGGTTTGGGCATCAAATAAATCTTTTAATTAACTTTGGTACATATGCACTATTGAACAACTATGTCGCTGCCAAATTCATTCAAGAATTGGCTTAGTGTACGAATTCGTAACACCTCTTATTTGTGTATCATGCCTTGACTGGATTGAGTAGTACATTGCCCTTATAGCTATACTAAAATAAATCTTTTTGGAGTTGTCCAATTTTGACTTGATTCATCTCTTCGATTTGATCTTAATGAGTTTTTGACTCCATTAAATTGAATTTATATACTAAGTTCACATTAGCAATCTTATCAGGCTAACCTCATACATTAAAATTGTCTTGATTTTCTTTTTATATAAGAGCAATCTTCTTGTAGAGTCTTCACATATCACATAAATACTTTGTGTTAACCAAATTTTATTTGTTGCACTATGATTGGTAAGCACGGCAATCCCACCAGCATTCATCCCATATTAAGCCCATTTACACTAGCATTAACATGAACAACCTAAAGTCACGTTCCAAGATTTCTTTTCATGATGTACAACAATATAGGATGAGATGGTGCAATCTCAATGAATAGAGCATTTTCTATCTTGCTTTTATTTTTTTTTTTTACTGATGTTAATAACCTCTTTTGTTCAACAAGCTTTTCCATTTGACTTGTAAATCATTTCTCTTATTGATGTAAAAATCAATAAAGTGGCTGTAATAAATGATCCTTTCTTAGTTGACACAAGTTCTTATGTGGAACTAAGCAGTGCTTGAATTCAAGCCTTTTAATGTTTGATTCATGTTTGAACCCATTCTTCACTATTGGCATTTCATGATTTTGTGTTGCATAAATCCTTAAAATAACTTCAAATTACTAATGGCTTAATTGACGTACATGATTGTTTAGACAATGGAAATTTCAAACCCACCTAATAGATATGTCTATGCTTAGACGGTCACTGGAAATACGTTGTTGCCACAATTGCACCAATAAATCTAACTATTAGTTTGGTTGACTAAAATATTTAGGAGTTGCCATTATTGGTTTGAGACTTTATCGGCCTAATGCGTAGACATTTTGTTGGCATGGCTTGCTAAGTATATTTATCCATTGTATCTCGACTCCATACTCTAAGTTAGTCCTTGTTTTCATGATTTCCATATGTAGTGAGCTTATAGGCTTCTTGTAGGCTTCCTTAATTTTTAAGGCAATAACCTCACAATGTATCTACTCCCTCCAATTTCATCATAATACAAGATCTAGCAAATAATAATAATACACATGTATTAGCCAAAAAAAAAAAAATGATAGACCGTTTGCCACACAAATACCTAAAAAGAAATCACTGGCTCACATCCTGCATTGCATTATTTTTTTTCTTTATCATCCCTACTCAACAAATGATAAGCATAAAGTATAGCATATTCCTTTATTCCCTCTTTTCCATTGTGAGCTAGACAAGTGTCCAATTTCCTTGTCTTTTTTATTGAATACATGTGATGGAATCCATTTGCAAGGTACTACCTAAACAACTAACCCCCTATTTATTATGTGCAGCTACTAGAATCTAGATTAGAAATACATCTTTTCCTCTCATAGCAATCCTAAGCAAATCATTTCTTTCTTCCATTGCAAACCTTTCCTCACGACTTCATCATCATCATGAGTGTCCAGTACATCTTCCTTCTTTGCTTTTTAGCTTACTAGTTCATCAAAATTTAAGGAATAGCATCCTCAGTTTCATTCATTGTTCCTTCAAGTTGTCACACACCCATTTTCATACTTTATGCATGCATCTTCATACACATTAAACACATCTAGACTCCTTGATTCCTTCATTTCATTTCCTTTCTATTTTTCTTACTTATTCCACTCTTGTTCCTATCTCAATATTGTTTTATACACTATTTTTCATATTCCTTCCATTTCATTTACATTCACCCCGTACATTTTTTTTTTCGATATTATTTTCTTCTAGCCCATACACATTGTCTTTCTCATACTCCTCTGATTTCATTTCTTTATTTTTATTTTTCCCTTTTTTTTTTCTATCTAAACACAAATTCTCCCTTTTTATTTTATTTACCACTTAATAGCAATAATAAGCATTCATTATTAAAGAAGACCCATGTCAAAGAACCATGAAGACTAGCTACTAGAGAGGTGCCCTTAAAGCTTAAAGACAAAAACTTGAAGATTGGGGCGAAAATGTTAAAGCTGTGCTTAATAGGTAAAAGAAAATGAGAATCAAATACAAGGTAGAGAGTCATTGGCTTATGTGTGTTTGGACACAAACTTCAAATTTTTTTTTCTTTTTTGAAGTATGTAAAGTAATAAGAATTAAGGTCTAGACTTGTTCAGGTTGGTGGGTTTTCATAATGGAATGGCCAAATGGTCGAGGCTTGATGACCTTGTTCTTAATTTCGATTTTCCAAAATATAGGATTTGTGGTTGGATTTCTCAATGTAAGAGTTACGGATTTTGTTTGGTTACGATTTTCAGATATAAGTCTTATAGTTAAAAGAATTTATGGATAAGGAATATTGTTCTCTTACACAATTATTGAAAAATAGATTGATACGATCAGAGGTCATGTTGAAATCGTGGGCATGTAGAAAATAATTACTGTAATGAGATTCCAAATGAATGGCTTTTGACATTTTCCTTTTTCATGCATAGAGTAACAATCCAAAGGGAGAAAGGATGATTTGGTGTAGGGGGGTCCATATTAAGCTCTTCAATTGTACCTTTCGAGCATGATTTGCAATTTATACATGGGTAGAGTAATTTGATGCTTGTTGGTCACGGTGTGCCATAATAAATCATTTCTAAGCATTGATTGGCAAAAGCAAAGTAGGGGAGGTAGTCTAAATGCTATCGAAGTACAATAAACCCCCTTTTATTTATTTATTTTTACCTTGACATGATGCATAAATGGAATTTGAATTCCATTTATGTATGATATTGTAACCTCAACTCGAGCTTTCGCTTCTCATGTATTTCTACACTTATATTTTATTGCTAGTGTTTGTTACCAATAATATTTCTCCTCGTGAACGAGAATGCTATCCTTAATAAAGTTCTTCTTCGAAGTCTAAAATGGGTTGTATTACCTACTACCATTCTTTCATGGATTTGACAAGGTTTTGATTCCCATTTATTTTGCCAAGCTTATGCAAATGTCTGTAGCCTCCACCTGTTATATTAACTTTACTTTTTACTGTTTAGCTGCTTGACATGTTGTATGAGTAGACACTTCTAAGATGAATTTATATTTGGCATAAAGTCTATATATGTAGCACTTCTTAGACTAGTGTATGTACTATTGAACAAGCATTTCATGAACCTTATTCCCTAATCTTGATAAGTAGATCTCTAGTGGCATAGTGTTGCTTTTGGTGTACATCTTTTTCCATTAGAGAACTTAACTTATCTTCATTTATCTTGTGTTGTAGGTAGTAGAGTCACCAAGTTGCATTGTCTCTCCTCTCGTCCCCTAAGTTGTACTAATTACGCTTAGTTGTTGCTACCACTTTCAAGAGCCAAGAGATTTGTTTTTTTTTTTTTTTTGTATAAAAAGGTTAAGCCTTAGGGAGACAATACCATGATGGAAAGCTACCTAAAAGCATCACGTGATGTAATGACCATGTATTAAAAAATATGTCAATGTGCTATAAGGACCATATGAGGAGGTTGTGTAGTATTCTATAAGAATAGTTCCAATGTGATGAATAACTCCATTAATTTTATCCTTCAGATTGAGCATAAGGGATGTTGTAAACCTTTGTAAGTTATCAAATCATGGGGAGCATGCATGTTGAGTGCTGTGCATGCATTGAGGCTTATGCGTACATGCACTTTGAGCACTGTGAGCATACGCACGCTTCGATCACCGCAAGCACATGTACGCTTCAAGCTTTACAAGTATGTATGATGTATACATTAAGCGCTAAGGGCACATACACACTAAGTGTCACAACCCGAGGGGACTAGTCATGGCAATCATCGTATACCATACAAAAGATTACAGATTGAATTCCCTTACAATCGATAACCCTTTTATAAATTACACAAGGCTACAGCTACAGCTACAGCTATAACTACGGCTACAGCTAACAACCAAGAGTGCGCAAGCATAAGTAATATTATTTCATGATGACAATAATAAAATATAGAAACATAACATATAATTTATTTATAAAAGAATTTATAGATAAGAAATCTAAAGTATTTCTTAAGTTAAACTAGTATCATTCGATTACATAATCAGCTCTATAATTTAGATAAATTATCATAAGTACACTCCGATTACATCCTGCTCCCATATTGACCCTGTGTAGAACACTAACCTCGGGCATGCGACGGCTTAACCCCACGAATAACTTAGCCTACGAGAGAAGACTACAAGGGTATAAGCTAACTAGTTTAGCGAGATAATTGCCTCAACCATACAATAAGTAAGTTATACAATAATTAACTTCAATCAAATAAATGCATGTCAATCAGTATGCCAAGCAAATACATACAGGTGACTAGGTATTGCATGCAACTCAAATTTAACGCTCTCTAAAGTCAGGGTTGGAGATACATCGGCACAGTCAAATCCGGGTATCATACTAGAACTTATTTCATAACAAAACTCCGCATTTCGTTTTTAAAATGTAATGGTATATCTATCATCATTTTTATCAAAAATGAGTTTTACATATGATTGTGAGTAGGTTCACGTAGCCTTCGCTCACCCTTAAACGGAGGCCTCTAGACTCGACCCTTAGCTAGGCGGTTGGCGTCTCCAACGCCTAGTAACCTCACGGGCCAAGGTAAGGTCATATCGTACGTGTGTACCGTACGGAATTTATAACAATCAATAATCAACCTACGTATGGTCTCTTGCTACTTCCGTGTAATGTGACTGTCGGAATTAGTTATACGGTGCATGATTATGCGTGTTTCAAATTAACTTTTTCTAGTCGAGTAAAATTAGGTCTTATTATTCAGTGGTCATTCAAAGTCACAAACAATCAATTCCTAGTGAATCTACTATGCAACAATCAATACATTATTGTAATTTAAAGTAACTTCACCATTAATAACTAATTATTATATACAGGCATAACCTAACCTCATACAACATTCATTTATTGATCATAACTTATATTCACTAACTATAAGCATAAACAAGTATAGAATCATCAGGAAACTCACTCAACCATAGTCGACTCAAAGGTTGTAGTAATCTGGTGGCAGCTTAGGGTCAATGTCAAAATCACCTGAGAATAATAAAAATTTGTAAGTTTAAGGATTTAAAACTAAAAAGTATCATAATTTGTAAGGTTTACTTCACCTAGTTACACGAAGTTGTCGATTCGAGCTTTTTATCGAATCACATATAACATTTTTGTTTTAGCTCGGATCATTATGAATTTATAGTCCATTTTGATCGTTTTCGAGCATATTTTCTCGTAGTGAGGTCCGTTTTGGATGTTGTGACTCGCAGTTTGAATTGTGATATAAAAATATCACAAAATTTATTATTTTAATTTAAAAATTATAAAATATTAATTTTAGTTTTTTCTTAATATATTTATGATTTATAATTATTTAAATCATATAATTGATAATTTTATTATTTTAAGCATATTTTACTTTATTTACTCATTTTTTCCTATTTTTGAGATTTTAGTCTTATTACAATTATTATTTTTATTATTTATTATTTTCTTATTATTCATTTGTATTTTACGATACACATACATATATATATTTATACAATATTTGATAAATTTTATAATTTAATTTAATTAATAATTCCTAATTTACAATAATATATATATATATACCTACTCCTTACATATTTATGAATTTATTTTATTTAGTAATTATTATTATATTATATATATTACTTAATATTCAGTATACTATATATATATTATATGTTATACATATACTATATATTATATATATATTCATGCCACATACATGTATACCTATATGTATATATAATATAGCTTACATGTATGAATATATAACTACAAAATACTTATTCAGACTATACGAATACATATTCTTATATATATATATATATATATACATATAAAAATAAAGCTTATATACATAAATACATACCTAATCCTCTTCACGTGTACAACTATATATATATCTATATTTATTTTGTAAAAAAAAAATACTAAATATATACTATATGTAGTTTTATGAATATATACACATACCGTATATTATACCTATATACATACATGTCTACATACATATCTTTATACATACATATATATATATCTTAAATTATCTACTTATGCATACATACATGTATAGGTAATGAAATATTTAATAAAATACAAAACAAATACTTAATATATACATGTATATACCATATAATATACATATATACTACTAAAATAATTATATTTACCTAATTAGTTTTGGTTTTCTTCTTCTTTTTTTCCTCCTCCTCCTTCTTCCTCTTTTCTTCTTATTCTTCTCCTTGTTCATCACAGTTTTGTTTTGATTTTGTTTTGCTCTTCTTTCTTTTTTTTTTCTTCTTTTATACTTTGTTTGTGTCCAAATTTTCGTTTAGGTGTAGCAGCAAAATAAATGAAAAAATAATATATAATCTAATCTAATCTCTACATTAATGAAGATAGGACAAGCTAATCATTTCTAATTTTTCTCTTTTTATAAACTCAACACTTGGCATTTGATTTAGAGCATGTGGGCTGCTATGTTTTTGATATTTTTTCTTTAATTTCAGGATGTGCAACAAAGGAGAAAAGAAGAAAAGAGAAAAAGAAAGAAAGAAAATAGAAATTAAAAATAAATATATGTAATTTTTCTAAATCAAAAAATCATAAAAATAATCATCATAAATTAATTTTAGAATTTTGTGAAAATTTATCAATTTAATTGGTACTCATTACAATTATAATTTTTACAAGTTATTTTAACGATTTCGTTAAAATTTTTACATGATTACGCGATTTAGTCGATAATTGCAATCAATTACAATTATATCACTATTAAGTAATATTTAACTATTTTATAGGCTTAAAGTTATAGTTTTAGGGTTTCGATTAAATTCGGGTTCAATTTTGGTTAATAGTGCATAAATCAGATTTAGGATTTTAGTACGCGATTTAGAGTTTCGATCAATATCTAGGGTTTTTATTATTGATGTTATATTCGATTTATTAAGTTTCATAATCTTTTATTATTACTAGCCTTATCGACTCATTACATAGTTTAGGACACTTGGACTTAAATTAGGGTTCGGACTACCGATTTTCTAGGGTTTACACTAAGCTTTGCATATAAGGAATGTAATATGAAGTAAATGCCATGAGTAACAATCATCACCATGCAAAACTAGCCTCTTCACATACAATATCCATATATAACTTTCCTTCCCTAATCATTGATACGTAGCAATGGGGCTAGTCAATAAGTCTTAGTATTTCTCATTGCTTTATGACATCAGTAGAAATCCAGTGTTGTACTATCATCCCTTAAACTTTAGAAGCAATAGTAGCTTCAATAGGACCACATTGATGTAACTTCATGGCGACATTTTGCTTATATAAGAGTAATTATGTGCACTTGTAGTTAACCGCTTGTAATAGTAGATGCTGTCTCAAGTTCTCCATTGTAATTTTCTTGATCACATAATTGTAACTTTATTTTCTTGTAAATACAAGTTATGATTGATCAGAGAGAATTAGTAGTAATGAAATCCATTTATTGACCTTTGTGTTCTTCAATTTCCTTAGTGCTTCCACTTACTTTTTATGAAGATGTCTTGTTATCATATGCTTAAAAGTGATAGCTCTTTACTTAGTAGCAACATGGTGGAAGATAATACAGTGGAATTGCTTTGATCCCTTTAGCAACTTGCAAAGTCTTGATAGACTGCAAAGTCTTGCTCTTTACTTAGTAGCAATGTCTTGCTAAAGAAGGCATTCACTCAAGTCTAAGTGTACTCTATTCTTGAAGACTTTATACGCTTAGGAGCAATGCATCAACTAAGTAGCGATGTCTAGTGAAAAGTAATAAGATTACCTTGTTATCTTTTCCTTTTTCTTAAAAATGACACTACACAGTAGGGAGTAAAGGCTCTACCTAGTCACATTAGTGTTAAACAATCATGAACTTCAAATTTTGGATTGACATAACTTCGAGACTGCTTCTACTCTTCGATCTAAAGTGGCCTCTTATAGATTAGATGTAATTGTGAGACTACTTAGACTTGATGATCTAAGGGGGTCTCTTTTAGGATAGGCATAGTCATGAGATTGCTTAGACTCAATGATCTAAGGGATCTCACACATTATCTCATAATGAGGCAAAACTTTTTGCTTATTAATGATAATATATGGAAGATCTCTTTCAAGAAGTGTTCAATTGCGTAGATGTAGTGATGGTGGCACTAATTGCCTAAGATCAATAATTCTTTCTCATTAGTCAATGGGGTATTCCTCACTACTTGACTATATAATATGGCTTATTAAGGTATTACTTGGATTAAAGTATCAATATGTCAATGTGCTCATCAATGGGACTATCTCCACTACTTAATGGAAAAAAAAAAAACATTCGGATCAATTGGATAGTATATTAAATATGTAAGATTGCCACAACTTATTTGCACCTAAGAGGCAATGCTCTTACTAGGCTACACATACAAGCTAAGTTTATCATCGTACGCTTAGGAGTCAAAGCTCTTTACTAGGCAGCAACAATGTGTAGATTAGATGTCATGTTTGCTATTGATTTCCTTTTAAAGAATCAAGAGGGTTCAAATGCCCCCATGTAAATTGTTTTGTAGGATTAACCTTGAGGGCTTAGGAGACTAGTCTCTTACTTAGTTGCGACAATGGCGGTAGAAGAGTAAAATAAACACAATCATATTCTTATATGACAATATCAGTGATAGAAAAAGAAACTTCTTTCATTGATAAGAAGCAACTATCGCTTCATTTAGATGTGACAAGAGAAGAGAAGATAGAAAACCAATAAAGTTGTCTTCGGTTGTTAGTAATCTTCAATTCATTTTTTTTTCCAACTTATGAAGCGCCTTTGATTTCCATAATATCATTGGTTCACTCACATTCCTTTTATGCTTCTACAACAACTACGCATCCTTTTTCCCTTGGATGCTCGATTTTGAGCTTTTTCCCTTATAGGTAGTGGTACGTTAGGAGGTTTCTCTATAGGTGTCCTCCTTTCATGCTCATTGAAGAGGGTTACTTCAACAAAGCGCAGTTCATTGTATGTAAACATGTCCTTTGTTATAGGATGAAGACATCCTCCTCATTCCAATGACCCTTCATGTATTGATGCCATGTTGAGGGCATTATTATTGTCATGTGACTATTAAGCCTTCCTTCCCCATTCCCCAATGGAGTCGCCAAAAGAAATGTATGGGGTTCGATATTGAAAGAGGTCATGTGCATGCTGGGTGTCAAATCGCACTATACATAACTAAGGAAATTATTTGACTTGCACATATAAGATGGTCAAGTAAGGTAGGATAGGGATGAGAAGTAAGCAGTCTTAGTAGACTTTAACACGTAAGGTGACAAGTGGAGGAGCATGATGGTATACACTCTACAATGGATGAAGAACAAGGTATTGTTCTTAGGATGTTCAAGTATTTGAACTTTAAGATAAAATTCTAGTAGAGTAACGGTGTTAGTTTGAATTTTGTCTTCTCTTCCAAATAAGGAGATGGAGGGGGTATTTATAGGAGATGATAGGTGAATTCGATCTATTGGAGGATAATATTGATTAATGGTTAGGATTAAAACCTTTTATAAATAGATTTTAACTGAGCTTTTTTATGGGTTTAGGCCCAAATAAAGGGATTTATTATCTTTTAGTATGAGCAAAACCCAAAAAGGTTGAATCAAATGGACCGATCTAATGGATCTTACTCCAAGCCCGCCATACCAAATCTGTTTTGATAATCTCAAATTTCATGGGCTTGATTCTCTAGGCCTTGTCACCCCAACCCAAAGAATCAAATTCACCTTGTTATTGGGCTTGAAGCCAATGAGTAAGATTTAGCCCTCTTTAGGATACAGTTATGGCTATCATTTTTAGCATCGTGTCTTCAAGACATATTTCTTGAGAATACACGATTTGAAGTGTCATAGTTTTAGATTTATTTTTGATGTTATTGTATTGTGGAATTAAAAAAAAAAAGAAAACAATTTTTTTTTTTTTTTGCTATAAGTAGCATTCTTCTTTATTTTTTATAAGAGAATGGATTAATTTTAGCGATTTTATGGGTTATAAAAAGACCCTCATTTTTCCTAAAACATATCTAATTAATGTCAATGAATGCATTAACTTGACATTATGAGTTATATATGTCCCAGTAAGTACATTCATAAGTTCAGTATTTAAGGCACTGTCGGTTTCCTTCAACTGACATTTACATCTAGATTGAATTAAGCGTTCGAAAATCGAAATGGAAGGTTTCTTTGACTTGACCACCGATAGGTTAAACCTACAAAATAAGGAAATTAAAAAAAAAAAAAAATGTAGTGGATGCTTACGCTTTGTCCACCTCAAATTATACCATACACCGATTCATACAATTGCAATTGAGAAAAGCATATCTTAAAAAGGATGGAAAAGTTGCTACACATGTCCTTGGTCATGTTTACCTTATGTCGAATGATTCTTGTAGAGGCTGAGAAAAGATATCCATGGGATGGCGAGATATTGCCTCCACAGCCAAGGATGGGATGGAATATATATTTAAGAAGATGTGCTGCAACATTAACAGAAGGATGTGCGCAACAATATTATGATTATATTTTCTATAGACAGAGTGATTTGGTGATAAATTGCTGCAACAAGCTTGCCAAAATGGACAAACTGTGCATTAAAATAATGGCATACACATTTTCAAGAATTGCCAAATATCGAAGGTGGAAAGGACATATATACGATAGAAGTACGGAAGGATATCGTGACTGTCTTCAGAGAGCTTTGTAGTTATCATATTCTATAAAATTATTAATTTATTCAAGGAAAAAACAACCAAAAATGGTGCTAAAGTTCTATTACCCTTTTCTATTTGAATTTTTAGACAATTGATTTTTCAATTTAAGTTCTCTATCTTTTTTATGGAAGTGAAATGTGCCTCCCTTTGTTACTTATTTAGGTAAGAGGTGACATGTGCAATGCTTTATTTTATCCATATTATTTGATTTAAAAGTTTTTTAATTAACTATAAGGAAATACTGCACCAACAATGTGTATGCACACTGACATAAACACAGTTCTCCCTCTAGTATGGAACGAGTTTGAATCCTACAATTGTGTAAGATGTAAAAAAAAAAAAAAAAGTGAAATATTAATTACAAAAAGATTTAGTAGTTTATTACATGCAAGAGTATGGATTAGAAATATGTAACAAAGAATGTATAACATATAATATAAGTTGTGGGAAAATATTAACAAAAAGAATTGCATCAATAGTTGTCTTTCTTAAAACAATGCCATTTAAGAGTTGTTGTATGTAAATATCATATAAAACAATGTGCCATTCAATAATTCCCTAAATGATCGGCCCTAACCTGTTGAGAAAATCATAAACTCTTTGTACATCAAGCTATAAATGTAAATTTGTAGATAGAGGAGATTACATAAAGTTCTAGAAAGAGAAAAATGGTTAATATAGAAATAATTGATAACAGCAGAATGTAACTAACAAGAATCTTTATAAGGTCGATGTGGATGGATGTACACCTATTAATTCTATGGAATCCAGACAATAAAATAAGGTCCTTTGAATTGAATAATACTAAAAAGAAGTGAAGAAACAATATTCTAAAAGTGCTTAACATTCCTTGTACTTATGATTTGTTCATCATTAGTATGTCTTCATTTGATTAAGTATAATTACATGTTACATATGATAAAATAAAATTATATATGATAAAATACAATTATAAAGCAAGAGTATGTAATTAAATAATTTATTTACTCAAAGACGACGCTATCGTTATTAAATAAAGGTTATCCATTAAAAAACATTGCCTCTCTTGCTCCATTTCCTTAATCACTTATTTTAGTTATCTTAATGAAAGATAATTTGTCAATTTAGCCCTAACCAAAGTTTTAGTTCATAAGGTTATTTCTCTATTGGAAGAACATACAAATGTTGTTTCTTGATTAATGAAAATAAATATATGACAAACACTGAAAAAGTAAAAGTAAGAAGCTTAAACTTATTATAGAAGGCGTGTGTTGAGGAGTGATAGTAGATTTTTTTTTTTTTTAATTAAATGGCTAAATACCTCTAGAGTACATATCTATTATCATAGAGTCATAAATGAAAATCTCATGTGTAGATTACATCCATAAAATGTTAAAAGATAAAAGAAATAATTTAATATTTATGACCAGAATTAATCAAAAGTAAAATTTCATATGGTAGAGAGTAAGATGTCTTATTTTGAATTCATTTGTGAAGGAATGAAGACAACAACAATTTCATTTGCAATTAATTAAAGATAATCAATTTCTTCTCTCTCTCTCTCTCTCTCTCCTTTTTTTTTTAATTTAAAATGGTAATATTCTTTAAATAATGGGAAGATTGTAAATCGTAGGTTAAGAACTTTAGCTTAAGAGAGCTGAAGATGAATATATTAGCAATGTAATAGTGAGATGAAATGTAACTTCATCAATTTGTTATGATAGTTACAATAGGCTATTTATAATACAACTATGTAAACTAGACTACCAACATGAAAGTAACAATTGGACCCATGATATATGTACACATGTAACAAATCATTATCCACCTCCTGCTTACTCTTTAAGTTGGAGCTTCTCATAAGCCCAACTTGGAAACTAAGTATTGTAATTGAGTAATCTTCAGAGCCTTAGTAAGAATATCAGCAACCTAATGAACAGTGGGAATATACAATGGTTAAATGAATCTTGAAGCTAAATGGTCTTTAAGGAAATGCACATCAATATTAATATGTTTGGTGTATGCAAGCAAGGATTATAGGAAATTTGTAAAGCAGAACGGTTGTCACACATAAGAGGAATAGGGTATTGTAAAGAAAGACCCAACTCCCTCAAAATATAACACAAAGAAGTTGTTTGGTTGCAACTACGAAGCTTCTATACTCCGCCTTCATTGCTAATGTAGAAACAATGGATTATTTCTTGGTTTTCTAAGAAACTAAAACATCACCAAGCATCTCACAGTATCTTGATAAAGATTTACGATCCTTACTACTAGATCCCTAATTAGGATCAGGAAAAAGCCTTCAACTTCAACTTGTTATCAGTTGAAAAGAGAAGTCTTAAAGATATGGTGCCTTCTAAATAAACAAGTGAAATAGAGCATCTAAGTGTGGTTTCCTTAGTCTTAACAAACATTAGCTAAGCCTACGTGCAGTAAATGAGATGTCAGGATGAGTAAGATTTACGTATAACAACTATGTAACAAGTTTTCTATACAAATTTGGATCAGGCAAGAGATCCCTTATAGAGTTATCTACATAGGAAACAATGTTGGATGCACCCCTGCTATGCCAACACTTTATAAAATATCAAAAACATACTTCCTTTGGTTTACTAAATTTCTTTGGTCTATTCGATAAAGATTCAAACTAAGAAAAAGACATGCATAATCATGGTCTTTGATTGTAAACTCTTCTTCCAATATGCTCTTAAGATGAGAAATGAAAAAAGTATCCAAGCTTGTAATGAGCATATCATCAATATACAATAGAATAAAAGCATAGCCACTTGAACTTTGATATGAGAACAAAGAATGATCATGAGTAGATTAAGAGAAACCCAATGAAACAAGGAATTTCCATTTTCAAGAAGCTTGTTTTAAACCATATAAAGACTTCTTAAGCTTACACACTTAATATAGAAAAGCCTTAGTATACCCTTCAGAAGGAATCATATAAAATCTTCATTCAAGTAAACATGCAAAAATGCATTATTTACATCTATTTAGAACAAAGGCTTAGAAGATTTTATTGCTATAGCTAACAAGATACACACGGAATCTAATTTAGCAACTAGAGAAAATATGTCATGATAATCCTTCCCTTCCACTTGTGTAAACCCTTTGCAACAAGTCATGCCTTAAACCTCTCAATTGTACCATCCGTTTTATACTTGATTTTATAGACTAATTTTGAACCTACAACTTTCTTTCTTTTAGGCAAAGTAGTCAATTATCAAGTTTCATTACTTTCTAATGCATCTAATCCATTTTGCATTACAATTTGCCATTATTTACTTTTAGATGCTTCTAAGTAAAAATTAAGCTCTTGAATAAGTAAAACTTTAGACAAAGAAGCCACAAAATAAGTAGGGTAGTGAACAAAAGTGGATAAGTCAAATAAAGGGTAAGGTGTGTATAAACAAATTTAGTACAAATGGCAAAACAATCAATAGCAGCTAATGTTGATTCTTGTTGTATAGATTGTACAGTCATTCAACCATTGAGATGTCTTCCTTAACTTACTATATCTTCGCAACTGTAATGGTAGCTGATGAGAAGCAGAACTAATATCAAGAGGGTGATCAATAAAGGATTGATCAATGGAAGAAACAATGGGCTAATCAGGTGAAGGATTATGGGGTTGACTAATAAATTGATAAGGATCTGAATGTGTATCAAACAACATCGGACTCTGATTAGAAAGCATATCATGACCACCACATTGCAACTCATTAGAAACAGTTGGTTGTAGATTTTGACATTGGAAGGAAAAATTCCTTCAAAGAAAACATATATAGAAATGACAATTTGTTTATAGGCAAATTTATCTTTAGGAATTGGATACTTAGCAACAAAACATAAGCAGTTAATGACCCTCAAAATATCATATGTAAGAGCATACCCAAACAACTTCTCAAATGGAAATTTCCATTCCAAACTTAGCATTGGCATTTTGTTAATCAAATTGGTTGCCGTAAGCACATACTCTCCCTAAAACTCATTGGGTAAATATGCATGAATTCTCAAAGCCCTTGATGTATCCAATAGATGCCTATGTTTCCTTTCTACCTGACCATTTTGTTGAGGTGTATAAGTGATTAGTGAACAATTCCTAAACCATGAAAAAGGAATTTGCACATACTGGACATAAATTTAGAGCTATTTTTTGTCCTTACAAATTTAGGGGCTATAGAGAAATGATTAGCCACATAAGAAAAGAACTGCTGAAGTATTGAAGGAACTTAGTGTATGTGATGAAGTATGCAAGTCCATGTTGATTTGGTAAAATCATTAATAATAGTCAACAAGTACCTAGCCTTAGATAGCAACAACTCCATATGGGCCCTAAACATCTACATATAAAAGTTCAAAACAAAAGTAGGAGAACAAACGCTTCTTTCAAAAGGTAGCTTATGGAATTTAGCTTCTTAGCACACATCACAAACAAAGTGTTGAAAGTCATAGTGTTTACAAACATCCGAATATTGAAGTTTAGAAATTGAGCTATGACCTATTCTAGCATGAAACAAATCAAGAGAAAGAGAAGAATTACATGTGTTTGAGTTACATAGAGGAACAAAACTACAAGGAGTAGAACTAGCCACTATAATATGATGAGTATTGTCTTCATCATGAAGAATATATAAGCCACATAAAGCTCTAGTTACTACCATTGTTTTCTTAAGATTTTGATCTTGAAAATGCATTTAAGAGGATTAAAAATGGCTACAAGTTGATGATCACAAATGAGGCTATAGACTAACAAAATGTTGTGTGTGAATTATAGAATACGGTGAACATTGTAAATGACTAAAGAAGGAGAATGACAAGCTGAACCAAGTTCAGTAGTGGCAATGGTGTTGCCATCAGGCAACTTCACATTAATAGGTTATAAGAGTTAGCATATGTTATGTAGGATAGAAGAAAAAGGGGTCCTGTCATTTGTGACGCCTATGTCCACTATCGAAGTTGCCTCATTGTTACTAAGAGCATTTAGAGAAAAGAAAGCAGCATAAATCGTACCTATAAAATGCACATTATTTACCATTGCAGCAACTCCCTATGAACCTTTTCCTTTCATTAGCCAAAGCATCTCATAGCACATGTTTTGAACTAACTACTGATCATTGAGACTCAACTACTGCTCTTCTTCACAACTAACTTCTTCATCATGGTCAAAAGTGTATTCATGACCTTATTGTTGTTATCGTTGGGAATTTTATCAAATTTGTGCTACCAACGAACAAAGCATGAACAAAACTAATGACTGGACTCATTAATGTAGTAGTACTAGAAATAGACATTGTAGCATCCACATTCGTAACTTTCCCTTTCATGATTCTTTTGCCTTTAAACCATTCAAGATAACCAATTATTTGAAAACAATTCTCAATTGAGTTCCCTTTAACCTTACAATGTCGATACTCTACTTTATCCTTCCCTTTCTTCTTATCATTAGCATTAAAATTCCTCCCACAAATAGCAAGAGTAGAAGCATTAGAATCTAGGCCTAAGTTTAAAGAAACTTATCTTTGCTTTTCAATTTGTTGGATTAGATAAAATGCCTTATTAACCAAAGGTATAGGATCCATTAAGAGAATTTGATTGCGAACACAATCACATACTTCATTAAGACCAATAAAAAAATTACATGAGCCTAGTTTGTGATTCAAAATCAAGAAACTTTTCTCTCAAATTACATGAACATTAATTCATAACACCACACATATAATTAGGATACACATGAAGTTACTGTAATTTGTCTTAACACTTCTTGAGCTTACTATAACAAGTTCTAACACTTTGGTTATTTTGCTTGAGATTATTAACATTATACTGTAACTGAAAAACTAATGGCCCAATTGAAACCCTAAATTGCTCTATTATTTGTCCTAAAGTTGTCTAGCTGATTGCGTGTCTAAGAATGTTTGTGAAATTTCACTAATCAAAGAGTTTAATATTCAGCAACAAACCATATAATCGCATAAATGCCATCTAACTAAATTAGAAGAATCATCATTAGGTTTCTCAATTGTACCGTTTATAAATCTAAGTTTCAATTTAGACGAAGACCCATCCTAACTATGCTATTCTGACCTAAGTGATTAGTTCCATTGAAAATTAACATTGCAATAAGCAAATTAAGGTTCTTAGAACTAGAAAGATGAAGTGGATCGATAATCGAAGGATCTACTAAACTTGTGCTACTAGAACCTATTATTAGACTCATGATTAAGGAGTAATTCAGTGAAGATGATACCTTGATCTTGATAAGGCTCTAATACCATGTGAATCGAAAATCAAGAACTTCAGCCTAAGAGAGTCAAATATGAATAAATTGGTAATGTAACGTTGAGATGAAATGTAGCTTCCTTGATCTATAATGATAGTTACAATAGGCTATTTATAATATAGCTAAGTAAACTAAATTGCTAATGAGAAAGCAATAAGTGGACCTACGATATATTTACACGTGTAACAAATAACTAGCCTAAGTATTGGTAAGTTATGTATATTTCATAAAGATTTCAATTTGGTTTATGTAGAAAAAAGAAGTTACTACTTTGTTAGTCCTAAAATGTTCATTTTTCTGTCATTTGCTTAATTGAGAGGATAGAGGAGTAAATTTCCTTCACAAATAATCAATAAATATTTCATATATTTATCTTTAACCTAAACAACAATAACATGTGTACCCAATCAATCCCACACAATATCAAAACCCTAAACTTAGCATTATTCTTCTATTTCTTTAAATATTTACCTAACAAGTAGTGAACAAAGGAGACCTTAACGAAAATACAAATGTTACGTTAACCTAAAACCACCATTTGTTGTCGAAAGCTGCTTTCACCATGCATAGATTGATTACTTATTTGCTTGGCAAGTAGTTAATGAAGAAGTCGCAATGGAACTACAAATGATGGCATCAATTGAGAATAACCATCTGGTACCAAAACCTACTTTGACCACATGTAGATGAAGGATTGCTCAAAGTTTAGACACATATCATGGTTACGCATTTACATTTTAGGAGGCTCTTCTAAGTTGGTATAAAATCGTTTGTATAAAAATTTACGTTTTTAACCAATTTTATATGCCACGTTTTGTAGAAACTTTTGTTTTTAATCGAGTTTATTGATTCTACATATCATCGTTGAATGGGCCAAAAATAAAAAAATACAACTAAGCATCTATTAACTCGTTAACTATTAAAGTATTAAATCATTTTCCTCTTACTGTTCCAATTTTTTTTGTCTTTCTCTTTCTTGTAGTCTTATGTTTGATATTAATTACCTCAATTCAAGTTCCAACTCTAGTAGAAAAGTTTATAAGGAAAACTATTGTGAGACCCTATGGTAAAGTATCCTACATAGATTATAGGAGGTTGTTATATTAGTTTATAAGATAATGGTCGTGAATACCTTGTCAACATAATTTTGAAACTTTTGGGCCAATTGGTTAAAATGGACT
This sequence comes from Lumnitzera littorea, assembly GCA_024138015.1. Lineage (NCBI taxonomy): Eukaryota > Viridiplantae > Streptophyta > Magnoliopsida > Myrtales > Combretaceae > Lumnitzera > Lumnitzera littorea. Next base: position 40,966,366 of record JAMXBB010000011.1, read on the forward strand.
TATTAGTGTTTGTTGCCTTGGCTATTCATTACTTTTGGCCTAGAGCGTTACAAATAGTACTAGAGTGGATTCTTTGTTAATAGGTAGATGATTTGGGTTTAGCTTAGTTTAGAGAAAAGGTTTAAGAAAGGTAAGAAGTTTCACCAGGGTGTAACTCCTTGCATACTTCAAGATGACCTATAGGTAGTAAATAGCCCAAATTGTACACCAAAAATGGGGATATACAAATTTAACGGGATCACTGTTCGCTATTCCTCAATCATGGGATTAAAGCAATCTTGCTATGATGGGTCGAAGCAATCCTACAGCAGGCTTAGCAGCTATAATGCCTTTTCGTAGAGTCGAGGTCGAAGCGACCTCATCCATGAATAATTGAAGTAGTCATATCATAATAGCTATCGTTGCTTAGTAGAAGCATATGCTCTTGAGCACACAGAGAGCGTAATGCCCATCCTATAACACCACTCACGAGATTGAAGCCATCTTCGCTATGATGGGTTGAAGCAATCCCATAGCAAGCTTGGTAGTCGTAATGCCTTTCCATAGAGGCGTGGTCAAAGTGACCTCATCTATGAATGATTGAAGTAATTAGATAATAGTTACTATAATCAATCAATAGAAGCATATGCTCTTGAGCATGCGACGTATGCAATGCCCATTTCTACAGCAATGCTCACAAGATCAAAGCTAATGGGAATCGAGTAACTAGCCCTTTGACCTATAGTTGGGCCCGAGGATTGGAAGGCTTGACGAGATGAATTCTTCTACTCCAATTGACTCCTGCTAAGGCCGAGTACTTCCTCACCGAGTCACTACTTAAGCCATAGCAAATGATTGTTAATCTTTCATAGATAGATTATCGAGAAATGGATGGTCGAGACAACATCCAATCCTCCCTCATGCCTAACCACTTACTCGGTATTACCCTTGCTATCATGCCAAGAGAGAGACCCTGGACTACATAAGCCGTCCCTATTTAGATAAACCAGCTAGCCGTATTGCTTTGTCAGCATCTTCTAACGACCTCACCAATATAGCATCCCCACGTATACAGGACTACGTGTAGAATCTGCCCCACTAATTATTGATTCTATGAATATTCATTTTTACCCTTTTGTATTGTTGTACATTACTATTTTAGGGTAATACCCATTTTTATCTTTTCTCCTTTTAGGCAAGTTGCCTTAAATTCTTAGGTATAAATATCCTTTGTATTTGTAAGTCATAAGAGACAGACAATCATTAATACACTTGAGTATTTTTCCTTCTTGGTGTAAACACTCTATTGTTTTACACATGGCATCATTCTTATCCTTTCCCTTGAGCAAGGTTAGGTGGCAAGTAACCTCACTGGACCAATTTGTGTGTTATATCGAATTGTGTCGTAAGTCTTCAGAAGTTCCATTGGTGTGTAATATCCTCTGGAGCTATTCGTGGGTTTTTCTTACCTTTCATTCGTCATTATTCTTTCATGCATTTTCCTCGTTACTGCTTTCGAGCTTTTTGCAAGCTTGGACCCATTCAGGGATTGGCTTTGTCTATTCTTAGTCATGGTTCACACCATCTTAGTATTAGAGCAAAAGTTTTGTTTGAGTTGACGTGTATTTTCAAAGTTCTATTATACTATATTTTGTGTGTGTGAAATAGAACAAGTTATCGTGTTCATTTGAGCGTTATGTTGTTAACTGTTAATTTCCTAAAGTATTCGATTGAGCTTTGAATCTATGAGGAAAAATGACTGACCCGAGTATAAATGTTGGTACTGGCAATAATAGTAAAGTTGTCCACCATGGACAGTCTTAGGGAACTCTTAGAAGCATTGACGAGAGACTTGATGAGGTAGCTAACCTCTTGGTAGATTTAATTCATGTTATTCATGAACTATCTTACCAACCTACTAAGGTCGCGCAAAACACCCTACAAGTTGCTAAGCCTGTTAAAGGTTAGAATCTAGCTTAACTTATTCGAGGTGGAGGAGTAAGCGGATGAGTGAGGAGAAGGATTGATTTGGTAGACATGCGAGACGAGGAAGAAGAGCATTTTGAAGAAGAGTGTATACGAATCCCCAGAGCATCCAACCATGTGAAGCTTCAGATTCTTAGTTTCAATGGATTTGGGAATGCTAATGAATATCTAGAATGAGAAGAGAAGGTGGAGCATGTGTTTGATTACTATCAGTATGAAGATTACGAGAAAGTGAGAACTACTGTTGTTGAGTTCTCTAGATATACCATCATGTGGTGGAAGAACTTCTAAGCAATGAGAAGATGAGAAGGCTACTAAGAGATTAACACTTAGCTCGAGATGAAGAGGATACTCGAAAACAGGTTCGTGCTAGAAAATTATCTTTAAGATACTTTCACTTGGCTGTAGGAGCTGAGTTAAAGAGGTTGAACTATTGATGAGTATGTTCAAGAGTTTCAAATGCTTATGATCCATTGCGAGGTGGAGGAACCACCAGCTCGAACTGTATTAAGATTTTTGCTAGATTGAGAGGTGATATTCGGGACATTGTGCAGCTTCAATGATTCACCATAATGGATAAAGCTCTTAGGATTGCCCAACGAGTTGAGAGGCAGAGAAAAGGCCGAGTGTTGACCAGAACGCTGACTAGTCGACTCGGACAAGGAAGTCACCAAACTTTGCTGAGTATTGAGTAAAGCAGAAAGGTTGATGTCCGAGTTGAGTAAAAAGGCCGATCCGACAATGAAGTGTCGACTCGAACTTATGAGAAGGGGCAGGGATCATAGAGGAAGATGAGCTAAATCAAATGTTTCAACTGCCAAAGGTTCAGACATATGCTTGCTCGGTGCCTGAACTGAAGAACAATGGTCACTAAGGGGGAAGTCCTGAAGCTAGAAGTAGAAAGTATGGATGAGGAACCCGAGGAGGAGGAGGTTCCTACTACGAAAGAAAATGCTGAGAAAGAGCTGATTGAGGAGGATGTGTTTACCGACTTAGATTAGTTAGTTACTCATGGTTATTCGATGCACTATGAATGTAGAACCCGCACAAGTGAAGGAGTAGAGAGAGAATTTGTTTTATACCACTTACAAGATGAATGATCAGGTGTGTACCCTCATCATAGATAATGGAAGTTGCACTAATGTAGCATTAGTCGATCTCATTTCAAAACTGAAGTTGTCGACTCTTGCGCATTTGAAGCCATACAAGTTGCATTGTTTGAGTGAGAAAGGAGCATTACATGTCACTTAACAAATACTATTGCCGATCATTATTAGGAACTAATCTGACCAGATTCTCTACGACGTACTACTCATGTGTGCTTTCTATGTGTTGCTAGGTAGACCATAGTTGTTTGATAGGAGAGTCATCCATGATGGCTATAAGAATACATAAATGTTCGAGAAGGATGATCGGAAGATCACACTAAACCCAATGCCACTGAGAGAAGTTGTTAAGTTGTAGACAAAAATTGGTCATGGATTGAAGAAGGCTCTAGTGGTGAGTAGAGCCGAGTTTCAAGAGGTCATCAAAATAGACAAGTCAACCCTAATGTTGCTCAGGTGACTTTTAGAAATGAAGGAGCGGGGTGAGCTCCCCCAAGAAATCAAAGAGTTGTAGGACAAGTATGCAGACCTATTCTCGAAATAGTTATCTAAAGGATTGCCCACGACTTGAGGCATAAAGTACTGCATTAACTTGGTACCTGGTGCTGCACTATTGAATAAGCCTACTTATTGAATGAATCCCAAACAGGCTTCTGAGCAAAAAAGCTAAGTCAATGAGTTGCTTGAGAGAGGATATGTTAGAGAGTCTCATCCCTTACACTGTGCCGGTGCTTCTAGTGTCGAAGAAGGATGGAACCTAGTGGATATGTGTAGATAGCCGAGCCATGAATAAGATCACGATCAAATACAGGCATTGGATCCTAAGGTTAGAAGACATGTTAGATGAATTGAGTGGAGCTAAGATTTCCAACAAGATTGATCTTAAATCTAGTTACCATCAAATCCGCATGAGGCTAAGGGACGAATGGAAGACTGTGTTCAAAACTCAACATGGACTTTATAAATGGATGATTATGCCCTTTGGCTTGTCGAATGCCCCAAGCACTTTCATGAGACTAATGAACCATTTGCTAAGATATCTTAAAGGGAAGTGTGTCGTGGTGTACTTTGATGACATCATGGTCTACAATGCCGACATACCAAGTCACTGTAAACATCTCAGAGCAATCCTGGATATCCTTTGTATTGAGAGACTATTCGACAATCTAAAGAAATGTTGCTTTTACCAGGAGGAAGTGGTATTCTTAGGCTATGTAGTCAGTAGAGGAGGCTTATGAGTCGATGATGAGAAGATTTGAGCATTTGTTGAGTGGTCGACTCTTACTACTTATGTCGACTTGAGAAGTTTCCACAGACTGGTCTCATTCTACAGGTGGTTCATCAAGAATTTCGATACCCTCACCGCACCACTTACCTAGTTAATAAATAAGAACATTAACTTTTAGTAAGGAGAAAGGGAGGAGAGGAGTTTTGTTGAGATAAAAGAAAGATTGACCTTCACCCTAGTGTTAGTGTTACCTAACTTTGACAAAATTTTTGAGCTGGAATGCGAAGTGTTAAGCATTGGAATAGGCGTTATCCTAATGTAGGAAGGTCAATCAATTGCCTTCTACATTGAGAAGCTCCAAGGACCCTAGTTAAATTACCTCGTGTATGATAAAGAACTTTTGGCACTAATCCGAGTACTGTAAGTATAGTGGCAGAGCATTGCAAGTATAGTAGCATTATTTATTACTGAGAGAATTTATCATATATACTGACCATGAATCACTGAGGTATCTCCAAAGTTAGACTAAGTTGTTGAAGCGGCAGGCGAGATGGGTTAAATTCCTTAAAGGATTTAATTTTGTAATAAAATACAAGTAGGGAAAGAGTAACGTAGTTGCAGATGCTCTTTCGAGAAGGCATGTGCTTTTATCTAAACTGCAGACTTAGCTGTTTGGGTTTGTAAGTATCAAAGAATAATACTCTGAGGATCCATACTCTGGGCCCATACTTGTACGATGTATTGATGGAAGAATAGTGGATGAATACTAAGTGGAGAATGGCTACCTGTTCTGAAGTAGGAAACTATGCGTGCTGACTTGTTCCCTAAGGGAGTTATTGATCAGGAAGGCTTACAGTAGAGGACTCTCTAAACATTCTAGAGAAAGGAGGACCTGTGAACTGTTAAATGACCAATTCTTTTGGTCGAGAATGAGGAAAGATGTATACCAAGTTGTTGAAAGTTGTGCCTTGTGTAAGAAGGCCAAGTACCAAGCTGAGTAAGGGAGAGTAATACCTTTATCTGTTCTAACGAGGTTATGGACTAAATTGATCATGGATTTTGTTTTCGGACTACCGCGAACTACTTGAGACAAAGATTCCGTAATGGTCATTGTGGATAAGTTTAGTAAAATAGCACATTTTGTGCCCTGCACCAAGACTAATGATGCCTCGAATATCGCTTCTCTTTCCTTGCAGGAGATTATACAGATACATGGCGTGTCGAGAAGTGTAGTTTCCAACAAAGACCCAAAGTTCTTGAACCATTTCTAGAGAACCTTGTGACATTGATTGGGGACCAAATTACTCTTCAGTAGCTTATGTTACCTCCAAATTGATGGCCAAATAGATGTAGTTAATCGCACTTTGGGATTGCTACTCTGAGCTATAGTAGGTAAGAACTTGGCTGATTGGGATGTCTACTTGCCATTGGTCGAGTTCGCCTATAATTAAACAGTACATGACACCACTAAGCAGACTCCTTTCAAGATGGTCTATGGATTCAATCCCGAGTTGTCCCTCGACCATACCTTTATACTAGGTCCCGTGTAAAAGGACCTTGACACCTCAGCCAAAGCACAATCCCTTCAGTACATATATGACAAGGTTACTTGGTACATCGACCAAGCAGCTAGAAGAAGATGAGAGAAGACCAAAGGTAGGACAGCTAAGCAATTTTAGCCAGGAGACTTGGTATGGCTACACTTCAATAAAGAATGGTTCCCAGATAAGAGGAAGAACAAATTATTTACACGAGTTAAGGGACTCTTCAGAATCCTCCAGAAGATCAATGACAACGCTTACAGGTTGGAGCTGCCAGAGGATTATGGGGTTTCCAACACCTTCAATATTACCGACCTTAGTCCTTATCACCTTGATGGAGAACTGACCAAAGACCATCTAAATTTGATCCCAAATCCAAATCAACCCAGAAGGAATGATGGGAATCGAGCTACTAGCCCTTTGACTCGCAGCCGAGCCTAAGGATTGGAAGGCTTGACAAGACGAATTCTTCTACTCCAATTGACTGCTGCTGAAGCCGAGTACTTCCTTGCTAAGTCACTCCTTAAGCCATTATGAGTGATTGCCAATCTCTTGTAGATGGAATGTTGAGAAATGAATGGCCAAGATAACATCCAATCCTCCCTCATGCCTAACTACATACTCAACATTACCCTTACTGCCATGTTGAGAGAGAGACCTCAGACTGCATAAGCCATCCCTATTCAGACAAGCTAGCTAGCCGTACTACTTTGTTCGTATCTTCTAACGATCTCTCCAATACAGCATCCCTATGTATAGAATCCACCCCACTAATTATTGCTTCTATGAATATTCATTTTTATCCTTTTGTATTGTTGTACATTATTACTTTAGGGTAACACCCATTTTTGTCTCCTCTCCTTTTAGGCAAGTTGCCTTAAATTCTTGGGTATAAATACCCTTTGTATTTGTAAGCCATAGGAGACAGATAATTATTAATACACTTGAGTATTTTTCCTTTTTCGTGTAAACACTCTATTGTTTTACGCTTGGCATCACTCTTATCCTTTCTCTTAAGTAAGGTTAAGTGGCGAGTAATCTCACCGAACCAATTCGTAAGTCATATTAAATTGTACCGTGAGTCCTCGGAAGTTTCATTGGTGCCTTATATCCTCTAGAGCTGTTCGTGGGTTTTTCTTAACTTTCATTCATCATTGTTTTTCGCGTATTTTCCTCATTACTCCTTTCGAGCTTTCTGCAAGCTTGAACCTATTCAGCAATCAGCCTTATCTGTTCTTGGTCATAGTTAGCACCAGAAGTGATCTTTGCTGTAAAGGGTTAAAGCAACCCCATAGTAGGCTTAGTAGCTGTAATGCTTTTTTGCAGAGATAAGGTTAAAGTGACCTCATTTATGAATGGTTAAAGCAGTTAGATCATGGTATCTATAATCGCTTGGTGGAAGAATATACTCCTGAGAATACGGTAGACGTAACACCCATTTTTGCAACTTATGCAATCAAGAGTTGAAGTGACCTTAGTTGTGATGGAGTAGAGCAATCCCATAATATGCTTTGCTACTGAATGAGATTAAAGTAATCTTAATCGTAAAGGTTTAAAGCAAGCCTATGATAGGCTTAGCAATTATAATGCCATTTCCATCGAAGCAATCTTAGCCCAATCATTTGATCGAAGCCATCTTAATCGTTAAGGATCAAAATAGGCTCATAGAGTTGAAGTAGCTCCATGATATACTTTACTTGATGATTCATGAAGTACACGAGCAATTGCAAAAGGATTCACACGATGAGATGAGGTAGTATCCTTGGAATCATGAGTTACTACCTCATCATGCTATGATACGCTATTAACTAGGGGAGAAGAATGGTACTTTAACATGTCATATCTTAAATGATTGACATCTTAACATGAGGATGATTCATATAATATTAGAGCTTTTATATAAAACACTTGAATGTGAAACATGCCTTTAACTACGCTAGATAAAACATGATTAAAAGCTTTCTTAAATGGCACTGGTTCTTTAGCTTCTCTAGTTCAATGTCCTCTTAGTACTCTGAAGCGGTATCCTTATATACTTGGTATGAGTGATTGTTCTATGAACGTTTGATTTCCTTCTTACTTCTAAAATTCTGGTCTTGTGCTTATAAGACACTTGAGTGAAGTCAATTCTCCTTGAGCAATCTACTTAGCTTGTTGATGGTCTTAGCATATAGAATAGAGCTAGAGACTCTAGAAGTGAACTCTTATTATTGTAAATCTTAACACCTAAAGTGAAGTTAGAGCAATAATCTTGCACTTTTTATTGATGGATACATTCAAGTGAGGCATGGTACTCCAAAACGGGTGCTTACATATGGCGAAAGTCCAGATAGCTATCTCTCATTAGGATTCTTGTAATCTTGATATCCTGGGGTGATATACCTTAGGAACTAGTTCTCTTTGGCTTTATGGTACTTGACCTCCACAAACTTTTTGCAAATTTTAATCCCTTTAATCATTGAACGACGGCCTTGCATTTAATGTTAGTAATGACGCTTAGTTGATTCTCCTAAGTGATGCAACTCCTTACTTATTAATAATGGAGCAATTGAATAGATACTTGAGTACTGAATGAATCTCATGATTGGATTAGGACTCTTAGCTCGTTCTTCTTAGGGTGGTATGAATCTTTTACTTTGACAAACGACACCAAAGGGGTGAAAATAACACCAAAGTTATTCCAATCCTTATTGAGTAGTGCGATGCTTGACAATTAGATAATGTTTGATTTGGTTGGACGTGGACTCCTTAGATGTGCAACTCACTACTAGGCTTCATGGTTAATGGAATGAGAATCCAAGAAAATGCATAAAGTTAAGCACAAGCTCGTTAGACATCATGAATCTGCAGTAATGCCTAAGGTTAACCGAGGCCTCATATGATGTTGGATATCAAGAATTTGTGTTAGCGCCTAAGGTTAACCGCAAGCCTGTATAATGTAGATATTAGGAATCCGCGATAACACCTAAGATTAATTGTAGGCCTATATGATGTTAAATATTGGGAATTTGGGTAGCGCCTAAGGTCAGCCATGGGTTTGTTTGAGTAACGAAGCTTGGCCTTGGAATGAAACGATACTAATAGCTATCCTACAATAGAAGAAGATTTATTAATATATCTATCTATCTATCTATATGTATAGCACAATATCACATAAATTTGGTATAGCATATATAAGCTAGCTCGCATCCGTGTTAGACTGAAGTCCAATGTCCATCCAAATGATTTAATTCTAGTTGAACTTGATTACGTCCAATATATTTCCATTAGCAAGCATAATGCCACCATGAAAAAGTCCAGTCAAGTTCATAATATATCAGCTTTTGAGAAAGTACGGCCCAGTCAAATTCATAATACATCGCTATGTCCATCAAACTTTAGTGCCTCTAATTTGTCCGTAATAGAGAGAACCAATATGGATCAAAAGGAGCCTAGAAAGAACGATGAAACTTCAGCAACCTTTATTAAGAAGCATGATAATGTGAAGTCAGTTTCAAGAATCAAGACAAACATCAAGCAAACAAATACAGCCGCAGCAAGAATTTACTATTAAAAAAAAGAAGGGATGTAGGGAAATTATTTCCATGTTTCCTACTTCCACGAAAACAGTGAAATAGATGGACATATGTAAGTAAAAAGTTGGTTCTTAAAGAGCAAGTACACCCACTTGCCAGTGTATAACTTTGATGGCTTAAGAATTTGCATCGAGAGGGCTAAACAGTTTTAGCAACTACATATATAAGGCTATGATGCAAGAACTCCAGGTATGAATAAATTACCTATTGTATTTATACATGGCACGGTTTGAAAAAAAAAAAGAAAGAAAAAAAAAGAAGAAGAATAAAGAAAGAAGATTGAGTTTCTTCCTCGCTAACGTGCGTGCAAGTAGAATGAAAACATTATTCAATATTCATTACCTTATTATTAGAGACAAGGAATTTTAACGATGAAGATCGACTGAATATTACATAAAAAAGAAGAGTGGGAATCCTTTTCTTATAAAAAAATAAAAGAAAAGAAAAAGAAGAATGATCAAAAGATTGCCATATTATAAGCTATTCTCCTATTTATCGATTCGAACCGCTATTGCTATGCATGAAACTTCATTCGCAAGTTCTTTGTTGCCATTATCATCGAGTCATGAAGGAAGAAGACAAAAAAACGGTGTTAGTGTATAAAGAAGAGGAAAGAGTAAGCCAACCACCAGTACACAAACTAGATTAATGTTGTTGTTGCCGGATTGCTTATTGAAGTGAGTTATAGTGACCACGCTGGAATTTGGTTGCACACTTTATTTCTCCATGAAGAATCCAAAGAAGGTTTTTACCACCTACAAAAGAAACAATAAGATGCATGAGAATTGAAACAAGCAAGAAGTAAACAGAAGAAACAAAGGATAAAAAAAGAAAGACCTGGCTCTTGTTAGTTGAAGAAGCATCTTTATTCCTTGTTACAAAGGTAATGGCTAGGATGGATATGATGAATAATATTTAGATGCTTTTCTCCCTAATTGGAAGTGATTCTAACTTTGAATGGGAAAAGGACCCGACAAGCTACACATATATATATAACCAATGAGACCATGATCAAGAAGATAAGTATAGAGGAGTTTGAATTTGACTTAAGATGAATATGAATTATGTTTTGTGGATACGAGACAGAGCAAATCTATGGAAAATTGATTTGAAAATATGAGTTGGTTTCATTCTCAGTTATTTAGTTGGTGAAAGAAGACTTTCTCAATTATAAATATGCAGGAAGATTATTAGGGTATATTCTTAATTATTTAGTTTGTTTGAGACTGTTTGAGCCTGATTTTTTTCTATTTATTTTTATTAACTCAATTAGTATTAAACCTAAACCCTTTTAATATTAACCATCGACTAAATGTTAAGAAAAACTTAGTTTATATTTTGAAAAGGTTTGGAGTCGCCACCCAACCGAAGTTAGAAAAAAGTTAAGTTATAATAAAATTAATTAGGTTGATTAGTTATAACTTAGCTACCGGTTTTTTTTTTTTCAAATTATATATTATATATATATATATTTATGATTTTGAAAACTAGAAATTTGATTGGGGGCTAACCTATTAAACTTTTAGTGGTGGGTACCACTTTAGTCTTTATGAAATTAAGTTTATTTTTCAAATTACCCTTTTTAACTAACTCTAAATTTACAATAAACTAATTCTATTTGCATAAACAAAAATAACAAATTGAAATTAATTACAAAAGGAAAAATAAAAAGATTTTCCTATTTTAAGTTATCCTATAGGTACCTACATACTCTCCAATAGGGATAAGACTTTCCGTAGTTCATTCATTTATAAAATTTTAATGTGTTTGTTTATTTTAATGTTTAAAAACAATTAGATTTACATTCTTTAACCATTTAATTTCATTCAAGGAAAATTCTAAAAAGGGACCTAATTTGGTATTTATTTATGAAAAGAAAATCTAAAAGAAAACCTAATTTTTGAAAAGATTTATTATATTTTATCTATGAAAATAAAATTTTCTAAGTGATAAGATAAAATTATTTAAATATACTTTATTGATGCATTTTAGTCAAAATAAATATATAAAGAAGGGAAGCAAAAAAAATAAAAAATAAAAAATAAAAAGTAAAAATTGTTTTTTAAAAAATTATTATTCCTAAGTTAGCTTAATTAATGAACAAAAGTTTTTTTTTTTTTAGATTTTTTACTTTTTTCTAGTTTTTTTTTTCTTTTAAGATAACAAATTTAAAAAAGAAAAAGAAAAAGAGGAAAAAAACAAAAGCAAAAGAGAAAACAAACCAATAGGGGTTAGTCAAGGCAGGGGGTATGGTTTAGTTATCCAAGTTGGATCTAGGTCATCTGACCTGATCATGTACTACGCATGTGACTGGCTTGGAGAAGAACCATAGCATATGCAAGTGTACAATAAAGGTGAATCCGAGCAACAAAATAAAGGGGAAGAGGTTGTTTCATAAGTTTTTAATTGAGAAATATTGGGTTTGGGTAGCCGCTAACTAAGGTGGAGGTGGAGGTGGTGTTTCTAGAAGGTGGTAGCCGTTAACTAAGGTTTGGTAGTTGAAGAGCTTAAGGTTACGGTAGGCATCGAAAATGGCGGCGTTGGGAAGCTCAGGACTTGGGGAAATACGCCACACAAGAGTAACAAATTAAAGAGAGAAAGAATTGCACCTTAGAGAGAGAAACTTAGGATTATGTATGTTTGAGAGCTTGAGGATGAGAAGTTGATGATGGGCAGTGAAGTAGGAGGATCTATTTATACTTTTAAAGCTTGGAAAGTGAATATCTTTCATGAATTTGAAGGAGTTAAAAAGGTTCATAACTAAGCTTTGATTTTGGATTTGACTGCCAATTCAAGTTAATTTTTGGTCAAAAACATGTCCTTGATGTCTGTCCTTACTAAATAGATCAAATGGAACCTTTGATTTTTAATGAAGTGCTCGAATCAAGCAAAATAAAATTTGGTGGAAAACTTAGGTGTTCAAACTTTTTTCGATCTTCTATTGCCATTTTAACCCTTCAAATCATTGAATTTGGACATGTTTTTGGATAGAATACAAACTAGGCTATGTGACAATTTCACCATTAATTTAGTAAAAACGTGTAAAAAAAAAAAGGATTAAAAATTGCTATAAAAATGGATGAGTGAACTATGCATACTCGAGAAAGGTATGGAGACAACAAGAAAGGGAAGGGAAATTTCAAGGTCAGCCAGTAAGGTGTTGACACATGGCAAAAAAAAAAAAACAAGTAAAAAATAGTATTCTACACCTATAGTAGGTTTTGAAACCCATGACTTGTGCTTTCCTTGCATGTAACTTAGCTAACTATGCTAGCCTTTTTCTCATTAATTAATTAATTATAGCCAAATTTATTTATTCAAAATGGTCTTAACCACCCATAAGCAAAAAGGTTGATTCAAGCACAACTAGGGCTATGCTTAATTATTTAAAATGCAAAATCTTCTAAGGGTAATCAAGCACACATATATGAAAATTAATTTTTCAAATTGAAACCAATTTTAATGGCTTTACGAGCTTTGGTATGTTACTCGCACAATTAATTTAAAAAATTGATTTTTTTCGAAAATCAACTAATTTAAGTCCATTGAAGCTTAAATTAATTTCATTTTTACAAACCAAAAACATTTAACATCAACTGTGGTTAGAATATTAAATTTTCAAAAAAAAAAAAATTAGCATTCTCAAATACAACTCAAAACTGTTAAATGATATATGTGTACTTTGACCTTATTTGACCCCTAAAAATGAAATTAACCTCTTCCATATGACCAACAACCTAAGACTTGTCTTAAAAACTCTAATTTTTTTTTTATTTTTGCATATTTTCTCCTTTTTTTTATTTTTCAATCAGGAACATTTTTCTTTATTCTAAAAAGAACTAAAATTACGTGAGGCAAAAATAAAGTGTACTAAAACTTATTGAAGAAAATTTGGACTTATAAAGAAAAAGATTTAAAAATTTGTTTGTAGGACATTGTATGCTTTGATCCAAGCTCGGTGTTATTAATTATTGAATGGGCAATGGGCATAGTTAACAAGGGTGCTATGCTCTTCTAATTCCACCATCTATCTCATTGACCAATGCAACTAGAAATTACTAATGCCTCATTTACTTCATAGAATAGAATGAGAGAAAATAAAATTTGAATTCTTAGGGAATAAAATTAGAATTCCTAAAGAATGAAATAAGGGTATAATATATATTATTTTGTTTAGTTGAATTTATAAATAATTTAAGAATAGACATGCAATATAAGTACTCTATTTGGCTAGGGCGGCGGTGGCTAGTAATGATAATGGTAGTGGTTAACATCAGTAGTGGTAGTGGTTATAATCAGTGGTGGTGGCTGTAATGTTAGTGGCGATGGCGGTTGGTGGTGGTAATGATAGCAGTAGTTACGGTGATTAGTGGTAGTAGCAGCAATAATAGCGGCGGTGATGATGGTAGTGACGATAATAGTTAGTGGTGGTGATGGTAGTAGTGGAGTGTCGCAACCTGAGGGGTGGCTTAGTCGTAATAGGTACGTATATCATACAAAAGATTATAGATTGATTACCCTTTCAATCGACAACTATTTATGTAATATACAAGGCTATTACTATAACTAACAACCCAAGAGTTATGCAGGCATAAGTAATATCACAACATAATTATAATAACATGAATTTCAAACTATAACTATCATATATATATATATAATACATACACTAGTCTTTCAGGAAACTAATATTACATAATAATACATAGTGTCACATAATAAGATTCCAAAATCTAACTACATTAATAAAAGTACACTTTTATCTCTAATCTCACACTCACACCAACTGAAAGATGATTTACTAACCTTGGGCATTCTGCAGCTCAAAATAATAAAAAGGTCCTCTTGCACAAGTAATTTATAGGGGTATAAGCTAAATAGCTTAGTGAGGTATTCCTCAATCATAAAACAAACAAGTTAATCAACAATTAATTTCAAACATATGAATGCGTGGACACTTTGAATGCCATACAAATACATGCAAGTGATTAGGTACTGCATGTAACTCAAATTTAACGCCTTCTGAAGTCAAAGTTAGAGTATACATAACACAAATTAGATTCGAATATTATGCTTGAACTATTATAACTATGAAACTCAGCGTTTTGTATTTAAAATAAAATAGTATATCCATTTTTCAATTTTTTTCAAAACTCAGTTTTAGGTTTGATTGTAAGTGGGTTTTCGCAACCCACATTTATCTCTAAATGAAAGCCTCTAAACTCAACCCTTAGCCGGGCGGTTTCCAACGCTTAGTAATCCTACGGGCCAAGATAAGGTTTTATTGTACATATGCATGGTGCTATAACTTTATAATCATAATTTATTATCAACTCTCGTATGGCCTCTCGTTACCTCTATATAATGTGATGGCTAGAATTAGTTATGCAATGTATGATCATGCATATTCCAATTTAGTTAGTTCAAGTCTGATATCATTAAGTCCAATTATTGTATGATCAATTAGAATCATAAACAGATCAATTTCTATTGAATTTGCTATGTAACAAACAATAAATTATCATATTTTAGAGTAATTTCACATTTGACAAACATTATTACATACATCCATAACCTAGCCTCACATAACATCTAATTATTAATATTAGTTAATATTCACTAACTATACACACAAACATGTATGGAATTATTAGAAGTACTCACTCAGCCATAATCGATATTAGAGATCGTAATAATCTATTGGCAGATTGATATTGATCTCGAGATCATCTGATATTTAGGGAATAAGAAAAGTAATAAGTGTTTAAGTTAAATAACTAAACTATTCATATATTTAAAACTATTCATATATTTAGTACTAATTACCTAAATTAGCTATATATTCATATGAAATTCTCGATTCGAGTTTTTTCATTAATCGCGTGTAATTTTTTCGATTTAGTTCTAATTTTTATGAACTTATAGTTCATTTTTATCGTTTTCAGATGTACTTTTTTCTAATGAGATTCTTTTTGGATGTTGTAATCCACATTTTTCATTATGATGTAAAATATTATGAATTTTATTATTTTGACTTAATTAATTATGAATTATTATTTTAAGCTTTTTCTTTATATATTTATGATTTAATAAATATCTAAATTTTATATTTTATAATTTTCTTATTTTTAAGTTTATTTTATCACAATTTACTTATTTTACTATTTTTAAGGTTTAATACTTATTTAATTCATTTTTGCTATTTTAATAATTTTCTAATTAATTAATTATTTTATTATTTTTATTACGAAATTAATTAAATTTTTATTAAATGCTGACATGGCAGCATATGGCAGCATGAGATGGTGCCACGTATCATTTTCATGAATTTGTATATTTTTTAAATTTCCTATTTTGTATTTTACTTAATATTTATTATTACATTTTATTAAATTTTGCAAATTAATCCATTTTCCATTTTCTTTTAAACTTATGGCTTACATACTTATATTTATTCTATCTTACTTTAATTATTAATATAGTATTATAGTATATTATACATATACTATTTAATTATACTTGTATACTTATATATACTATACTCTTAACATACTTATTTTTATGCGTATAAATATACATATACTTATATAATTAGTTTCCCTCAACTTATTTATACATATATACTTATGTAATTAAATAATATAACCCTAAATATACTATATATTCTATACACATATGCATACATATCTATTCAACCACATCTACATATATACATATCTATCAAGAAAATAATATCCATGCCATATATGCATATATATATATTTACACAAATCCCTTTATACCAAATATTGTATAATCAATTATAATATATATGTACACATAGTTATATCTAAATATTTATACATATGTGAACACATATACATGGTATAATACTAAATTTCCATAAATTCCAATATATGTACATAAACTCTTCTTGCAAAATTTATACATACTCCTAGGATACATAAGATGGTACAACATACATGTATATGAAAGAATACATATAGATGATTAGTACAAAACAAATATAATATACATACTAAATACTCTTCCTTTGAAATCTCTTGAATTAGTAATCTCAAGATTCTTCTTCTTCTTGCCTTACTTGATGCAATTGAAATCATAAGAAATTAAAAAGGAAAGGGGAAAGGGGTTTCACGGCTTGGGGATGAAATATGTAGGTGGGGTTTTGTTTTTATGTTTGAAAAGTGTGTGTATTTGTTTCTTTTCTTCCAACAATGAGACTTAGCAAGGAAAGGGAAGAGAATTGTAGTGAATAAAAGAAAAGAAAAGAAAAAAAAAATCAAGATGCTATTAATGTGATTTGATAAGAGGGTTATTAATTGCTTTTGTTTTACCTAAATAATTAACACGTGGTTAAAACAAGCCATACAAGTGTCTACTGAAATGAATTTTGGAAGATTTCAACGTGGCAATGAGGAAAGAATTAGAAGAGGAAAAAGGAAAAGGAAAAGGGAAAAGAAGAAAGAAGGAAATAGGAAAAATTAGAATTTTCTAAACATAAAAATTATAAATTTAATAATTATGAAATAATATTGAAATTTTATAAAATTTATTAATTAAATTGTTACATGTTATGTTTATAATATTTACGAGTTATCTCAACGCATTAGTTAACAATTTTACGCGATTACGTATATTGGTCGATAATTGTATTCATTTAGGGTTTTATTACTATTAGAGTAAATTTATTCATATTATAAGCTTAAAATTATAGTTTTAAGGTTTTTGTCAAGTTCGAGTTTAATCTCAGGTAGTTATGTGTACATAGGGTTTAGGGTTTTCGTATATGATTAAGGTTTCAATCAAAATTTTAAGGTTTTTAGTACTTATAATATATTCAAATTCATAATTTAATAAAATTTTTATCTTACTTAGCCTTTTTGACTTTTAAGATCATCTAGAGCACTTATATTCAATTTAAGGTTTAGATCGATAACTTTATAAGGTTTACATAGAGGTGGCAGTGGCTATGGTGATTGGCAATGGCGACGGTAATGGCAACGATGGTAGCAGCAATGGTAGTTGTTGCGAACTGTGACCAAGAACAAATAAGGTTAGTCGTTGGATGGGTCCAAGCTTGTAGAAATCTTAAAGAAAGTTTAATAGGGAAAGTGTGAAAAGGGCAAAAACAAGGAATGAAATAGTAAGCAAAAACCTATGAATAACTCCAAAGGATATAACGCACCAATGGAATTTCCAAGAACTCACAGCACAATTCGACATGATGCACGAATTGGTCTAATGAGGTTTCTAGTCACCTAACTTTGCTTTAAGGAAAAGGATAAGAGTGATGCCGAGAGTAAATAAATAATGTTTACATAAGGAAGAAAAGGTACTCCAAAAATGTATTAAGAATGATATGATATTGTCACAGTTACAAGTACGAGGGTATTTATACCTATAAGTTAGGGCAACCTACCTAAAAAGAAAAAAATAAAAGGGCATTTTTTGAGGAAGTAATGTACAAGATAGAAAATGATAAAAATAAATATATAAGAAAAAAAAAATCATTAGTACAACGGATTTTGCATATGATATTGTACATGTGGCGATGCTATATTGGCGAGGTCGTTAGAAGGTGCGGATAAAAAGTACGGACAAATGGGCTTATCCGAGCAATGATGGCTTAATCAGTCCGGACTTTCTCTCTTAGCTTTTCAGCAAGGAAGATGCCAAGTAATTGGTTAGCTTGGCGCTAGAGAGTAATTATCAACTCGGCATATTACAGAAAAATGGGTAGTCATACGGTACAGCATGAAGGGTGACTCGGCAAGGAAGTACTTGGCCTCTATAGGGGTTGGTTAGAATAGAAGGATTTGTCGTGCTAACCCCCCTAGTCCTTGGGCTCGGCTGCGAGTCAAAGGTTCGATAGCTTGA
This sequence comes from Lumnitzera littorea, assembly GCA_024138015.1. Lineage (NCBI taxonomy): Eukaryota > Viridiplantae > Streptophyta > Magnoliopsida > Myrtales > Combretaceae > Lumnitzera > Lumnitzera littorea. The sequence continues at coordinate 40,984,661 of JAMXBB010000011.1, forward strand.
TTTCCATCATTCCCTTTAGGTTGTTTTGGATTTGGGATCAAATCCAAATGGTGTTTGCTCAGTTCTTCATTAGGGTGATTTAGACGAAGGTTAGCAATATTGAAGGCGTTAGAAGCCCCATAGTCCTTAGGCAATTCCAACCTGTAGGCATTGTTGTTGATTTTCTAGAGGATTCTGAAAGGACCTTCCTTCCACTTTTGTAGATAATTTGTTCCTCCTCTTGTTCAGGAACTGCTCTTTGCTGAGGTGCAACCACACCAAGTGCCCCAACTAAAATCACTTAGCTGTTTTACCCTTGGTCTTTTCTTACATTCTTCTAGTAGCTTAGTTGATGTGCCAAGTGACCTTATCATAGATGTATTGAAGAGATTGTACTCTGACCGATGCATCAGGGTCCTCTTGCGCAGGTACTGGAATAGAAGCGTAGTTGAAGGGCAACTCAGGATTGAACCCATAGACTACCTCAAAGGGAGTCTGCTTAGTGGTGTCGTGTACTGTTTGGTTGTAAGCAAACTCGACCATCGGCAGGCAGACATCCCAATTAGCTAAGTTCTTGCCTACTGTAGCTTAGAGTAGTAACCCCAAAGTATGATTAACCACCTCTGTTTAGCCATCAGTTTAGGGTGACATAAGGTACTGAAGAGTAATTTGGTTCCTAACCGAGGCCACAGGGTTCTCCAGAAATGACTAAAAAACTTTGGGTCTCTGTTAGAGACTGCACTTCTCGGTACGCTGTGTATCTACACAATCTCTTGTAAGAAAAGAGAAGCAATAACCGAAGCATCGTTAGTTTTCGAGCAAAGCACGAAGTGTGCCATCTTACTGAACTGATCTATGATGACCATTACAGAATCTTTGCCTCGGACAGTTCGTGGCAGTATGAGAACAAAGTCCATGCTTAATTTAATCTACGGCCTCATTGGAACAGGTAGGGACATTGCTTTCCCTTGCTTGGCTTGGCTCTTGGCCATTTTGCATACGGTACAGCTTTCAATAACTTAGTACACATCTTTCCTCATCTTCAACCAAAAGAATTGGCCATTTATCGGTTCACAGGTCTTCTTTTCTCTAAAATGTCTGGAGAGACCTCCACTGTAGGCTTCCTTGACTAGTAGCTCCCTCAGTGAACAAGTCGGCACGCATAATTTTTTACCTCGAAACAAGTAGCCATTCTCCACATGATACTTGTCCACTGTCCTCTCATCAACACATTGCGAAATTATGGGTTGAAAGTGCGGATCCTCGGAGTACTATTCTTTGATACTTGCAAACCTAAACAGCCTGGTTTGTAGTTTTGATAAAAGCGCATGTCTCCTCAAAAGAGCATCGGTAACTACGTTGCTCTTTCCTTACTTGTACTTAATTATAAAATTGAATCCTTCAAGGAATTCAACCCATCTCACCTGTCACTTCAACAACTTGGTCTAACTTTGGAGTTACCTTAAAGATTCATCATCAGTATATATGACAAATTCCTTCGACAGTAAATAATGTTACCATACTTACATTGCTTAAATCAATGCCAAAAGTTTCTTATCATATACAAAGTAGTTCGGTTGTGGTCTTCAAAGCTTCTTACTGTGGAAGGCAATTGGTCAGCCTTCCTGCATTAAGACAACGCCTATTCCAATGCCCAATGCATAACATTCCAGCTTAAAAATTTTATCGGAGTCAATTAGCACTAACACCGGGGCAAAGGTTAACCTTTCTTTTATCTCAGCAAAACTTCTCTCCTCCCTTTCTCCCTATCGGAAGTCGGTGTTCTTCTTTGTTAGCTTGGTAAGTGGTGTGGCGATGGTGCTAAAATTCCTAATAAACCTTCTATAAAACAAAGCTAGTTCGTAGAAACTTCTCATGTCAGCACAAGTAGTAGGAGTTGGCTACTTGACAATTGCTCGGATCTTTTCATCATTGACTCGCAAGCCTCCTCTACTGACTACATGTCTCAAGAATATCACTTCCTCCTGGCAAAAGCAACATTTCTTTAAATTGCCGAATAATCTCTCAGCACGGAGGATATCTAGGATTACTCTGAGATGTTCACAGTGACTCAGCATGTCGATACTGTAGACCAGGATGTTGTTAAAGTACACCACGACACACTTCTCTATGAGATGTCTCAGCACATGGTTCATAAGTCTCATGAAAGTGCTCAGGGCATTTGATAAGTTGAAGGGCATGACCATCCACTCATAAAGTTCATGTCGAGTTTTAAACGCAATCTTCCACTCGTCTCTTAGCCTCGTGTGGATTTGATGGTAGCCAGACTTAAGATCAATTTTGCTAAAAATCTTAGCTCTACTGAGTTCATCCAACATGTGTTCTAGCCTCATGATCGAATACTTGTATTTGATTGTGATCTTGTTCATAGCTCAGCTATCGACACACATTCATCAGGTTCCATCCTTCTTTGGCACTAGAAGTACAGGTACAACATAAGGGTTGAGACTTTTTCTTATATAGCCTCTCTCCAGCAACTCATTGACTTAACGTTAGAGTTCAGAAGCTTGCTCGAGATTCATTTAATAAACTGACTTATTTGGCAGTGTAGCGTTAAGTACTAAGTCAATGCAGTACTCTATGCCTTGAGTTGGGGATAACCCCTCAGGTAACTGTTCTAGATTAGATCGGCATATTCATCTAACAACTCCTTGACCTCCTAGGGTAACTCACCCTATTCCTTCATTTCCAACGGCTACCTGACCAACATGAGGGTCAGCGCATTAGCATTAACAACCTCTCGAAGTTCAGCTCTACTCATCACCAAAGCCTTCTTCAATCCGCAAGTAAGTTTCATCTACAACTTATTAACTTCTCTCGGCAACATTAGATTCAATGTGATCTTTCGATCATCCTTCTTGAATATATACATGTTCTTGTAGCCGTCATGCATAACTCTCCTGTTAAACAACTACGATTTACCTAGCAATACATGAGAAGCATACATAGGCAGTATGCTGTAGAGAATCTGGTCAAAGTAATTCCCTACAGTGATCAATAGTAGTATTTGCTGAGTGACATGTAATGCTCCTTTCTCACTCAACCAGTGTAACTTGTATGGTCTCGGATGTACAACGGTTGGCAACTTCAATTTTGAAACAAGATCGGCTGATACTACATTGGTGCAGCTTCTACTATCCACAATGAGGGCACACATCTAATCATTCATCTTACAGGTGGTATGGAATAAATTCTTTCTCTACTCCTTCTTTCGTAAGGGTTCTATGTTCATAGTGCATCAGGCAACTATGACTAACTGATCTAAGTCCTCAAGAAACATGTCATCCTGAATCAACTCTTTCTCGACGGGAACCTCCTCCTCGGGTTCCTCATTTGTACTCCCTACTTTGAGCTTCGAGATGTCTCCTATGATGACCATCATCCATTGGTTCGAGCATTAAGCAGCCATGTATCTGAACCCTTGGCACTTGAAGCACTTAATCTAACTGGTCTTCCTATCAGACCCTTGCCTCTTCTTATAAGTTTGGGTCGACACTTCACCATCAAGTCAGTTTTTTTGCTCTGCTCTGTACTCGACTAAGCTCGGTGACTTACCTATCCGAGTCGGCTAGTCGGCATCCTTGCTAGTACTTAGCTTTTTCTTTGCCTCTCTACTCGTTGGGCAATCCTAACAGCCTCATCTATGGTGTTAAATCGTTGGAGCTCCACAATGTCTCGAATGTCTCCTCTCAACTTGGTAACGAACCTTGAGACTATTCAAGCTAGTGGTTCCTCTACTTTGCAACGCATCATAAGCATTTGAAATTCTTGAACATACTTATCAATAGTTTGGCCTCCTTGTCTCAGCACCTGAAGTCGAGTGAAAGTATCTTGGAGGTATGTTTCCGACAGGAATTTGTTTTTGAGCACTCTCTTCATCTTGGGTCAAGTGTTAATCTCTCGATAGCCCTCTCATCTTCTCATGGTTTGAAAATTCTTCCACCACATGGTGGCATATCTAAAGAACTCAACAGTAGCAATTCTCATCTTCTCATAATTCTCGTACTGATAGTAATCAAATACACGCTCCACCCTCTCTTCCCATTCCAGATATTCATCATCATTCCTAGATCTATTGAAACTCGGAATTTGAAGCTTCACATGATTGGATGCTCTAGGGATTCGTACACACTCTGCTTCAAAATATTCCTCTTCCTCTTCATTAAGCTTTCTCAAGTGTATCCTTCGCCTTACTCATCTGCCAACTCTTCCACCTCGAACAGGTTGAGCTAGGTTCTAACCTATAACAGGTTGAGCAACTTGTGGAGTATTTTGTGTAGCTTCAGTGGGTTGGTAAGATAGTGCATGAACAACTCGAGTCAAATCTATTAAGAGGTTAGTTACCTCATTAAGCCTCTCGTCAGTGCTTTTGGGAGTTCCCTAAGAGTGTCATCCATGGTGAATAACTCCATTATTGTCACCAGTATCAACATTTATATTTAGGTCTATCATTTTTTCTCACAAATTCAAAGCTTAAACAAATACTTTGGAAGTTAATGGTTAACAACACAACAATCAAATGAACATAGTAACTGGCTCTGTTTCATATACGTAAAACAGAGTATAATAGAACTTCAAGAAGAACTAACGGTAGTTACATAAAACCTCCACCCTGATACTAAGGTGTTATGAATTGTGACCAAGAACAGATAGGGTCAGTTACTGGATAGGTCCGAGCTTGCAGAAAGCTTGAAGAAGGATTAATTGGGAAAGTATGAAAAAGGGCAAAAAAGAGGAATGAAATAGTAAGCAAGAATCCAAGAACAACTCTAAAGGATATAACGCATCGATGAAACTTTCGAGAACTCACGGCACAATTCAATATGACACACGAATTGGTCTAATGAGGTTACTCGCCACCTAACCTTACCTAAGAGAAAGGATAAGAGTGATGTTAAGAGTAAACAAACAATGTTTACATAAGAAAGAAAAGGTACTCCAAAAGTGTATTAAGAATGATCTGATATCATCACAGTTACAAGTATAGGAATATTTATACTCATAAGTTAGGGTAACCTACCTAAAAAGAAAAAGACAAAAGGGCATTTCTTGAGAAAGTAATGCATAAGATACAAAAGCGTAAAAATGAATATATAAGAAAAACAATCATTGGTGTAACAGATTCTGCATATGATACTGTATATGTAGCGATATTATATTGGCGAGGTCGTTAGAAGATGCGGAAAAAAAGTACGAACAGATAGGCTTATCCAAGGAAGGATGACTTAATCAATCTAGACTCTCTCTTTCGGCTTCTCGGCAATGAAGATGCTGAGTAATTGGTCAACTCGGTGCTAGAGAGTAATCATCAACTTGATATACTTTAGAAAAATGGGTGGTCAAACGACATGGTATAAAGCATGACTCAATAAGAAAGTACTCAGCTTCGGCAGGGGTTGGTTAAAATAGAAGGATTTGTCCCCTCTAGTCCTTGGGTTTAGCTGCTGGTCAAAGGTCTCATAACCTGTTTCCCATCAATAATGGTAGCATCTATAGTAATGGTGGTGGCAATGGCGGCGGCGGTGGTGATGGTGGTAATGGTAATAGTGACTACAGTGGTTAGTAGTGGTGGCAGCGGTAATGGTAAGGGTGGCCGTAGCAGTGGCTATAATGATTGGTGGTGTTGGCGGTAGTAGCGGCAGTAATGATAATAGCGGCAACTGCAGTGGTGGTAGTGGCGGCGGTGGCGACAATGGTAAAGGTAGCGGTAGCGGTAGCGATAACTATGATGGTTAGTAGTGGTGGCGATAGCAGTAGCGACGGTAATGGCAGTGGCGATAGTGGCGGTGGCAATAGTAGTATTAGAGGTGGGTATGGTGGTTAGTGGCGTAACAGTGGTAACAATGACGGTGGTGGTAGCAAAAACTGCAGTAGTATGGTTAATGTCGGTAGTGGTGGCAGCGGCGACGGTGGTGATGGTGGGAGTGGGGGTGGTAGCGGTGGCAGTGGCGGGGTCAAGGTGATGATGGTTAGTGGTGTTATAGTAGTAGTTGCTGGTAGTGACAACGATAGTAGTGATCGTCGTTAAATTAGGATGAGGTTGTTTATAGAAAAAAAAAATTGAAATTTTTTTAGGAATCATGATTCTTTGGTTAAATTAATAAATCCCTATTATTTGATTTTCAAGTAATAGGAAGTAATAGGAATTCTTGCGGAATTGCAATTCAAAGACAAAAAACCAAATGAATGTCGTAATAAGGAATAAGGAGGGAATGGAATTCCAATTCCCTCCAAGCGAACGAGCCATAAAGTTGCATCAATCTAAATGCTAGCATAAATGAAGGCAATACGAAAATATTTACCTCCATTAATGTTCCAAAAAAATGATATATCATATATGACCTACCATAGAATATTTACAAGGCCTAAGCATGTCAATTTTCTGTACTTGAATGATTGTTCACTCCACTTTGCTCCCCTTCATTTAGAAATTTTGCTTCACTTTACAATAACACTACCTCATTTATTAGTATGCATGCGATATATATGGAATCTACAAATAAAATATTCTTGAAGCTCCAAACTTCTACATATGCTCAAATAGCTTTATTTCATCTATAAGGCCTCATGGAAAGAACATAGTCGCTAGGAAAAGTAGCATAGTAGATTCCATGTATGAATGCAAGATAAAATTCTAAGGCAGTTGAATAATTGCAAGTAATCAAGAAGAATCATCTATTCCATAAATATTATAAAAGATCTAGTAGAAAAGTCAATATTTGTTATGTCTACACAACAATTGAAGGAACAATTAGAAATGCACAAATGCCCCTTTGATTGTATCTAAGGGACTTTTGATCAAGAGGCAAAATGTAGAAGGTTGTTTCATTAATTAGGCTTTTAATCCAATTTAATGCTATGGACCAATATTTTAGACTAGTGACAAAGTTTGGGAAATTAGCTCATTTACGGACATTTTAAGGGGATCTGACTTGGTAGGCTCAGACCGGGGATTGTTAGACTAGATTTTCCGCTCTCAGCCTTACTCAATTATCTCACATGCAAAAAGTAAACTTGAAAACGGTCTTTCTGAGCTTGTTTGGGCTTCATTTGGTTTTATTGAGCCTTGAGGAATCTCAATTAGTCTTTAGGCTTAATTATAATAATAATGGCTTCTTTTAATTGCCATAAGCCTTAAAGCATACTTAAGCTTATATCTAAGCTCATGAAGGCTAAAAAAGATGATAAGCTTCAATAATGAGACTCAATCTCAACCATCCATTTTAGAGTCATCCGATGGATAATGTCAACTTCCACATTTTATAAATAGAAGGCTTTTCTTCTCAATTGATTCATTTAGAATATTGGCATGTTTGTGATAAACACTAGAGTTTTGCTGAAATCATTTTAGAGAAGATTAAATAGACAATTCATCATGAATGATTCAGGAGCAATCCAAGAGCGATTAAGAATACCGAGTTCGATTCACTATCACATGCATACATTCGGGATGCCAAGTTTGTCTGTTCTTCCTCTCATGCCTCTTTTTAAAGACATCATCATGTGATCGGCCAACTACAATAACCCCACCACACAATTTCATTTGAGAATTGATGGTATTTTTGATAAATATTACTATAATATATGAGTAGAATCAATATTTCCATAGACATTCTTCAAACACAGTCATTCTGCTACCAATGCAAGAATGTCAAGTAGAATCTTGGAATGCCAAATGCAGTCACAGTGCTTGGTGTATTATCTGCTTGCAATCATGCTGGTCGGTAGATGGAAGCAAAGACTTGGTTTAAAGCAATGGAAGATTTTGGAATTACCCCTCAGGTAGAGCATTATGGTTGTATTGGTAGATTTACTTGGTAGAGCATAGTGCAGTTTGAGGAAGCTGAAAAGTTGACGACAAATATTCCATACAAGGCCAATAAGATAAGAATGAGTTCCTTTCTATTTGCATGCAGATACATCAAGTATATGAAAAAGGCTGAGGAAGTGGCAAGGGATGTACTTAAGATGGATCCATGGAACGATGGAAACTACATTATCTTGCAGAGTCTTTATGCGACAGAAAGTAGGTGGAGGGGGAGACTATTGAAGCTTGTGTTCCTGTTCTCATGGCGAAAGTGATGGAAGAGTAGAACTGAGCAGAAGAGAAATCCACGGACGAGGGAATAATTGCTTTATGTAAAAAAAATTATTGTAACTAACTAACAGAATAAGAAGGGTCAGCTTTTATACAGGTGCTACATGTATGTTGTTACACGTGATAAAATATAAAAATACAAAACTGAATAAATAATGAAATATTCCTACAGCCCCTTCAAGTTGGCCATGGTAAGAGGTTGGTTGTGGCATTATTTTGCTTGATGGCTGTATTATAGAATTCATCGCTGGAAATGGAGTGCATCAGCAGCAACTGCAGATGCTCCAATTCAATTCTGGATCAATTATGCAGGCATATAGATGGACAAGTTTTTGTGGACTGAGGTTTCTTTTGAATCGGTTATTGGGCTGAATCATGAAACTCTAGCATGTTTCCAAAAGATGAAGATAATGTTATATCCGTGAAAAACTAAGCTTCAAAGACCTTGGCCTACAGATAATTTCCTGTATGGCCTGTCTTCTTAAGTTCGCTTTCATTGTTGGAGTTGGAGTGGTCGCTATCTTAATTTTTGTTTACTCGCCCAGGCATTTCAGTTGCTTACTATTCTTCTCACTTCTGGTTTCATTCTTTTCTTCTGGGGCCAACTTCTCTCACTTCAGTTACAACAAATATGTCAGCTCCTTAATCCAGATCCCTGCAGCTACAAGAATCAGCTACATTCTCTACAGATGAAGGTTTTCACCCATAAACACATCGAGAAGATTCTATCTAATTGCCAAGTTTGTAGGCAGGCAGGCAGGCAGGCATCTTCCTGTTGTTCCTTTATTAATGGAGGTGGAGGAGTACGGTCGTAATACATTCAAGCACATGGACTACTCTAAAAGCTCCCAGAGAGAGTTGCACTATCAGGGTTTGCATGCACCAAGTCCCGTGCACATGCTGAAGTCGATCGAGAACTGGTTAAGTAATCCTTGCTGTTTTTGAAATGAAAGTTTATTTTAGTATTGGAAGTTGGGTAGACATCGGGAACTTGTGGAGGGTTACAGAATGGCTTCACCCACCGACATGTTCAGAGGATAATAGTTGTTTCGGGAGCACGAGCATGGTTCAGTTAGGTTCTGTACAACTTGCAGATGCTATCATATCATATCCTTGTCATGAAAACCCTATAGGGCATAACAAACAGTGCACAAACGAGAGAAATGAAGTGGAGATCCCTTAGTAATTACTATATCCAAAATCCAGATTTATGGACACAGATCAACAAAGAAAATCAAAGCTCACCAAACAACCAGGAGACCACCTTGTGAAATTGTGGTGATGGTATGTGTAAAATTCAATTGTAGTAGCCTCATGACTTTTGCTGTAAAATTACTTGGTTTAAATTTTGTAATACTCAAAAAAAAAAAAAAAAATGTAATATTACCATTGTGTTGGAATATTAAAGTGATGCAATGACACGCGACAAAGTTTATATGTTTTTGTGGATTAACTCCCGTTGTAGATTATATTATTGGTTTTGCAGGTGCTTTTTTTTCCTAGACGCTGGTTGCTACTTGCTATGTCAAGTAACATGACTATGAGCATAACTTTGTCACAACGCACAGGACATTGAAGAGACCACAAAAAAATCTGTGCCTTGTAATTTGGATAGAAGTTTTCATGCATGTTAGAAAATGTAAACAATCGTATATAATTTATTTATGTATATATATATACAAAGTACAGGCAATATTCATGTTTCATTGTGTTGATAGAGCCCTTTAGGTAGGGACCCCTCAAGGCTGACTAAACCTGCTAAGTCTTACTACCCTAGGCCTACCTCCATAAGCTTTGGCCCTAGACCTGAATGGCCCAGTCCCATGAAGCATTATAACAGCCATCATCTAAGAGATAAGGACAAAACGGCCACGTCCTAAATATTAAGGACACGTAGAGTATGATAGTTTCACTCTCCTACATTTTCGAGAGAAGATCTCTCCCCTTAACTAATCTTCAACTGCTGGCTTCACTTTGTTATAAATACCAGTTCATTGTACAACGGTAACTTTCTCTAAAAACTCTATATTTTAAGCTTGCATATCAAGTATTCTATTCCATCAAAAGTTCATTGTTGACTTAAGCATCAGAGTGGCTACGCTAAACAACTCCTTGGTGTCCCCTTACCGTACATTGTTTTGCAGGCCTAGTACATGCAAACCTTAATCGACTACTAGCAAGAACTAAGAAACAACACATTGTCTAATATTTTGTTGGTGACAGGATATTGAACCTTAAGATTCATCAAGTGACATATTTAACTCGACAAACGTATTACTGAAACTACAAAAAAGAATAAGTTGCTAAAGTTATATTTCACCTTATCATAAAGAACATGCTAACATTCAACTAGGTCACACCCACAACATAGTGAATATGGCAAATTCCTTTCTTATAAGTCCAATAGTCCACATATCAACTAAACAACCTAAATACTTGCGAGAAAAAAAAAAGGAGTTGAAAAAGAGGTAAAATAAACATTGTGAAGATTAACATGTTACATTGGGGAAAGTTTGCTCACTGTCAGAATCAATTTCATGTATGCAAGAAAGAAAGTGAAGCTACTACAAGTAGCCAATCTACTCTACCAGCACAATAGTAAAAGACTTTTGCAAGAAAAAAAGAACTATATATCCCAAAAGTCTTCTTTTTCCACCCTTTTCATAAAGAATTTTCATGAGCTATAACACTTTTCAATTTTTATACATGGCTAACATTCCCAAATATCATTTAGAGACGAATAACTTTGTCCTTTTGAGTTTTATTCTTATTTTTTTATTAATCACTATTCAACCCCTTAACCCTTGGCCTTCTCATGTGTTTAGGCCAACACCTTAGCCCAAGTTTGATAACATTGCCTAAATCTATCTAAATCAATCTATAATTTAATAATTGCACAGCACCCTTTGTGAGTTAACAATAATACATAACTATTGCACATACATATACTAAAATAGTGCATGAGCCTATATATTACTAATGCAACAAGTAGATTTATTAAGATATACATTTATGTACCCAACAACCAAGGTTTAGAACAATTCATCCACTTCTCAAGCATGATAGAACCATATTTTACCACTTGCAAAAATAACCCAACAAGATCTGTAAACCCACCTTTGACAATAATGGATGAGTCTATTACCTATTGCCATAACACTAATTGTCTCATCTTGAGTTCACCACCATATTAAGATTTAAGACATTAAGAGTACGGTATATCTTTAATTTTCTAATCAATGTCCTATTTCCATCAATTAACCCCATCATTCCTACTTATTGATCGTATAAGCCATAGTTTCCCCATATCAACAACTTACTCAGTCACTACAGTGATATTAGTGCTTAATCTAACTACATCCTTTAAGGAATCTAAGACAGCCATTCCTTCATTAATAGTTGCCATCTATAGGTCCAAAAGACCACATACAAATAGTACACATCAAATTTCACTATCCTAATGTGTGCATGCATAAACATAATAGCATTTACATACCTAAATTGTCTAAAACCTTAATAGCACCATATAACATTATCAATTGCCTAATCTAATAGATTCAATAGAGTAATGCTTAAATATACTCAAGATCATAATTTCTTAAGTTTATACTTATTTCCTTTATATATTTAAGCAATTATAAGCACATTAGGTTCATAAGGAATCAATAAAGGGTCATCTAGTTGTCTTAAGAACCTAGGCAATTGTCCTGAGTAGTTGAAGAAGGAGGGTGTAGCAACGGTTAACTTCATGGCATAGGCCAATCAAGTAGGCAAGGAAAACAGTTGATTGTCTTTCGAAGGAGGTCTTCAAACTCCTTAGTTTTAGGGATTAGTCAATCTTAGAGTCCTATAAGGTTAACTTCACTTTATTTAACATGAATTCTTAATCCTACAATACTTTATTTTCCAATTTCACCTAAGGTTTTTGTTAATTTGTTCTAATTATAATCCTAAAAAATTTAATCTCCAATAACATAATTCTCAAACTCATGAATGATAGGACTCATGATTATAACATATCGTTACATATCTTTGATTTAAGTATATATATTCTTGATTATTGTATTCTTTCCTAGGTTCGACAAAAAATTCATTGTAAGGTTTTATCTACCTCCTTTTTTGATTAAAATTCCCAAAGTTTAGTTTTTATGCAAAAGAAAGGAGTCATTAACCTTAATTAAAGAATGTTTTACATCACAATGAATCTTACATGGAATATCTAAATCATCACTTCACCAAACAACTCATTTCATGAAATGCAATTACAATTAGATTTGTATAATGGAATTCATTGGTCCCACATCATGTAATTAGAAGGGATGTAAATTGATTACTTACTTTTGAACCTTTTTGAATTGAACAAATACCCTTTGATCACTTAAATTTAAAAATGGCACAAAATAGTAATTATAACAACAATATATAAAATGCAAAAACTAAATAGAGAAGGGAAGCTTAGTTATTAATACTAGTCATGTTTTGTATGTCAATTCATTCTTCCAGTTCTATTATTGGGGATCTAGTATTCCACACCAATATTGTTCCACTATATCCAATAAAATAATTGAGATAGTACAAAAGTTTTGCGAATACCTTGACTTTAATCATTCTTTGTTCTACCTATCTAGCTTAATATAAGCTACCTATAGAACTATAAAAAAATTCTAATCCTCTCAAGATATAATATGCCTTTCCTCTCAAAAGAAAGCTATGAAAATGAGGAAAAATATAGTAAAGATCTTCTATAAGTTAAGCTTAGATAATATGTAACAATAGAAAAATATAACAAAGATTGTCTCTCTCACAAGCCCTAAATCACAACACTTCAAATCAACACTTTTCTCTCCAAATGTTGACCACTAGGGTAAAAGGGCAACAATCTAAGCATTGTGGGGCCGCAAAACAGTAACCAACAATGATCTCAACCATCATCTCTTCCGTACCCTCTAGCATGCATAAAGGTATAAATAGTTTCAACATTTAAAAGTTTACCTAAGTTGCCATTGTAATCGAGATGTTCTTGAAGATTTTGATATTCTTGCTATGTAAAGGTTGTGACTAATAGAGTTTTATAGCCTATAGATTATTTAAACATTGTAAATGAGGAAGCAATTAAGTATTTTATTGTAACTTAATTGATACTATTGGTCAAAATGGTAACATGTGTATAGGGATTGCATTAGCTGACCAAATACATCCATAGGTTCATGCTTATGTATATGGTGGAAAGATTAGAATTACCCTTGAAGACTTTTGTATTATTTTCGAGGTAGATATTGGTGGTTTGAGTTCATACATGATTTTACTCCTTACATGATTTTACTCCTATTACTTTCTACAAAAAACTTTTTAGAGTTTGCAACATTAAATATATAAATTGGGACAACAAAAATGCTTTGTTAAAGCTTTTGAACTAATGCTAAAATATTGGTTTCCACACTTACTCATCTTTCATAACCATGCCCCTCAAAATGGTGGACATAAGAATGTCACAAAAGGTGACTTATAGATGTTGGGAAATTCGTTTTATAATAAGAAAATTGATTACTTTGATCTAGCATTTTACTAATTTAAAAAGGTTATAGATAAGTCCATAAGCCTTTCTAAGGTTAGAATGATTAACCACCCTTCTACTTCAATAAATAGGTTTAATTTGAGACACCTTCAATCTCTCTTAAGGTTGAGCCTTTCCCAATGCATCATATAAGGAAATACAAATGGAAACAAGTTAGAAGAGGGAATGGGGATTGAAAAGTTCCTCTTTATCCTTGTCTTGGAGAAGGCAATTATGACTTAGATGATAGTAAGCATGATACTAAGTCAATTGGAGAATCAATGGACACATTTAGGAGGCAAATGTAGAAGGTGTTAGACAAGTTAAGTTTCTTAGTCCTCTGGATACCCTACCATCCCACCCTTTGATCCTAGCCTCTATGTCACCTAAGAGTAGTTTTGCCTCTTAGATTTGTGTCATGAGGCATTCAAAGCAATGTCTTAAGCTATTCACCATGCCCACTACTCTCATTTCATATTCCCTATTCTTCTCCTCATTCTTTTAGCTTTAGCTCCAAGTGATGACTCCTCTAATGATCCATTAGCAACTTACTCTTGTCCACTTGTTTTTGATAACTTTTTTAACATGTTTTGATGCACTTAGCCCAGCCTTCTTAACCTTTCTATGTTACACTAATAGATTGCCCCCTTGTTAGATCTTTTTAGTTATGTTTCTCCTTGATGCACTTGACACTTTTATTGTGTGTTTTGCTACTTGCTTATTTATCAACTCTTTGATCTTTTGTATTGTAAATATGTTCGAATTGGCTGTATTTGTGTTTTGTCAAAGTTTGGTGGTATTGTAGTCAAGATTGGTGAATGGTAGCTTCTTGTACAATTTGTGTTGTCATAAGGGGGTGATGTTGGCTTGTTGGCTACTTTTCTTCCTTCTTCTTCTTCTTCTTTTTTTTCTCCTTTTTTTTTTTTTTTTCGTCTTGCCTTCTTGTAAGGGGCATATGGTTCAACTTAATTGAATCGAAACTCTACTAATCTTTTGACTCCCATTCTTCTTTCCCTTGACTACCTAGCACTTGTAATTTTGATGAGGCCAAAGGGAAGAAAGGCTAAGTCCTTTAAAGCCTTGATCTTGCAAATCAATGTTTTTTAAAAACTTAAACTTAGTTTTCCTCCTAGAAAACCTATTTTCTTGATAATTTTTATTAAGATTAAAAGATGGTAATCCTATAAATTGAAATCACCAAGAACAATGCATATGCAAAATTAGGGTAGAAAAATAAAATAGATTATGCGAAAGTGTATTTAAATGCATATTGGAAGACTTTGTTGATGATTCGACCATTGATCTGCCAAGTTAATCACGTAGCCCTTTAGAAATTTGTCTATAGTCCTTTCTAATAATGGGGAGTTGAAGAGAATACAATGATGCATATAATTGAGGGACCACAACCTTATATATACATACATGCATACATATATATATGTATGCATGTATATATATGTATGTATGTCCAAAAGTTAACCACTCATTCACCTTTTATTATTATTTCCAATTTTAGCCCATACTAAAACTGCAAATAGGATCTCCAGTCTCTCCACATATAAACATACACTCTATCTGATACATTAAAGTTCATATTATGTTAGATCATTTTACTGAGACTTTTGATAACATGATAGCTGTATTATGTAATTATTTTATTAACATACATAAGCCCAAAAAAAAAAAAAAATTGCTTTCCTTTTAGTTAAGTATCAGGTTTTTAAACTTAAAATTTGAAGGTTACTTTAGAAAACAGATATTTAACTGAAGGAGAGGGCTTCATTAAGAGGAGCATTTATTGAGAAATTTTATCTACATTAAAAAGCAAGAGATTGTTGAACTTAAAGGTCCTTGATTATTTTGACAAGACAAAATTAAGTTTACATGAACAAATGATTTCATAAAATTGAACTTTTGGATAATATATCTCATTGAACTTAATTGGTGCTATCTTTTTAGCAATATGTGTTATTTTCATACGCCCTTAATTGGTTTAAAGTAGTAGAGTAACATGAACTTGATCAAAAAGGCAAGTGTATTGTTCTATTACTAGCTAGCTAGCTAGATGGTTAGTAGTTACACCACTCGATTGGTAACAAGGAGCCATTAGCCTTTGTTGGTGAAGCCATTAGCTAAATAGTATGTGGAGAATCATCTATCCTGCTAGTTAGTCAATTTTGAAAAACCGTTTGGTTGATTCTTCATGAATCATCTGACTGGTTCAAACAGTAAGTAGCCATTATAGAGCATTTAATGTAGGCTTAAAGGGGAATAAGAACTAAGTTTTCTAACAGTCTCTAAATACGAAAGGAAGGGCAAAAAGAAGATAAATTTCCAATGCTCCATTTTGTAATTAATTTCCCTAATTCTTGATCATTACACATATTGTCTTTTGTACTCAAATTTGCAGTGATTTTCCTTAAACTTTAGCACCCCTATTCATCATTTGTTTGTCTTAAGGAGATGATAGTGCACTATACTTGTAACTTGAGAGTGTGTAAGCTTGTGTAGGCTCTTAAACTCCTTTTTTATTGTGATTACAAGTGATGTATGAAGTCCTTGTTTGGAAGTGGTGTTTGTGACCATGAAGAGTAAGGAATGGTGTAAACTCTATAATATATCTAGGCTCGATTTTCTCCATCCCTAACTCTTAATTTAAACTCGATCACCTCCTTCTTAGGCTCTTAGTATATCTTTCATCATTCATACGTACTACATAAAAATAATCATGACTAGCTCCTATGGACACCTAGGATCAATTTGTCCCAATGGATTATCCTATAAATCTGAAGATGCATGCATACAATACTAAATAATTGCTTATATTTTGCATCTTTGGGAATCCTAACCACTATTGCTGGGTGGATATTGTTATAATATACCACATTGTCTTCGGCCATAATATTTCCTTGAGTTTAACAAGTTGCTTTAATTTAGACATTTTCTCTACCCAGAAAAAAAAAAAAAAAAAGAGAGAAAAACTTAGACATTTTCACCAACTGATATTTAGTTTAATAATGTAAAGTATCTTTAATAATCATAAGTATGTCCAATAATCGCACCTAAAAAAAAAAAAGCTATCAAAACTCTTAGTAACATTATTAGTTGCTTCTTAGGAACACAAGTAGGTACACTATTAATTAACTTCAACCAATACCCTAAATTTAGATTAGGGCAACTTATCAACTGTCATAAGAAATGGGGAAAATAAATTACTAGAATTGGAAAAAAAAAATTCATCAAAACTTGTTAATATAGAATATTCGAATACAATGAAGCATGCAATGTAGCGTACAATAACTTTAATGAATACCACATAGAGATTTTGTGAAAAAATAAAAGAATAACTCATACAAATTAAAAAAAAAATCACTAGAATTGGAAAAGATTTTGACAAAACACCTTAGTATACAATGTAGCAAATAATAACTTCAATCGGTACTATATGTAGGTTTATTTAAAAAATAACTTACATGAAATTAGAAAGAAATTACTACAATTGAAATAAGTTCCTAGAAAACACGTCAATATATAATTTAGCATACAATATAGTCTACAATAGATTCGATCAATACCATATGTAGGTTTTCTTATACAAAAATAATTTGTAAGAAATAAGAAATCACTATAATAAAAAAAAAAGAGTAAATTACGTGTACCACCCCTATAAACATTTTAAAATGCTCGAACACTCCTAACTTTCAAAGTTAGGTGCTTTCTCCCTATAACAAGCATGGTTACTATCACGAACTGAGGACAATGTAGTCGTAGCAGATGCCGTATATCATATAAAGAACCCTTGATTAGTTACCGTTCCAATCAAGAACTCTTCATACAATATACAAGGCTTTATAACATACCAACTTCCCAAAAACACACAGATTCAAAGGATATCATCACATAACATATTTATATGACATTTAAACTACAAAGTTACAGTAAGTAGTAATTTAGTATATCCAGGTCTATATTACTAACAAAACAAAAGTACATAAGTAAAAGTTTGCATAATCAGTTCTCTTATCACACTGAATGGCTTACTCTTGCCCAGGTCCCCAAGCTAACCTTTAACATCTCCCAACTAGCCTCAACGAATTAGCCATCCTGCAACAAAAGTCTAACGGGGTATAAGCCTAAGCTTGGTGAGCAAAACCTTCAGCTATACCACAAGTAAGTTATAAATACATTATATTCACGCATATGAATAAATGATCAAATAAAATGCCAAACATTACGAATAGTTAACTAATCAATATACGCAACTCAGATTTAACACCCTCTAAAGTTAGGATTGGAGTATACACAGCATTAGTCAAATTCAGGCATTATACTAGAACTTACTTTATTACAGAACTCTACGTTCCATACTTAAATCAAACAAGTCCTTTATTTTCATAAAACTAAGTTCTAGTATAATCGTAAGTAGGCCCCCACAGTCTACACTCACCTCTAAACGGAGGCCTTTAGACTCAACCCTTAGCTAGGCGGTTGGTGCCTCCAATTCTTAGTATTCTTGCGAGCCAAGGTAAGGTCATTTTGTATGAGTGCACCATACAGAATCAATAAATTTATAATAACAATCCTAAATGGCCTCTTTCTACCTCTATGTGATGTGACGGTCAAAATTATGTCTATGCAATGCATGTTGATGTATGTACCAGTTTCTTCTTATGAGTTGAGTATAGTTAAGTCCAATTATGATGTAACCATCCAATAGTACACACAATCATTATTTATACTACCATGCAACAAACAAATTATTATTTATACTTAAGGTAAATTCACAATTCAACACATAATAACATACACAAGCATTTCCTGACCTCACACAACAATCAATTAACAATATCATTTAAATCCACTATCTGCAATCACATACAAGTATGGAATCATAAGGTAAATACTCACTCGGCCATAACGATTCACTCTAGTCGTAGAAATCGATCAGAAGATCCTCGCTCGCGTCGGGATCACCGAATCATTATGATATAATAACGATAGTAAGCAATTGAATTAACTAATGATTCTAGATATCTATTTACCTAATTCTATTTAAATTACTATCAATTTTTATCCGATTAGACTTTATCACTAATCGTATGTAACTTTTTCATTTTATTTCCAATATTTACAAACCTATAGTCATTTTTCATTTTTTTCGAATGTACGTTCACAAGATGATATTCGTTTTGGACGTTAAACCCGTGTTTTACGATATAGACTAAATTTATTGAAATGTTACCTATTGAAGCTTAAATATTCTTATTGGCTAGTTTTATGTTCTATTTTAGTAGTTAAAGATTTCATTGGCCATTAATTATTACACTTATATAATCTTATGGTTTATTATTTTAGAGGCTTATATCATTGCTTATGTCAGATATGTCATCATTTACTTATATCATGGCTTATGTTATCATTTGATTAGCTCATTACTTACATCATCCATTACATATGTATACTTATCCTTATGTATTCATTTACTTTATACATATGTTATATATATACTTATACTTCTAATATACTAGTATGTATACTTGTATACTTATATGTGTACTAATACATAGACCTGTATATACATATGTTTACATACGTATTTTTATATGTATTTTCGTATGCCTAATGTTCCCTCTTAAGAAAACTTCACAAATTTCATATTTTTACACTTCAAGAGCTTATTTAGCAAACTATATGTATGTATAATTAGTATATACCTCTTTTTAGGTTATATACATAAATGATACTTATGTATAAGGGTCATCATACATGATTTATCAAGTGTATTTCTATGTTCACATGCTTAAGTATATATATACATGTGTTCTTCTTCCATTTATTAAGAATTCCTACACTTCTAAGCATAAAAAAATGAAACGTTCTTCCTTCAACAACATAAATGTACATCTCACATAAGCTTCCTACACTAACCTAACATATTCATCTAACTATTAGATAAGATAAAAAATTACATAACAACATACCTTTTGCTTCTCATAATATGTAAGAGAGGTATTAATTTATTTGGTATATAAAAAGTTGTTGAAATATGGAAGTAGATTTAAAAAGTTTGAGAGAAAGGGGGACAAGAGAGTAACGGTTTGAAATAGGGAGAAGAAAAGGGATTTTATGTTGTGCATTTTGTGTTTTATATTGAAGACAAGTGGCGTTTAGGAGGGGGACAAGGGTAGACGGCAACAAGAACGGAAAAGGGGAAAAAATTCAAAAGAAGAGAAGAGAACTCAATAGAAAGTAAGAGAAGATTCTAGTTTGATAATGACCTTTGTTGACTTTTCAACATGTTGACTTAGGCAACCTTTGACTTGGTCAACCTTTGACTTAGTCAACTCTTTGAAACTAAGTGAAATTTGTGTGTACATAATGGGGTAATTAAGGAAAATTAGGAGAAAAATTAAGGAAATGAAAAGAAATAAGGAGTTTATTGAAATGATTAGTAAGAATAGGTAATGAGATCTTCCTCTAAGTGTTTATATCCTATATAAATCATTTGGTAAACTACTTAATGTAATTATCATGAAAAGTATCATTTAGGATATTAATACTTACTACATGTAATATAAGCATAAACTAAACTCTTAACTCTATATAATACTAACCTAGTTATATACTTAGAAGATGAATGTGATCTATGATGTAATATCTTAGTTTCTAAAGGATTACTTTAGTATTATATGTATTTATAAATGAATGAAAGTTATCTTTAATCTTTTATTAATGATTTAGTATAATACTAAGGTTATATTATCAATTAGAGTTTTAGGGTAAATTATGGTAAATTAGTGCTTTTATATTCTTAAAGTTATAGTTTTAGGGTTTTTATCACTTTTGGATGAAATCTTTAGTATTTACATACGTTTAGAGTAGAAAAATTTTATACGCAATTGATTAGTTATTTTAGGGATTTCACCTTCACTAACCTTGTTAACTCTTAGGAATAACTAACACACTTGAGTCTACTTCAGATATTAGGTTGAAAAAATTTAAGAGGTTACAATTACCTTTTTTTTTTTTTTTTTTTTGCAAATGTGAAAGTTGATGTGGCTTTAAATCCACTTTTAATTTTTCTATATATACTTGCAATAAATTTTTTACTACTTAATAGCAGTTTGTAAGTAACATTACCAATATATTGTTTATTTTAGTTATTGATATTTTCTTACATATCAAGATGTGCTCTTAGTTTATGTATCCAAAATAAAAATTTTAATTAATTAATCACCAACTAACTAAATAATACATAAAATAATTTGCTAAAATAAAGATATTCGTATTTTTATTAGCATTAATTTGTAGGACAAAAGATATTGATATTTATATTTGCATTTGTCGATTATTAATTATAATGAAATTGTAGGATATGGTAGTACTCCTTTATCTATGAAGTAGAAGAGAAAATTAGTTAAATGAAAAAGAATATGATATATTAATAGCACTTAAAACATAATAATATTATCAATAATAAATAATTATTACACAAATAGACATCTTTGCACACTTATTTGATGTCTAAAATAAAAGATAATATAAAATTTGATAACATATCAACCTTCACATTTCAAATAAAAATGCAAACCATGCTTATTATAGGGGGGAAGTGCTTGATATTAAAAATTGGGGTGTTTATGCAATTTAGAAAGTTTTTTGGGGTGTTCCATACAATTTACCCATTAAGAAAAAAAGTGTAAGGCCTTGGAACCTATAACATTACAACCCACTATGTTTTAATATTAGGTACTGACACATAAAGGCTTGGAACCTGTCTAAGTACCACAATTAATATGTCAAACCACACATAACACACTAAATAAGATCTATCCTAAGTATACAACATAAGTAGCTCAAGAGTCAAGCTCTACAACATCTACGAACATAAATTAGGTAAGAGAGTCCTTCTTGGCTCCAATGACAACTAGTAACTAACAGTGGTTCTAATACCTTATAAAGTTTAACAAGATCCATATAGAGGTCTTATCACTAACAATGATAATAAACTCATGACCACCATCGACATACATACTAAAGGATCCAAAACTATCTACTCCTCATAGTATAAGTAATCTACATCATCTTCTAGGTCATACACCAAGTCGTAGCTTAGATCATTGAAAGGTTCAACATTCTCTAATGTACCTACATTTGAAAAGAAATCCCTAAAGGGTTAGCTAATGCATAGTACATAGAATACCATGTTAACATCCGCATGTACACACGAAAGAAATCTCAAAAGTAGAAGCAATAGTACTAAATGCATTCACAATCATCTATTATCTTTAATTTTAACTACCCTTCTTCATCTGCAAAATCTTCCCAATAATGTCAGTAAATTCTCATTTATTTCAAATCCTCCTTACCATTGTGTAAAATCCATTAAATTTTGTCTTTAAGGTGTAGGTCAAGCTGCTAGCAATCACTTGTTACTGTATTGATATTCCTATATTTTAACTACTCTAACCACCTTTTTCAAATTCATGGACATCTTTGTTTTGGCTCCAAATATTCTTCCATTTGAGTTCATTGTCTTATGTCCCCTTTAAATTGACTCCACCATAAAATTCCTACCTTTGATGCATCCTTCCACCAGTTAGTTAACCTATTTGCAATTTTCTTTTAAGTCCACCTCTCAAATCAAGATATCTCTCACTAATACTAACTTGCATCTTCAACCTTTCTTTTTATTTATCCTTTCATTTGTTTGATTGTTTCACTATTTGCATCTAACTTTCATAATTTCTTCTTCCATTTACACTTTTACTTTACTTCTCATAACTAAAAAAATTTCCAATAGATCATTCCAGATTTTCCCTACTACAATTGTATTGGTTTACATCAAATCCTATCATGTTAACTTTTAGCTCAATAAATTTTCTAGACTTTATATAATTAAGATTTTTATCTCTAAAGTCTTCCTCTTTTCTTTTCCCTCTCACTTATTCCTCTTCT
The DNA here is from genome assembly GCA_024138015.1 of Lumnitzera littorea. Lineage (NCBI taxonomy): Eukaryota > Viridiplantae > Streptophyta > Magnoliopsida > Myrtales > Combretaceae > Lumnitzera > Lumnitzera littorea. The sequence goes on from JAMXBB010000011.1 coordinate 41,007,271, forward strand.
ACTTCATTTAGCCTCATCTTTCAATATCTTTCATCAATGTTCACAGTTTGATCACCATTCAAAGTTACTAGATTTCTTGATGTTTAAGGTAGTTTTTCTCCTCCAATTGCAAGATTAAAGCTTAGGTAGTTTATTCATCTACTAATAATCTCCCACTAAACTTCCTTAAGAGATTACTCATTGCAAAGGGCTAAAAACTACTATATTATTTATTTGGGCTTAATTCCTTAGGGTAAATGACAGGGTCTAAAGAGTTCAACCTATATTGGGATGATTCAAGAAGATTTGGCTTGGTGGGTACAGAGTAGGGATCATTAGATTAATCCATCTGCTTCTAAACTTTCTTAAGTAGGCTCATTTACCATAAGGAAGGCTATTGACCTTAGACCATTACAAACTCATTACAGCTAATTATGAAATAAGTAAAATTTCATCTCATCCATTGATCACCTAAATGATCTAATGAATGTCATCAAGTCCAAGAACCTATAAATACTCAATCATTCCTTCTCATTTGACACAACTTTAGAGATCAAAGAAACATTGTTCCATTATGAAACCTCTACTCTCTAAGATCAAATGAGCATTCAGGTAAAAAATTATCTCAACTGCTCAAGAACTACAAGGTTGATGTCTTAAGTTCCCAAGGCTCCTTTATCTATTACTTATGCATTTGAGACTCTGGGATTGCTTGTTCCTCCTCCCTACCATTCTTTCTCCAATAATCCCATTAAGTGTCATCTCTACATCACTACTCTAAGGTCATATGTAATACAACACTTGCATAACTAGTACATGAATGCTCCAATCAGAACCCCCTCTTCTACATTTTGGCAACTCCATTAGGGATAGAGAGTGATATCAAGGCTATGGAATCTCCTAGGAAGAAAATGGTTGTTACGAATAATGTTATCTCTTAAGAGTAAGATACCAATGTTCAATCAGTTGAGCAAGACTTACCTCCACTACCTCAAGATACTAATCAAGATAATCCAGTCATTGAGCCTCCTCAAGACACTACGAAGATGATACGAGCTATGCAGAAGGCAACAAAAGCCTTGAATCAATTCATAGCTAAGTTTTCTCACCTCATGATAGGGTTAATTGCCTTTGTTGCAGTGCAACATAGAGTAGCTCCACCAAACTCTACAGTTACTGTACAAATAAGCATTACTCCCTCTACTTAACCAACTACCTTACCACTATTGCATTAGATATACCCTAAGGAGGGCAAGAGTAAACTCCTTTACCACAGCTTATAACTAGACAAAATCTAATATCTGAAATAAAGAATGCAAGAGTCTAGATTGGTGGCTCTTCATCTTATCGAGTTCTTACTTGCATAACTGTTAGTAGATCTACATATCACCTGACCCCAAATCCTACATTTGCAATATCTGCTCCTGTATCTATAGTATTTTCCCAAAGGATTCCTTTATAACAAAGGAAGACTTAGATCAATACATGAAGGAAATCCAGGCTTAGTCGTCCATGGGAGTACAAGACTTAGAGCTTCCTTATCATTCGTGAATTGTTGCAAAACTCTATCTTAAGGACTATGCAAATCTTAAGTTCATGTTGTTCAATAACAAAAAGGACAATGCTAAAGAACACTTGTTGAAATTCATTGAAACCATGGAGCTATATAGGCACGAGGGTGACTTAAAACTAAAAGAATTCTCTTAGTCACTAACCAAGAAGGTATACACCTAGTATGTTATTCTCCCTTCGGGATCAATTGATTTAGGGGGGATTATGTGCAATTTGTTTGTAGAAAAGTTCTTCTCCATATAGGAAAGAGTCACCATCATCGACATGGGAAGAACTAAGAAAAACCCAAAAGAGGACTTGATGGATTATATAAAGCACTTCAGGGGGCACTCCCTAGATATCTAGGAAGTATGTGATGAAAGAGAGTTAGTAAAAATTTGTATCCAAGGGATGTTCTTTGAGTATGTTGTACACTTAGAAAACTTCTCTTTGTGTTCTTTCGCTGCACTCATAGAGAATGCATGAAGAACCAACAATTTTGTTTTAATGCAACTAGGGGAAAGTGGCAAGCTCAACAAAATGATAGCTTTTGTATCCTTAACTCAAGATGAGGACTTCAAAAGCGATAAAAAGCTAAAGAATGATGCATTGAAGAGTTTTATAGAAGTTTGTCCCTTTTCCATGCCTAATGAGCAAAGTGCATGCTATTCTTGACCGTTAGCTAAAAGATGAGGACATCAGGTTGCCGAGAATTGAACACCAACCTACAGCAAATGAAAGAAGAGACAGTATATATTGTCGATATCATAGGAAGGTAGATGACCCCACTAAGGATTGCTGGAGTTTAAAATAGATGTTCCATGAAAGAGTTCAAAGCAGAGAGCTCATCATTGATGATAATGATGTTTAGAAAAACCCATTCCCAACCCATGATGCTTAAATGTTAGTAGATGAGTCCTTTTGATAGTGATAGATGGATTGATAAATCCTTTTGTAAACAAAAGAAAATTTTGCTCTTTGGTAATGAAACTTTAATTACCTCCATGTTCATTTCCCATTAAGACCAGGCAAAACCTTGGCATCTTAGCTTTCATGCTTTAAGCATTACCCTAACATACTAACTTTTACACTTCAAAGCCTAAGTAAAGCCTTAGCAATATAACCTTTGCACTTCAATCGTAAATAATATTAAGCTATCAAGTAATGGAAATTACCCCCTTGACTAATATAAGAGAATTCTTAAGCCTAAGTAATGCCTTGGTATCTCGGTTTCCATGCCTTAAGCCCAAGTAATGCCTTAGCACCTTGGCCTTCACACCTTATCTTAAGTAATCAACTAGCACCTTGACTTTTATGCCTTAAATCCAGGCAACACCCCGGCATTTGGTTTCCATGCCTTAAGCCTAAATACTCCCCTAGCACTTAGCTAAAATGCTTTAAACCCATGTAGTGCCCTAGCAACAACTTCCATCACTATTGCTTTAAAGTACATAATGCTTTCAATTAGGAGTAAAACTTGCTTGTTCTCTTATCCAAGCATTGTTGCTAACTGGTAAGAGCACTCACTCCTAGGTATACGATGGAAGTTAAACTTATATAATGCAAACTAGTAAGAGCATTGCTTCTTAGGCACATTACAAGTCATTGTAGCCAAGTAAGACAATTCTAAGCAGCCGAGTAGTGGGAAATATCTCCTCAACTAATGAAAGAGAATTCTTGATCTTAGGCAATGAATGCCCTTATTGCTTAAACATTATGCTACAAGTGAGAGCTTTTGTTTAGATGTATGAGATAACTTTAGAAACTCCTCAGATCATAAGAATCTAAGTAGCCTTATATTCATGATAACCCTCCGGTAGCTCCTTAGATCATAGAGGCTAAGCAACCTTAAATGCTATAAGCTCAATGACCCATAAGAATGCCATTTATAATGACTTCCATCATTGTTGCAAAGTTAAGGCACTGCCTCCTAAGCACATGATGACTTACACGTGATCAATGACTTCTACTATCAAGAGGCCCTCTAAGGGCATCATGAAAGGAGATGGTGCTACATATTTGTAAAGGCACAAAGTTCCTTCTAATGAAGGAACAATTACTCGAGTTGCTACCTAGTTTCGATGAGACATGTTAGCAATTAGGGGAGGAGGGATATCAATAGGTACAGCGTATTGCTCACCTCCATTCACACTTCAGCAAATAGTATACCGATATAAATACAAATCTCATATCCCTCCCCCTTAACTAATACATTAATGATAAAAGCAATGTTACCCATTTCATGGGGTTCCATTCATTTCTTCAATGCCACCATCATCATCCTCTAAACAAATTGGGCATTCTTCATAATCCACCAAGTTTGGATTACTTCTTTAGCCTCAAGAAGCATTCAAGTACCCCTCTATGTTTAATAGGGAGAGCATGCTCCCCAAAATACGCCATAAAAAGAATCTTATCGTAGAGTTATGTAAGCTATCTTAGTGTTCCACCAAAATCCTTCATGCTTGGAGGATATGATCTACTACTATCATTATAGCTAACGTATAATGAAAATCGCAAGCTTGTACCTAACTATGATTCAAGTCTCATTTCTTCTTTGATCTTCTTAAAAGATATACAAGCTAAGAGGAGAAAGACGATTTCATCTTCTTAGTATGAAGTAGCTCCTAACACCTAATAGGATGTCTGGAAGTCATACTTTGTATAAGAAACCAAAGCAATAGTAATGTTGGTCTACTTAGAGTTGTGCAACTTCAAAAGTTTGACATCTCCTAATGCTAGAGTTTCCCTCTCTACAAAGTAATAAACATGTAGGTTTAAGCATTCCATTAGGAGATGATAGTTTGGTATCCTTCTTTCTCACCCACATGTAGAAGCATTAGTTAAGCAAAAGTAATGATGGCATGAAAGGATCATAGCTTGCCACACTTTCATCTCACTCGTACAAGAATCGTAGTAGAGTAGAAGTAGTGATGGTAGGAAGGATCCTTATCTTCTTTAAGAGAAATCATGTAAACCCCTAAAATTATCAACCTAGCCTTAGTAATAGACTCGACTATGTTAGACCATTTAGGAGTCGACAAGGCTAATGAAAGTGAAAACCCTAAAAGAATTACTTAATCGCGTAAAGAATTTTTCTACCCTAAATGTTCTAAATGCTAAAGATTTTATTCAAAAGTGATAGAAACCCTAAAAATGATTATTTTAAAGACACATGTGCACTAATCCAACATGATATACCCTAAAACCCTAATTGATAGTATAATGCTTATCCTTTTGTCCAATTCACTAGTAAAGGGTTAGAGATGACCCTTAATCATACTTATATGCTTTGAATCCTTAAGTAATCCATTAGAAATTAAGATAATGAGTCATAGATTATATTCACTTCTTAAGTAAGTGATTAAGATAGTTTCACTTAGAGTTAGAGTAATAGTTGAAGATTAGGTTTATGTAGTGAACCTTAATACTTAAATTGGTACTTTTTGCATTTGTTATTCAAAGTAGTTTATCAAATGAGATATATTGGCTATAAAGACCTAAAGTAAGATCTCATTAACAATGTTTACAAATCAATTCATCAAATATTTCATTTCCCCTCATTTCCTTCATTTTTCCTCTAATTTCCCTTAATTACTACATTATGTGCACAAAATTACACATACTTAAGGAATGTTGACTAAAGTAATGCATGTTGACCAAAGTCAAAGAGGTTGACCAAGTCAACATATGTTGACTAAAGTCAACATTTTGAAAAGTCAAAAGTCTTAAGAGATAAGGAAAATATCTTATTAACTTAATGATGGTTTTCTTTTCTTTTCCTTTTGATTTTTCTTTTCCCTTCCCTTTTATTTGTTGCCGTCCACCTCTCATCCTTCTAGACTTCTCCATTTGTTGTCTTCATAATTGAAAACAAAACAAAAGAAACAAAAACAAAAGTCCCCATTTCATGCCGTGAACTCTCCTTCTTCTTTCACTTTCATCCTTTTTCTTTTGTCCCCTTAAACTTCAACACAATTAAAGGTATGTTCTTAACTTGTTTTATGTTACTTTATGTTATTCATTAGTTAGTTAATTAAGTAGATTAGGTAAGTAGTTAGGTGTTTAGTGAAGTCTTGAAGAAAAGAAAACAAAGTCTCCATCTTTAAGTGTAGAAAGTGATGGATCATGAAGGAAATGGAAGAAATACATGTGTATGTACTCTTAGATGTGTATACATAAAGAAATACCAAAGGAATACAAATATATGAACCTTTGTACATAAGTATGTATCATGTACATAACCTAATTTAAGACCATATCTAACTATATATACATATACTATACTAAATACATACATAGAAATGCAAAAGGATGAAAATTGAGAGGATTTTCTTAAGGGAAAATTTGGCATACGAAATTTTAGTATAAAAATACGTATTTAACCGTATAGGTATATGAGTAGAAATACATGTATAAATATGGTATAAGTATATGTAGATGTATAAGTATATGTATGTATAAGGTATATGTACATAAGTATAAGTATAAGGTATATGTACATAAGTATAAGTATAAGACATAAGTATAAAGTAAGAAATAAATATACATAAGACATGTACATGTGACATAAGCATGATGTAATGCTTATGTAATCAAATGATGAGGTAGATGATGACATAGGCATATGAGGACATAAAGAAAAGATGACATAAGCATATGAAGGCATAAAGAAAAGATGATGTAAGCAATGACATAAACATAAGTTTAGAAAATGAGAAAAATAAGAAAATGTAGATAATTAGATACTAAAAGTAGTAAATCATAATACACTTTGTAAACTAGATTATACCTAAATCAGTACATGAATTAGTAATGATAAAGTAAATCCCTTAATTATAAGAATTTAAGGAATAAAGGTTATAAATATAAGTAATAGCAATACTTAAGTATTATAGCTAAAAATTTCTATAAAATTAGTTCATAATATAAAATAGGGGTCTTAACGTCCAAAACAAACATTACTGTATGAATATACGTTCGAAAACGATGAAAAAAGACTATAAATTCATAAATATCAGAAATGAAACGAAAAAGTTATATACGATTGAAAATAAAGTCTAACCGGGTAAAAGTTGATAATAGTCTAAGTAGATTAGGTAATTAAATGTTTAGAAGTATTAGTTAAATTAGTTACTTACTAGACTTATCAAATCGTAATGATCAGGTGACTCTAAGGAGCGTGAGGACCTCCCAATCGACTACTACGATTAGGGCGAATCACCATGGCCGAGTGAGTATTTACCCAATGATTCCATGCTTGTTTTGTGATTGTACATAGTGGACTTAAATATTATTGTTAATTGATGATTGTGTGGGGTTTGGGAAACGCTTGTGTATGCCGGTATGTCTTGAGTTGTGAACTTATCTTAAATATTGATAATGCTATGGTTGTTGCATGGTAGTATAGAAAATGATTGTGTGCACAATTGGATGGTCATAGCATAATTTGAACCTAATTATCCTCGGCCTATAAAAGGAAATTGAGACATGCATTAACATGCATAGCATGGATACTATTCCGGCCGTCACATCACACGGAGGTAAAGAGAGGCCATTCGGGGGTTGATATCATTTATTTATTTGGTTCTGTACGGTGCACTCGTACAAAATGACCTTACCCTGGCCCGCGGGAATACTAGGCGTTGGAGGCGCCAACCGCCTGGCTAAGGGTCGAGTCTAGAGGGCTCCGTTTAGGGGTGAGTGTGGACTGCGGGGGCCCACTCACAATTATACTAGAACTTGGGTTTTTCTGAAAATAAAAGAATTATTTGATATAAGTACGGAACGTGGGGTTCCGTAGTAAAGTAAGTTCTAGTATAATACCCGGATCTGATTGGTGCCGTGTATACTTTAACCCTGACTTCGGAGGGCGTTAAATCTGAGTTACGTATATGAACTAGTTAATTATACGTATTGTTTGGCATTCTGGTTGATCATTCATTCATATGCTTGAATATAATGTATTTATAACTTGCTTGTGGTGTGGCTGAGGGTTTTGCTCACTAAGCTTAGGCTTACACCCCTTTAGACTTTTGTTGCAAGATAGCCTGTTCGTAGAGACAGGACGAGGGATGCCACAGGTTAGCCTGGGGATTTGGGCAAGAGCGAGCTGCTATGTGTACTGAGAGAACAGTTTATGTAGACTTCTACTTATGTACTTTTGTTTATCTTATTATATTAGACCTAGACATACTTAAATGTTGTGTAATATAAGCTTTGTAACTTAAATTTTATATAAATATATTTGTGTAATGATATCAAATGAGTCTGGATGTTCTTTGGAAACTAGTGGTTGTAGAGCCTTGTATATTGTGTGAAGAGTTCTTGATTGGAAGGGTAACCAATCAGGGGTTCTTTGTACAGTATACGGCGTCTGCCACGACTAGGCCGTCCTCAGTTCGTGACAAATCATGTGTTAAGCTTTGTCGTGGTACGATCCACTCATGAACTCCATCCAAGTTATGCCTTCCTGTATAAAAGAAAGGTTGCTCTCTTCTCTTATCACCAAATCATGATATTGATATGATGATATTGTTCCCATAGTCCTACAAAGGTGCACTACACATGGGGCCTTTTAGGGCTTACTCCTCTTGAGGCTTGCTCGCTTAAGGCCCGCTGTACTTAGAGCCTACCAAGACTTGCCATGCTTAAAGCTTGCCTATAGAAAGGTAGTTCCTTGTTAGGGAACTACTCAACCTACTTTGACTCTTAAAGTGAATATTGAGATTGACTAGGGGCATTACTAATCATTAAAATGTGCCTACAAGAATAAGGGAAGAAGTTAGCAAGATAAGAAAGACATGGTATTAGAAAAGAAAAAGGGGAAAAAGAGAATAATTAAAGTGGAAATCCAGATAATGGGAGAAGAGCCACCATACTTTTAGTAGTGTTGAACGTTAAATCTTTTATGATGATATCTCTAGAAACTTTGAATACCTCCATCAAGATGTGAAGGCTCACCATACTTCCATTCCACTTACATGTGGGAACAATATTCAAGTAGAAGTGGTAATAGCATGAAGGACTCTAATCTTCTTTAGAAGAATTATACACTCTAACTTCTTCATAGTATATTCTACCCATGCATCCCATCTAGATGGTGACCTTTTCAAAGATGCAAACTGGCTGCTAGAGAGGGAGATAGCTCCCTCCTCTCATTCCTTAAGCATAACATGGAAGCTCCCTTATGGTATCTCTTGGTTTAACACACAAGGCTTATGCTTGATATATTGGAGCTCACTATTAGTGCAAGGCATTAAGTAGACTTCCCAACACTTGATCTTATCCCCAAAAGGGTCTTCAAACATAGATGTCTATCCAAATGGGCCAATAAGTCTTCCTATCTGACTATTTCTATGCTTCAACTTGGGTTTTTATTCACATCTTTTGTCATTATAGGGCAATATCACTCTATTCTCTAAATGGAGAAACTTAAACTCAACTAGTTGCAAAAGTCGCACCACTATTGCCAATATGAGTCAAATTCGCTAGCAAGCAATAGGAGGACTTTGTACAATTTGAAGAGCTACTATTTCTTATAATAAAAGAAAACAAAAAAAAAATGAAAGCCATGAGAATCAAGGTAAGCAAGTATTTTAGAGTGGAGATGCCACACATGTATGACTAAAAAAAAAATAAAGAAAAAAACAATGCGAAGCAGTTTAAGAATAATAGATGGGTGCAAATATTACTGATATGTGTGTATATATATATATATTTATGCTCCACAAATCCTAGCATTAATTTATTGTGAATTATCAAGAGATATGTGAATAAGATAGCTACATAATGGCATTGAATGTCTAGACATCAACTTGTTGAAGTATTCATGGAAAGGAGATGATAAGCATCCACTGAAGTATAAGCCATGTGATCATCTAGGTTGACTTCAAGTGCACGAATGAGGGATATAAATCTAAGTATCTGATCAAAGCATATTTTCATGAGTCGGTTTGAGATTAATGAAAATTAATGTCACGAAGAGTAGTCCTGATAAAAATCATCATGCCATAGCACAAGTTATAGTTTTTAAGTCAAGCCATAGTTCCAGTATTGAAGAAATCAATGATTTAACTATTTGAAGAAAATATATACCGCATACATATATGTGGAGAACAAAGAGTGTTAAAAGCAATTGGCTTAGCAACAACATGCCAGTTCAACTACAGCAATCTGATTGTTTTCTCACTTGTTGTAGTAACCATTGTAGAAAGGAGAAACATTGCAATGTTTGATGAATTTTATAAAATAACATTCAGCCCCCTATAAAAAAAAAAATCTATTCTTGATTCAATCTCGACATCTTCATTGGTGGCTGCATCGGCATATATTTATAGTCGACATAATGTAGTGCAAGTACCTAGCTTTTGTTATTAACGAATTCGAAGTGACGGGTCTATTCAATAGCACTCGTTTGTCAAAATGATCCTAGTAAAGCAACGCTTATCTTGACATTGAACCATCCAAACTTGTTAGTTAGAGACCAAAGTTTTGATGAACGTAAAGGAGGAGTGGCAGAAAATCAATGGATACATATAACAGTTATATATATATATAGGGGTGAAACGAAAAGATATTGAGATGATTTAAATTTGAAAATTGGTGGATTTGAAAGATACGTTAATATCCTCTCTTTTTTTCTTTTTCAAGTTTATCGAATCATCCATCTCAAATCTCCAAAATATTGTACCATGCATCTCAAAACACTATGGTATAAATCTTCTAAACTCTTCAATATATATCCACTTGTTAAAACTTCATCCATAACATCTTCATTTTTTTTTTCAAAAAAAAAGGAAGATCTATTGATAAATTGGTTTGCTAATATATATATATGGAAATTTGAGATATATTGCGACACTTGATTGAGATATTAATATCCAAAAGGAAAAATAATAAAAGCAATGAGGTATGTAAGCATATTTGGAGAATTTTTGTGTAGCTGTAATATGAAGTTATATCATGTTTTACTTAGTTGAAGAAGAATAGACTTGCAAAATTTTGTTTTAAACCAATATACTAATTTATAAAGTTACCTTACTTCTATTACCTCACAAGAATAAGTTTCGAACTCACAACTTTGGAAAGCAAACCATGGAGCTGTGGCACTAATCTTTTGAGCGGAGATTACATAAAAAATATATATATTGGAAAAGCTCAAAGGAAAGAAAAATAAAAAGGAGGAGGTGTCCAATTAAATAATTTTTTGTGTCAAAAAGTATTTCCCATGAGAGAAATATTTTTTCAAACTTCTATTAGAAGTTGTAGAGGGTTAAATCAACATGATGAATGATTAAAAGATGATTGTGATCTTTATAGTGGTTCACTCATTGTGAATATCCTACAAATACTGGAGAAAAGAAAAGGAAAAGGCCAAATTCACTAAAAGGAAGTATATTTATATGGAATTATTTGGTCAAAGGAAGAATTTATGGTAATCTACTATTTAGAAGTCTCTAGATTAGAGGCCATGCTATTGTGGGGATTCAATATATTGACATCATAATTCATCATATTTAAGTAGACATAAGCTCTCTTGGTTTTGGAGGTCATACACAATTGTCATGGTCGATAAGAATTCATCATGGGTGATTATGGGGACACTACAATCAGCTTAAGTGATGCTTTGAAATATATATATATATATATGTATGTATGTATGTATATATGTATGTATGTATGTATGTTATGGAAGGGAGATAATAAAGCCATGGAAAGGTGGTTGTCTACTAAGGAAGATCTATTTCGTGCACATATTGCCTTTGTAATACCCCAATTTTTTTCAGTTAGTTCAATAACCTTAGGATCAGGGCTCTTAAATTTGAGATACTAGGCTATGTTATCCGTTTTATTTCAAACTTTACAAGAAGGTCAGAAAAATTAAATGAAGTAATTCAAGTAAAGTCAATTTCTCAAAATAAGCTATATAAAAATAGTAATTTGAGGAAAATGTCAATTTATCGATAAAGCTTATAATTATCGAAAATGTAAAATTCGAACTTTTAAATATAGTGAGATATCAAAGATAAGTTATTTAACTTCTTAAAATAATAAATGAAGTTGAATTATATGTAATATACATGTATTAACATAGAATATGTATTATATGTATTAAATACATATATATATAATAATAAATTATTATTAAAATAAGGTAAATTAATATAAAATAATGGAAAATTAATTTAAAAACATGAAAAGATAAGTCATACAATGATGTGATAGCCTAGGATCAATTAGAATTGATGAGTCAAAAAGTAAAATACAAGAAATTGATACCTTATGCTTTGAAAAATAAAAAAAATAACATGTGTATGCCACATGTCTAATTTTTATTAATTCTAATCCATTTGGAAATTATAAATAGGCCACAGAAACTTCATAAACAACATTTTCAACGTTTGAAAATACAAGAAAATCACTCAAGAAACTTTAAAAAAAATTAGAGAAAAATAAGAAAATTACAATAAAAACAAAGCACAAATCTAGTCTGAACTAGTGCAAAGGGTTGTAAGAGTTTTGTGGTGGTGACCATTTGGGGTCAAAGAAGGGACTACTACAGGAGGTGTTCTTATAAGGTTGAATCGCCGATTTAAGTGAACCAAATTTTCAATTGAAACTTTGTAAATTTTCTAAAAATTGCAAATGATATGATTTAATTATGAATTTGGTTTTTCAGAGTTATTTTATGTGTAGATTAATGTGGTAATTTTATTTTAGTTAAATAATTGGTGGAAATATAGGTTGCTCAAGAAATAGCTCTATTTGGACAAAAATTAGATTAAATTTTAGAAATATTAAATAATATCCTTTCAAGTTGAAATTTTGTACGTAATATACTTAAAATATGTATTTAATTATAGTAACAAAAATTTTTGAAAATAAGCAAGTCTACTATTTATTGTAATTATTTTGGATAAAATTAGCAATTTTGCTATTTTATTGAATTAATTAGTTTTTGATAAAATCAATATATGAACCTTGTGTATTTTGATTTCTAGAAGTTTATAATGATATTTGGAATACTTATTTTTTATCTCACATGTAAATTTATTTATTTTTCTTTATTTTTCCTAATTTCAAGCTAAAACCGCTATTTTTATAAAAATAGATAATAATTAGTTTAATGTAATTCATGGTCAATAATTAAACCACATATTTTTGTGAGTCTATAGGATTTTTTGTGAAATCAATTGAGCTAATATACTTTTCATTGTGTATTTTCCTAATAAATACCTATATATTGGCTTGTATGTAATACGGTAATTAGTACTATTAAAATGCTTGTCAAATTCACATAAAATGAACATATTAGGGTATATTAAGGGTTGTTGGAAAAGTTTGGAAAATATAATTTTTAGAGTTTTTAGTTCAGTACTAAAGCTTATTTGGGTTAATTACAGAGTTATGGTAACGTACAGTCGAGTCGTAGCAAAAAAATGCTATGTTTGGATTTTGACAATATTAATAGGCTTGATTTTTTAGATATCCTAAGAGTACTTAAAATAACGATCATGACGATATAAAGTTTATTGAAATCAGATAGGAAATGAGTCACATATGGTTAAATGAAGTTTAAAGACAAGGTAAGGAAAGTTTATGAGAATTTGGATTCAATTGGTATTTGACTTGGAAACTATGTTTACATTTTCTTAGGTGCAATAAGTAAGAAAGGACTACGTAGTGAAGTTTAGGATTTTGCGCTATTACTAAGCCTAGGTAAGTGGATCAAACCCATGCTTGGAGTAGATATATTGTTACTCATAATATTGCGTACTGTTTGATACTATATTGAGTAGATGTGGCTGTATTTTAGGGATGAGACTGATATACTTCTATAGTGAATAGTGATGATGTGGTGATTTTGAATGATGGTAACTCTATCTCGGTTATATTATTATGCTACTATGTTAGGTGTTGATTTGTGCTTACGAATGATTATGCTAACCATGGAGGTTAAGTGATTGTTAACTTATTCTTCCGAGTGTTCACCTAAGTAAACCCCAAGTGAGATACTAAAATTCTACTAGAGAGAGTTTGAAAACTAGAATCAGATCACTAGGTTGAATAAAATTGAAAGACTAGTTATGCTAAGTGATATACTTGAGTTATTATTACATATCATGGCATGGCATGGCATAAAAAGGACTTACAGCTCAGAACTTTTAAAATGAAGCTTCCTAGTGATCATGGAAAAAGCATGGCTTTATGAACTTAGTTTTTGGAATCATATAGATTGCATTGCCCAAACATTGTGATTATTTTGATAATTAGATTTGGTAAACTATAGTATGTGGTCTAATTTAGCATTGTTGCCTCTTTGATCTGGTAAACTATAGTGTGTAGTCTAATTTTGTAAAGCAAAGTTAAGGGTCCTTCTCCCAAACAACTCCTTATTGCCCTTTTTAATATTGGTAAACTATAGTGTATAGTCTAATTTGGTGGGGTCCTACTCCTAAGTAGCTCTTTGTTGCCCATAGGTTCTTGAATGTTGTATCCAAATGCCCGGCTATGTTGACTAACTGGATGAAAATTGGAAGGCATAGGATATTAATATTGATGCATGCTACTTGCATGAGCGTAACATGTTGCATAACTAGCAATAAATGCCTAGTTAGGCAAATGCATATGTGAAGTTGGACTTATGGATTGTGGTTAAAATGTTTCAGTTGTGATATGCAATATTGTCCATCATATTGTCTATATTGTGTTTTTTGTTATTCGCTCTCACTTAACTTCAGTAGCTGAGGGGATAAAATGTTCTATCCTCAAGTTAACAGTGTTATAAAGGGCCTAAAATTAAAGGGGAATATATACTAAGAGTGTGAGTCGAAGTCAGCAACTTTTGTATGAAATCTATACTAAGTAGGGAATCCTACTATTGTGAAGAAGACAAAAGACAGAGCCGGTTTATGTTTTGATGTAAATATTATGTTGTATGCATAAGTTTTGACTGAATATTTAGTTAAACTACGATGTAGTAGTACCTTTATCATGTAAACAAGGTTGTCTTTTGATGAATGATCCCATATGTGATGGTGTATTCCGTGCTAAGCTGGGAAGTGATAGCCTTAGAGGCAATGTCAACTCCAATAAGCCTAAAGCGATACGCGCAATTAGATAATGTTACAAAATCGTGCATAAGAATATGTAATAAATAAATTTATTACACTGACATTAGGATCACATGCTTTGATCCATTAGTGATATGAAGTTTTCAACTCTAGGGCGCCCTTGGCAATAGTATAGCTACGTCATAGCACTTATTGCCCATTGGGATCACTTAGCTATTTAAAGTAGGTAATTAATGCCCAAAATACTTGGAAACCGTCCAAGAATTTTAGTCAAGGGATAAAATGTAAAGGGTTAAAAAATTACTATATTATTTATTTGGGCTTGACTTCTTGGGCTAGGTGATAAAGTTTAGGAAGTTCAGTCTATATTGGGATGATTTAGGGAGATTTGGCTTCGTGGGCTTGGAATAGGGATTTTTGGACCAATCTGTTCACCTCTAACCTTTCCTAAGTAAGCTCATGCACCATAAGGGAGGCTACTAACCTTGGGTCTTTGCAAGCTCATTCCATATAATTATGGAATAAGTAAAATTCCATCTTTTCCATCAATCACCTAGATGATCCAATAGATGTCATCAAGTCCAATAGCTTATAAATACTCAACCATTCTTCCTCATTTCACATAACTCAAGAGATTACAGAAATGATTTTAAGATCAAACAAGCATTCAGGCAAAGAATGATCTCAGCTACTCAAGAACTACAAGGTTAATTTCTTAGGTTCCCTAAGCTCCCTTATTTGTCACTTATGCATTCAAGACTCCAGGATTGCTTATTCCTCCTTCTTATCATTTTCTCTCCAATAATCCCATTAAGTGTCTTCTCTACGTCACTACTTTAAGATTACGTGTAACACAATACTTACATGACTAGCACGTAACCACTCTAGTCAGTTACCCCACATATACACTCATTTCCATGCTTTTATTACTGCTGCTATACTCTATTGAAAGAAGGAAAATATTTTTACTTAAAAGCTCAAAGTATTCATTTCTTTACTTGCCTTAAGCTTACTACTTCTAATCAAAAGGAGAGGTGCTTACTATTGCCATTGTTACATTTACATTATCATTATCTTATTGATTATGTTGTATCAATTTAGTTATTAAATTTGCATATTATTGCTTGTCAAATTACTGTCCTTGCTTTTGTACCTTTTAAGGTCTGATGCAAATTTTAAACCATTTGCAACTTCATTTGGTTCCATCAGATTTTGTTAACCTTCATCATTGCTATTTCTTGCAACAAATATTGTAGCCATGTAGTTTGCTCGCCTCAAGACTTTGTTATATGTAATTAATCATTTAATACTTGTCAATTGAATACTTCTTTACACTCATTCTAAGATTAAGTTTGTTTGTCATTTTATATATATTTATTACTTTTTAATTATTGATAAGGAATTTATAGCTCATACATCTCGATACATGTAGATATAATAATGAGACAATGTGTATCAACACAAGACTGAATTTGACTAAGACAAGACTAACAGTAGTTTCAACACATAGGTCTATGAAGTCTAACATGATCCATACAAATGTCTTATCAATAACAATAGTAACAAACTTATAAAAACCAGTAAAATATATAATAAGGAATTATAAACCATCTACTCCTTATAGTATATGTAATCTACCTCGTCTTCTAGGTGTATATCCGGTATTAGCCTACATCATCATAAGGATCAATACTGCTTAATGTACCTGCATATGAAAAACAAATCCCAAAGTGTGAGCTAATACTAAGTAAGTGGAACACCACACCGACATGTACATGTGTTGATAGTTGAATTTCACCCTAAAATATTACTTGGCCATTTGGCTAACAAGAAATTGACTAATTCCAATCTCGACTTATGCCAACTAAGGCTTAGTCCACTTGATGGGCCTTAGAGCCCAACCTATTAATATGTTTGGTTTGAACTTAGGAAAACTGCGTGAATGGTTAGGATTTGGTATAATCTCACTACATAATTGCCCATTATTCCTACATTTTAGGCATGTGCTTAATTACAAGAACTCCACATAGCCTACTACTAATGATTAACTGTTGTTTTAGACACTCGATGTTCACTTATAAATACGAAGAGAATGCATTATCAGAACTCTCTTACAAACTACAAACTTTGTGCTTATTCATTTGTCTCTCTAAAAAACAATTACTGACTTTGGCATCGAAGTAACTGCATTGGACTAGCCCCGGTTCCACTTAACCTTTATTTATGCATTTATAGGAACACAATTTTACCTAAAATCACTTGAAACATTTGGCGCCGTCTGTTTTTAATTACACACCTACATGGAAAACGAGACTGATGAAGAGAACAAGTGGTAGTTCTTCGCCCCATCACCAAACAGGGGGAAGTAGGCGTACTAACAAACATCACTTTGCTAAGTTAAAGCAGCTTTGTCTCAACTTAGCCAAAGAAAACCAAGAACTCAACAAAAAGCGTGATGAAATCCTTAACTTGCTCTATAAAAATGTCCACCCAAATCAAAACCAAGAACATGACAATAACAATGTCAAAAATAGTGGTGATTCAATCTATTCTCTTGAAATATTGAGAAAGCAAGCTAATGTTACACTTGGAACTTCAGCCCTTGCTCTTAAGAAAAGTAACAAAGGAAAGTAACCACAGTAAATGCACCATGCGGGATATTCACATGTTAGCACCCCTGTTCGAGGAGTAAATATTTCCAAATAAAGAAGAGTTCATTTGTCCCTGAAATTTTGAATGAGGTAATACTATGGTATATCAAGCTGCCACAATTTGAGACTTATGATGGAATAAGAGACCTTAAAGATCATCTTGAATATTACCACACCTTAGCAAAGCTACACAGCTTAAGTGATGCCATGGCATGCTAAGCTTTTGCCTCAACATTGAGAAATGTGGTTAGTAAATGGTTTAAACATCTAAAGTTGAACACAATCTCGTGTTTCGAAGATTTGGCAAAAGTGTTCCTACAATGCCTTCTTATAAGTAAGCTTCTAATTAAGGATTCCTCTCTCCTTAACACCATAAAGCAAAGATTAGACGAATCTATCAAGGACTGTTTGGCCAAATTCATGGTCGAGATGGTCTAGATTCCTAAGTAGATTCCAAAGCTAGACATGAGTGTTATTCTCAACGCAGTTATTGATGGAGTTAAACCTTACAGAGACTTTTTCAAGCCTTTGGCCAAAAACAAGCTAAAAACTTTCACTAAGTTTTAGGCTAAAGCCATGCCTCACATCCATCAGGAAGACAAAATTAAAGCTCACTAAGAGGTTGATCAAAGTAGAGGAGACTGAAAAAGCGATAAGAAGAAGAGTGCAAAAGATCAACTCGAAACAAATGATGATTAGTTCTCTGATGGATATGATGCTAAGAAAAAGAGGCCACAAATCCTTACATTTTTTGTTCATATGACACCCAATCATCCAATCGCAAACATATTAATGGAAGTATGCAGTCATAGGGGCGTATTGCAATGGCAAAAAAGGATGAGAGGAAATCCTTTATGATGAAATTCTAATAAATACTATGATTTCCATCGTGATAAAGGCCATAATACTGATGAATGTTTCCAACTCAAGAATGCAGTCGAGGATACAATCCAACGAAGGTATTTGAGCAAGTTTCTCATACATGATACCAAGAATATTAAGCAACCAACATAAATGAGATGTGAAGAGCAAGAGAATGTCTTACAGCTTTCTCAGGCTGGGAAAGATGCAATAGATGGAAGCAATAGTAGAGCACCAATTGGTATAGTAAATACTATTGCCAATAGACCTTCTATCTTAGGCTAGTCAAGCTCTTTAGGTACAACTAATGCCGTACATTATGTTTGTAATTTGTAGGGCAAGAAGGTCAAGGTCAACAATTCAATTTCTTTCATAGAAGAAGATTTCAAAGTCGTTTAAAGGCCCTACGACAATGTACTCATAATTAGTATGAGAATTACCAACTTTGAGTTCAAAGAGATTCTTCTTGACACTAGAAGTTCAATAGGTCAACAATTCAATTTCTTTCACGGAAGAGGATTTTGAGGGTGTTCAAAGGCCCTACAACGATGCACTCATAAATAGTGCAAGAATTACCAACTTTGAGTTCAAAGAGATTCTTCTTGACACTGGAAGTTCAGTAGATATTATTTTTCAACATGCTTTTGATCAGATGAGGCCAAAAATCAAAGCACAACTGAGATCTTATGACTATGATTTATATGCTTTTAATAATCTACTCGTTCAGGTCAGCAAAGTAATTTCTCTCCCAATCCAGATCGGAGATGATGAGTACATTGCAAAAGATAAGGTGGATTTCCTTGTTGTCAAGTGTTGGTCCCTATATAATACAATCATGGGTCGACTATGTCAATATTTATTCGGCATGGTCCCATCTACTACACATCTCAAGGCCAAATTTCCTACTCCTACTGGAGTTAGTATATGTAAAGTGGACCAATAGTTAGTAAGATCCTTGTATATAAGGGCACTATGCTACAAAGAATTTTTTCAAATTGAAACTTATCCGAAACAAAAATCAATCGGCATAGAGAATGCTGAAGAAGAGATAGAAGAAATCCTACTAAGAAATGATTCGGGGAGGACTACAAAGATGAGGAAACTTTGTCGATAGACATCTATTAAAGTTTGATAAACTTTTTACAAGACAATGCCGATGTGTTTGCATGGTCTCCCTCCAATTTTTTGGGCATCCCTAGAGATGTTATAATACACAAACTTCAAATTGATTCCAATGTGAAGGTAATTCAATAGAGGAAAAGGCATTTATCTCCTAAACAACAGGTAGACATAGAAGAAGAAGTACAAAAGTTGCTAAAGGTAAGGTTCATTAGGGAAGAACCTGATCTAACTTGGCTAGTCAATTGTGTGCTAGTCAAGAAGTCCAACGATAAGTGGCGTATGTGCATAAACTTCACAAATTTGAATCAAGCTTGTCCTAAAGATTGCTTTCCCTTACTAAGAATAGATTAGATGGTTGACTCAACTACCACACATGCCTTACTCTCTTTTATGGATGCATTTTCTAGCTACAACCAAATCAAAATAGATGAGGAAGTAAGGTTCATATGTCCTTTATCACCAACTTTGGGACATACTATTATACAGTTATGCCTTTTGGGCTCGAAAATGCCAATACAACCTATCAACAGCTTGTCACCAAGATGCTTAAGCCTCATATTCATCGTATGTCGAAGTATATGTCAACTATATGATAGTGAAAAGCACAACAGAAAATCGGTATCTTACCAATCTTAGGAAGACATTTAGCACTCTAAGGAGGTACAATATGAAGCTAAACTCACAAAAATGTGTTTTTGGTGCTACTGTAGGAAATTTTTAGGTTATATGATCACTCAACGTGGCATTAAAGTAAACCCAAGGAAGATTGATGCTATTTGGAACACAAAGTCTCCTTGTATAATTAAGGAAGTCCAGGAGCTAACTAGATAGATAGTCGCCTTAAACAAATTTATGTCGAAAAGTACTAAGAGATATGCGGAGTTTTTAAAATCTTAAAGAATTGAAAAAGATTTTCGGTGGACAAACGAGTGTGAAAGAGCATTCAATGAGATGAAGGAGTTTCTTGCATCACCACTAATACTTTCGACGCCATTTTTGGAAGAAAATTTGTATCTGTATCTATCAGTCAATAGCCGAGCACTTTCCTCTAACTTGGTTTGAATATAAGGCAAAGGGCATCAGCCTATTTATTATGTAAGCCATGTTTTACAAGGGCTAAACTACAAATATACAAAAATTGAGAAATTTGTATTGGCAATAGTTTTCTTGGCAGGAAGGTAAAGCCATACCTTAAGGCACATCAAATTGTTGTCTTTACTAACCAACCTTTGCAGCAAGCTTTACAACAACCAAGCTCCTCGGGGAGGATGATGAAGTATTCTCTAGAGATAAGTGCCTATAGTGTACAAAACAAACCCCGAATGGTATTGAAAGCTCAAGTATTGGTAGATTTTGTGGCTAAATTCTCTAGTGAAGAGGACAACATAGAGATGGCTAAGAAACCAATCTGGAATCTATATGTCGATGGCTCATCTACTAAAGAAGGATACGGTACAAGTCTCATTCTACAAGGACTCCATAATGTGAAAGTTAATTACGCTTTGAAGTTTAAATTTCCAGCCAGCAACAATAAAGATGAGTACGAAGCCTTAATAGTTGGACTCAAATTGGTGAAGGAAATTGGCATCGAGAAAGTTCAAGTTTTTTCTGATTCACTACTCATTGTGAATCAAGTCAAAAGAAGTTATGCAGCAAAAGAAGAAGTAATGAGCAAGTACTTATTGATAATATAAATGCTCAAGGAAGAGTTTCAATCTTTTTGAATTGAAAAAATACTAAGAAGTAAAAACATTGCTGCCGACAAGTTATCAAAGTTGGCCAATATAGCAGTCCTCAATTTAAATGACAAGATCTTTATTGTCTCCCCAATAAAAGCTTATGAACTGTAGACCAAAGCTATAAGTTGGCTCCTTGTCTAAAGAAGAAGTCTTGGATGGACCCAATCATAGACTATTTGAAGGATGGTGTTCTTTCTGATAATAGAAAAGATTTTGGAATGTTGATTTATCAACTTGTGAATTATACGATGATAGACAACTGATTGTACAAATATGGCATTTCCCAACCTTACCTTTGTTACCTCCTACTGAAGGATGTAAAATGAATGCTATCTAAATTACAAGGTAATTACCACAACAACCAAGTGAAGGGTCAAACCCTATATATCCGCGTATTGCAACTTAGCTATTATTAGTTAACTATAAAGGAAGATGCGAGATTCTCTGTTCAGCAATGTCCATAATGCCAAAAACATGAGGTACGAAGCTATGCACCTTCTATTGAACTGTACATCCTTACCAGTCCTTAGCCCTTTGCCTAGTGGGGATTAGACATACTTGAACTATTTCCAAAGTCTACAGCCTAGTGGCAATTTGTCATTGTTGATGTGGATTATTTTACAAAGTGGGCAGGGGCCGAAGTAGTGGCTAGAATCACTAAACAAAAGGTTAAAGCTTTTGTTTTCAACTCCATTGTATTGAGATTTGGAGTTTCATTTATGATAATCACTGATAACGGACCACGGTTTGATAATGATAAGTTCTGAATATTTTGTGAGAAATACGATATTTTTTTGAATTATACATTAGTGGCTCATCTTCAGACTAATGGGCAAATGGAAGCCATTAATAAGACCATCTTACATAGTCTGAAGAGGAAAGTTGACCAAGTCAAGGGGAGAAAAGTTTAAGAATTACTGAGTGTTTTATGGGGGTATAGGACTATCTGTAGAACTTTAACAAGTGAAACACCCTTCAAACTAGCATATGGGTCGAAAGATGTATTGCCGATTGAATTGGATCTGCCCAATCTTCATACGTAGAACTTTAACATAATGATCAATCAAGTTAGTCTTACAGCCAATTTAGATACGATCGAGGAGATAAGAGGTGTTGCAAGGACGAGAGTTATTGCATATCAGTACAAAGTAGCCAGATATTACAATCAAAAGGTGAAACATAAGGTATTTCAGCATGAAGATCTGGTTTGTAGAAAATTAGAGGCAACTGACATGCAAGATAATTAAGAGAAGCTCGACAAGAATTGGGATGATCCTGTTGGGATTTGGGAAGTCGTAGGCAAGGGGCCTTATCGACTAGAAAGGTTGGATAGGACAATCATCCCTCGTGCATGGAATGTCAAGAATTTAAAGCTTTACTTTGCTTAATTCATTTGATGTTATGGTTTGTTTCTATTCTAAACATTGTAAGATGATGGCCTACGTCTTGTTTCAACTATGAATATTCATTTCAAGTTTATGAGTATCATTACTTCCCCTCATTTTCGTTCCCAATCAATGCATGATTAACATATTAATAAAGTTCTAGCTATATAATAAACGAACTAATATTTAATGTGTTCATCCCTATAATGGTTAACGAGCTTAATTATTGATAAGTAACGTCATTTCTTATTTAAAAGTATGCCTAGAAGTTGGAGAACAAGCTCTACTATGCCTTTTAACAAGTAGTCTTATGGCTTGAAAAAAAAAACCACATTATTTCACGTCTTATGAGACTAATGAATGTCATGTCTTTGAAAAGACATCTATTATGCGTGTAAAATAAAACATACCGAAAACTAATAACTTGTACATAAAATGAAACGTGCTAGAAACAAAGGGTTTAAAGGCTAAATATCACATTACAATAAATGGTCAGCATCTCGACTATATTTAGTCCATACAACATGTACAAAATAAAGACAAATTAATAAATAATCTCAAGAATCCTGAACGTTCTTGTTTTGTTATTGGGCAGAAGTATTGTCTTGATCAGAAGAAGACAAGACCCTCTTAGAGCTTGTCTCTTTTTTGGTATTGGGGGTTTTGGAGCAGGTGAATGTGTCTTTACGCGTGTAAGGGGTCTCCTTAGATGATCGTTCCTTGTCATTGATAGGAGCTTCAACAATATGTTCATCATTGTCACCTTACCTTTGACCCTTAGTCTCTACTTCTTCGTTGGTGATATTAGCATCATTATCATCGACATCAGCAAAGTCCATAAATGAAAGGTCATAGTTAGGGTAAACTTTTAAAATCTCCTTTCTCACCTATTAGACCCCCTGTAGAAGCTTCTTCTTAAGCAATCTCTCATACTACCAATTGGGAGTCACAATTTCTAATGCCTCCTCCACTAAGGGCTTCTTTTTCACTGCTTCCTCAAATTTAGCAACACAAGATTCTAACTTGGAGCCATTTATCTCTAAGTCCTTTATTTACGTCCTTAGCCCATCCTCATTGTCACTCATTGACGCGATTGTTTGACTTAACCCCCAATACTCCTCTTGCTTCTTGTGAAGCTCCTCCTTTAGGTCCTCAATCTCTTGATATTACTCTTCGCTCTTGGCCTCGAAGCTTGAGATTTTACAGCCACCAATGAATGTACTAGCTTCTTAGCAGAAAGTTTTTCTTGAAGTTTCCTAACCTCCATCTTGGCCTTGATTCTCACACTCCCAGCCACAATAGTTTAAGCCTTTGAGAAGTTATATGCCTCCTCAACCTTTTACAATAAATTAACAAAGATGAATAAGTCATTTGCTTCTTAGCAAAGCAGCAACATACAAATATTACTTTCTTCATTTCTTTGTCGATCTCAACTAAAGCTATCAAAATGTGGCTACTAATCTGCATGTAGACAAGATTATGTCAACAACAAAACATGAGTTGTAAGTGAAAAGGTGATTGGTACATACATAATACAACTTAGCAACAATATGCCCTTTATTACAACTGCTCACTCTGTCAACATCTTTCTTTGTGATCTCCCAATCCCTAAGGAGAATGACTCCATCCATTGGGGCTAGGGATTTCATCTTATCACCTAAGGTTAAGTCAATGTACAAGATATTATGGCTTTAACATGGCATGAAGTACTCATCCACCCCATGTTTAGGAATGAACTCAACACTACTAATGCCAAGAGCCTTATTCCTTAGAGCCTCCTTCATCCTCTCATCTAAGGCTTTGAATTTCTTAGACGAAGGTTCACCGGCAAGCTCTTTTCCGCTTCTTTTTGTGGTACATGGCTCATTGTTTGCTTAGCTTAATGGGCCTTCCGCCATCTCTAAAGGAATGACCATAGTGCTATTATTATCATTGATCTCTTGCTAGGATTCATTTGGCACTTCCTCTTAAGGGGTGTTTTCTAAGGAAGGTATCACTTCAAGTTGTATTGCCCTAACAACTCTAGTCTATTCAGTCCCTTAACTCTTATCGATAAGATAAGTCACCTTTTTTTGGCAACAACAGCCTACTTTATGGTTTTCTCTTGGATGACCTTTTTCGACTTAAGTGGCCAAGTGATAGGTGCTTTGATGCTTGCACATTTATTAAGCTTCAACTTCTTTGCCTTTACTTGGGCTAGTAATTTGGCAGGATCTACATCATCTACACCCATATCTACAATAAAGGATAAGAATATTAAAAATGGGAAAGAGAGAAAAATCAAGAACTTACAAGATTCGCACCAAGTAAAGTTAAAAGGAAACTATTCTCCCCCCAAGTCACAAGAACGGCTTTCCTCTTGTAGCTCTACTCAATACAGCAATTGTTCTAACACCTACCTTCTTTTTTAGAAAAGACTAGATCCCCATTCTCATATCTTTTTATTATCCTTTCGGTATCCTAAAAAAACATTTTATTATTTCCTCTTTCTTAGATATCCTTGGTTACAGCAGCATCATTCGGCATCAAGTCAATGTCTTTAGTATAGGTGGTCTTAGTCCATCGGGTCAAAAAATCCAAATCTTCATTCAATATGATAGACCCAAATTTGTCTCGCCACTTATGGATTTTAGACTCCAACTCATCCTTAAATTTTTTACCATGCCAAGCAGTTGTGAAATACCAATTGTTGAGTTGCCTCCTTCTTGTGAAAAAGTATCTAAACAACTGGGGTATAGTCCTAACCTCAACCTCTTCATAAATTATCTTGAATGTTATAAGAAGTCTATAAGTATTCGGTGAAAACTTACTCGATGCAACTCAGAAATAATTAAAGAATTGTTTGATAAAAGTAGAAAATGGAAAGCGCAATCCAAAATCAAGGTATTTTAGATTTATATATAAAACTTACGGTCCCTCGAAAAACATACCCTCTCATCTACCCTTGGCCTGCGCATATTCCATGCCTTAAGAAGATCTTGCCAATATTTATTATACTTCAAGACGAGTATCTTAATAGCACCACTCACCAGTCCATTCAAAGAATTACTATATTAAACAAGCTTATTATACAAATACCTAGCTATGGATCTTCCTTCCCTATCATTTAGTTATCCACTAAAAGAGCATTGCTACAAGCGAGTTTAACCCATCACTCTGTTGTGCCATTTCTTGAACTACTTAAAGAACATGCTGAATTGTTCCTTTTTTAAGGGGAGAAGTAGCCTCAGACTCAGTTGCCTCAAAATCTGAATGTACAAGTTGACAAATGATGCTTTAAACCATACCTAATTGAAGCTATACAAGAGAATCGTAAACTAGATGAAAATTTGGAAGATGAGATATCAAAAGAAAATGAGAACTTTAAAAGTAGATGTGGATGAGATTAAAGCAAAGAAATCTTTTATCTATATGAAAAATTCTTTATATATGAACGGTTTCTCTTCGTAACCCTAACATGCTTTCGATGGGAATGCGATTCTAATTAGACGGTCAAGTATGGATTAATGATACGTGTTACGAGTCAAAAATCTAACGATTATCATATTACTGACAGTTATTAGCCCTTGCAGTGTAATGATGGCTAAGATGACAATTGTCATGCCTGCTACTACAGAAGAGTAAATGGGCAAGAAAATTAAAAGGCTACAACCTTTCACTTAGGATATGATTTGTCGCATTTCAAAATTAAAATCAAACCTTCCCACATCACTCGACATTTGGAAAATCCATTTCATCCAACCGCCCAAACTAAGCATTAAGCTTTATTTACTCCTGTTGATAATCATATTTTACCTAAAAATATTATTCGGTCATTTAGATGACAAGAAAGCGACTAATTCCATTCTTAGCTGATGCCGACTAAGGCTTAGTCCACTTGTTGAGCCTTAGAGCCTAGCCTGTTAATATGTCCAGTTTGAACAAAAGAAAGTGGTGCGAACAATTATGATTTGGTATAATCTCATTACATAACTGTCCACTATTCCTATATTTTAAGCATGTGCTTTATTATAAGATTTTCACATGGCCTACTACCAATGATTAATTGTTGCATTAGACACCCGGTATTCGCCTATTAATAAGAAGAGAAAGTATCGTAAGAACTCTCTTACGACCTACAAACTTTATGCTTATTCATTTGTCTCTCTAAAAAACAACTAATGACTTAAGCATCGAACTAGCTATACCGGACTAACTTCGGTTCTACTTAGCCTTTATTTATGCATTTGCAGAACAAAATTCTACCTAAAATAACTCGACAACAACATGAACATACAAAAGTAATCTTATGGGTAGAAGTAATAACATCAATGCACATGCAATCATTTATTGTATTTAATTTTAAGTTAGATAAATAATGTAACTTTAGCACTCCAAAACTTATGGTAACTCATAACCTTAAATCATACATAAATATATAGTACAATAATTATATGGTGGTGGGTACTGCTAATGCTTTGGAGTGCAATCAACAACCAAAAATCTACCAAAATCCTTTCTAGGTGCAACTCCTTATGAAATACCATCACATAAGGATCATCAAGACATTACCCGAGATCATCAGTACTCTCCATCCCTTAAGCCCAGCCGTGCATATATAACATGCCAATTATTAAGCCAAATATGATCTTGTTCATTATTTTACTAGCCTACACACACAAGCAGTAAACAAAGTATCTGCATACCTGGATTAGTAAGCTCAAAAGGTACTTGATAACCACTAAATTTTAAAGAAGAGAACATGGTATATCAAATATTAATAACCACCCTGTAGTGATGATGTCCCTCCTAAGTTGTGTCTTATATTTAAGTTGGATGGTAAATCCTAAGTCAACTTGATTGTAATTCCTCTAATCCCCCTTAAGTTATTTTATTATGTACAACTTTCCATTTTAATTTAATTTGGATAAAAAAAAATGAATTTGGTTTGTGTGAAATTTAACAAAAAAAGGTTTTGGTGGATGGTACACAAGGACAATAAGCCGTATTAAAGGTTGTGTATTAACCTTTTCCTCAATTTTCCACTTGGCATGGCCATGTTGAGCTCATATTGATTAGTACATCCATCAATACACCTATATCGATGGTCATGTATCTTTCTAGTCTCAATTTGCTCACTCAATAAGGTTATATTATGGTTTATTGTTACTGTATACAACAACATGCCCATCTCGGTGGCCACATACCTCACTAGACTTAGAAATTTAAAGAAACTTCTCTATTTCAAAACCCAAAACCAACATCAACAAATCCACTTAACAGAAAACAATCGAAGAACTTCTTCTCCTAACTTTCAAACCACTCAAATAGAATTTTTCTTGGACTAACACATTCATAAACAATCGTTTCTCACTTTCTTAAACCATTAACATCTTAAACGACTAACAATATTGCATCATAGTATAAATCTTGAATACTTACGTGGTTCTTTGAACTTTCTTGAACAAATTTTTATACTTTGATACGTTTCCACTACCACCATGATTACTTGCCTCTAAAATCAATGTTCTCTCCTACTATTTCCATCCAACACTTGTGTTCATTGTTTTCCATCATAACATGTTTTAAAACAACACTTAAAGTACAGAAAAAAAAAAGAATAAAAAAACTTTGAAATGAAGGAAAATCTTGCTTACCATTGTTGTCTAGTTTAATTTGCAAGGGATTAAGAGGTTCTATTGAATGGGAGAAGAAATAACATGAGAGTTAGAGAAAAGGAGGGAAGAAAAAGAAGATGAAGTATGTCATTTCCTCTTACATAAGTGTAGACTTCTTGATTGTTTAGAAAAGTTAGTGTTGGTTATAAAGGGTAAGTTATGTTTGTTGATACAAGAAGAACATTGAGAGAGGAAGGAGGAAGAAGAAAGTATGAAAAGATACGTTCTTTTCATATTTATAAATTGTAAGATTCATTAAGTCAGGATGTTACCAAACTACCCCTAAACTCGAAAGCATTTTACCGTTATGCTACAGCTTTATTTTTTATTTAATTTCTTTGAATTTTCTAATTATTATAAAATGTCAACAAAACTACCAATATACAATGTAATAGCTCCAAACATATAAAATCTATTAAAAAAAAAGAAGAAAAAATCAACCTTTTTTGCACTAAAATTATAGAGGGAGAAATTGAACGAATTATCTACATAATGTAGTTGAATAAATGGAACACTTAATATCAACAATGATGCTAATATATGATGGATTTAAGTCTATTTTTAGTCTGAAATGGCTTAGATTTGCATATTTGAGAGAGAGATGGATAAGTGAGGGTTTTGAGAAATAGAGAGATAGAGCCTATGTTCAAATGATGAAGAAGAATGCAGTTCACCACACTTGAAACTATGTGTTGAAAACATGATCTTAAAGTAATGTGAAATCATGAATTTAACTTACAATTCCATAAGTTGTACTCTTCGAATTTAGTTTTGGTTTGATCTTATTTTTTTTATTGCTACATATATATTTTTTCCTTTTTATTGATATAATAATCTTATCACTCATAAATGCAAGCTACAAGGAAACAAAATTGCATGTAAAGCTTATAATTTTCTTAAAAGCTCATGTTAAAAATGTAACCTTAGCACGTGTTATCATGTAAATCTATAATATTAAAGTGGGAGTCTCACTTTTGGTGTCTTAAATAGTTATATGAGCTATATAACTTAAACTAGAGCAGGTTTAAGTAATCACCCCCTTTAAAATTACTAATTAAATCTCCAATTGAAAATTAAATTAAAAAAAAAACTTAAAATAACTTTTTAAAATTATAAACATATTATAATATGAATAAAGTTTACATTTTCCTTTATTTCTCTTTTCATCTCTCTCTTTGTTAATTTCTCTATTTCCACTAAATTTCTTTACCATCCTCAAAAACATAGTAGTTTCCTTTACATTTCTTCTCCCTCTCTCTCTGAAACTATTGGCATATTTTTGTTGGGTGCAAATAAAAACATAACTCTAGAAGGATGATATTAAAGTAAGTTAATGAAACAAAAGGAAATGGAGTTGTGAAAGAATTTACTCATTATCTCATTCTTTAGATCTTAAAAGAATACAAAGTAAAAGACACGATGTCCTTTTATAGTGCTTAATAGGCAATAAAATCCAGATGATGAACGAAAAGAAAAAAAAAATTGATCTTGCAAATCATTGCCAGCTGCCTTTTCAAGCATTATATTATTGGATAATGACAAAAGACCAACTATAATTTCCTCATCTTTAAGGCAACATCCAGTTGTAAAAAAGATAACTCCATCTAGAATTTTGTCGTATGGAAGTAAAAAGTTCTCTCGTCTAAACTTTTGAAATTGCAAATTATATTTCAATACCCCCTCTCAATATGAAGTTTTAAAACATCTTCTAAATTGTACTAATTTTTTCGCTACCACAACTTTAGTAAATATATCTTTGAATTACTTCGTGTTAACAAATTCAAGTTGAATTTCACCTTCTTATACTAGGTTCCTTATATAGTGATATCGCAACTCAATGTGCTTCTTCCTTCTATGAAATATTGGATTTTTTATCATAGTAATAATTGATATATTATTGCAATAGATAATTGTAGGGGCTTGTTGGATTTGATTTAGATCTAATAAGATTCTTCTTAACCAAACTACTTTACATGTTGCATTTGTAGCAGCTATGTACTCTACTTTTGATGATGATAATATCTTTTGTTTCTTTGATGACCAAGATATAATATTTGATCCCAAACTAGGTACATATCCTAATGTACTTTTTCAATCATCAAGCGATATAGCCCAGTCACTATCAATATATCCAATAAATTTGAAATCCTTAACTTTTGTATAATGAATGCCATAATTTTTAATTCCCTACAAATATTGTAATATCCTCTTAGCTACTGCATAGTGTAATTTGCTTAGACTCTGCATAAATCTAGAAATCGACTAATTAAGTAAACAATATCTAGCCTTATATTTGTCAGGTAAATTAAGGACCCAATCAAAGTTCTATACATCTTTGCATTTGTTTTCAATGCTCCATCTTCTAATTGCAATTTCTCATTTGTTGCTAATGAATTGCAATTACTCATATGAAACCTTTTCAATAAATCTTCCAAATATTTTTCTTGACAAATAAATATTTCTGCTTTGGATTGCCATACTGGAAGTCACTCTCCGAATATGAGGAGTCATAATAATCTCGTTGCGTGAACTAATATAAGATAGAAGTTGGTCCTACAACTGCTATTATAGATGTAGCCTACATAAGGCATACCCAATTTAACTAGCTTGAAGCATCTACTTTAGCACTTATTATAAGTAAAACCTATGGTATAGCTTTTCAAATCATTTGTTCAAATGACCTGTAGTACACTCCATAGTATCATAATAATATTTACTTAAGTATATTTACATAAAAAGTTTCAGTTTTTCATAGGAGTTCACAAAAACCACAAGTTCAGATGTTTACATATAAATAAAAGTTGGAAATAAGACGAAAATTAAAACAAAAGTCACGATCATGCAAGTTTTCAAGTTTTCTCACTCCCCTAGCTTGTCAGCACTAACCTGAGGGTAATTATGGTGTTGCATCTTTAATCCTTAGTCAACACCTATGAAAGAGTATAGGGATGTGAATACAACTAACTAAGTAAGCGATACATAGACAAAAGAGTATAACAAACACAAATAAGGTTTCCAATCATTAAATTTTAATGAAATGCAATGCAACAACCAAATAAGACATCACATAGAATAATTCGGTCCATTATAAGATTAGAGAAATTACATCTACTTTAATTCGGATTGAGTTTCAATGAAACTCAAATTAGATTAAACCTAGGCTTGTGTAATAGAGAATACCCTCCTC
Organism: Lumnitzera littorea; assembly: GCA_024138015.1. Classification (NCBI taxonomy): domain Eukaryota; kingdom Viridiplantae; phylum Streptophyta; class Magnoliopsida; order Myrtales; family Combretaceae; genus Lumnitzera; species Lumnitzera littorea. The sequence continues at coordinate 41,038,479 of JAMXBB010000011.1, forward strand.
TCGAGACTATCTTTAAACCATGATCTCTAACTTTATCATGACCTTTTCTCCTATCACTTAGTTCGACTAAGGATAGGAAAATGACAACTTTAGCTATCTTCATAAGAGAGGTCGGTATTTAGCCTGACACACCTAATCATTCTCCTAATAGGTTATTATGCATGTCCATTTAGGTTAAGGGTTAGTTCTTAATTAATTCTAGTTAGGGTGATAAACAAATTATCAAGATAGAGCAAATTATACAAATCAATGCAAAACAGCACCCCATGTCCACAAGTCAAATAAACAATCACATACGAAGTATATGTACATTTAGCTAAGTTACAACTATCAGGACCCTAAAGAGAGCCTAGTAGAATTACCTAAAATTTCTATAACATGTATGCACCCATGATATGAAAACCGTCTTACAAGTCAAAGATTACAAGACTCTAAATAATAAATCACTAAGATTACTAATTTTCAAGTAATTAATTTATTGTAATATAACATAACATATAAATATAAATAACTATAGATATCCGATATCCTACAGTTCCTCAGAACCGTAGAGAATTGGTATCGCCTGCCAAATAATAGGACAGGATATGCCGACAGGATATGCCAACATTCTAAAACTACAGGAAAAATTAAATTATATTAAATTCTAACATGTGAATATTTTCTACAAAGAGTATTTATGTATCACCTATAAAGATCTCAACTAACTCTAACACTAATATACATATCTTCATCTCGCACTCAGGACTTATCCCAATCCCATCGTAAGTAAACCTACAAAAGAAAGACTATTGAAGAATAAGCTACAAGAGCTTAGTGAGCCATCCCTCGTACTATACTGGCAAACAAGTTATCAAACAAATTGTTACAACCATATGAATGCATGCACACGCAGTATACCAAACAATATATGCAGTTGACCGGTACTGCATATAATATCAGATTTTAATGCCCTTTGAGATAAGGGTTGGAGATTCATCAACACCAATCATGACCGAACTCTAGCACCTAGGTTATTTTTACCCATAACTTTGAATATCATATTTCGTAAAATATATTTTCATTTCTAAGTCATCTAATAGTACATAAAATCCCAAGCCTAGGGATGAGGTGGCCCCCGCAGTCCACATTCACACCCTACAACAAAGATCTCTAGACTCGACCCTCAGCCAAACGGTTAACGTCTCCATCACCTAGTAAGCTCATAGGTTTGGGTAAGGTCATGTTGTACGAGTGCACTATATAGAAACACTTTAATATATATCAACAAGCCCCGCAAGGCCTCTCTTTATCTCCACATGAAGCGACGGCCGAAATAAGTAATGTGATACATGGATAATGCATAACCCTTTTAATTTAAGATAAGCCAAATATAATTAGGTCAAATTATGAGGTGATCAATTAATATCAACAAACCATCCAAATCATATAAAAAACAATTATACTATCAAATCATCAATTATCATATTTAATAATATTTCTCACAATAATCAATTAATATTAAGCACACGCATATCCCGAAACCCCATGCATCAAGTTATTGATATTCAATTTAAGTGCACTAACTAAAGTACAGACAAGTATAGAGTCATCGAAGTACTCACTTGACTATGACGACTCGCTCTAGTTGTAATAACCGATCAGAAGATCCTTACCCTCGTCAAGATCACCTAATCATTACAAAATAACAGGGATAATAAGTAGTTAACTCAACTAATGATTCTAGATATCTATCTACCTAATTCTACTTATATTACTATCAGCCTTTGTTCGATTAAACCTAATTGCTAATCGTATGTAACTTTTTCATTTTATTTTTAATATTTACAAATTTGTAGTCATTTTTCATCGTTTTCAAATGCACATTTACATGGTGATGTCCGTTTTGGATGTTAAGACCCGTATTGGACATTATGACCCGTGTTGGACATTATGACCCGTGTTGGACATTATGACCCGTGTTTTACAATGTAGACTAAATTTATTGAAATTCTAACTATTGAAGCTTAATTATTCCTATTGGCTAGTTTTATGTTCCATTTTAGTAGTTAATGATTTAATTAGCCATTTATTCTTATATTTAGGGAATTTTACGTTGGTATTACTAATTCATGTCCTTGATTAAGTTTTGATTCAATTTAGGAAGTGTATTAAGGTTTAAAGTTTTGGATCCTAAGTACATGTACATACTTATGTTCTTATTTTATAAGCTTATGCTTATATCATCGCTTATGTCATCAATCGCCTGTGTCATTGCTTATGTCATCATTTACTTATGTCATGGCCTATGTCATCATGTGATTACCTCATTGCTTACATCATCCTTTGCTTACATAAGCCTTACCGCATGCCTAAGTGTATTATGTACACTTATGTACATTTATACATTTATAAACTATATACCTACACTTTTGCTATACTTATATGTATACTAATATACTTATACATATACATATACCATATTTATACTTGTACATATACTTATATACCTATACGGTCATATACGTATTTTTGTACAAATTTCGTATGCCAAATTTTCCACTTAAGAAAACCTTCCTAATTTCATTCTTTTGTGTTTTTAAGTGTGTATTTAGTATGATATAGGTATGTATAGTTAGGATTTGTCTTAGTTTAAGTTATGTACATAGTAAATACTTATGTATAAAGATCTCCATACTTATATTTTTCTAGTATATCCTTATGTACATATACTTAAGGGCATATACACATGTATTATTTTCCTCTTCATCATGATTTCTATCTTCCTACACTTAAAGATGGAAACTTTATGCCTTCTTCTACAAGATCATACATAACATATATCTACTTATCTAATCTACCTAATCACCTAACTAATGAGTAATATAAAGCAATATAAAATAACATGATTACATGCCTTAATTTGTGTTTGAATTATGGAGGCAAAGTGGAAAGTTTTGAAAGTGAAAGGGGAAAGGGATGTCACGGCAATGGAGGTGGGGTTTTGCTTTGTTTCTTTTTGTTTTGTTTTGCTTTTGGAATGAAGAAGAAGGTGGGGTCTAGTAGAAAAGAAGTGGACGGCAATTTAGGAGGAGAAGGAAAAAGAAATGCTAAAAGAAAAGAAAAGAAAGGAAATCATGAGATGGATAGATATTTTCTTATGCATTAGTGTCTTTTGTTGACTTTTCTAATTGTTGACTTTAGTCAACATGTGTTGACTTAGTCAACCTTTTGACCTTGGTCAACATGTGTTCACTTAGTCAACTTTCCTTAAGCATATACTATTTTGTACACATAATGTAGTAATTAAGGAAAATTAAGGGAAAAACTAAGGAAATGAGGCATTTGGTGAATTGATTAGTAAATATAAATGATGAGATCCTACTTTAGGTATTTATATCATATATATATCATTTGGTAATCTATTTAGTATAACTAGTATGAAAAGTGTCAATTAGGGTGTTAATGTTCACTACATTTAACCTAAGCTTCAACTATATCCCTAACTCTATGTAATACTATCTTAATCATATACTTAGGAGATAATTATAATCTATGATTCATTATCTTAGTTTCTAAAGGATTACTTAAAGATTCTAAATATATATGCATGATTGAAAGTTATCTTTAGTCGTTTACTAATGAAATGGTAAAATATGGAGAATATATTATCACTTCGGGTTTTAGGGTAAATTATGGTGGATTAATGCATTTATATCCTTAAAGTAATAGTTTTAAAGTTTTTATTACTTCTAAGTATAATCTCTAGTGTTTTTACACATTTAGGGTTTAATATATTTATACACGATTAAGTCTTCGATTGTTATCTTAAGGTTTTGATGAGGTTTGAGGTTAACTTTTGCAGTTACATATACTTAAGGTTTTAGGGTCTTTGTACGCGATTAGAGGTTCAATTGATAATTTAAGGTTTTTTTTTTAATACTCACTTTAGGTTTTGAATTGATATTTTTAATTGGTTTTAAATCTTACTGGCTCTATTGACTTCAGGAAATCATCTACAGTTTGGGCGTTTAATTCTATACTTAGACAGCTAAATTCGCGAGGTTTACAACAACCACAACCAAATGCACTCTCAAGCCTCTAAGTACTCTAACAAAATACTTCAACATGCTATAACGCATAGATCCCAACTTACCCAAACTTTAATGCTTCACAACTCATGTTTGTTTCTCTGGTTTGATACGATTTTACTAGTTTTGACATTAGTTTTACAAGTTATTTTTATCCATAAGTTAGGTCTTCTTAATCGATTCACTAGTTTTTATTGGTTATTTTAGTCTACAAAATCCTCTAAGTTAAGCTCTGATTTGCTTCATAGTAAGTTGCGTAGGCTAGAGTCCTCTAAGTAACTCTCTGAGCTATACAAGAGTTATTTATTATACCAATATTACTCTTTGAGGCAGCCTTTGAGTTACTCTAGTTTAAGTCTCTTAGTAAGCTACCCTTTGAGTTTAACTAACCTTAGAGTTTTTAGGAGATTTACCTTCTGACTAAGCTTCTGAGTTCCCATGTGTTTACAATTCACTCATAACTTCTAAGTCTAATCTTAGTATACTATTCACCCACATAAAATGTTCCATATATTTAATTGATTTGTTTATTTTCATCTAACTCCAATTAGGAATAACCAAAGTAACACTTCAATCAACATTCCTTACTGTCATTACTTCCCAAATTTCTCATATAACATATGAGAATAAGGCTAAGCATAGTGTGTTACTTCAAGTGGTGGTGGTGATTGGCCTCCAATTATCACTTAAGCCTTCGAATACCCTAAAGCATAGATTTGCACCTATTTTTCTAAAATTTTCCTGGAATTTCCTCTTGAATTTTCTCAATCCCCACTTATTTTCCCTAGATCTTGGATTGCATGTTGTTAACTATAGAAAGAGTTCTAGAATTTTTCCAGAGTGTTTGGTGATGCAAAATGAAAATTTTCTCTCTCTTCATGCAAACTTTCATCTTATACTAAGCCTAATGCCAAAAGATTTGATACAATTTACTTAATACCTGTCCCATTACACTTTCATGCCTAAACCAAGGATTCTCCAACCGTCCTAGTATTTTTTATTTATTTGTATTATTTTTCTTGTTTATTTTAACTTAATTTGTACTTAATCGGCTATTTTAGATATTTACGAGTATATATTTACACATAAAAATTACATGTAGCATATGTACATATATTCTAGATGTGATTTTATGTCATTTAATAATTTTATTACTCATATAATTTTTATCTAAAAATTCACTAACTACTGAAACCTATTTTATGCGATTATGGTAATTATTAAATAGTACAATGAAATCATATTATTTTAGCTATATTTTATTATTTAATTATATTTTCAAAATTCGCGTCCATGGAGTCTCTTGACTAATGTTCCAAGCCTACTTGTAAATTTCTAGCTTAATAAGATTGGTTTTAATAATGCCCTAAATTACCTACTCGTAAAAGTACAGAGGTTATACTTGAATTCCAAAAAAATATTTTATGTGACCCAAGTCTGTAATCTCATATTCTTTCATCATTGCAACATTAAATTTATCTAACATAGATTGACTTGTACCTATATAGATCAAGTTAATCACATATAAATAGACAATAGGGAAATCTTTTGTACCTTCTCTTTTTGTATAAAGTGGGCATTCACTTCAACTCTTTTGAAATCCATTTTTCTGGAAATATATATCGATTTTGCTATTCTATGCACGTGGTCTATGTACGTAGTACCTGCTTTAATCCATATAACGCCTTATTTAAGCAATAAACCTTATATTCTTTGCCTTTGATAATATATCCTTTAAGTTATTCTACATAAACCTCCTTTTGCAGTTTTCCATTTAAGAAAGCAAATTTAAAATTTAATTGAAAAATTGCTAATTCCAATTGTCCTGCTAAAGCAAGAACAATTATAATAGTTTCCATATGTGCTACCGAAGCAAAAGTTTCATTAAAATCAATGCTTGGTTATTGTGAAAATCTCTTAGCTACAAGATGAGCTTTATGTTTTTGAATTGTCCCATCTTCTTTATATTTGGATTTTTTTGACCTATTTTGATCCAATAAGTTCTTTACTATCTAGAAGATCAATAAGCTCCCATGTATGATTCTTTTAAATAGTCACCGTTTCTTCCTTCATGACTTTTGTCAACATTTCTTCCTTTGTTGCTTCTTCATAATTTTATGGTTCACATATGAAAAATGCAAATTCAATGATTCATAACTATCACACAATGAGCATACCTTTCTAATTAGACTTTCTAACTCTACATCAAATTCTTATGCACTCACCGGTGCTGATGTGCTTAGATTAGCTGGTAAACTCAAAGTAGCTAGAGAACTTAGTCTTAAACTTGATTAAGGATTTGGTTGTATGACATTAGATCTTAGAAGTAAAATTCTTGGAATAACTAGAGTTTTCTCTTTCCAATCCCATGCTCTATCTTTGTTAAAAATAACATCTCTTGAAATAATCAGTTCATTTGTTTTTGGATTAACAAGACTATATCCTTTAGAATCATCACTGTAACTGATAAAAAAATATTTTTCTCCTTCCTCATCAAACTTTTCTCTCTTTAATGATGGAACGAGAGAATATGCGAAACATTCAATTATCTTCAAAAGGTTGACTTATGCTTTTCTCTTATACTAAGCCTGGTAAGGAGTGTTATTTAGAATTGCTTTTGTTGGAAAGATTCAATATGTAAACTATAGTATTGACTACTTCAGCCCATTAGCTATTTGAAAGACCTTTTCCAGTAAGCATGCTTCTAGCTAGCCATCCCATAATAGTACAGTTTTTATGCTCTGCAACATCATTTTGCTATGGAGTATGTGGCACTATCAATTGCCTTTTTGATTCTAACCTATTTGCAATTGTTTTTAAACTCATTAGATAAATATTCACTTCTACAATCTATCCACAAATTTTTCAACTTATATCCACTTTGTCTTTCCATCATAGCTTTAAATATAAGGAAAGTAGAAAACACTTTTGATTTCTACTTTAAGAAATATATCCACATAATCCTAGTATAATCATCTACAAACAAGACAAATTACTTATTGCCGTTTAATGATGGTGACCTCATTGGTCTAAATATATCATAATGAACACGTAAACACCCTATTTTTACCCCTTTTTTATTTGTATTTTTTATTTTGAAATAAGGTAAGGGATCTTAACTTAGGAAAAAATACAAAAATTAGAAAAACATGAAAAAAGTAGAAAATTCAAAAAAATATAGAAAATTAAAAAAAATAGAAAATGTTAGAAAAATACAAAAACAAAGGAATTTAGAAAAACATGATTCATTTTAGTTATTTTTATTTTCATTTTTTTATTAAAAAAAAAGAAAGGGGAAATAAGAAATAGAATAGGATTTTTTAAAAATAGCTTTAGTATTTTTTTTTTTTGCCTTAATTAAACAAAGGAAATTTTCAGCTTGGGCTTATATTTAAATCTAGCTAAGACCAGCCTAATCCATATATGCAATTTAATTACATATATTGACAAGGCACAAGTCAAAAGTCTAATGGTAACACGCTTGGACTTAGTAAAGAGAGTGAATTGAAGGTCTTAGGTTCAATCTAAGCTCAGTGCAAAATGCACCTTTTATTTTTTATCCTTTTATATGCTATGTATCACAATCTGGTTAAGCTATGTGTCTAATTTAATACGCAGCGAGAAGGCTTTGGACTGCACAGATGAGGTGGTGCCATGTGTCACCACATCATCATCTTTTTCTTCCCCTTTCCCTTATTTTCCTTTCCTTTCTCGCACACATACAACAACCCCCAACCCCCCCCCCCCCCCCACCCCCCCTACTTCTCCTTAATGGTGCACTCTCATTCTCTACACAACCTACTTTGAATTGAGACAAAAAAAATACATTGATATTCATCCATTTCAGCTTCCAAATCAAAGCCTGAAATAAACAAAAAGTTATGGTCCAAGATTTTTGCTCTTGTGCAATTTGACCAATCCAAGAGTTTTAGGCAAGAATGGAAGCTCCATTTCGATCTTTGAAGCATGTACAACTCATTTCTAGCTTCTAAAATCACCCAAATTGCGCTTTCTTCCATAAATTCAACATTTGTTTCAATGTTTGCAATAATGGTTGATTTAACCATTAAAGCTCCTTTTAAGCTTAAGCAAGCTATGGAAACTATAAATAGAGCCTCATGAACTTCACTAAGCATCAACATTTTTTCCCCATGCTCACAAAACACACCTACAAAACTCTCTCTGTCTACACACAGTTCCCACTCTCTCTCTAGCTAACAGCTCATGTATAGAGTCTTTCCAACAAAGCCACTACCACAGCTACCTTCCTCTCTCTCTACCACATATGCAAATCAAACACCACCACCACCAGCCATTATTATACCACCCTCAAATAGCCACCTCACACCGAAGCACCACTACTAAATCCCCATCTCCAATATAATACCCATGAAAATGGGTTTACTCGCTTAAAAAAGCACCTAGAGCCACTTGTCAAAGGCCGCCCATCATCCTTCTCTCCTTCCATTTGCTGTACATATGCGCTGTACGTATTGGGTCGGACAATTTAACCTAGATCTAGGATTTGCACCCAAGTCCCTGTTTGACCTATATCCAAGCCCTCAAACTGGTTCAACCTTTGTTTTTATTTCTTCTTGTGTTGTAATTTCTTTTTATATTTTATTTATTTATTGTAACGATAATCTGTATTTAATTGTAAAAAAAGGAAAAAATAAAAAAAGGAAAAGAAAAAAAAGGATAAAGAAGTTTAGTTTACTTTTTTCTTTATTTTGATTAAAACACAAATAAAAAAGAAATAATAAATAAATAATGAATATGTTTTCATCACTTAGAAAAATTATTTTCAAAAAATAAAATTGAATTAACCCTTTTCAAAATTAGGACATTTTTAGAACTTTCCAAAAATAAAAAAAATAAAAAAAAAATGAGTTAGGACCTTTTTAGAAATTTTCAAAATAAAATAGATAGGATAAGATATGTAAACCTTACTCTTTTTCAAAATTAAAATGAATTCAACACATTAAAGTTTTATTAAAAGAACTACATTTGTTTGATCTCGAATAATAAATACGTAGGCACCTCAGGGCGATGTAAAAAACATTCGAAATTAAATTTGCCTTTCAAAATACCTATGTTATTTATTTATTTATTTATTTCTTTCTTTCTTTCATGTAATATACTTGTTTTTAAATTATTGTATTCATTTTGCATGTAACATACTCGAGACATTGAAGGAATGATTACACCAAGGATTTAGAGACCCAAGCCATCTTAGGACCTTAGGAGAGGAGCCATTGTGTAAGCTTTGAGTGTAATGGGGTAACCACCATTCAGGGTTGATTAGGTTACCCCACTTAAGTTTCGATGTAACCAATGAACCGTTTCCTCGAAAACATGTGAGCTTATAGAGCTTAAGGGCCTTTAGAACCTACCTTGATTGCAAATACAACCTTTAGATTGGTGAATAAATAGTAATGAGGCATGTCACCTATGAAAAGTCGAAACCCTACTAGAATTTCGTTATACCATAATAAAGGTTGTAATATACTTTCTTTATACCACCAAATATAATTTTATCCTTTGTAGAGGACTTTTCCATTGTAAAATTGTAGTTCCCCCATAAATTTAGTATAAATAACATTCTTATGTAGCAATTTAATTTCCCTGTATTGTAATAATGAAATTCTGGTAAGGTCCCAACCCTAAACCCTTTTATCTTGCCACATTACTATTTAGTTGCCAATCCTTTTCAGTTGCATCTATGTGCCCTTATGTTTTCTTGCCTTATATTATTTTTCAAATCAAAAAGGTTTCCTTATATATTGTAAAATAATTTTGATGTTAAGTCACCATGTTTGAGTAAAGCTATTAAATGTATACTTGTAGATTATTTTAGCTAGCCTTTATAATAATTAAAAACCTCGTAACTTGTAAATAGTTTTCTTACTTTAAAAGAGAATTGGACTTAGTCCATTTACTTTTTCCTTCCCTATTTGTAAATTCACCACTTTGTAGAATGTCATAGGTCCTCTAATTTATAAATATAAAAAATCGTTCTTATGTACAAATTCTTTGAGTTGTAAATATTTGTTTCCCTTTTGGCTTTTAACCAATCACTTTTCTTAAATCGCTCATCTCTTGTAAAATAATCACTCTCCATCCTTGTCAATAATTGGTAGTCAGTTGTAAATATTAGATACTCCATAAATATTTCTTTATACTTTTTGTAAGTAACCTTTTAAATATTTACAAGACGCAAATATTCTTCATTAATAGATTAGGGTCGTACTTTTATCCTTGTTTTTCTTTCCACTACCTTACTTTCAAATAAGCTAGTTTAGGTCAAATTAACTCTTTTTCATTTCAAATTAAAAATTTCCCAAAAAAAAAAAAAAAAACAGAAGAAAGAAATTTTTTTTTAGGAATTGCTAATAAGGATGGATTCTTACTAGGAATTCTTGAAAGCAATGGCCAACCAGAGAAATGACAATGACGACGACAACTACAACAATGTTAACCCTGAAATCATCGATCTTACTAAGCTAAGGTTTCATTCTTTGGAGCAAATTGCAGAAAAAATTGCAGATCAATTAAGTTTCTTTGCTGACAATATTGTTTTGTTTAGAGCCATATTGTCATCAAACGAAGATCACTTTAAGGCCCACTATGAAAAAAATATTGAGGCTCTACCTTTGGAAGTAGAAGAGAACTATCTAAAGGCTAATCTAACTTTTCAATCTTTTGAATCAGAAAGGGTCTATCCGAAAGTTAAACCACCTTTTAAGCCCAACATATATTCATTCCTAATCAATGCAAAGTCAATTAACTCTAGGGCCAACCAAGATAGTTTGAATGAATTGCAAAGGAAGTTGACCCAATAGATTACTGAGAAAAAAAGGGTGCTTAGAGGCTATGATGGATTTTAATAGGTTAGGTTTACTAACCTTTTTGCATTCAATGTTAGGGCCCACCTAAAAAAATTCAAGGTACTAGAGTTTAAGAAGTATGATGGGACCAAATGCCCACAACTATACATTAGATTATATGTTCTCATGATGAGCAAATATGTTCAAAATGATCAACTCATGGAACAAACTTTTCAAGACTGTTTAACAGGGCCTGCATTAACCTGGTATGCCCAGCTCAATCTTAACCAAATAAATTCTTGGAAGAAGTTGGCTCGAGCATTCTATAAGTAATATAAGTTCAATACCGAGATAGCTCTCTTGATTTGGCATTTGCGTACATTAAGCAAGAAAAATGATGAATCCTTTAAAGAATATGCGCAAATGTGGAGGGGCATGGCAGTTAGAATCATTCCTTCGTTACTAGAGAAAGACTTGACATGTGCATTCATTAACACACTAGATGAGCCATATTATCGGCATTTTTTAAGGAATGCAACTTCTAACTTTATAGATGTTGTAGTGGTAAGGGCCAGAATTGAGGAAGCCTTGAAAGTCAGAAGATTAAAGGGTCTAAAACAAAAGAAAAAGCTTCTAGAATCATCACAAAAGAGCTTTGTTAATGTGATAAGTCTTGAAGGACATACCATAGCAACCAAAGGGCCATGAAAGCTTAAAAGGCCTAAGGAAGACATTTCACTCCAATTCCTATCACTCTTTCTTAGGCTTTTCATCAGCTGAGAAAAGCAAATGTCTTAGACTATGAAGCTCTTAAACTAAGATATAGACCTTGGAATGGAAATCTAATGGCACAATGTGATTATCACATAGGGTAGAAGGGTCACTTTATAAACACTTATTGGAGACTAAAAAACAAGATTCAAGATTTGATTGACATAGGGCTATTGCAACCAGACTCCATTTAAAAGGGTTCTAATGATTCTTCATAAGTGTTATCATTTCTTTGTACTTTAGAACATGTTATAAGAAGTTAATATTTGAATAAACTAATGTTTGGGGCAAAATTTTAAGAGTACGAATAAGTTGTTATCTCATTAATTGAAAGGTTTAGAATGAAAAGAGGTAAACCTTATTCCAAATACCAATACTGAAACACTTTGAGAGTTGAGTGATATCATTACAAGGCTATTGGGCTCATTCCTTAAAGGAGGTTTATTTTGAATTTAATACAAGAATCAAAATGAAGATAGGCATTCATATTTTAGTATCTTAAACACAAAATCCCTTGCCAGCCCCATTGAGCCTTTTTAATGAAGTAGTTCAAAAATTAAACCCTATAAAAAACTACCCCACAATAAGGTAATCTGGAGGTTAAGGACATTAAAAAGGGAGAAAAGGTTAAACTAACTTGTGTTTACTCTAGTCTCATCAATTCAACTGTAATTTTCATTATTAATAACTTATTTCCTTTAAAATGGAGAGGTACACATATCCTAAACACTATACACTTTGAGCTGCAAGCTAAAAGAAGGAATGATCACCTTTATCTTGAGTCAAAATTAAAAAAGAAAAAAAGAGGGAAAATGAGAAAATTTGAAATGAGAAATGAAATGTTTGCACAAGAGATAGATTTCTATAAATAAGGTGATCAAGTCCAGAGCTCTAAAGCCTAAAAGGATATGGGGTATAGAAACTCATTCCTGAATTAAGACCCACATTTCAAATAAAGGCCTCAAAAACGCAATCAAAGCAATTAAGCTTGAAAGAAGCCAGGCTAAATACCAAAGTTTCCCCATAAAATTTATGATCCCTAAAGAAATTGCAGTTGACATATAGCTTATGGCTCATTTACAATTCCATCCTTCCTTAGAGGCCTTTCTAATTGAAGGAGATAACTTATCCTTAGTAAAAATTACATTTGAAACTAGGGCATGCACAATTTTAGTTTTCCTAAAGAGTTCTTGACTTATAGACCTAGGCTGGATGAATGAATTCTTTCAAAAAGACCTATATATTATTATCCATTTGTTTAAACTAATAACCAAACCTTTATTATATTACAGTCCAAAAAAGACCTAACAAATTGATCATGGCATATCACTTGCAAGATGAACTATAATTTTTGAAATTGTAGTCTAGAGTGAAATTTAAGTCGACAGTGCAAGGAAGCCCTCTTTGACTAAACTAATTGATTATGAGATAGCATTTTCCTACATATTTTGTAAATCATGAGCTCTAATGACATTATTGCCTCGAATGCTTTAAGAGATGTTTTAAAAATGAGGATTTGTTAGACAATCATGTAGTTGTCTCTAAGGTAAGAAAAGAAAAGAGTGGGCTCATCATCCATTTGACGACTATAAAAACCTGTTAAGAATCCATACTTATTAGCAACTCTTTAAAAAGAAGAAAAAGAAAAGAAAGAATTTTCCTAGTTATCTTTGAATAAATGTATGTTTTTAAAAAATTGAAATTTTACCTTTGTCATCCATTAGATTAACCTTAGGTCACACTCTATCTTTGGAAAAGTTGTAAATATACGGGTCATCCTTAAGATTAGGAACCTAGGACTATCTTGAAAACCTAAGTTATCCTCAAGTTTAGGAACTTAAGGCCATCAGTTATTCTTTTTAGGAAAAATATTAAAACTCCAAGAGTCTTAACTATTCTCAATTAGGAGCTTTGTCTATCACTAATCCTAAAACTAAGTAATCCTTCCTTTTAGGAATTTAGCTATTCAATAAGAACCTTAGTTATTCCTGTCAAGAAACTTTGGCTATCTTTGATCCTGAAACTAAATAATGCTTCCTTTTATGAACTTAACTATTCAATAGGAACCTTAGTTATCCTCAATTAGGAGCTTTGGCTGTCTTTAATCCTGAAACTATGTAATTCTTCCTTTTAGGAACTTAACTATTCAATAGGAACCTTAGTTATTCTTATCAAGATCTTTCCTTTTAGGAACTTATCTATTTAATAGGAACCTTAATTGTTCTTATCGAAGAAACTTTGGCTATCCAAAAGTCTTAGTAATCTTTAAACAAGGAGCTTTGGCTATCTCTGATCCCGAAACTAAATAATTCTTCCTTTTAGGAACTTAGCTATTCAATAGGAACCTTGATTATTCTTGTCATAAACTTTAGCTATTTAAGAGTCTTAACTATCCTCAATTAGGAACTATAGCTATCCTTAGTCTTGAAATTATGTAATCCTATTGTTTAGGAGCTTAGGCTATTTCATAAGAACTAAGTAATCCTTAAGTTAGGAACTTAGGTTGTCCTCGGTCTTAAAAACCAAGTAATCTCATTATTTAGGAGCTTAGGTTATCTCATAGAAACCTTAAGGAATCAAAGTTATCCTTAGATCAGGAATTTTGATCATTCAATTGTCCTCCTTTGAAACTTCAAGAACCTTAGTTATCCTTTGTTAAGTTAAACTTAAGAGCTTTGGTTATCTTTTGCTCATGTGCATGTCACCCTTAAGGAACCCATGTTATCCTTCGTTAAGTCAAACTTAGGAACTTTGGTTCTCCTTTAAAATACCTAAATTGCACATCAAAGTGTCCTTTACCATTCACCTTTCGTTAAATCCCTAGTAGACAAAGCCTAGGATAACTAGCTAATTGGAATGATTCTTAAGACAAATCTATCCCTAAGGCAAAAATAGTCTCTTTTATCTTTGTATAAACCTCGCAAATTTAGCTATTTAAGAGTAAAATTGAACTATGATACTGTAGATGACTTAATAAGTCGTTAAAGCCGAGCAAGATAAAAATTTAATAAATTATAAATTTGAATATATTGTAAGTAACAAAAACGCTAGAAATTGATCGAAACCCTATATCGCGTACTAAAACTCTAAATTTGATTTATGCACAATTAACCAAAATTGAACCCAAATTTGATCGAAACCCTAAAATTATAACTTTAAGCCTATAAAATAATTAAATATCACTTAATAGTGATATAATTGTAGTCGATTGCAATTATCAACTAAATCGCTTAATCGTGTAAAATTTTAACGAAATCGTTACAATAACTTATAAAAATTATAATTGTAATGAGTACCAATTAAATTGATAAATTTTCACAAAATTCAAAAATTAATTTATGACAATTATTTTTATGATTTTTTGGTTTAGAAAAATTAAATATATTTATTTTTAATTTCTATTTTCTTCCTTTCTTTTTCTCTTTTTCTTTCTTTTCTTCTTCTCTCCTATTTTCCTTAGCCTACACATGAATTTTAGCTAAATAATTTCAGCAGCCCATGTGCTTAAAATTGATGTACATGTGTCACAAATTTAAGGGAGAGAGGACAAATTAATAAAGGAAGGGTCATTTCTAATTAATGCCTAATCTAATAAGATAATGATCTTGTATTTTTTTTATTATTTACTTGCTTCCAATTGCTAAATCACATCCTAAATTCTGGAAAAAAAAAGAAAGAAATCTAACCGAAAGAACAAAGTGAAAAGCAAAAGAAAAGAAAATCAAAGTAAAAACCAAAACATAACCGTGAGGAACAAGGAGAAGAATAAGAAGAAAAAAGAAGGATGAGGAGGAAAAGAAGAAGAAAAATCAATTATAAGTAGGTAAGTAAAATTATTTTAGTAATATATGTGCATATTATATGGTATGTACATGTATAAATTAAGTATTTGTATTATATTTTATTAAATATTTCATTACCTATACATGTATGTATGCATAAGTAGATAATTTAAGATATATATATATGTATGTATAAAGATATGTATGTAGACATGTATGTATATAGGTATAGTATACAGTATATGAGCATATATATGTATATAAATAAAAATAGATGAATATATGTAAGTGTACATAAGGATGTATCAAGTAAGTATTTACTATGTTTACAAAATAAATATAGATATATATATATATAGTTGTACACGTGAAGAGGATTAGGTATGTATTTATGTATACAAGCTTTATTTTTATATGTATATATATATAAGAGAATAAATATTCGTATAGTATGCATAAGTATTTTTTAGTTATATATTCATATAAATACATGTAAGCTATATTTTATATACATATAGGTATACATGTATGTGGCATGAATATATGTATAATATATAGTATATATATAACATATTATATATATGTAGTATACCGAATATTAAGTAATATATATGATATAATAATATTTACTAAATAAAATGAATTCATAAATATATAAAGAGTAGGTATATATATATCTATATATATTACCGTAAATTAGGGATTACTAATTAAAGTAAATTATAAAATTAATCAAATACATATATCGTAAAATACAAATGAATAATAAGAAAATAATAAATAATAAAAATAACAATAATAATAATTATAATAAGTCTAAAATCTCAAAAAAAGGTAAAAATAAGTAATTAAGGTAAAATAAGCTTAAAATAATAAAATTATCAATTATATGATTTAAATAATTATTAAATCATAAATATATTAATAAAAGCTAAAATTAATATTTTATAATTTTTTAAAATTAAAATAATAAATTTTGTAATATTTTTATATCACAATTCAAATTGCAAGTCATAACGTCCAAAACGGACCTCGCTATGAGAAAATACGCTCGAAAACGATCAAAATGGGCTATAAGTTCATAACGATCCGAGCTAAAATGAAAATGTTATATGCAATTCAATAAAAAGCTTAAATCGATGATTTCACGTAAATTAATAACCGATTTAAGTAAATAGTACGATTTAGCATGCTAGTTTAGTTATTTAATTCATAAACTTACTACTTTCCATATTCCCCTAATGTTAGGTGATCCTGAGATCGAAACTGACTTACCTTTGGACTATTACAATCCCTGACATCATTTATGACCAAGTGAGTACTCCTGATGACTCTATACTTATTTTGTACTTGTAGTTAATGTACATGAATTAAATATTAATAACTTAATGCATGGAGGTTCGGGTTATGCAGGTGACTGATATTGATTGATTACTGTGCAAAATACTGTCAAATGTGATAATTGAAGATTTGGTTATATAATTTATTGTTGCATAATTTGAATGATTTATTGATAATGTTTGACCACCTCATAAATTGACTTAAGCATATTCAACTCAACAAAAATTAAACGGATCATGCATAGAGCACGAACATTGCATATAATGTTCCGACTGTCACCTCACGTGGTTGGTAATGAAGGGCCTTAGAGGGATGGATTCCCACATGATTTGATTAGTACAATGCAGGAGCATTGATACAACAAGACCCTACCCTTGGCTCGCGGGTTCTATTGGAGCCGGAGATGCTAATCGTGGGTAGCTAGGAGTCGCATCTAGAGATCACCGCTATAGGGTGTGAACGTGGACTGCGACGGCTACCTCACCACTAGACCTGGATATTTGTATACTATTGACTATTGGAAATAGAAACCTGTTTTGTGAAACAGAGAATTTATATATATATATATAATTATATAAGGTTAAAAACCTAAGTGCTAGAGCCCGATAATGATTAGTGCTAATGTATCTCCAACCCTTATTTCGGAGAGCGTTAAATCCGATGTTGTATGCAGTACCAGTCAACTGTATATATACTGTTTGGTATATTGCTTGTTCATGCATTCATATGTTTGGTAATAAATTGTTTGATAACTTGTTTGCTAGTATAGTACGAGGGATAACTCACTAAGCTCTTGTAACTTACTCTCCAATAGTTTTCTCTTACAGGTTGCTAGATGATCGGGCATGGGTTAAGAACTGAGAGTTGAGTGCTAACATCGAAATGCATAAAAGTTAGAATTTAAGGACAAACTATATAGTTCATTTGAATTATTATATATATAATTATTAATACTACATTTAAATCTTGTGAATTTAGTAAATTTGAGTTTTAGAACTTTACTACCTAATCTTATTGTTTGGTAAGGGATATCGATTCTCTACAGTTCTGATAGACTGTGGCTTATCGGATATCTATAGTCACATATAAGTAGTCATAAGTTAATTAAATTAAGAATAAAAAAATAAATAAATAAAAACTTTAGTAGCTAATTGTTTAGAATCTTACAATCTCTGACTTGCAAGATAATTTTCAAATCATAGGTGCACACATAATATGAAAATTTTAAGTAATCCTACTAAGCCTCCTTTAGGGTCATGACACTTTGTGTCAAAATATTACTAAAATTTCATCACAAAGAGGGACAGCTGTAGACATTCTATTTTTACCTCTTTTTATTTGTATTTTTTATTTTGAAATAGGGTAAAGGATCCTAACTTAGGAAAAAATACAAAAAATTATAAAAATACAAAAATAGTAGAAATTTAAAAAATACAAAAAATTAAAAATTTTAAAAAATACAAAAAAATTCAAAATTTTAGAAAAATATAAAAACAAAGGAATTTAGAAAAATAGGAATCATTTTAGTTATTTTTACTTTCATTTTTTACAAATAAGAAATAGAATAAGATTTTTTAAAAATAGCTTTAGTATTTTTTTTTTTTTGGGCCTTAATTAAACAAAAGGGATTTTGGGCTTAGGCTTAGATTTAAATCTAATCGAGACTAACCTAGTTCATATGTGCAATTTGATTGCATATATTGACAAAGCACCAGCTAACAACCTAATGGTAATATACTTGGACTTAGCAAGGGGAGTGAATTGAAGGTTTTGGGTTCGATTCGAGCTTAGCACAAAATGTGCCTTTTATTTTTTATCCCTTTCGTCTTCTACGTATTACAATCTAGTTAGACCATGTGTCTAATTTGACACGTGGTGGAAAGGCATTAGACTACATAAAAGAGGTGACGCTACATATCACCATGTCATTGTCTTTTTCTTCCCCTTTCCCTTATTTTCCTTTCCTTTCTCGTATGCATATAGCTCTCCCCATTACTTCTCTTCAATTTTTCACATAGACTCCACATGTGAGCACATGATTTAATGGTGCAATCTCATTCTTCACATAGCTTACTTTGAATTAGGACCAAAAACACACGTTGATATTCATCCATTTTAGATTCCGAATCAAAGCCTGAAATAAGTAAAAAGTCATGGTCCTAGATTTTTGCTCTTGTGCAATCTAATCAATCTGAGAGTTTTAGGCAAGAATAGAAGCTCCATTTCAATCTTTGAAGCATGTACAACTTATTTTTAGCTTCTAAATCACCGAAATTGCGCTTTCTTCCATAAATTCGACATTTTTTTCAAAGTTTGCAATAATGGTCAATTCAACCATTGAAGCTCCTTTGAAGCTTAGCCAAGCTATAGAAACTATAAATAAAGCCTCACGAACTTCCCCAAGCATTAACTTCTTCTCCCCATGCTCACAAAACACACCCACAAATCTCTCTCTCTCTGTACACATGGTTCCTACTTTCTCTCTCTAGTTAGTAGCTCGTATATAGAGTCTTTTTGACGAAGCCACCACCACAACTACCTTCCTCTCTCTCTAAGCACTCAAACCATGTGACTCATGAACTTAGCCATGCCTCCTAAAGCCTTGCCATTGATTTTCTACTATGAGACCATAGCCCCTTAGTGATTATTCCCTTCGAAACTCCATCCTACACCCCTCTATGGCCAAAACAAATGCCATAACCATGCTAGTGACACCCAACAACCCAAGACCTGGCTCTCCTTTTACCATCAAACACCACCACACATGTGAATCAAATAGCATCACTAGCAGCCACTATTATACCACCCTCAAATAGCCACCTCACACCAAAGCACCACCACTAAACCCCCATCTCCAATATAATACCCATGAAAGTGGGTTTGCTTGCTTAAAAAAGCACCTAAAGCTACCCATCAAACGCCTCCCGTTGTCCTTCTCTCCTTCCATTTGCAACATATATGCATTGTACATATCGGGTTAGACAATCTAACCCAGATCTAAGATCTATACCTAAGTACCTGTTTGACTAGCGTCCAAGCCCTTAAACTAGTTCAACCTTTGTTTTTGTTTCTTCTTGTGTTGCAATTTTTTATATTTATTGTAACAATAATCTGTATTTAATTGTAAAAAATTGGGAAAAAAAAGAAAAAGGAAAAGAAAAAAAGGGTATGGAAGCTTAATATACTTTTTTCTTTATTTTGATCAAAACACAAATAAAAAAGAAATAATAAATAAATATATTTTCATCACTTTGAAAAATTATTTCCAAAAAATAAAATTGAATCAACCCTTTTCAATATTAGGACATTTTTAGAACTTTCCAAAAAAAAAAACCTACGATTTATGACCCTTTTAGAAATTTTCAAAATAAAATGGATTAGATATGTAAGGACCTTAGGGGGAACCTAATAATATTGCTTAGAATTTTCATATCACGTGTGCATCCATGATAAAAAAATCGCCTTACAAGTCAAAGATTGCAAGACGCTAATTAGTTAATCACCAGGGTTTTCAATTTTAGTTCATTGACTCATTATATAATATAAATAACTATGAATATCCATTATTCCACAGTTCCTCAGAACTGTAGAGAATCGGTAGCCCCTACCAAAATATTGAAATAAGATAGAAAATTCTAAACTTACTAAAGATACTAAACTTAATTGAGATATTAGTCATTTTTCGAAGCATTCCAAATTAACTGCACAAGCTTTTCATCATACTTATTCAATGGTAGCATTCTACACTCACTTCCTATCCCTATCCTAACTATCGATCAACCTACAAGGAAAAGAACTGTCCGTGTATAAGCTTATGCTTAGTGAGATAAATCCTCTCATCAATACCACATGACAAAAGTTTATTTAATACAAAAACATATAAATGCATGATCAATCAATATGCCAAACAATACATGCAGTAGCTTAGGAACTGTATGCAACTCAGAATTACGCCTCTTATAGTTAAGGTTTGGAGATAATTAATTGACCTAAACCAAAATCTAGGTTCTAGACATTGGGTTTTAATTCATTTGTACTATTATGGTTAAGTCAAAACAAAACCATATATATATATATACACGTAGATTATATATAATATACTTTATTTCTGAATAACAAATTGTATTTTCAAAATCCTAAGTCTAACGATGTGGTGGCCCCCGCAATCTACAAACATACGCCCTAAGCAAAAGCTACAAGATATGACCCTCCGCCAACAGTTGGCGTCTCCCGACGCCTAGTAAGCCCGTCAACTAAGGATAGAGACTCAATAAAAATGATGACATAGTTAATGCCCAATCTTACAAGAGGCCCTCCTCTTATGAGTCCTTTCCCATCTTCTATGTGAAGCGGTAACCAGTGTTATCTGAATGCAATTATAAGGAATGCATGATCCATTTAATTTCTTAATCATATAAGTGGTTAATTCGATTTTTCATGGTAATCAGACAATTTCATTTCATACAATTGTATGTATAAATTATCACAAACAATTTCCATTGTTATATGATTAACAAGCCATAGCATTCAATCATAAATTCATACATATGCATTTCCCATATCCCACAAGCATCCAATTTATATATATATAAGTTTAGGTGTATCTATTCTATAAGCAAAATCAAGTAAAGAGTCATCAAAAATTCACTCACTCAGCCATGCGGATCAATCAAAATAATCTAGGGGTAGGTCGTCTCCAAAAGCCAAGTCCCTTAGACATTGCAAATACGATACTGTAAGGATTTGAAATAAAAGTTAGAAAACTAAGCTAAAACCCTTTAAATTATACTTTTGACTTGGTTTCATATTTTTCCCAATTTCTACTTAAAGTTTACTTGCGTATAACCTTCTTATTTTAAATCCAATTTTTATGATCTTATAGTCAATCTTCATCTTTTTCGAGTATACTTTAATGTAATGTTATATTTTCGTGATGACGCACGCAAAACTGCCTATAGGTCAAAACAGTAGTAATCCTCATAATTTAGAGTACTTTTGGGCTTTGTTTGATTAATGGGCTTTTTGGTAACTTGAGAAATTTTTTAGGCTTGGGCTTAGAACTTTATTCCAAATTTAAAATACCCTTAAAGTCAAATTTCCAACTTTGGTTTACACTTTTAGTGCTAACAATAACTCCTTGGGCTTTTATGTGGGCTTAAGTTATCAAATGGGCTTGTTTTTTATTTCAACCAAAGTTAGTGACTTTGTTGGGCTTATGGAGTCTTAGGTGGACTTCTTTTAGGCTTCAAAACAACCTTTCTTAATATTTTAAAGTGCTGGTTAGAATTTTAATGAAGGCCCAACTTAGAGTTTTAGCCTTGGTTTTGAGTTTTAGGCTTTGTATACTTGCTTTGGTTGATCTTTTTACTTTGTTCAGTTAGTTTTATCATATTTTTAAGTGGCTTTTACTTATGTTCTAGATTTGGCTATAATGAATCTAAGGGGCACTCATTTGGTTTCTCAACTTGTTTTATCATTTCTTTAAGTTTAGGTGTTAAATCATGAACTTAAGCTACTTATATTCAAATCTTAACTTGAATTCTCTTCCATGAGATGATTATTTAGCTCATAATTTACATGAAAATAGTGGATCTCATATTTTCACAACTTCCATATCATTATTCCTATCTTACAAAATTGGATTTCTCAGAAAAACTTCATGTGATGGATTTTCTTTTACCTAAGTCTAAATTTAAGCATGTTTAACTTAATAGAAGTGAAAATAACATCCAAATGATTTACAAATCCTCACGTCCAGCATGCTTCCTCTTAATTCAAGTTCTCATTTTAAGATTTTCTCAACTTTAAATCTTCTATTCTAAGTGTTAAACAAATATCTCTATAAAACACTAACTTTACATGCCTATATTCCAACTTTTATGTAAGGGTTTCATGAGTTTGCTTTTTAGGGTAATCTTAAATGTTTCATCAACTTATGATCATACTCATATCCTTAAGAAATCATGGTCTTCTAACATATAATACTAAACTACTAACACAAAGAAACAACTTACTCATCCTCAAAGCGAAAACAAGATGGTGGTGCAACTAAGTATCCTCTTAGCTTATTGTCTTCCTTCCTCCTCTTGTAAGTTCTTTTGGAAGCTAGGGTCTTGATCTTTGAAGTGGGTTTTTTGGAGATGTTCTAAAGTTCCTAAAAGTGGTTTTTCAAGTTGACAAATAGAAGGCACAAAATAAAGCTTGGTGCCATGAGTGTGGAAGCAAAATAGTGGCGGCAATGTTAGGATTTTATGGGGTCAGATTTCTTCTTTTAGTTTGTGTTTAAAGTGAGAGAAAAGGAAGTAAAAATGAGAGTGAAAGAGGAAGAGAATGGTAGGTTTTTTAATGGGAGGAGAAGTGTGTTCAGGAAGCTTTAATTGATTGTCTTTTAGTATGCACAAATGCCAACTTTTTGACAAGACTAGGTGATGTAAGCATTAAGGGGTGAATAGTAGATGTGTAAGACAATTGAGTGATGGACAAATGACAAGACATGGCCTCTCTTTTCCTTCTTTCCCAACTAGCCAAGTAGGGAGCAATTAGGGCATGGTGTTGTCTTGTTACTTAATTAAAAGTTGAACACATAAAATAATGTAATAACTTGTCCATATATAGTATAAGTTGTGGTGTGATAAGGGAAGTGTCTTATCACTAGTTTTTAATAAGTTATCAATTGATAAATGATTCCAACTTTCGATTGATAAGTTATTTAGGGTGATTGGTTGGTTTACTTATTCATATGCACAAGTCTTATACATGAAGATAAGGAGATTTGTTTTATATAAAATTCTTTTAGAGTTTGTTTCTTAAATTGATTTGTAAGTTATGATTTAATTCTTATAAAATTATGAAAATTTCTAAAGTTGAATAAAATTATTCAAATTAAATTATCAATTAGTCATTTAGGGTTATAAGTCCTTAATTGTTTTAAGGTTTAAGGTTTTGAGTGACTTAGAGTTTATGGTTCTCGTATTCGAGTTTTATCAATAATAGACTTTCGAATTGGAAAATTAAATTTGTTTTTAAATGCAAACTTGAACTCTTAGCTTAGTTTATCCTTGGGAACGTTTAGGAAGTACTTTTAGTTGAATCACAAGTCTGTTAAAAAGTAGGGTTTACAATTTATCCATATGTAACATAGCTTATAAGTGAAAATAAGAAAATTGTCTTATATAAAATTCTTTTAGGGCTTGATTCTCAAATTAATTTGTAGGTTGTGATTTGCTTCGTAAGAAATTTTAGAATTTTTTAGAGTTGAATAAAATTTAGTCAAATTATATTTTTAATTATTTATTTAGGGTCATAAGTCCTTAATTATCTTAGGTTTTAGGGTTCAAGTGAGTTTAAGTATGTTTTAAGATTTTTCATCAATTTGGGAGTAATTGACTTACACTTATTAGCTTAAGATTCAATTGACTTAATTATTTAGGATCATCGCTTTATTATGTAACATATATATATCATATAATAAATTAAGAAAAGAGAAGGAAATTGCTTAATAATATATTTATATATATATATATATATATACATATTATGGGGCTACTTATGTACATAAGTAAAATTAATTTTGTAAATTTATTAATTTATTCCTTTAACTAGCTTAGTTTTGTTGTTTATTATTACTTGAAATAATACTTGATTCGTTTATTATTAGTTTTATATGATTTCATAAAATTATTAATAATTTTATTGATTTATAGCATTTCAAACATTAAGATAATTTTATAGAGTTTTAAAAATTTTTATGATTTGATATTTATAGTTTCTATTAAGTTTAGGGTTACATTTTTAAAAGTACGCGTATGTAAGGATTGGGGTTTTATTACGTGACTAGGGTTTTCAAATCGTATAATAAGGTTTTTTAAGTTTGTTTTAAGTTTCAAGTTTAAAATTTTAGTCTGTTTTCATTTTATGTGGTTTTGTCGACTTAGAGAAATATCTACGATACTCGAGTCCGATACCATATTTAAAAGGTTAAATTTGCAGAGTCTACAAGATAAAAGATGTAAACTTGACTCTCTTTCAAAATTAAAGTGAATCCAACACTTTAAAGTTTTATTAAAAGAGCTACATACATCTGATCCTGAATAGTGCGTACGTAAGTACCTCCAGAGCAAAGTAAAAAACGAAAATACTTAAAATTTTCCAATTTAGTTTAATTTATTCAATTTAGTAAAATAGAATTCAATTTGTTAACTAATGGTTGAATTTCAATTTAAAGGGTAATTTTGAAAGATGAATATAAATTCGAAAAGTTAGTAGTGATACTCGTAAAAGTTTGAAAGATTAGACCTTGGATCCAAAATCTTTAGTTTTCAAACCATTTTCTTAAAATTAGTTTTCAAGTGGACCAATGGCTAGGTTAAATTGGTTCACTCAATTGATTTAACCTAACCTTCTTTTTTTCTGACTCCAATAAGGTGACAACTCCAAAACATTTTCTAAAATAAAAAACCAATTTTCTTTAACTCTTAGTTGATGATCAATATTAGATGGGTTTGAGTTTAATATTAGTCAGGTTAAGGAAAATAATAAAAATCGAGAAAAAATTGGGCTCGATAAAATTAACTCAAGTGGGCCTTTGGCTGTATTAGATGTCTTTAAGAATGGCAACTTAGGAATTTTTCCTTATACACATCCTTCACACACTTTCTCATATGATGAAATATTTGGCAAACCAATTTTTTTCTTTTTCAGCAATTGAAGTCCCTTGAAACTCAAATGCCCATATCTCAAATGCCATAAGTGTAACTCATCATTTTCCATGCTTTGTAAAGTAACTTCTTCATTAAGAGGCAAGGATAAAGGTTTTTGCCACCATGGAATTCTTCTTCTTATCAGTAATAATGCACTCGTCATTATCAAAATTGACCTTGTAACCTCTTTGCAACAATTGTGTAGACCCCTTAAATCTAAACTTTAGAGTATGAAATTAAACTCATGCACTGTAGATGATTTCCTTAAATCAACAAAGCTAGGAAAATTTAAAACTGATTAAAATTTCAATTCAAAACCTAAAATGAATATGAAAAACCTTAAATCATTAATCGAAACTCTAGTTGCAAACATAAAACCTTAAACCTTAAATATATATAATTATAAGAGATTGACTTCGAATTAGATAAAAACCTTAATCACATATGAAAACACTAAATTCCATATGCGTGTACATATGAGAAACTGAACTTGAACCTAATCAAAACTTTAAAACCATAGTTTTAAGCATATAAAAACACTAATTCGTTACAACCACAATAAAACCCTAATTGAGTATAAATATGTAACGATATGCTATATCATATAAAATCATTAACCAATAATCAAAGACAACTCCCAATTATTCATAAATGTGTACAATACTAAGTTAATTTAGTAGAAACTAAGATATTACATTATAGATCATATTAATCTCATAATTATATAATTAAGTTAGTATTATATAGATTTAAGCGTTTAGTTAATGTTTACACTACATATAATCAATGTTAAATTGTGTTTTTCATGTTAATTACATTAAGTATGATACTAAATCTTATATAGGGATATAAATACCTAGAAAAAGATTCCAATAAGTATTTTTACTAATTATTTCATTTAATTCCATATTTCCTTTTATTTTCTTAATTTTTCTCTTAATTATCCTTAATTCCATTAATATGTACACAAATTTTATGTAATTTCCAAGAGTTAACCAAGTCAACATTTGACCAAAGTCAACAAATGTCACTTTTCATCTAGAGTATTCTTATACTTTCTTTGCTTTTCCACTCATTTTTCACATGATTTTTTTGTCTAATTTTTCCCCCTTGCCATCACATTCTAAAGAATCCTAGACCCACCAATTTCTTCCATAAAAATACAAATTTGGATATAAACAAAACCCTTTTCCTCCCCTTATTCCAACCGCCACTTTCCCCTTCTTCTTATCCTTCTTCTAATTCTTGTTTTTCTTTTTTTTTTTTTTTACTTCACCCATCAACAACTTCCAAACCATTAATCTACATACATAAACTCCTATTTCATATTACAAAGGAAAAAGATGTATGTTTTCATATAATATTTTATTTTAATTGGTAATTAATTGTTTATGTTATGTTAGTTTTGGAATTATCATGTAATATATACATATATGTTATTGAAGATAGAAATCTCTATATCCATACATAGAAGTGTAGAAATACTTAGGTATAAGAGTAAAAATTATATACCATATGGATACATGTGAGATACTTAGTTTGAACTTTAGTAAAATACATAGTATAAGTGTAGGTATATATATAGATAAGTGTAGAAGAACACATATACATATGTTGGAAGATCCTTATACAAGAGTATTTTTTATGCACATAACCTAAAATGAGGAAATACTAAGTGTATATACATATAGTTTACTAATTGAAACCATAATATGTAAAAATATGAATTTTATGAGGGTTTCTTAGGAGTGTATGGAGTACATACGAAAATACGTATAAAAATACGTATACCAACATAAGTAGATATAGGTATATGTACAAGTATATACATAAGTATATAAGATGTACATATATACACATAATATACATATAAGGTATAACAACATAAGTATAAATTAAGTACATATGTAAGTTTAAGTTATAACATAACCATCTAATATAATAAAATATAATATAATATAATAAAGTAATAATATATAATGTATATATGTATATATATGTAAGTATGGGCCGAAACTTATAATGGACCTATAATACATATATCAACTTATTTTAACCTTATGTAAATACCAGTAATCACAATAATAATATAAAATTATAAAAATATAAGAATATGGTAAATAATTAAATCATAAAGTAATAAAATGAGATACAAAAATACTAAATAAGAATGTTTAAATCACAATAATTAAAATTATAATGAATCAAACTTATATTATAAAATGTGGGTTTTAACATCCGAAACGGACCTCACTATATGAATGTAAGTCCAGAAACGATGAAAATCAATTATAAAATCATAAAAGTCGGAACTAAGATGAGAAAATCACACGCGACTAAAGATTTAAGATCAATCGAAAAGAATAAGTAAGATAATTAAGTTAATTGACCTTATAAACTAAAATGAGGAGAAATAAATAACTAAATACATAAAGTATCATAACTTACACATATACAAAAATAGTTACTATTGATCCCATTAAGTATGGTAAACCCTGTACACGTCATACTCGGGTTATATTGAGAAAATAGATAAATTATAATAGACTTTTAGTTAACTAAGAAGTTTGGTTTCTCAGAATACTTATGAGTATTATGATTTCTGGAAACCCCAAAAGCTTGGAGAATAAGGAATAATCTAAGTAAGGGAGTTCTAATGACTTACTTCCTACTTGTGTATGTTACTTATATGATGTTTTGATGTTTGTCAATGCTTATATGTTTGAATGACTGTTTTGCTTGTTACCTATTGTAGACACCTCATTTTTGTCATTTTTCATTTTTCATTAGTTGAGCCAAGTTAATAAAAAATTAAAATTAAAAGAAAAAAGGAAAAATAAAAAAATAAAAAAGAGAGTCGAGTCAAACTAAGTCCAGTCGAGTTAAATCAAATCGTATCAAATCGTATTGAGTCATATCAAATCGAATCGTATTAAATCGAGTCAAATCGTATCGTATGGAGTCGAGTCATATTGTATCGAGTCAAATCGCATCGTATCGGATCGTTTAATATTAAATTAGATAACAGTGTGTGATCAATTTAATAAATCATTAAGTCATTTGAGAGTTTGGCTTTATTAAAATAATTTTATATCAGTACGATTTAAAATAGATTTTATCTAATTTATAGTAGGCCAAAATAGACTTAGGATTTATTAGATAAGTTATTAGGTTATATCTAATTAGATTGGATCAGGCCTTGAAAAATAGAAACCCCGAATTAAGTAAGATTTCTAGAAAACTAAGACAAATCTTTTAAAAATCCAAAATGTATCTTCCATATCTAGAGTTCATTATTGTATCTTGGATTTGTTAGAGATTCAAAAGATTTAATAAGTAGGTTTATAAATAGGGAATTGTCGAAGGAGTTCGAGACTTTTTTTTTATTAACATCCAACGAAATCAAAGCCCCTGAACTCAACTCCAAAGTTTCCAATTTCCAACTTCCACAATTGAAATTCTAGATGAAAGCTCCTGACGTCCTAAGAGTCCACGCCACAATCTAACTTTCTGCAATCCAATGAAGCTCAAATTTTCGAAGATGATCGAAATCCAACCATAATTCCAATCTACAAAATACGAAGACAATCAAAATCTAATCTCTAATTCATGCTCCCTGACGAAATCCAATTCCCTCTCTGAAGTTAACGAAAGCTGATTTCAATCCACAATCTTAACGAAGTCCAAATCTTTCACACAATCCAGCAATTACAATCCATGAAACCCTGACGCCATCATATACCAAAGTCAATATACGGCACACATCGAGATCTACACACAGCTGAACACCGAAGTCCACGCGGACATGAATGTGACGATTGCACACGACTTGAACAATTTAGGTAAATATTATTTATTTTATTAGTTAGTTCAGTCTTATTTATTTACTAATTTATTTTTCTTAAGTATAGGTTTATTATTATTTTTCATATTGTAGAGTTTTATAGATATTTCCGATTTTTAAAAATAAAAGTTAATTAAATTGCTTCTTTAGAAAAATCGTATTTTTTTTAAAAAAGATATACGTATCTCGCCATTGAGATATGTATTTTGCAATTGAAATACATATCTTATGATTAAGATACTTATTTTGCAGTTAAAATTTAGAAAAGATACATATCTAATGGATACGATTTAGAAAAGAGACCTATCGCGATACGTATCCAAAAGTTAAGATTTAGAAAAGATATGCATGAAAATACGTATCTAACTGTATCTTTAACATATCTTATAATTAGGATTTAGAAAATATATTTTTGATATGTAGTTGTTTTAAAAGTAAAAAAATCTTAACCGATTTTTTTCAAAAAAGATTTACTTAGTTAGGGTTTTTCTCAAATTCAGGAAAATTAAATTTCTTAGGTTTTTTTTTTAAAAGATAATAAATTAATAAATAAACGTAAACCTGGCTCAGTTTTCAAAATAAAATAACCTACCCACTAAATATTTTATTAAAAGAGAATTATGGCCGATTTAATTCCAACTAGCAGATACTTAGGCACCTTTAGGGTAACCTACTAAAAATTAAAAAAAAATTTCCCTTTTTCTTAAAAATTCGTAATAAAAAATCATTTTTAGTTACGTTTTGTGAATTTAAGTATATTTTTAGTTTTTTTAAAAAAATTATAAAAATAAAAGCTCATCAATTTTTCTTTAATTTTTACATGATTACTTAGTCTTAATAGGTTATCTCTCGAATCTGGTTTTCTTTGGTTTGATTTTGTAAAAATCAATTTTTTAGAATATCCACAAACTAGTAAGCAAATTAGGGTTTTCAGGTAGAAAAACCCTAATTTCATTTTTACCAGTTGAACTGGTTGGTGACTCCAATTTAAAAAAAAAAATTAAGAAAAATATTTCCTTAGTTTAATGTCAAGTAACTCACATAAAGCGGGTAAGGCTTAATATAGGTTAAATTAAGAAAATTGAAATAGGACTCAATAGAATTGGCGACTCCACTAAGAAAGTTTAGTGGGCTAGCCACATGAAAAATTAAGAATTATTGATGGGCTTTTCTGTAATTATTTTCTTTTTTATATTATAGTTGTACTAATTGTTTTTTAGTGACACAGGCCCTAAAAAAAAAGCCTAATCCAATGGCCTTCTTAGGGAATTAGGGGGGATAATCATTTACGTATGTTTAGATGTGGTTGGACTTGAGCCACCTTAGGTACTTAGGACAAGCCGCCATTGTGTAACTTTCAGGTCATTGGGGTCTTTACCTCCGCTTAGCGGTGATAGGCGAACCCACTCAAGCTTTGATGTCGTATACTAGGCTTCTCTTTGGAAAGCCTTGGAGCTACAGAGCTTAAGACCCGTCTACCTCATCCTCTTGCATCATCCTTTTTGAAAAATAGGTAGTTATTCTTAAATTATACGAAAAGCCCAAACAATCTACGGTTAACTTGATCTTATTTTCAAAAAAGGGAGAATTTAAAAGAAAAAACAATAACTCTTATATATAACTATTCGCGAGCTTTATTTTTTAAAAAAATCCTATTTCGAACCTACTTATATATAAGGATGCTCCTTGACCACGGATTTATCATACTTCCTATAATTTATTAATTACCAACCCTATTACATTGCACGCGTGTGTAGTATATTGCATAATATTTATTTTGCACATTTGTTTGTATAAGCTTTCTCTTGTAATATATGTGGATTTTGTAGGTTTTGTTTTACTTAATCAATAATAGGTTGTATAACATAATATTTAACATAAAATGCTCAAAACATTAGTATTCCCCTTGTGCCAATGTTAAAAAAAAGAACTTTTATATCAACTTGTAATTTTTTTTTAAGCATGTAATTATGAAAGTTAGCTATGGTAAAGATTATTATGCAACTGTCTTTTTTTTCCATGCTTTCAGAAATTTTTTTTTTTTAAATGAGAAATTTCGAAATGGTATTTTATTATAAAAAAAACAGTTTCATGATAATTATTTACTTGGTTGATTTCTATTACAATACCCTACATATACCATATTGTTAGGAACTAACAAAATATAAAAATAAAATAAAATAAAAAGATTTAATCATTAGATTTCCATTGTGAATTATTTTCCATCTTAAGGTTATTAATCTTGTAAATGTCTAAGTTGTCATTCTTCCTATTTAGCCCTTAAGTTGTCATAGTCCTGATAGAGTTTTCTCCATAAATCGTCACCCTTATGTTATTTATTCAATAAGTTTCTCATTGTAAAATAATTTCTGCTTCTCCATATCACCCTTGTAATATAATTATCATCCTATGTCCTCAATTGTCAATCCCAATATTTCCAATTTCTTTTTAGATTCATCAATGTCAATATTAGGCTATCTGTAATATAAAATAAACATTGATTTTTAGTAAAAGTTTCAAAAAAGAAAAAGGGTTTTCAAAATAAAAAACTTGATTTTATTTTTTTAAGACAGGGAATGCAATGTTATTAACAAGAAGGGATTCTTGCAGGCTTTGAAAATATTGCCTTTTAAGTGGTTTAGCCAAACCTGAAGCCCATATCACTCATTTTCAAAATCAAAGATGTCTAAAGCTTATGGATAGAGAATAACCATAGCAGGAGGGGTTTTGAGCAAGTACGGGAAATAAGTTGAGGCCATAACTCATATCTAAGCACAAGGGCCTATTGACGTACCATCTCAAGTATACGAGTCTAAAGAGTTACAGATTCAAGGGTCCATTATCAACATGATACAAAGTTTTGAAAAGTTGCCAGAAGTAAATTTGAATGGTCAAGCCTAGGGGGCATGTTGCTGCCAAGGTCTGGAAGAAAGGGTTGCTTCCCTAGAAGAAAAGTTAGCAAGTTAGAAGAAAGTCTTGTTAGCATGGAAATGGCGATGGGTTATGTGCTCAAGCAGCTTGGAAACTTACATCCTAATTCGAAGTTATAGCCCAAGCATGAAGTTGATTCAACGAAAGAGAAAGTAGGAGTGAATGTACCGATTGGGAAAGCCTAGAATCAAGACAAGCCTATCCACAACAAGAAGAGGCAATTTACACAGTTCAAGATTCCAATAGCCCAAGTGTTTAAGCAATTGAGAGATGTGGGAATACTAACATGTGAAAACCTAACAAAGAAATGTAAGCTAGGGGATTGTGACCTTAACAAATGGTATGACAATCATATATGCAAAGTGGGACATACCACTAAAGATTGTTGGAGATTGAAGCATAATGTGTAAGATTTGATTAATGCCAAGATTATTCAACCAAGTTTTCTAGAGATTGATGGGCCAATTAGCAGCAATATTCTTTCCCCAAGTTTTGAAGGGGCATCAAATAAACAACCTCTAACATCAAGCATCAAGGATCTGCTACTATCATCTAATAAGGAAGTTCACCATTTGAAGCAGTTGGATATATCTTCGAGAGATCAATTCAATTGAATGGGTCAAGTTTAAAGAAGTGACAAAAATAGGGGCAAGAAGTAGAAAAGAATTTTAGTTCCTGCATTTTTTTTTTTCAAAATCATATTTCATTTTAGAGCTTGTAACAGATACGAGTTATTGAATAAAGCGATTTTTATGTGTATTCTTATATTTGTATGCTATGAAGCTAACTCAATTAAAATAGGGGCATTTTGAATGAGTGAAAATGGATAAAGAAAATATGAACTCGAAACTTAAAACTTTCCACCTAAGGGAATGATAACACATTACTTGAAAGGTTTAGGATGAGAAGAGGTAACCCATGTCGAGAAGAGGCATCCCATGTCCCAAAACACTAACCCTAGACCCACATGAGAGATGAGTGCCATCAAGGTGAATAATTGGACTCATTCCTTAAAGGAGGTTTGTCTTAAACTTGGTACACATACCAAATGATATTAGGCTTTCATTTCATCATCCTTAAATACGATTATCCCTTGCAAACCCATTTGAACCCTTAAGGGATTTTTCTTAAAATTAACTCTGCCAAGAACCACCCTAAACTGGGGCAATCAAGAGGTTAGGGTTATCAATCTGGAGAAGAAAGAGTAGACTAATATGTGCTTGCCTTAGTTTTGACAATTCATGAGCAAATATTGTCATAGATAATTTAATTTCTTTAGAACAAAGAAAAATTTCAAACCATATACACCTCACTCAGGCCGGTATACTTATTCAAACACATTAAGTCCATAAATTCTTTCTCAAGCACTTCAAAGCCATATATACTTCTACCAAGCTTATATACCTTGAACTTACCTTTTGGTGCTTCGAATCTTATTAAGTGAAAACTCAATAGTGGAAGGTGACCACCTTGCCCGAAAAAAAAAGAAGAAAGAAAGAAAAGAGAAAAAAGAAAGAAAAAAGAAAAGAAGAGGAAAAAATAAAAAGAAGATTGAAAATATTAGTAAGATGATCACCTTCAAAGAAGAGCTAAATTACCAATAAGCTTGAAGTCTAAACTTATGATGGTATCCAAAATTTGAACCCTTTCAATTCCTAAGCCCAAAAGCAAAGCCCTCATTTTATGATCCTACTCATTATACTAGCCTTAATGAAACTCTTTTGACTAAAGAAAAAAGACTTATCTTAAGCGAAATTTGCTCATTAAACTGGAGCAAGCTTATGTTTAGTTTCTCCTAGGTTCTTGGCTTGAAAACCCGGGATCGATTGCATATGATTTCTTCAAAATTGGCCAAGTACATTGATATCCATTTGCTTAAACCATTAACCAAAAGCCTTACAGTGCAAACCTAAAAAAGACCTATTAATTAACCAAAGTGTACCGCTTACAAGATAGGTTACAATTTTTGAAATTGATGCTAAGAGTAAAGACAGACCTATGAGAGAATAAGGAAGTCCAATTTGACTAAATATTTCAAGTAATGATATCTATCCCCTTAGTAGAAAATTGAAGAGTTGAGTACTTTGTCAAAAACGTGAATGGTCATTTATCCCAAGTTAGAAATTAGTGCTTCTAAAAAAGTTCGGAGATCATGAATTATGCTCCAGGAAACAAGATTAAGAGAATAAGTGATCAACAGGCAATGGGCAAGGGGCAAGCCAACCCCTTATTTGTGATCTTTAGTTTTTTTGAGACTTTCTTACTTGTTAACAACACAATTTTCTATCAGAGTGTTTTTTTATTTTTTGACAAAAAAGAAGAAAAAAAAGAAAAACATTTCAAAAGAGAAATGAAACTTAAAAAAAAAAATTATCAAGAGAGATTTCTTAAAATTTTCAACGAATCATCAAAATCCCTTAAACTCAAGTCATAGATCAATTTGTCAAAACTTATGAAAGTTTTCTTCCTTCCTGGATTGCTTGCTCATAAGAGCGCCATCCAATCTTTTTTAAGATCACTTGCTTAAAGGAGCATTGTCCTACCTATTCCTTAGTTAGATCGCCTACTTATAGAAGCATTGTCTTATTTATTCCTTTCTAGAATCGCTTACTCATGGGAGTACTAGCTTATCTAGTCCTTTGTTAAGATCGCTTGCTTAAAGGAGCGTTGTCCTATTCCTTTTAAGATTACTTACTTATGGGAGCACTATCTTGTATATTCCTTAGTTGGATCACCTGCTCATAGGAGCGCCATCCTATCTATTTCTTTCTAGGATCGCTTATTCATGGGAGTGCTATCCTATTTAGTCCTTTGCTATGATTGCTTGTTCAAAGGAGCATTATCCTATTCCTTTTAGGATCGCTTGCTCATTGGAGCACTGTCCTATCTAGTCTTTAGTTGGATCACCTACTTATAGGAGCGCCATCCAATCTTTTCTATGATCACTTGCTCAAAGGAGTGCTGTCCTATCTTTTGTCATATCATCTGCTCATAGAAGCACCATCTAATCTTATCTAAGATCACTTGCTCAAAGGAGCGCTATCCTAGTCCTTTTTTAGGATCGCTTGCTCATAGGAACACTATCCTATCTATTCCTTTGTAGGATCACTGTCCTACCTAGTCCTTTTTTGGATTACTTGCTCAAAAGAGCACCATTCAGTCATATAAAAGATTGCCTGCTCGTGAGAGCGTTGTCTCATATCATCTTATCTTTGAAAGATCTATCCTTTCGAGCAATTCAACTTTAAAGAGATCTATTCTCTTCAGATTATCTACTAGACCAAAACATTTGAAGTCTCAAAAAGATCTATCCTCTTCAGATTACCAAGTCGAGTCTGGCAAAAATGAGTATCTCTTTTGTCTTTATAGTGAAGTTCTAATCAATCTTCATTACAAAGAGGGATAGTTGTAGATATCTCATTTTTGCCATTTTTCATTTTTCGTTAGTTGAGCCAGGTTAATAAAAAATAAGAAAAAATAAACAAAAACGAAAATTAAAAGAAAAAAGGAAAAATAAAAAAAGAAAAAAGTGAGTCAAGTCAAACCAAATCGAATCAAGTCAAATCATATCGAATCGAATTGTATTAAATTGAGTCAAGTCGTATCGTATTGAGTTGAGTCATATCATATCCAGTCGTATCATGTTGAATCGAGACGAGTCACATTGCATTGCTTAATATTAAGTCGAATAACATTATGTGATCAATTTAATAAATCATTAAGTCATTTGAGAGTTAGGATTTATTAAAATAATTTTGGCCCAATCTGATTTAAAATAGATTTTTATCTAATTTATATTGGGTCGAAATAAACTTAAGATTTATTAGATAAGTTATTGGGCTATATCTAATTGGATTGGATTGGGCCTTGAAAACTAAAAAGCCCAAATTAAGTAAGATTTCTAGAAAACTAGGACAAATCTTTTAAAAATCCAAAACATATCTTCCATATCTAAAGTTCGTTACTGTATCTAAGATTTGTTGAGATACGAAAGATTCAATAAGTGAGTTTATAAATAGGGAATTATCGAAGGAGTTCGGGACTTTTTTTTTTATTCCCATAATTAACATCCAATGAAATCAAAGCCCCTGAACTCAACTCTAAAGTTTCCAATTTTCAACTTCCACAATTGAAATTCCAGATGAAAGCTCCTAACATCCTAAGAGTCCACACCATGATCTAACTTTCCACAATCCAACAAAGCTTAAATTTTCGAAGACAATCGAAATCCAACCACAATTCCAATCCACGAAATCCAAAGATGATCAAAATCCAATCTCCAATTCATGCTCCCGAAGAAATCTAATTCCTTATCTGAAGCTGATGAAAGTCGATTTCAATCCACAATCCTAACGAAGTCTAAATCTTTCGTACAATCTAGCAATTACAATCCACGAAACCCTGACACCATCACACACTGAAGTCAATATATGGCTCACACCAAGATCCATACACAGCTGAACACCGAAGTCCATACGAACACGAACGTAACAATCGCATGTGACTTGAACGATTTACGTAAAAATTATTTATTTTATTAGTTTGTTCAATTTTATTTATTTACTAATTTATTTTTCTTAAGTCCAGGTTTATTATTATTTTTCATAATGCATAGTTTTTTATATAATTTTGAATTTTTTAATAAAAGTTAATTAAATTGTGTCTTTTAGGAAAATCATGTTTTTTTTTAAAAAAAAAAAGATATACGTATCTTACAGTTGAGATACATATCGTGTGACTAATATAAGTATCTTGCGATTAGAGTTTGAAAAAGATATGTATCGAGATACGTATCTAGTGGTTACGATTTAGAAAAGATACGCATTGAGATACATATCTAGTAGTTAAGATTTATAAAAGATACACATGAAGATACGTATCTAACCATATCTTTAACATATCTTATAATTAGGATTTAAAAAAGATATTTTTGACATGTAGTTATTTTAAAAATAAAAAAATCTTAACCAAGTTTTTTAAAAAAAAAATTTAGTTAGTTAGGGTTTTTCTTAAATTGAAGAAAATTAGATTTTTTAGGTTTTTTTTTAAATAATAAATTGATAAATAAACATAAACTTAGCTCATTTTCAAAATAAAATAACACATCCACTAAATATTTTGTAAAAAGAGAACTACGATTGGTTTAATCCCAAATAGCAAGTATGTA
This sequence comes from Lumnitzera littorea, assembly GCA_024138015.1. NCBI lineage: Eukaryota > Viridiplantae > Streptophyta > Magnoliopsida > Myrtales > Combretaceae > Lumnitzera > Lumnitzera littorea. Next base: position 41,075,911 of record JAMXBB010000011.1, read on the forward strand.
GGCATCTTCAAGATAACCATCTAAAAATTAAAAAAAAAATCTCTTTTTCTTAAAAATTCGTAATAAAAAATCATTTTTAGTTACATTTTGTGAATTTAAGTATATTTTTACTATTTTAAAAAAATTATAAAAATAAAAGCCCATCGATTTTTCTTTAATTTTTATATGGTAACTTAATCTTAATAGGTTAGCCCTCAAATCTGGTTTTCTCTGGTTTGATTTTCTAAAAATCAATTTTTTAGAATATCCACAAACTAGTGGGCAATTTCATTTTTACTAATTGAACTGGTTAACGACTCCAATTTAAAAAAAAAAATTTAAGAAAAATATTTCTTTAGTTTAATGTCAAGTAACTCATATAGAGTAGACTGAGCTTAATATAGGTTAAATTAAAGAAATCGAAATAAGGCTCGACAGCTATCATTTATGTAATCACTTTCTTAAAATGATAAGTATAAATATTTGATCAAAATAATCGGTTATATTCATCACATGTCTATGACTCAATAAATGTATGGATGGGGAGTACTAACTTTGCAAAATTTTAAGACAAGTATTTTTTAGAAAAGTTTTTCTAATCTTAAACATATTTGTATACAATTGCCATAAGGGCTCGTGGTGTCGTAAATGATATTTTATTGTTAAGGCAAAGCTAGCATGGGATTTCTAATTAATAGTGAGAGAACTCACTTTATTGTACCCGTGAGACCTTAGATAGATTTTGATCACGAGAGAACTCATATGTTTGTGCTCGAGGGACATTAGATGGTAGATAGCCCTAGTTTAGGGTCTACCTATTTGGATGGGAATTTCTTTCTCGACTAAGGTAATAGTCGAGTGTCACCTGGAGGGGTGGTGCTCCTAGGCAGCCTTATGTAGATAAGTTGAGATACCTTATGCGAGTAAGCACAGGAGATAATCGAAGTGTAGATGACGTAATTCTACACTGTTCATAGTTTCGGACTCCTATAGATGTGTTGATTGCATTCATCGCGCCTATATTCATTTCGTATGTAGATAAGTTACATGAGTGTTAATAATGTTTGATAACTTGCTTGAATGGTAGTTGTGAGGGAAGAACTCACTAAGCTATTTTATGTTCATTCTCACTTAGTTTCTTTTGTAGGTTTATTTGCATTATGATTGGGATAAATCTTGAGTACCAAGTGTAAGATGAAGATAAATGTGTTAGTATTAGAATTAATTGAGACCTTTATAGGTGATACAGATACAACCTTTGTAGGAAATATTTATATGTTAAAATTCAAAATAATTTAATTTTTCTTGTAATTTTATAGCGTTGGTATATCCTATCTTATTATTTGGTAGGAGGCACCGATTCTCTGCGGTTTAACTGTAGGATATCAGATATCCATAATTATTTATATCTTACAATAAATTGGTCAATTACAAATCGGCAACCTTAGTGATAATCATTTAAAGTCTTGCAATCTCTGACTTGCAAGGCGGTTTCCATATCATAAGTATACACGTGATATGGAAATTTTAGACAATCCTATTAAGGCCCCTTTAGGGTCTTGACAAATTAGCTAACACTCGATCAATTTGAGTTAATTTAGAGACATAATGAATGTCATAGATCATTTTTGAGTTATTTCCTTTCATGTTGATAGCAATAGCTCCTTTTCTTATAATCTCATGAGTCTTCCCATCTCTGAGCTTTATTTCAAATGAAAATTTATCATCAAACTTCACAAACAATTATTTGTCTCTAGTCATATGATTACTGTAACCACTATTAAGATACCAAAAATTCTCACTTGATTGCTCAGCATTCATGCAAGAATAAAATACTTAGTTGTCTTGATTTTCTTCAGAATTTGTGATAGTGTATATCAAAAATATGGGCCTTGGCGGTCTGTCGGTTGCTAACGGTAGTATACCTACAATAAGCCCCCTATGACATAGCCAATGAAGGTCTTTTGTCGCTCAAGTTGGCAAAGAGAGTATTGGAGAATTAGTTTAATAGAATGTAACCAAGAATAAAACTAAGGGAAGCTAAAGGATTCAATCCCTTTACCTAGAGTTTTACCTCATATTTGTAAGAAAGGGAGCTGACCTACTCCGCTACATGGTACGTGAAGATTTGCTCAAGTGTAATCCAATGTGAAGGTGATGTTAGTACAAGAATAGACATATACCTTTCTGCTAGTTGATAGATCTTGATAAGGGAGTTGTCATGTTGAAGTGGACGGTAGCCAAAGCTTGGCGGCTAAACCCTTAGGCCGTACATCAGGACATCATGTAGCATTTAATGGAGAGGGAGAGATAGAGAGAGGTGGAAGAAGGAGGAGAGCTCGGCTCCATTAGGTAATGGGCCCTTCCTAAGGGTATGTCGGGTAATGGGCGTACTTCTTCCTTGATACGCTACGCTAAGAGTAGACAAGGGCAACAGTATTGGGGTAGGTCTAAGTTTGTAGAAAGCTTGAAGTGAAAGGTGATGAAATGCCAAAGTAGGAATAAGAAAATGAGCTAAACAAGCAAATCATGAACAATTCCAAGGATGTGACGCACTAGGGAAAATTCGTAGACTCACAAAACTAACTCGATATGATATACGAGCTGCTCGGTAAGTTCACTCACCACCTAGCCTTGTTTAAGGGTTAGGAAAAGAGTAAAAAAAGGCTTATAAGTATATTCAATATCAAATATATGATGATGCGCTTACATATTACAAATTTTTACTCGAAAACTTAGGGCATCCTACTTAAAATGGAAAAGATAAAAAGAGGTATTATTTAAAACAAATAAGGTACAAGGAATAATAAAAGGTAAAAATGAAAAATCAAAGTAAATTAGTGATTGGCGTAGCAGATTCCTTTCACATGGGACTAGACACATGGCATTCGATCACTAGGGGTGCTTCTAGCAAAAACAAACAAGTGATACGGTCAAGATGGGGATTGTTGAGAAGACCTAGGGGTCCTTCCAAGACATATGGGTTTGTACATGCTTTAGGGCTCTCAACACCAATATTACCAAGTTACTAGTTGGCATGGTCATAGTCAAGCAATCATGTGAAAAGTATCGAGCTACTAGTGGAGCAAATTTCAGGTTGGCACTTGATTATTGATAGATGAAAAGCTACTCAACTCGGAATGTGGAGTTGGTTTGTAGTAAAGATCAACTCGGCTTTGATAAGAATTGGCTGGAACAATAGAATCTGCTTCGTCATTCCCTCAATACCTCGAGCTCAGGCTCAGGTTAAAGGTCTTGGTGATCGGATGGTGGGTCGCCAAATTATAGTAGACTTCCTAAGTGCTCAAAGCTTAAATTAGGAAGGCTTGGGGGCTCTAGGTTCCCTTGAGGGACTCACAAGCTCTTTAGCTATCTAGATTTGGAGAAGGGCTCAGGAGCTTGTAGGTATCTAAAGGCCACCCGGACTTTCATCGATGCTATAGGCATGGTGGGCAGTGTTGGTGCACCTATCCAAGCTAGCTTATATACTTTGGTAGGGAAATTGTTTGGCAGGGCAAGAGAAAGATACTTGAAGATGGCAATTGGCCTTGGTGATTGGCTTTAGTGATTAGCTTTGGCCTTCAAAGCCCTAGGCCGAAAGGTGATCATCAACACTTACCCCACACTCTCTTTAGTGTCTAAGTGATGAGGAGAGTATTAAGTATGCAGGCTTTAGAGGTCAAAGCTTGTTTTAGATGCACTTTAGGGGAAGGAGTGATCACTTTGAATGGCCGAGATGAAAGGCACTATCAGGTGCCTATGCAACATGATTGCCAATAGGACTACATCATCTGGTCTTTTCTAAGGTGGTCTTTTCCTAAGTACAGTAACAATGCATGGGTTATATGTAGCATACGTAGCTGTAAATATGCCTTAAGAATGCCATAATTATAGGGTAATCGGCGAATTAATGGCGATCTTTATTACTACGTTATTATCGTCGTTAGATAGGTTAGTGATGACACATGGATGGCTTGAACTTTTCCTTCACTGCTTGTATAAGGGTCTAGCAAGGTTCCTTCTTCCTTATTCCTGCTTTAACAATATATATAGCCATCTTTGAATTCCCTTAAAAGTGTAGAAAAGCTTCTACTAGCATTGAGAGTCATGAGGAATGTTTGAATCGTAAAAGATCAAGCTTTGAGGGAGACGTACTAGCTTGGTTTACGTTCCTACTACGGGTAAGTAGAGTTCTCAAGTATTGATAGAGGGTTGTAAAGGTTGCCCTATGGGGGGGAAGGGGGGTAGCCTCTGAGTACCGACGAGGGAATGTACTTGGACCTCTTAGTCAAATCCTTTGCCAAGTCATAGGAGTTTAAATGGTGAGAGATTTTCAAGGGTACATCCTCCAACTACTGTAGTGCCAGCACCACAGGTATGCTCGTATGTGTAGGACTGCTTTAGTGGACATATATGTGTTGCTACTAAAGTACTTATGTATGCCTATCATCTCTAGTGTTTTTGATGGTTGAAAGGGGGCTCTTTGATTGTTTGGAGGTACTTGACCATAGATGACGTGGAGACTCCCAAGGGTTCTAAGCCGCGAGAGCATGGTAGTTGTAAGGGGGACAAGTGGACTTGGATCCTACTTTGTATAAGTTTACGTGCTCTTATGGTGGTGGTTTAATGGTAGCCACTATGAGCACTTTTGGGTGTCCAAAGGGCTTCAATCGAACAAGAATCTTCCCCAAGAGTTAGCTGAGTCTCCTAAATAGGTTGGGTATTTGTTGACTACTTTAATAAATAGGGAATTTGCCTCGAAGTTGTTGATATCAAACATGGTTCACTTAGGTGTGGTAAAGGAAGAGCCTACTACCACGTATTGTTAGATGAGATAGGATCTTTGCTCGGTGAACTCAACGAAGCCAACCATGCAAGCTAAGCAAGGAGATGGAAAAGCTTCTGAAGCGAGGTGGTCAAGCACAAGCCAAACAAAGGCTCATTGAACTTTACTTTGTTTCTTTCTATTTTAACTTTACTCTTGCTTGTACTTGGGGTTGGTATGCCAGGCTTTGAACCTTTTAAAAATCTCAAATTGAAGGAGTGAAACAAAGTTTCTGAATGTGCTCATTTGTTTTCCTTTTCTTTTCTTTTGTTACTATTTACCTCTTTATTCATCATCTTACTTGTTTCATTTATCATTGTGTCTTCAGTGCTTGTGATCATAACCGAGTACCAAAACTGTTCTTCCAAGCTTATGGGGTAACAATCCAAGCTCAAACATTCTTGGGAATTGACTTAGGGGAATCATTGGTTAAGCATCAAAGGATGGCTTAAGTGTACTTGTCTTATTGAGGGGACATTGTCGTTAATTGCCTATTAAAAGGATGTGATAGCTAATGCAATAGATGTAACCGTTGGAATGGCTAAGGCCCTTAAAGGGCATAAGCTACCTCATAGGTGCACACAAGTGCTTAGTTAGCAATCCACCTGTCAGACGAAATTAGGCTATAGATTCTTTTACCATGACGCATTGGTAGCTACTATGAGGTGACGATTCACCTTGCCGCTTATGCTTATATATAAGGGTTTTTAAGGTTGGTTCATTTCTCACTTCCACTCTTACTTTGTTGAAGCTTTATCAGATTCTCTCTAAATCGCCTTACTTGATTTTCTTGTACATCTTCATACTTTCCCAAAACTTTACCAGAAATGGCTGAACAACGATCATAGAGATTTGAAGGTGAGGCCACTATTGCTAAGGAGAACTGAAGGGAGGCCATACCTAACCCTATTCCCCCTAAAGTTCTATGGTAGCAGCAACCGATAATGGCTGGGGTCAATAAACATGGGAGACGAAAAGGATAGTCATAGAGAATAGGCCTCAGGGGAAGTATGCACCTGACATGGAAGGAAATGCCGAGGTAAAGTTGGTCCCTTCTATGGAGAGGGGGCAACTCACAACTGATGTAGCATATAAGCATAATGAGGAGTGATGGTATTAAGTCTATTGGGAGGTATGCATGAAAATGGATTATTACGAAGTCGAAATGCTCAAACCTAGTGATCGAACATACAACCTTAGAAGCAAGAATACCTTCTATCCGTATTGGAAGGCATTAGATATGGGTCTTTAGCTACCTTTCCCTGCATTCTAGATGGAAGTGTTCAATTACTTTTGAATGATGTTAGCCTCCCTTCATCTTAACACTTGGCAAGTGTTGTTAGCCTTTGAGGTTGTATTCATTTTCTACATGAAGAGGTCAACAGCTCAACTTTTCTATCACTTCTTCCAATTGAAGGGGAACGAGGAAGGCTTGGTGTACATTTTTAGCCGAAGTAAGCATATGAAAATCTTTCACAGGAGTAAGTCGAAGGTGAATGATTGGAAAGAGCAATTTGATCGGGTGAAGTCACTCCATGAGCTAAATTTCCCAATTGAGTGGAATAAGCCAATTCTAAGGACCAACATGAACTGCTTTATTCTTAAGGACAATAAGCCAAAGGATTGGTTGCTCAATGTGGCATGTTGGTTAGGTCAAAGGTTCTATTTGGAACAAATTGTAAGTTGTTATCAATGGAATGAGATGTTGTATGGGTGGGAGATAGGTATGGGTGCATGGCCATTAGGGGTGATTGAGAGTTCATTACCATTAAGCATTAGTAGGGGAGAGCTCAGGGTTGCTAGCCCTTACAGGTACTTTATCCTGTTATTGTTTTCATATGTGCTAACTAATGCTTTGTACTCACACTTATGACCTATGTGACAATTTATTCAAGGCCAAGATGATATGCGTGAGGGAACGGAGGCTTTGAGAGAAGGAGAAAAAGGCTACTGATGGGCAAGAAGCAGCCCGTCCAACCAAGAAGAGCAAGCATAAAGATGGTATAGGGACATCAGTGAGGGAGAAGTCAGCTGTAGTGGAGGAGGCATAGGATGTCCCCACAAGGGTACCATTGGTGGATGTTGTTGAGTAGCAAGTGTCTTTAAAGGGGAACTTGGTTGAGTTAGTGCCCAAGCATGAAGCACCTATAGAAAGGGAGTTGGAGAGACCTGTCTCCAACCAGCAAGTTTGGGAAAGGGTTCTTAAAGGGTAAGGTTGCTGTAGGGGCTTAAGGGGTACAAGCGCTAGAAGACCAAAAAGTTGTGGGAATTAAGGGGTTGGTAGAAGGGTTTGATTCCGTATCATTGATTTGGAGGGATGATGCTAGTGGTGATGTTGAAACATCAATTGGTCGATAGCCAGGCCTGGTAGTTCCTTAATGGCCCTTGATGAAGGAGCATGTTACACTCTTTTAAGGTAAAGAATATAATGAGACTGTACTAATCACTTTAGAGAGGCTATGGGATATAATGAGTGTATATAGGTATGCATTTTCATGTAAGTGTACTCCACTTGAGCAAGTATGGTCTTGTTCCTTTCCTTTTTGTCAAGTGCACATGGGTTCCTGTTCGTACTAACTTTACTTATTGTATTCATCTCATCAACATTCTCAAGAGTTGGAGAGGGAGTTGAAGGAGCTAAAGAAGGAGGTGGATGGGCTTAGGGCATAGGCCTTGAATGTATAAGAGGACTACATGTGACTTAGCATAAAGAAGGAGAAGGTTGAGGAAGAGGTGGTTAAGGAAAAAGCTCAAGCTTGTTACGTGAAGTGGCGCACCAAAGATCTAAAAACGATACTAAATGCTTGTACTAAGGAATTAGAGGTTGCTAGGAAGGAGGCAAAGACAACGAGGAGGGAAGCTAAGGTGGCCAAGAAAGAGCTTAAGGAAGCCTTAGTCCAACTTAAAGATCAGGAAATTGAGCTTAGGGATGGCCATGATATGACTGATGCAACTTTAGAGAAGTTATTCATTAAGTTTGAAGAGGGTGACAACCATAAGGCTGCCATTTTCAAGGCTAGGCTAGACGGGGGCAGGTTAGTGAAGGAGGAGGTGCAGGAGAAATTTCCCAACCTCAATATGGGCTTTTGTCCTGGTTGGACGAAGGATCCCCAATCGGCGATGAAAGGGCCAATGCAAAAGTCGACCTTGTTGATGATGAAGTTGAGGAGGATGTAGAGATTGGTCAAGCTGGAGAGGCCTATGAATAAACTTTTGTTTATTTATTTTTTTGTATTGAACCTCAGATTCTTATTTTCTTGTATACGGGTTAAAATGTCAATCCTATTGTATTGTACTCATAGTAGTTGTTGGTAATGAAAGTTCGACAAGTTTAATTACCTCCTTACTTTAAGTTTTTATTTTATCAGTTATGCTTAACTGTTTTGTTGACTAGTTACACCTATTCATTAAATGAGATTGCCTAAGTATATAGATGCCTTTAGTTGGGTTGCTTGTTACGTTTTGTGTGTGGGCTCATGAACCTTAGTTTGAATGTTATTTAGTTAGAGGTATCATGCACGTTAAGTTTGTTATTCTTTAATAAGGGATTGAACGTATCAACTAAGTCGATGTACTCATTTCGGCGTGACCCTTCAAGGGTAGAAACCTGTTAGGTGCTCGAGGTAAGGCTCAAGACTTTATGTTTTGAGTATTATTGTAAGCAAGAACATTTGAACATCAAGGATGAGAATCAGCTCAATTTGGTCTGGTGCTTTTGTCCTCATCAATCGACAAGGGGTAGGGCTAATGGTGATCAAGTCATGTTAAAGAGAAATAGCTAGTAGGGTGGTGTAGATTAGTATATAACTCAATCATTTCATTATTTTTTTCAAAACATTTGCAATGTATTTGGCACTTCATACATTCTATAAGAAATAAGGCCTAAGGTCATTAGCGTTCTACAATCTCGGGATAGGTTGTCCATCAATGGTTTCCAATCAATAAGCCTCATTACCTACATCTTCTTTGACTCGAATAGTGTCTTCTTAATTCAATGATAGTTTACCTACCCTTTACATGGCCAAATGGCTTAGAGTTTTCGGTAGACCAGGTCTTCGAGTTGGAAGACTTTGTGCTTGACCTTTTCATTATAATACCTAGCCACTTACTACTAGTAGACTCGAGCTCGAACGACATCCCTTACCTCGTCGATAGTGTCAAGGCTGGCTTGAAGGGCTACCTAATTAGCATTAACGTCAAAGTTTTGAATCCTACTTATTAGGAATTCTAACTCGATAAGTAGTATAGCATCTGAACCAAGGGTAAGTAGAAAGGGGTTTCTCTAGTTGTTGTTTAATGTGTTCTCTAGTATCCCCAAAGGATGGTAGGGAGCTCGTCTACTATTAATCACCTACTCGCTCCACCCTTTTTTTTAGGTTGCTGAGGACTACCTTATTGACAACCTCAACCTGGCCATTGGTTTAGGGTGGACGATCAAGGTGTGGTGGAGCTTGATGTGGTGTTTATGACAAAACTCCTTAAATTAGGCACTATCAAACTACTTTCCGTTATCTATGATCAAGGCATAGGGTACTAGAAACTTGGTGAAGATGTTGGTCAAGATAAATCCTTTTGCTACCCTTGCAGTTATGCTCATGACTACTTCAGTCTCTACCTACTTTATGAAATAGTCAATAGTAACTAAGATAAATTAGCACCCTCCGAATGCCTTAGGAAACGGCTCAAGGATGTCGAGCCCTCACTAACTGTAAGGCTACGAGCTCATCATGTGGTGGAGGATGCTTCTGGAGGCTTTGGCATCGTTGGACCAAAGCTTTTATGCCCCCCATCATCATTGGTTAGCAATGCTTAAGATGAAAGGCTAGGACATACGAAGCTTGGAACTGGATGTCAATGCTACAAATCCTTACATGTAGCTCTTCAAGGGTATGAAGGCCTTCTCCAATCTTTAAGTAGTAAAGGAGGGATACGTTACGCCTACATCAATAAAGAACATCGTTAATGGTCGTATAGTTGGCTACATTGTAGGTGAGCCTCTTGGCTTCCATTATATTGTCAGGTAAGGCATTAGTTGTGAAATAATCAAGTATCAAGTCCTTTTAGGAGGGCTCGTTGAATATGGGGCAGATCTTAAGGACTTCACGTAATTGCTCATTGATGGTGCACTGTACTATGTATTGGAGGAGGATTCACTTGTCACTCGTATAAGGTGAGGGCACAGCCATGGAGGCAAGCTTAGATAACTTATTTGCCTTTAAGTTTTCTGCTTATGAGATCTTGGTGATATTCTAGGAAGTAGGGTTGAAGGAGAGGTCTTGTATCGCCTGGAGGTATTTTACTATAGTCTCCCCTTTTGTCTCATTTTCCCCCTTAACCTACTACACCACTAACATGGAATTTGAGTAAACATTAAGTTTCTTAGCCCTTACATCCTTTATGGTCTTGAGGCTTGCAATAAAGACTTCATACTTGGCTTCGTTGTTGTAAGCAAGAAATCCAAACTTGAGTGCATATAAGACTTTAGTGCCATAGGGTCCTTACAGTACTATTCTTTCTCTATTCTCCCCTCAAGTGGAGGATCCATTAACATAGAGAGTCCACATTGAAATGTTAATGTGAGTTAGTGCTTTCTCTTCTCTAATATATTTAGTAACGAAGTTTGTGAGGACTTGTGCTTTGATAGCTTATTTAGGGTGGAATTGGACACCATAAGAGTTAAGCTCCAAAGAGTACTTAACCAGTCCTTACACGTTTGGCTTTTGCAAAATTGTCTGTAGTAGTTGATTAGTGAGGACAACAATAAGGTATGCTTGGTAATATGGTCTCAATTTTTTAAGAGCGATCACTATAGCTAGGGTAAACTTCTCAACTCTTGTGTATCTATCTTCCAACCCTTAGAGGATGTAGCTAACATAGTAAACTAGCTTATGCTCACATTCGTCTACTCAAAGGAGTACTATAAACAGGGCTTGGTCGCTTACGATCAAGTATAAATAGAGCTCTTCACTTAGTATTAGTTTGGAGAGCACAGGTGGGTTCTTTAGAAACTACTTGAGCTTGCCATAAGTAGTCTTACACTCTTTTATCTAATTAAATTCCAATGGGTTCTTCAATAATTTGAAGAACTCATAACACTTATTGGCACTTCTTAGAACAAAACAGTTGAGCGTAACTATCTTGCTAATAATTTGTTGGCCATCTTTGATTTTTTAAGGGGTCTTCATATCTTGAATGGCTTATGTTTTGTCGAGATTGGCCTCAATGTTGTGCTCTGTAATCATAAATCTAAGAAACTTGCCGAAGCCCACCCCAAACACATTTTTAAAGATTAAGTTTCATATGATATTTCCATAGCGCGTTAAAAGTTTCATGCAAATCCTCAATATGATTAGTCTTTTACTTACTTTTGACGATCATGTCATCAACACACACCTCTACATTTCGCTCAAGTTGTAGCTTGAAGACAGTTGTCACTAGCCTTTGATATGTTGCCTTAATGTTTTTTAGGTTGAAGGGCATGACTTTATAGTAGTACTTACCATAGTTAGTGACAAAGGATGTGTGTACTTAGTCCTTAAGGGCCATGCTAATCTGATTGTAGCCTAAATAAGTATCTATGAAGCTAATCTCATATGGCTAGAGGTGGAATTGACTAATTAGTAAATTCTCAGAGAGGAAAACAGTCATTTGAGCAAGCTTTGTTGAGTTTGGTATAATCAACACACATTCACCACTTGCCGTTGGATCTCTTCCCAAAGACAATGTTTGCTAGCCAAGTAGGGTAGTACTCCTCCCTTGTGAAGCCAGCTTGTAGTAGCTTCTGTACATCTTGCATGATGGTAGCTTCTCGCTTAGATGCGAAGTGTCTTCTTTTTTGCTTGATGAGGTGTATGTGGGAGTCAAATAAAAGGTTGTATGCTACTTTGGGTATGTCTATGATCCTGAGCATTTCCTTAGGAGAGGTTGCAAAGACATTTGAATTAGAATAGAGGAAGGTGATGATGTCCTCCTTTTCTTCAATGGATAGGGAAGTTCCTATTTGAGTAGTTTGGTCAAGGAGGTCGTCAAATTAGATAACCTCGGTTTTTTCCACTAGTTCCCCCCTTGAGTTTTGTGTACTCTCTAAGGCTGATTCAATGTGTATTACCCGATCGTATGCGATGCTGCTTAAGTAAAGAGACTTGGATGGCTTTTGGTTGCTGATGTTAAGCAAGCACATCTATCAAATTATAATAAGCGAATTAAGTCCAAGTGTTGACCCTTCATGGACTTTGACTACTAATACTCACTAAATCTCTATTATCTAACCTACAAATTTGAGTTTGAGAATTTAAAGAATTTAAAATTAATTGCACCAAATAATAAATTATCACTAAGGAAGATTTGTTCAAGAACTAAGCAAGACAACAATAAAATTATAAACTATTTCAAGATTCGCAAATTGTATCTAGATTTTTGCTTCCCCTTAATTTAACATGTGATTTCCTATAAATATAATTTAATTTATTCTTTAATCTTTCTTAACCAGAAGATTTCTCTACTAAAGTTAATCACTTTCTTAAGCAAGTTAACCATAATCTTGAAATCATCTATTAAAATCTTTTCTCAATAGCATGACCTAAGATTACACTACTACATAATGAATCTCTATACTATAATTCAAAATTCTGGAAATATCTTCCAAATTATCTCTATCAACTATACCTAGATCTAATCTTATAAGAGTCTCTCGATTTTCTTATAAGATATCAAATTCTAAATTACTATCTATGGAAATAATAATCTAAATCATGAAGCATACATAGTTAAATCAAGAAAAAGAATAAAGAACTAATTAAATCTAATAAAAATCATGACATATGAGTAGATCTAGGTTCTACGAGATTTAGATATCAAAGATCTACTCTCTACACATCAAGAAGTAATAATCTAAAATAAAAAAGTAAAGAAAAATAGAAGGATAAATCATCAAATCTAAGAAAGTTTGAATCTTAAAGTCTTCTTTGTATCTTCCCATCTTAAGTGTTCTTGGCTTGAAAAAACTCTCCTAAAGTCATCTAATAATTCTCTTTATGAAAACCCTCAAGAAGCTTTATATAGGAAACAACAAAATAAAGTCCGCACAAACGGCATGACTAGGGATACGACCATATCCCTTGGTTATGCAACTCACTTCCATTCCTTCTTGTGTTCTTTTATCATTTTTTTTCTTTTCAAAATTGGGAATGACATAACTAAGGACATGGTTGTATTTTTTGGTTGTGTCACTGGCTATGATACTTTAAAATTTGGTCCAAAATCACTTGAAAATGATACAATCATGTCATTCAGTTGTGTCGATCTTCAAACCTTCGTAACTTGCTCATTTTAGCTCTGATTTGAGTGAAACTTGTTTCTGTCTTTTTATTTTTTTGTGTAGATCATTTCAAAATGTAAAAAAAAAAAAATTTACTCAATTAATTATCATTATCTAAAAATAAACTCAAATTTCAATGGAAAATCACGAAAAATCACTAAATAAAATATATTCAATTTAGAGCTTATCAATTGTTGTAGGTGATATCGACCCCCGTAGGCATTTGAAACTTCATCTTAAGGCACCTTTAACTAATGCATGCGTCGAATTTGTCAAGACTTAGTTGCCTTAGGATGGCACTATAAGGGGACTGGTGGTTGACAATGATGAAATCAATCAACTGTAAGGCATGTGTTCGTATTGTCTAATTGAATAGGGAGTGTGATTAAACCTTTAACCAGGACAGACTTTCCACTGAAGCTAGCTAAGCTTTGCTTGTGTAGTTGATAGACGACATAAGACATTGATAAAAATGATAGATTTCAAGATACATTATAAATGGAGATTTTCAAAATAGTATTGTCTTAATCGACGAGTGTACTAAATTACTTACATCAATAATACTGGTGAATATTCACCAAGTCGAATTCCTTAGGGAAAAGAGGTTCAGTTAAGTACCAGATCCTATCTTGCTACTCTAATCTAAGTGAACCAACAAGAGAATTTAGAATTGCAATTGAAATTAAAAAAATGGGTGAAAGCAACAATTAATACGAACAATAAAGACATGAGCTTGTGACATGTTAGCGAAGTAGTGGTAAAAGTATAGCGTTAAGATATTGGAGATGATTTTTAACTGGGTTTTGACAAAATTCACTTGAACTCGATCCTGAGTAGGACATCTCACTCAATTATGTAGTAAAAAATGTCTTCTTGATCTCATTTCCCTATATAATAAGCTAAATACATAATTCCTATCACAAATTAAGTACTTAAGTTCAAGAGACTAAGGGGTTAATCTTCTCTCAATCTCATAACCTATAATCCACTAGAACTACATAATGTAATTGGAATTCAACAAGGAACACTTAATCTCCTTTTGGTCTCATAATTATGTAAACCCATTAAATAGGGTACTTCTTATGCCTAATCTCCTATTGATCTCATAACCATAAGGAAACCCATTGAAAATTTCATTAGTAAGAACCTTAAGGAGTTCAAATGAAATACTAATCATCAAAGTCCCATCTAAATACACGTACTAATATCAAAACTACAAAGTTACAACATCTACATTCTTACAAACCTACTAAAAACTACTTAATTACCCATAATATTAATAATGACAGCAAAAAGAGATGAAAATATAGTAGCAACTTCCATTAGAAAACAAGTAAACAAGATGGGAACAAATGAATAACAGATTAAATGAAGATAAGAGAGTAAATGTTCATTAAACTAACTTAAATGTGCATCAAAATTATAAAAACATTTACCAAATATCATAAACAAGTTAATAAAACATGAAAATAGATAATGATCTCACAAATCTAGACTACACAATACTAAAAACCTAATTGCGGCTCACATTTCTAGCTGCAACTGCAAATGTGAGTATATATAATTTAAGGCTACCAACAATCGGTGTAAAGGTCTAACAATCTATTGGTAGACACGTATCAACACTGGATCACTTCCGTGTTTTATGAAATGCAACGTTTAAGGGGATTAAAGTTTTAAACAAAAAACCCTAACCCTAATTTCTTCTATCGATCAATCAGTATAAATAGTACCAATCGATTAGCATAAGTGAATCAATCCTTGCACAATCTGTTCACTATGCCATCCTTTCCTTTGCTTGATCACCTAAGAGATTGTTGCACCTTTGATGCTTCAGGGCATACCAATCGGTGGTAGCAAGGCTACCAATCGATTGGTTTGCTACCACCGATTGGTAGGCCTAATTCATAAGCACCCTTCATTTTAGCCTTTTTGATCGAACAATAGGAACTATCAAGACCATAGTAGTCCTCGTACACCTGCATATAGGATATAAGATTAGTAAAATTCATTTCAATTTAATCCTTTTTCATGTATTTTTAGCAATTTTTCACAAGTTAGTCAAATTTATGCATAAACTCTAATTTCATGTAAAATTAACAAAATTTTGCTTTGTTAATTTGTACATAAATGCAGGTTTTAAAGTTAGGAAAATTTATGTATTTTAAACAATGATCAATGGTCGGAAGGGCTCTTCTAATTGGTCTTACATTTGCTCGTATGCAAAATAGAATAGGATGTCTATTGAGCTCCTATTGTTAACAAAGGTTTTAGGGATGTCCAAGTACCTTATCTTGGCATTGATTGATAGTAAGTCAATGTGAGGGTACTCAATACCTTCTTTGTCATTATCTAAGAAAGAGATGGTGGTGTCTATTCTCAACTTCTTCGCTAGGATAGACAGTACTTCATGCTTAGGCTATAAGGGATGCATTTTATTTAATAGCCTTGGCCCTCTTGTTATGGTACGAACTTATCCTTGTCTACCCTTGTAGTGTATGTCATCCAGTGGATTTTCTTACTATGGTTATGCTTGTTGTTGTTCTTCGGTTCAACGGCGTCTAGTTGGTCGCACTTGATTTCTCTCATCGGCAATGACATGGTTAATGCAGCCCTTACAAACAAGGCCATTGATAGTGCTCTTGAGGTGGTGGCATTCATTTATGTTGTAGCTGCACATGCCATAATAATCACAAAATTTGCCTAAGGCTACTACTTTGGGGGTTTCCTTAATATGTGGGGCATAGGGTAGTTGTTTGCAAACCTTATGTAGGACTTCTTCAAGGGGGCTATTCAATGGAGTATAGTTGGGATAGTTCGTGAATTGTTGTTCAACCTCTCTTTACACTATATGGACGAGATGGATGATCTTCTCAGGGATCGAGTTGGTCCTTTGCAGAGGTGCTTCAATGCATGTCATTTTCCAAGCATGCCCGAATGGCATTTTCTTAGGTGATCTATTGATCGGCTATGGTTATGAATTCCTCAAAGGTTTTCAAGCGATGTGATGTTCTAGCTTCGAAGACCTTACTATTGGTGTTTAAGCCATAAATGATGGTCTGTCACACTAGTCTCAGCTTGAGGAATTTGCAACTTGGCGCGATTAAAGCTCTTGAGGTAGGTTTGGAGGGTTTCATTGAGGTGTTGTTGATTGTTATGTAATGTTAATGAGTCTTTATGTAGCACCTTGCTACTGAGGAAGTACTGTTGAAACATGGTAGCAAGGTTGTTGAATTAATAGATGGAGTTGTCTGGTTGGTTAAACCATACCAACACTACTTTGGATAGTATGCTTGGGAAAGCTTTGGACATTATTGAGTTGGAGAAGTTATATAAACTCATCATTGTGTGAAAAGTGAACCAGGTGGTCGTTTGGGTCACTTTAGTCATCATATGTGTTCAAGCATGGAAGTTGAACACTTTATAGGAGAGTTTCTGTAAATCCCTAAAATTTCTAACCTAAATCTTAGATTAGATTTAAGTATGCTAGATGACCATAAGAGTCAATAAGACTAGATAAGATGAAAACCCTAAGATAATAATTAAAGACTTAATCGCATATGAACATATTAAACTCTAAATGCATAAAAACACTAAAGATTACACATGAAAGTGATAAAAATCCTAAAACCCTAACTTTAAGCTTAAACAATGTGCTTATTCATTAGAATCACACTAAAACCCTAATTGAATGTAAACACTTAACAATATGATAAATCATATAAAGTCATTAATCGATAATCAAACATAACTTCCAATCATTCATAAATGTGTACAATACTAAGTTAATTTATTAGAAACTATAATATTGCATTATAGATCATATTAATCTCTTAATTATATAACTAAGTTATTATCATATAAATTTAAGTGTTCAGTTAATGTTTAAACTATATATAGGCAATGTTAGTATTATAAATTATGCTTTTCATGCTAATTATATTAAGTATGATACTAGACCTTATATAGGGATATAAATACTTAAAGAAAGGTTTCAATAATTGTTTTTACTAATTATTTCATTTAATTCCATATTTCCTTCCATTTCCTTAATTTTTCTCCTAATTATCCTTAATCCTCTTATTATGTACACTAATTACATGTAAATTTCCAAAAGTTGACCAAGTCAACATTTGACTAAAGTCAAAATGTTAATTAAGTCAACACATGTTCTTTTCACCTAAAATCATCTTGCATTTTCTATAGATTTCTTTTTTTTTTTCTCTTGATTTTTTTTTTCCTTTTCTTCTTCACCATATTGTCCACCACATCCCCCTTTCTAGAACAAACTTTATTTTCTTTTCCTACACATTTGAAATACAACAAAACTCACTTTTTCCTCCCCTATCTAAACCGTGACCCTCTCTTCTCTCTTCCCCTTCTTCTAACTTCTTATTTTTACTTCCACTTCTTCACTTTTAACTTATAAAATTACCATATCCAATAGCATAACTTCTCACCCCTATTTAGAAGAAAAAGAGGTATAATCCTTATGCTAGTACTAGTATTTTATCTAAAGTATATTTACTCCTCTTTTCATTTAATCTTAAAACTAGTATTTTCAGTTAATTAGCTTATGTTTAGAAAATGATCTTTTACATGTATTATCTTGTTTCTTTCTAAAACTTGTACATTATGTATATATACAAACACATATAGGAAATACCCATACATGTATGTGTATATAAGTGTAGAATCACATGTACACATATAGTATATATACTTATATGGACTAAGTATGTATAATCTTAGTAGAATGCATAGTATAAATATACCTATACATAGAAAAGATTAGGAAAAACACATAGACATATGTTTGGGTATCCCTACATATGAGTATTCTTTATGTATATAACCAAAAATACTAAAAATATTAAGTATATATACATATAGCATACCAACCAAACCTATAAACATGTATATATATGAATCATATGAAAATTTCTTAAAATAATGCTATGAAAATACGAAAACATGTATAAATATATGTATATAACCATATGTATGTATGGGTATATTTACAAGTACCTATACTAGTATGTTAAAAGTATATACATACATGAACATACACTTAATATGTATAAGCATGTGGATATAGGATGAATACATGTGTATTATAACATAAGTATTTAATATTAAATAATAAAATAATAATACATAATGTATGTATATATATATGTATGGGCCAAAACCCTTAAAGGGATAATTCAAGCCCATAATGCAGTAATTAGGTTATTCTAATATTACATAAACATGTGTAATAATTAGATAAAATTTAGGAAATATAGAAATTAAGAAATTTAGTAAATTGCCATGTGGACTAATAAACTTATACCACGTTGGCAATTTATTCAAATAATCTAATTAAACTATAATTATGGCCATAATAATAATATATAATAATAAAATTTCAAAATTTCAAGAATATAACAATTTAGAAGTTAATTAGATCATATATTAACGAAAAGAAAACATTGAACTAATAAATAAAACTATTTAAGTCAAAATACTAAATTTATAATGATTTAAATTCATATAGTAAAATGTGGGTCTTAATATTCAAAACGGACCCCGCTACATGAACATATGTTCAAAAATAATAAAAAACAACTATAAGTTCATAAATATCGAAGTTAAAACAAAAAAACTATACGCAATTTAAGATTTAAGGAAAACCCAAGCTCGTATAATGTTACTAATTTGAATATACTACTTATACAATTAAATTGGACATTATTACATCTAAGATAAAATAATGTTTCCTAATTTAATCAAATTTCTTCCCTGAAGAAGTACTTTTGAACTTAATAAGAACCTATTATAAAAATGTAACGATATAAGGTAAAATAAAAAAGTTTACAAGTGATATAATACTTAAGTAGAACGGAAATCATAAAATAGATAGTAAGCTAAATAGGCTATCTAGCCATTACGTCTTGATACTCATTAGGTTACTTTATTTCTATTTATAAGGAAATATCGATCAAGATGCAAGCTACTTGATGATTGTTAGGAATCATATCAACTTTGGCCAAGTAAGCACTTTCTATGACTCTATACTTATTTTGTACTTGTAGTTAGTGCGCTTAAATTAAATATTAATAACTTGATGCATGGGGGTTCAAGATAAGCATGTGCTTGACATTAGTTGGTTTTTGTACAAAATATTGTTAAAAATGATAATTGAAAATTTGGTTGTATGATTGATTGTAACATGATTTAAATGGTTTGTTGATATTAATTGATCACCATATAATTTGACTTAATTATGTTTGGCTTATCTTAAATTAAAAAGATCATGCATCAACCATGCATTGCATTATTTATTCCGGCCGTCACCTTACGTGGGGGTAAACAGAGACCATGTGGGGATTGTTTCTATATATTGAATTAAAGTATTTTAGTATGATGCACTTGTACAACATGACCTTACCCTAACCTACGGGCTTACTTGGCACTAAAGATACCAATTGTATGGTTAAGGATCGAGTTTAGAAACCTCCGTTGTAGGGTATAAGTATAGACTATGAGGGCCACCTCACTGCTAGATTTGGGATTTTCTATATAATTAGATTTCTTAGAAATGGAAATATATTTCGTGAAATACGAAATTTAAATTTATAGTTAAAAATCCAAGTGTTAGAGCTCGGTTATGATTGATGTCGATGTATCTCCAACCCTTACCTTCGAGGGAGATAAAATTTGATGTTATATGCAGTACTAGTCAACTGTATATATTATTTGGCATTTGCGTGTATATGCGTTCATAAGGTTGTAATAATTTCTTTGATAACTTGCTTACCAGTATTGTATAAGGGATAACTCACTAAACTTTTATAGCTTACTCCCTAATAGTTTTTTTTTTTTTTTTTTTTTTTTTGCAGGTTGATAGATAATCAAACGTGGGTTAAGAGCCGAGTGTTGAGTGCATGTATTGAGATGTTTTAGAGGTTAGAATTAGAGAGAGAATGTTTAGTTTATGTGAAAATTTAAATGTAAATACCATTTATATATTTAGATTTAGTAACTTTAATAAGTTTGAATTTTAAGTTTATATTATTTGATCTTATCATTTGATAGGAGATGCCGATTCTCTACAGTTCTGAGGAAATGTGGAATATTGGATATCCATAAAAATTTATATTTTATAATATATTAATTAATTAACAATTTAGCAACCTTAGTGATTAATTATTTAGAGTCTTGTAATCTTTGACTTGCAAGATGCTTTCCATATCATGGGTACATATGTAATATGGTAATTTTAAGCAATCCTATTATGCCCCATTTAGGGTCCTGACGGTTTCTTCTAGGATGACTAGTGTGAAGAGGCTCTTGCTTGTTGCTATGCGTGATTGCTAAGTAGAGGATTTAAGACACTTTTGATCACATAAGCTTGAAGCTTGATGGCTATGGTCATCAAGTTTGTATGCGTTCATTTCTTCTAATTATTTTTGCAAGTGCTCTAGGGAAATGTATTTATGTACCTTGTTGGTGCCTAATAGTTCGCCTTAACCTTGCACCTTATCGCAATTAGTGTTTAATCAATCGCGTAAATCCTCTACAGGACGATACTTGGATTGGATGCAATTACGTGGATATGTAAGATTTGCTGTTGTAAGTGTAAGTGAGTGCCTGTGGTACCTACTAAGTCTACTAAAGGAGCTAATGGACATGTCTTTGAGGTTAACCTTGTCTTTGGGGTTAACTTTATCTTTGAGTTTTTCTATAGCCGCTAGCTGTTGTCTTAAGTTTGCATTGTCTTGGAGGGTTTTTTTATTAGCCTCCATCAACTAGTGAAACATTGTTTTCATTTGCTCCAATTCCAAAGGTGGTTGGTCCATTTGTAATGGTGATGGTGTTAGTGACCACTCACCACCACCTTATAGTGACGGATGAAGGTTTGTGTTTTTGCTCTTTACCATGATTTTGGGTTTGCCCTATGGTGGGCACCAAATGGTGAAAATGTGTATCATAAATATAGGCCTTGGCTATATTCTTAGTAATCTATTAGCCATTAAATTTGGTGAATCTGTAAAAAGCCCCCTATAGCATAGTCAACATGGGTTCTTCGACACTTAAGTTAATGAGGAGAGTATCGGGAAATTGGTTTGAGATAATGTAACTAAGAGTAAAACTGAGGGAAGTTAAAGGATGTGATCCCTTTACTTAAAGTTTTACCTCCTATTTATAAGAAAGAGAGCTAACTTGCTTGGCCAAGTGGCGCACAGGGATTAGCTTAGGCATAATCAAGGTGAGGGTATTGTTAGTACAAGAAAGGACATATACCTTTCTGCCAGTTTGTAGTCTCGAGAAGGGAGCTTATCACATAGGAGTTGGTAGCCTCCATAACTTAATGGCTAAACCCTTTGGTCATATATTGAGACATCATATAAAATTTAATGAAAAGAGAGAGAGAGAGAGAGAGAGGCGAAAGAAGGATAGCTCGGCTCCATTGGGTGATGCGCATCCCAAATGGTATGTTGGGTAGTGGGTGCGCTTCCTTCTAGTGATTAGATAGTGGGTTATCAGATTGTGATGGACTTCTTGAGTGCACAAAGCTTAGAAAAAGAGGGCTTAAGGGTTTTGGGCTCCTTCGGGGGACTCGTAAGGTCTTTAGTTATTTTGATTCGAAGAAGGGCTTAGGAGGTAGTAAGTGTTTAGGGGCCACTTGGACTCTCGTTCGTTCATAGGTACGGTAGGTGATGTTGGTGCACTTGTCTGAGGTGGCTTACGTACTTGGTGGGGAAATCATTTGGTGAAGGCGAGAGAGAGATACTTGGAGATGTCGATTGGCCTTAGTGATGAGCTTAGGCCTTCAAATCCTCAAGTTAAAAGGTAATTGTCAACAAGAATAATTTGCATTTTTATCATCTTCTCGATCCTTATAATAATAATAATCCCTTTCTAAATGATTGGGATTTCTACATCTTTTGCATTTGAAATGATAATTTTTGGAATTATATTTGAATTTCTTACATATTTGGCATTGAGATGTATTGCTCTTGGAATTGAATCTTCTTCCTTTACCACAACCTTGAGAATTATATAATCTATTACGTCCATAAGTATAGCTAAAGGAGCTGCCATCACTATTTTCACTTTTATCTTGCTAGTTGTGTTGCCTGTTGATATTAACCTTTGAATGGAAGCCTTGCTTTAGATTTTGAGTACGAAATCTACTAATATGCTTCTCATGGGCTTCTAATGATCTTGTAAGTTCATCCAAAGTCAATTTTAATAGATCTTTAGATTCTTCAATGAGGGCAACTATATACTCAAATTTAGTAGGCAAACTTCTTAAGACCTTCTCTACAATTCTCTTGTTTGCAATTATATCTCTATACCCTTTGATTTGATTAATAATAATAAAACCCTAGGGAAAAATTCTTACATCTCCTTATTATGCTTCATATGTCAATCAAACTCTCTCTATTTATGCTTCATATATCAATCAAACTCTCTCCATAGATTTTAGAGTTTGATTGAAATAACTCTGTCATGATCTCCATATTGCTTCCTTAAAATTTCCCAAGTATCATGTGATGTGATTGCATCTATAATTCGTAGTATAATTGATTGGCTAACCCCTTGTTGTATGAAAAACAATGCTTTTCCATTTTTCATGGTGTTTTCCTTATACTCTTTTATTTATGACACAGTCCATACTACCTTTACCTTTGGACTTGTAATGATTGTTTCATAACTATTTTCAATAATTTCCTACAAATCTTACGAGATAAATAATGTTCTTATCATTGTGCTCCACATGTCATATTCTTCACCAACAAACATGGGAATAACTTGTTGGGGAAAATTAAATGCCACATTATTGCTTGATGATGCCATGGCTATGGTTTGTGTATGAGTGTTTATGTGTTTAACATTTTAGAAATGAAAAGGGTATGGCTCTGATACTAAAAATATGTTGGGTGCAAATAAAAATTTAACTTTAGAAGGATGATACAAATAAGTTAATGAAACAAAAGGAAATGGAGCTACGAAGGAATTTGCTCATTATCTCATTCTTTGAATCTTATGAGAATGCAAAGTGAAAGACGTGATGTCTTTTTATAGTGCTTGATGGGCGGTAAAATCTGGATAGTGAAATAAAAGAAACGAAAATTAGAAAAAACTTTGATATGGCAAATCAACTAGCTTTTCAAGTATCATAGCTATTGGATAATGACAAAAGTCATCAATAATTTCCCAATCTCTAAGAGCATCTTTATCCGGTGGAAATTTTGAAGGTTTCTTATACTGTCATATTAACTTCTTTAAGAATTTGGCACTTTAAGAGACCTTGCACTTTATTCCTAAGTTTTTTAATTAAAATTCCTTAACACTTTTCTATATTTTTGTGGGCTATATAAAATAACTTATAAATCACTTTTTTAATATTTTATAAATACAATTTTAGTACCAATAAATGTAGTTTTGTATAATATAATAAATAATAATATATTAATTAATATAATAGTTTATACAATAATTAATATTTTTTTGAAAATAAACTATCATTTTAAAAAAATTAATATTAATTTTATACTTCCATGTTAAGGGATGCCGTGTAATGCTCAAGGAACCAAATAGAGTTCCTTCCTCAGGTTAAGAGACATGGGATAAAGTTGGCATAAGGTAACATCCAGCTGTAAAAAGAATAACTCCATTTAGAATTTCTTCGCCTGAAAGTAAAATGTTCCGCTGTCCGGATCTTCAAAATTGCAAATTATACGGCTTTATGCTGGCACACATTTGCATATTAAATTTCCTTTTATAAATAATTGATTTCAGTTGTTGAAATTTTTATGGAAGCTTAAGTGGATCGCCCATTCCTTAGCTACGTGGGAAAATAATTAATTAAACTTTGATAGTGTTTGGTTGCGTAATTTTTATAGTACTGAAGTTAATAAAAAATTTTATTTTATATTTGGTTTGTAAATTTATTTGATAACTGAATAAAAACTAGGTTGATGAACTACATAAAATACTTAAATTTTATTCTATCTAAAATACAGTATAAAAATGAAATTTATTAGATAAAAACAAAAAAATATTTTGTATTTCTAAAAATATAACTTTATGTTATAATATTAAGTTAATGAATATTATTTTTATTAAATATTATAAAAAATTATTTTATAATATAAATAATTAATTTTTCAATATAAATTTTATATTTAATACTATACAAACCAAACATGATATAATAAACTTATACTGTTCAATCCTTTTTATATTTATCTTGTCTTATTCTTCTTATTTAGTTCAGTTTTTATAACTAAACGCTATCTTTATGTATGAAAATCTTTGCTAAAATGTTTAATTCGGTGGCTTGAAAAAAATGATTACATATCATGTATTTATTTAAATGTATCTATATATTTTTACATATTATTATTAATATATCGTCTGCTAATTTATTATATATTTTAGTTAAATTAACATAAGTTATATGAGGATTACTTTCATGACTAGCCACGACTTTTTATATCTTACTCTTCATGCCATAATTTTCAATAACTGGTCCATCCATTAAATCATATTTACAACATTTTCTATGTATTTTTTTGTTAGTAAAAAGTATTAGTATAATATTTACACGCGTTGAGCGTATAGCGGGTCCACTAGCTTTTGTTACTGTGAGATTTTTACCGAGCAGAAAATGCATCCTTTGCGACGTCAGATGGTCGTATGTAGAATAACTTGTAGAAAAATACAAAATTTTGACTCGTTGCTCTTTCATTTTACATGTAAGTCCAAGCCACGCCCACTGTTAACGGTCCACTTCCTGCATTAGCTGTTTCAAGTTTTTGTTCGTGAAACGAACAACCGCTTTACTCTGCGCCATAAATGAGTACTTAACCCAACTCATCTTTTCCCTTTTCCAAATTGCCCTACTAGGCTTTTACGGCCAGCAAGTCTCATCAACAAACCCACAGGCCACACCTCCAAAGATGCAAGTGTATATAACCACCACCGATCTCATCCTCACACTCACTTGCAAACACACCTCAGCTGAGCAGCATCTTCCCTGTCCTCCTCTTTATGCCTATCCTTAAATCGGAGCCACCGACACCAATGCAGCATCACGGCTACAGCCGCCTCGGCACCGGCCGTCCGACCACTCCTTCTCCCCCATCTTCCCCCCGCTTCCATCACGGCCGCAACAAGAGCCTGACAAGTAAGGGTTTAAAGCACAATAACTTAGTGGAAAAGTTCGTGTTCCTGGTGATATCAACTGTTTTTAGGAAGAGAGGTGTGCTTTTGTTCGCTCCATTGTTGTACATTTCTGGAATGCTGTTGTATATGGGATCTCTAGGGTTTGATGTTCTTAGTATAAAGAAGAGTGGTGGAAAGGAAGGTCCTGCTCGTCCAGGTTCTGTGTATAGAAGTCCACAGGTTTTCGAGAAGTTGTGGCCTTTTATGGAAGCTGAGAATTGCTCTGCTCCAAATGCGGTATGTATGTGTTTTCTTTAGCTTGCGGTTTTGCGCCTCCCGGGTTTACTGTCCTATGGAGGTTTTGGTTGTTTATGCAATATGCGGATCGGAGTGGTGATTGTGGATTAGAAAGTTAGGAACTTAGAAGTGACATTAACTGCAGCTTAGGATCTAAATCTATTCCCGGGACAGGTTACTCAGAGATATTGGATCCGGACCCGTACATTCCCATTTCCACCAATTTCCTCAATTCTAATGACCTTTAAGATTACCTATACTCTTGAACTACTTTCTTCTTTGAGGTCTCAACGGGAAATTGAGGGAAAAAGAAATGGAAAGGATCCATTCCCAAACTCCCCTGAAATCAATCTATTAATGTGCCACATGGGATTATTTGTGAAATTCTGCCTGCTAGAGCTGTAGGTTATGCTTTATGTGGTCGATGGGTAGGCATCACGAAGCTGATTCTTTTTGGTCCTTTTTGAAATCAACTTTGTCTAGTGGTTAACTTTTTTATCATTCCTCATCCCCTTAAGTGCTGCATAGTTACTTGAACTCAAAGTGTACTGCTGCTTGGCTCAAAATCAGAGATCCCACAGCAACCTCTAGTGTGTAGGCTTGTGGGAAATTCTACCTCACGGCTACCTTAGACATTCTATTTAGTTCTTTTTAGAAGGTAAAAATATGCTAAACAGGAGGAGCGCATGTAATAAACTATTGTGGCTTTTAACGAGGCTGTGCTAATCCCTTACCTACTTTTAGTGAAGGGTTCAAATATTGTGGCTTATGATGAGAGGAGAGTTGGTGGGGTTGAAGATTTCTGGAAAGATATTCTCTCTATAAAAGCACATTGCTCATAATGTTCATTAGGTTGCCTACAGTCTTTCCTATATTTATACTATGGAGATGGGTTGCATTTTTTAGTTTCATATTTATTGTATACTATATAAAAATGCAAGCCATTTACACTAATTTCCTGATGCATATTCCAGTTTTACATTTTGATTGTCCATCAATATATTGATCTGATTATCGTATATAGAAAATTGATACAATCAACTGACAGCTATTTAAGTGAACTTTGCAGTTGA
>JAMXBB010000011.1:41103933-41169704 GCA_024138015.1 Lumnitzera littorea
CCATCACGGCCGCAACAAGAGCCTGACAAGTAAGGGTTTAAAGCACAATAACTTAGTGGAAAAGTTCGTGTTCCTGGTGATATCAACTGTTTTTAGGAAGAGAGGTGTGCTTTTGTTCGCTCCATTGTTGTACATTTCTGGAATGCTGTTGTATATGGGATCTCTAGGGTTTGATGTTCTTAGTATAAAGAAGAGTGGTGGAAAGGAAGGTCCTGCTCGTCCAGGTTCTGTGTATAGAAGTCCACAGGTTTTCGAGAAGTTGTGGCCTTTTATGGAAGCTGAGAATTGCTCTGCTCCAAATGCGGTATGTATGTGTTTTCTTTAGCTTGCGGTTTTGCGCCTCCCGGGTTTACTGTCCTATGGAGGTTTTGGTTGTTTATGCAATATGCGGATCGGAGTGGTGATTGTGGATTAGAAAGTTAGGAACTTAGAAGTGACATTAACTGCAGCTTAGGATCTAAATCTATTCCCGGGACAGGTTACTCAGAGATATTGGATCCGGACCCGTACATTCCCATTTCCACCAATTTCCTCAATTCTAATGACCTTTAAGATTACCTATACTCTTGAACTACTTTCTTCTTTGAGGTCTCAACGGGAAATTGAGGGAAAAAGAAATGGAAAGGATCCATTCCCAAACTCCCCTGAAATCAATCTATTAATGTGCCACATGGGATTATTTGTGAAATTCTGCCTGCTAGAGCTGTAGGTTATGCTTTATGTGGTCGATGGGTAGGCATCACGAAGCTGATTCTTTTTGGTCCTTTTTGAAATCAACTTTGTCTAGTGGTTAACTTTTTTATCATTCCTCATCCCCTTAAGTGCTGCATAGTTACTTGAACTCAAAGTGTACTGCTGCTTGGCTCAAAATCAGAGATCCCACAGCAACCTCTAGTGTGTAGGCTTGTGGGAAATTCTACCTCACGGCTACCTTAGACATTCTATTTAGTTCTTTTTAGAAGGTAAAAATATGCTAAACAGGAGGAGCGCATGTAATAAACTATTGTGGCTTTTAACGAGGCTGTGCTAATCCCTTACCTACTTTTAGTGAAGGGTTCAAATATTGTGGCTTATGATGAGAGGAGAGTTGGTGGGGTTGAAGATTTCTGGAAAGATATTCTCTCTATAAAAGCACATTGCTCATAATGTTCATTAGGTTGCCTACAGTCTTTCCTATATTTATACTATGGAGATGGGTTGCATTTTTTAGTTTCATATTTATTGTATACTATATAAAAATGCAAGCCATTTACACTAATTTCCTGATGCATATTCCAGTTTTACATTTTGATTGTCCATCAATATATTGATCTGATTATCGTATATAGAAAATTGATACAATCAACTGACAGCTATTTAAGTGAACTTTGCAGTTGACAGCTGCATGGAATCTCACACCACATCAACGATGGAAACCTTGCTTGAGTGAAGTCATGCCACAATCAGGTTTGTTATTTGATCATGACTTGAGAACGATTTTACACAATTTTCTTTTTAACTGTAAAAATGTATAACTGTGTAATTGTTTAGAACCTGTGTGGTTACCTCATTTATCATCCTCATTTTGGAATTTACATTGGATCTGTGGATGTTAATTAAGGTCCATTTTCTCAGGTCAGTTCTTTTTGTTATTTGACCATGATGTGATTAGAACTAGAGAAAGATTTTATAGAAGAATGGAGATTGGATATAAAAAATAGAAGAGCAAATAGCCAAGCCTAATAGGATATATTACTGTTAGGGAAAACCAGTGGGTTTCCGTATGAAAATTCTTAGAAGATAGGGATTTCAGTCATAACAATCTCCTTACTGTGTAAAAATATGTACATCTTCCCACCATGAGGAGGAAAAAAAAAAAGTTGTACAGTAAATATGATACCTAAGTCACTTAACTTGCAAAAGACTATTAAAATTCTAGTATCGAACAAAATCATCCTTAGAGAAGTTCCCAAATGCCCCCTGATGGCTGAACGTAGTCATCAAAAGTGATACAATCCTTATATTTCACCTCTTCCAACAAATTCAACCAGAGCACCCCTTGGTAACCATCTATCGACCCTAGGTGGAATCGGGTTCTCATTACTGATTCTCCATTGAAAGAAGTTATGCACCAGGAGCAGATCTGTGGTAACTTTCTTCATGACCAAGATGCAACCATTCTAGCTTTCACCTGCTGCATGCTCCTCCTTTTAAGGACGTGAGAATTAGTCCAAGAAGGCCCCAGACTGCGTTCCATATCTGTGAGCAGGTGCCATGTAGATGTTTCACCTAGATGTTTATTCCAAGGACTGCTTTCAAACCCTAATGGGCCCAACCAGTTGGGCCAGGTTAACATGGACCTTATATTGGCTTGGTTGCCCCTCATAAATGGGAGATGCAGGACCAGAGTTGTTGATCCTAACTGGCAGGTCAGACGGGGTTATTTCTGGAACTGGTCAGGTTTTATGAGCTGAAATGCACATAATCATCCATAAATCTTAGATGAGATCGGAAGGAGGGATGGAAAACCTGAAGAAATTGATGAATCTCTCTTTGAATAGTGAAAGACAGCCTAGAAGTATGAAGAGTTTGAATATTTGTGCATTGTTTTATACCAGTTGTTCCATGTCAGTTGACACTTATTCATCCATGAATCTTAGATGAGATTGCATCTGGTCAATTGTGTACCTAACAAAGTCAAAAGAATTACTTAAAGCACATAAATCCACATTAATATCAAGTCCATTTGATGAAGTCCGAAGATTGACTTCTTACTCTTGTAAATTATCCAATGTCACTTTCATATTATTGCTAACTTGACTTAACAAATCTTGGAAACCTTTTGCAGAAATCTTAATTACATATTCAATGTTCTTCGGCAAAGATGACTCTCGATCAATTGTTTCTTAACGAAGATCCTTGCTTAGTTCCTTAAATTTGATCTCCAGAAAATACGGGCATTCAGTTTTGAAATTTTCATCTAATATAAACTCATAGGCAATAAATGGAGGAGAAACTGATTCAATTTTGCTTTTAGTATAAGTAACTTTGTCATTAGCTTCTACTTGATAGGTAAGAGTCACTACTTTAGAGTTTTTTACATATTTACTGATCCAAATATATAATAACTACACAAATACAAATTGCAGAAAAAAATTACACATTTACTGTTGCTAAAAGACATGTTCAAGATGAGATATTGGATTTAATATGTAACTTGCAATTTGGAAAATGTGAGAATAACCCAGGAATCTCGCATTTGAGAAATGCAAGAATCAAGTAAATAGTGAATTTGCATGTTGAAAATGCGAGATAGGCATGGCACCAACTTTCTGATGTCGCATCTTGTTGAAGTACATTAAAAGCATAAGCCTCTATACTTTGAAGTACATCCTCTAGTGGTTGAAGATCTGCTTTCATATGATTCAACAATTTTGCTCATTGTTTGTCCCTTATCTTTAAAATCTACTCAAAGGGCATGGGTAGCTTCCCTTCCTAAAAACCAAGGGCCGTAATTTTATCCTCCTTCACGGGATCTTTGACATTAGAGAAAGAAGAATCTACTCTTGGAAGAATTTTCTTTAAGGTTAGACAAAGCTTCAAACTCCATTAGCACTTGTTTAACAGACAAAATGGAATTAATATCACCTTTACAAAAGACCATCAAGTCATTGGCAAAACACAAGTGAACTATCTTTCCTCCTTACACATCCAACAGAAAGAGAACATTTGATTTTGCGCTATCCTTTGAAAAAGACAGGATGAAACTTTCACAGCAAGCATAAAGAGATAAGGCGAAATGCGACTTGGCATAAACTGTGGTAGTTTGGAATAAAACCCACATGTTCTCCATTAAGTTTGAGAGAAAATTTCAAAGTGGAGAAACATTGCACCAAAAGATTCATGAAATGTAGAGGGCATTTATGTAATGAAGCACAAACTTCAACTCAAAGTGTCATATGCCTTCATGATATCAACTTTGATTGTAAATCTTGAAGATCCCCGATTAAGATGGTAGCCATTGACCAATTCTTGGGCAATGAAGATGTTGTCAGTGACTCTTCTACCCCGGTTAAAAGTAGATTGCTCTTTACCAAATGACGAGCACATAACTTCTTTGAGTCTTGAAACAAGAACTTAATTATAAAGTACATTGCAGTAAGAAATATTAGGCATCAAAGCAATAATGGAGCAATTTACCTGCTTAAGAAGATGACCTGAGTGCAAGGAACTCTTGAATGGTAGCAGTGACATCCTTACCAATGACTGGGCATGCCACTTTAAAAAACTTATCCGAATGCCCATGCTGTCCTGGGGCCTTCCCATATGATTGACTGAAGCAAGCTTCTTTAATTTCCTTATTTGAAAAGGGGGAATTAAGAAACTCAACTTGCTGGTCATTTAACTTCCAAGAGATCAAATTTTCAACTCTAGAGAGGTCTTCGTCTACCTTGAGATCACCAAATAGATTAAAGAAGTACGATATAATTTTTTATTTTATTGCAAGATCACCCAAAGCCAATGAACCATCAGATTGCTCAAAGAGTGAATGGTTCTTCGGTTTTGGTGTTGAATCATCGCTTTGTGAAAAGAGGAGGTATTCTTGTCTCTAAGGTTAAGCTATTTCATTTTGGACTTTTGCTTATAGAAGCACTCCTTTGAACTCCTTAAAAGCTAACATTTTCGAAAAGCTTCATGTTCATCATGCAAGCGTGTTACATTCCCTTCACCAATAGAGGATTGAATAGAGCTAAGAGCTTATTTAGCTTGCCTAAGTCTATATGAAATTGTGGGAAAAGTCCCTATTATTTTGTGTCTTTTTTTTTTTTTTTTGAGGGTTTTTAATTTGCTAACCACTTGGTAAAAAGGTGAGTCCTACACATCAGAAGATGAGATTTTAGAGACAAGCTCCATGAACCCATCAGTTGATGTCCCAAAGTCAAAAAATTTAAAGGGAGATTTTAGCCTGGAAAGGGAGAAATCTCCACTGAACACATTGCACGGTCTGAAAGTAAAGGTGACAAGACATTTGCTTCAGAATTCAGGAACCTTGTAATCCATGTTTGATTTACTAGGACAAGATCTGACTTCCTAAGAATAGGATTTAGCTCCTACTTATTTGATCTAGAAAAGAAATGTCCAACAAAGTGAATCATCAAGTCAGCTACATCAAGAAATGATTTAAAGTCTAGAATTGCTTGGCTTAGTTTTCTTGAACCCCCAAATATTTCGGCGACTGATTTGGTGATATTAAAGTCACCTAAAATGACCTAAGGATGATCATGGATAGAAAAGGAAATATTTATCAACTGATCCCAAAGTTCCCTTCTTTCAACATCCAAATTCGAGGCATACACAAAAGTATGCAAGGAAAGACACATTCTCCCTTAAGTTGGAGCAAAAGCAATGGCAGAATTGGTAGTGTTCCTCTAAGACTATCACATCCTAAACACTAGCGTCCTAGCCCAACCAAATCCATTTCCTAGACTTTCTGTAACAATCCAAAGTCTAGTCAATCACATAGAAGAGACCTATCGCCTACTAGAGTTCCATAAGCATGTTGTAATACTCGAACCATCTTAAACCAATATGTTAGCAAAACAATAAGAACCTTGAGCCTCTGTAGAACCGCTAGTGTTCCAATGTGTTTGTTTTGTTGGAGTAGTCTCTGGAAGGATGATTAGTAATGCTAAGGGAATAAATGACCTCTATCATATTTCTGGAGGAAAACCTAAATTTAAGGGAAAGTTAGAGTCTGAGTCCTTTGTGTCAATTTCTATTAAATCAGATGTAATGTTGGTGTAAATGTCTTAGCCATTCCAGTTTTTCACACATGGGTTGTCTATATCTACATTTGGAAAAGAACAAAAAGTTTGGTGATCATGATTGTGAATGTTGCATCAAGGCAAAATTGTTGAGAAGTTCTCATTAGGTCCAGCCTTATAAACTTTCCAATCCATTTCAATTAATGTAGTGTGATATTTGGAGTCCAGTTCAAATCTTGGCTTACATCGGACATAAATGGTTTATCATTTTTGTTGACAATCACTCAGTAGATTTTTCTCCTTAAAAGAAGATGCAGGCATTTGCCACATATTCCAACAATTACATAAATTTGTCTCAAACGTATTCTAAGAAAATATTTGGATTCTCCATATGTTTTGAATAATTTAATCAACAATAAGATTGTTCATTACAGTTCCTATCCTTTCACCTCTTAGCAAAATGGAAATGCTGAGCTTAAGAATAGACACTTACTGGAATTTGCTAGATCAATAATGTTCACATCTTGTCTTCCAAATGTTTTATAGGGAGATGCAGTATTAATTGCTGCATATATTGTCAATTGTGTTCCATCAAAATTTCTTAACTTCCAAATTCCAGTTAGTGTTCTTTTTAAGTCATATCCTTAGACATGTTTACTGAACTCTTCTACATGTTGGTGTACAACTTTTATTCCAAATAACCCACAAAACAAATACAAACTTGAGCCTTTGACTACTAAATGCATCTGCATTGGATATTCTTATACACCAAAGGGATATAAATGTTACTATCCTTTAATTAAGCCATATATGTCATAGCTGACCTTGTATTTCTCAAAAATCAACCCTACTTTAGGTTGTTTGCTTGGGGGAATTAGAATCATTTCATGATGAGGATAATAACCCTCATACTACCTTTGATCTTGTCCATACACATTCTTTTAGAGTCAATGGTTTTGCAACTTGTTGAAAGATTATCACTAACTTTGATCCATGTTCTTGTGCACACGAAGGTCCTTCAAAGTCATCAATTCACTGTGATAGAATCACTAGTGAGTTGCCTCCTTCTGGTCCCACGTAATTAAGGGATCTTAATGACTTGTTGATACTAGGAGCTCAAAACATAAGTAATTCTCTAGAAAAACTAGCTGTCAAACTGTATATTAGATGGTTAAAACTTCCTTTGCATGTCTAATTACCTTCGTTGGAGTCTATAGTCGATCCACATTGTGGAATTATTTAGAATATTGAAGGATGGAAGGACAGTTCACTAGATCATCCTGTAGCCTTGAGATAGGAAAAGAAGGTATGTGCAAGATATCCTATTGCTAATTATGTTACTTATGATAATCTTTCCCTTAAGTGTAAGGCTTATTTAGCAAGAGTAGATAAGGAGAAAGTACCTATTTGTATAAGAAGCTGTTGCTAAATTTAAGGGAAAGAAGCTACATTTGAGGAGATCATAGCCATATATCAAAATAACACATGAGAGATTGTGAATATGCCTAAGGGAAAGAAGTTAGTAGGAAGCAAATGGGTATTCAGTATCAAATATAAGTCAAAAGGTAATGTTTAGCGTTACAAGGCTCGGGTAGTTGCTCAATATTATTAATAGACTTGTGGGGTAGATTAAAAAGAAACTTTTTCTCGGTCGCTAAGTTGAATTCCATCAAAGTAATCTTGTCCTTTGTTGTGATTTTTGATTGGCCATTAATCAATTTAATGTTGAGAATGCATTCTTGAATGGTGATTTAGAGGAAGAAATTTACATGTAAATACCTTCAGGATTTACTTTAGAAAGTGAAACTAGAGAGGTATGTAAATTAAATAAATCTTTGTGCAAATTGAAACAATCGCTTGGAGTATGGTTCAGTATGGTTCAATTTTAGTGGTACTTTGGCAAGACTAGGATATGAGTAGAGTCAGGTTGAGCATACCTTTTTGATAAAATTGGGAGCAATCCAAATGCCTTGAAATCGAATTTATTGTGTATGTTGATGACATTATTATTATTATTGCATTTGACATGGTAGAAAGTAAGCAATTGAGAAGGAATATTCCAAGGGAATTTGAGACTAAGTACTTGGTAAGATTCTTTTTAGGATTTTAGATTGCCAGAAGTAAACAAGGGATTTTCATTAGTCAAAGAAAATACATATTGGATCTTTTAAAGGAGATGAGTAAATTGGGGAATAAACTTATTAGTACACCCTTACCACACATGGAGCCAACCATGTTTTAAATTATCTCAAGGGAACTCCGGGAAAGGGCCTTTTTATCAAGAAGACTCAAAATAGAAGTATTAGGCCTTTGTGGATGCTGATTGAGGAGAGATATCTCAAATTGTAAATCTACATTTGGATATCATACAAATGTGTGAGGCAATTTGGTAACTTGGAAAAATAAGAAGCAACTTATGTTAACTAGTAGTAGCATTAGGGCAGAGTGTAAAGTGATTTGTGAAGTAATTTGGCTACAAAATGGATATGGATATATAGGTTGAAGATACTCGTGTATAGTAACAATAAGTTGGCCTTGAATATTGTAAAATATCCTATTCATCATGAGCCCATGAAATAAATTCAATATAATTGTGTTTTCTAGATGTAGTAGTTAGTAACGAATTGATGTGTTAGGTAGATAAATGATGGATTTGGTACTATCTACCTTCTCTAACCTTGTTTTGAGGTGCCTATAAATTGGTCTTCTTATATACTTTTTTGACAAGTTGAAAAGATCCTCTCTTTGTATTTTTCATATTTTGTCATTTATCAAAGTCCTTGAACAAGTCTAAAGCAAAGAGAGATAAATAAAAAAAATTAACCAAAAGAAAAAAAAATTCATGTCCATGAAGGAAAAGATTCAATGTACTACACTGAAATATCCTGATCAAACTACTTAGCACTTTGTATTGATGTTAAGATCCAAATGTGCACTCTGCACATGTTGAATAGGCAAAACCTACTCTTCCTTTATTTCTCTCTTTCCAAATGTAGTACACCCTGCTGCAAGCCCCTGTGTCCATTTATTGACTGCAACACTTTTATGTGATGCTGAAGCAATTAAACACTGTAAAGTATTCACCATGCTCTCATATTTAATAGGTTAAGTTAGAAAATGCAGCTAGTCTTGCTGCATATATGGCTTTTGCAAAATCTTATTTCAAAAGGAGCTGGACTTGAGTCTCCCGTCCGTGACTGAATATGTTGCACGTGCCACTCTGGTCCAATTTCTATATATCAAGTCTGTTTTAGTATGGTTCGGCCTTGAATTACTAATGAAAGTAACAAGGAGTACTTCAAGGTACTTTTAGGCTAGGCAATTTTATGCCAGGATAGGTCTTGGGAACCATGTACATTGATTATTGTTCGGCACCTAGGCTAAACTAGTTTGTTGCTCCACTATACTTTATTGAGTCCCAAGGCCGGTCCTAAGAGTCACTATCTGTTGGTCCCGGACAAATAATCAAGGAGGGTTAAATTGATTGTTAAAACTTGTTGCAGAAAAACACTTATTGATTTGGCGTGTGCTATAAGTATGGTTAGCTAGTCCATGCATGCACCTACAAAGCACCTTTTAGAGGCCATGCATCACATTTTGAGATATCTAAAAGGCACACTTGGGAAGGAAATCTTAATAAAATACTCTTTTTAAGTGTTGTGATTTGGTTGTATATGTGGATGCAAATTTGGAAGGTGATATATTGTAATGTAAATTTCTAATTGGTTTTTTTGGATAAATTTTATAATTGGTTTTGTACCAAAGTTTGGGGCAACTTAGTAACTTGGAGTAAAAGGCCATTAGTTGTGGGAAGAGAATCAGGCAATTGCACAAGTTGTGTGAGCTAATGTGGTTTCACAGGTTGAGGACTGATTTGAAATTGCAATGGGACTCCACTCATATGGTGACAGCAAGTTAGCAATAAGCATAGTCGTGAAAAAATCTGTTTCAACATGATACAATGAAGCATATACAAATTGACGAGCTTTATCAAGACCAAAACTGAAGAAAGTAACATTAGGTTTGAATATATTTCTTCACAAAGATGAGAGGTTGATATTTTAACTAAATTTTCTAGCAAAGCAACCATTCGTGGGGATTCTAAGTAAGTTAGAAATGATAAATATCTATTCCTCAGCTTGAGAGGGAGTATATGAAAATGAGAGCATATTTATCTTGTTTTTTAAAAATACTTAATTTTTTCTTTATGTTGTAAGTTGGTAGAATTAATTAAGGTTTAGTAAGTGAGGTTGGTGTAATATTTATTGTCACTACCTACCACTCCAAAACTATCTATAAATAGTCCTTCTCATGTTTGAACTGTATCTATCAACTTAACAGTTCATCTCATTTTTGCATGATATCTATTTTTTCACCAGTCTGGAAGACTTCAACATGATTTATGATTGAACACATTGCATCCTTCCATAAATCTTAGATCATAAATGATTCATTCACCCAACCACTTAGCATGAGGACCCTTTATGTGCCACTATCTTACCTTAGTGAAATTCTGTTCCTATCACCTATGACTAACCTCCCATCCAAACATTTCCTTACATGTAGCCTTAAAAGTAACTTCTTCTACGGCCAAGATGCATCACCAGGAGTTGTCATGTACAAAAAGCTGTTTCATTTTTGCAAATTTGATTTTACAGATTCTATCCACAAGAAAGTTCCGTGATCTGGACACATCCGTATGTGCTTTTATGGTCACCATCCTCTTTTAGTTTGTATATGTGTTCTGTGAGGCTTTAGCCCATGCCTTACCTCTTATCTTATGTTAACAAACTTTAGGTCATGTCTGCTTGTTCTTGGTTTGAAGAAAAAGATGTTCAATTAGGGCTTATTTTTTATTTAAAGTTGATCTCTTTTGTGTTCTGGGTATCTTATTTGAGTTGCCAATCTTACAAAAGAATCTGGAGCTGATAGAGACTCAAACTTATTCAAGGGAAGCCCATGTAGAGCCCAAGGCCCAAGTCAAAGAACAGCCAACCTGGAAAGTTTCATAGGATTACACGTGTAATGGGGGAATACTCTAATACTAAAAGGACTGTAGTGGAGAAAGAAGGGGATATTCTGCACCTTTTTTACCTTATAGAATGAAATATACTCCGACTCATTGGAGCTTGAAGCTCTGTGCTCTCTTCTTCCCTCCCTTCCTTTATTTCATACATTTTTATACATCTTTTGCTCCTAACAAGTGGTCTGACCTGGCGGATTCAACAGGGAAGCCCATGACAAGAATGGGAGCTTGTGTTGAAACCCTAGAATGGACGATGAGGGGAGTGATGAACTGATGGCAAGGGATGAAATGTTGAGGCAATTAAAATATAATCTTCAGCGGGCTCAAAATCGCATCAAATATGCTAACAACCATTGAAGGGAGGTCAGCTATGAGGTGGGGGATTGGGTCTATTTAAAGTCGAGGCCACATAGACAATCTAGTGTGGCAAGAAGGGTGTGTCCTTGCTAGCAGCAAGGTTCTATGGCCTGTTCCAGGTAGAAAAATGAATTGGATCAGCAGCATATCAGCTTAAGTTACCTACTGCATGCAGGGTTCATCCCATGTTTCATGTCTCCTTGCTGCAACCAGCTTTGGCTCTGGCAGGGAGGGTGTGACAGGAGAGGAAGGAGCCTGCCACAATTGCTGGTGCAATGGCAGGGAAAGCCAAGGGAAGAAGCATCCTGGGTTGATGCAGAGTTCTTCAAGGAACAATTTCCTCAATTAGGCCTTGAGGACAAGTCCAATTTGCGTGGGGAGGTGTTGATCGAGACTGAGCTTATTCAGGGGAAGCCCATGTAGAGCCCAAGGCCCAAGTCCAAGAACAGCCAACTTGGAAAGTTTATTACAGAAGGAAATATAGATGAGATAAAATAAATAATATAGAATAGGGTTTTTATCATAGCATTACATGTGTAATGGGGGGAATAACCTAATACTAAAAGGACTATAGTGGAGAGAGAAGGGGATATTCTGCAACTTTTTTACCTTATAGAGTGAAATATACTCCTACTCTTCGGAGCTTGAAGCTCTGTTCTCTATTCTTCTGTCCCTTCCTTTATTTCTTACATTTTTATACATCTTTTGCTCCTATCAGGAGCTCATTGCTGTTTTCCTGATTCCAGGGCTATTAGATCCACCAGAATCCAATGGTTTTCTCATAATTGAAGCAAATGGTGGTTTGAATCAACAACGGCTTTCAGTATGTGTCATCTCTTTCATGCTTAAATTTGGTAGATTGCAGATTTAGTTAATGTTCCATGTATTGAGAATTAATGACTTGTAAGTTCCTTACTAAAGACAGGATAAACAAAATTATTCTTGCTAGAATCTCCTTCACTAAGCACCATTAGCATGATGATGTTCATAGTTGTTGAATTTAGTTTCATAACATTTGATCTAGTAGTTTAAATTATTACCAACTGGAGACAGCTTGGGAATGTGAACTCATGACCTCCTGCTAATACCATGAACTGAGATCCACATAGTTGTTGAGTTTAGTTTCATAATATTTAATCTAAAAGTTTAAATTATTACCAAGTGGAGACAGCTTGGGAATGCAAACTCATGGCCTCCTGCTAATACTATGAACTGAGATCCGCAATCAACTAACCTGAAAGCTTAAGCAACAGATCTACTGTGGTTTTACATAAATATTTAAAAATAATGTTTGCACATTAGGGTATTATAATAGGCAAGAGCAGCAAGGAGTTGGAAAAGGGGCCTATGTTTTCACTGTTCTGCTTCATTAAGATTGCTTGGCTATTCTCTGATTTTACAGCGTTATGGTCTACTTTTTCTTGATATCTGTACAGTGGAGTGTACTTTGATAAATCCTATTTTATGACTGAAATTCTGAATTTATGCCAAAAAAAATTTCTAATGTTACAGATAAATAAGTACTCCTAACCTGTTTTAGTAAGGTTGCTTCAGTTTTTCTCTGATTTTAGAGGGATAAAAACTACTAGATAAAAAATAGAGTAGAAAAAACTGGATTAAAAAAAGATAAAAAAACATACTCTTTTATTCACATAGGAATGAGATACATCTTTTATGGACATAAATCTAATGGAATAAATACAAATAAATCTGTTGGAATAAATATAAATGTTCCAGCATAACAAAAATAGAAAGATAATATTTTGACTACCCTTAAGGTATTTATTCATGGAAAAATAAGATGCTATACTAAGTATAAACACCTGTATTATCCTCTACATCCCTCAAGCTAAGAAATAGACATTTATCATTCCTTGCTTGGACAATAGTTCCATGAACAAGGGTCTTGCCAAAGACTTTGTGAGTACATCAGCTTATTGTATAAACAGGCTGTATTTTCTTATACCCCACTCAAGTTAAGAAATAGATATCTATCATTCCTTACTTGAACAATAGTTCTATGAACAGGGGTCTTGCCAAAGACTTTGTGAGTACATCAGCTTGTTGTTTTGTAAAATGCCACTCTTAATTTCCGCTTTTATGAAATTTCTATTAATTCTAATGTGCTTCATCCTTTCATGTTGGATGGGATTTTTGACAAATCTAATTGCTGATTTGCTATCATTGTACAAAGTAATAGTGCCCCATTTGACTTGTAACTTTGCTAATAGTCTTAGCAACCATATGAATTTACACTTTCCTTGAGCAATTGCTAGGTACTTAGCTTCTGCACCACTCTTTACAACTGTGGGCTGTTTTGTGCTTCTCTAGATAACAAAGTTACCCCAAACTTTGGTATAGTAACCAGTGGTGGACTTAGAATCAATCCTATCACCTCCCCAGTCAGAATCAACAAATGCAGCCAAGTCCCTACAGTTTGTCTTTTTGATGGAAATCCCTTTTCCTAGTGTTCCCTTAAGATACTTGAGTATGTGATTTACAGCCTCCTTATGGTGTTTTGTAGGAGAGTGCATAAATTGACTCACCCTGCTAAGCAAATGCCAAATTTGGTCTTGCGAGTGATAGGTAAATCAACCTTCCTACCAATCTCTTATCTCTTTCCTTACCTATTGGAACATTATTTTCTGGTAACTAGCTTTTCCAATTAGGTGGTAGAGGGGTGCCTTTAGGTTTACAACCAAGATTTCCTATATCTTTAAGCAAGTTTAGGATGTAGTTGTGCTAACTAATAAAAATCCCCTTGTGCGTGCAACTTCCATGCCTAAGAAGTACTTGAGGTCTCCCAGTTATTTGGTTTCAAATTGGTCTCTGATTTTCTTCTTCAAATTCGCTATTTTAGCTTCATCATCCCTAGTAACAATGATATCATCTACATACACTATAAGAATAGATTTCTTCCCATCAGCTCCAAATTTTACAAACAGTGTATATTTAGCTTGACATTGGTGATATCTAAAATCAATTAAAGTTTTGCTAAACTTTTTGAACTACGGTCTAAGTGATTGCTTCAACCCATAAAGTGACTTCTTCAGTCTACATACTTTTTCTTTAGTTTCTTCTGTGTTAAATTCAGGTGAAAGTCGCCTATATATCTCCTCCCTCCTCTATGTCTCCATTTAGAAATGCACTTTTCACATCAAATTGATGAAGTGATCAGTCCAAATTAGCTGCCAATGACAATAACACCCTGATTGAATTCAATTTAACTACAGGTGCAGACATTTCCTTTTGGTGCAGGCCATATGTTTGGGTATATCCTTGAGCCACTAAGTGAACCTTGTACCTTTCTACATTTTCATCTGACGTGTTTAATACTAAACATCCACTCGCTGCCTATTGTCTTCTTGCCATCAGGCAAATCACATATTTCCCAAGTATTATTGTTTTGTAAGCTCGCATCTCGTCCATGACGGCTTCTTTCCACTTCTCATGATACATGGCTTCACAAATATTTTTTAGTAAATTTTCCTGGTCAATTCTAGCCAAAAATATCTTGAAAAATTGTTGAGATCCTAGCATAGGATAAGTAATTTTCAATAGGATACCTGGCATAGGTTCTCCTTCCTTTTCTTAAAGCAATTGGAAGATCCAAATCTAACTTTTCCTACTATTCTTTAATATTTAAATATGTCTTTACCCGCTGTTCTATCGAAACATCCTTTGCCTGCTGGTTAGTTGAAACATCCTTTGCCTACTAGTCATTCAAATCTGCTTGATTCAACACTGGTCGTACTGGTTGCTGCTCACCAATGTGAGTCGCTTTTGGTAACGTTATTCCACTTTCCTTACCAAATGCGGACCCTTACTTGGAGTTAGATGTTGTAGACTATAAATTTTTTAGGGCCGCCTGGTATAGATATGAAGGGTAGGTTAAGTATTTACAGTTTCACCTAACTCAGGAATAGTGAGAATAGTGATACCATTAGACTGATACTCATAATCAGACTCTTTCAGGAGTAGGGGTAGACACATGTTTCTGTCCTTATTTTCATCTTGTTTTTGACAATTTGGGCTATAATAAGGGCAGTGTTCAAAAAACATAGCACTAGAAGTGATTATAATCCTCTTTGAGGGTGAATAGTACAATTTGTACCCCTTCTAAAATGGTGAATATCCTACAACGATACACATAAAGAGCATTGCCATCAAGTTTGTGCCTGTTTAAGGAGTGATCAGAATTGTAAGCTGTACATCCAAAAATCTTTGGTGATAGAGAGTTGAACATGTGTGTATTAAGGAAGTAGTCGAGGAAAACACTAAAAGGAGTTTGGTAATTGAGAGTTTTATAGGGAAGTCTATTAATTCGATGATATATAGAGGTCAGTATTGCCTCCCCCCAAAAAAGATGAGGAATAAAATTTGTAATCATTAAGGAGCAACCGGTCTCAAGCAAGTGTCAGTTTTTTCTCTTGGTTACTCCATTCTATTGTAGGATATATATACAAGAGCTTTGGTGTATAATTCCATGGTTACTTAGGTAGCTCTCAAACTCTCTTGAAAAGTATTCCGGACCATTATTAGTTCTAACAATCTGTATTTGGGTTTGAAAACATTTGAGACCAGTTTGTGAAATTTCTGAAATATAGAATATGCTTCTGATTTCTT
The DNA here is from genome assembly GCA_024138015.1 of Lumnitzera littorea. Classification (NCBI taxonomy): domain Eukaryota; kingdom Viridiplantae; phylum Streptophyta; class Magnoliopsida; order Myrtales; family Combretaceae; genus Lumnitzera; species Lumnitzera littorea. Next base: position 41,119,687 of record JAMXBB010000011.1, read on the forward strand.
TTTTTAACAGATACATCCAACAAATTTTTGAATGGTCATTAGTAAATGTTATAAACCAATTTGTATCCAAACAGAGCAATGACTCTAAAGGGAGCCTAAATATCATTGTGAATTAAATGGAAGGGCTTAGAAGATTTATAAGACTGAGGAGGATATGGTTTCCTTGCAAACTTAGAAATTACACAATGTTCACACTTAAGATTAGTAACATCTTTATTGAAGAAAAGCTTTAGATACAAGCAGGACATATAAGGAAAATTTGGATGGCCTAGTCCTTGGTGCTATAACATGACTTACTTTGTTATTTTGAGAGGACATTAGAGATGTAGACTCGACTTGACTATCAAGACAGCAAAGCCCATTTATCTCCTTAGCACTACTAATCATCTTCCCTGAAGATTGGTCTTGAAAAACACAATGAGGAGTAAAGGTTACTCATTCCTTGTCAACTTGCAACTGGATATTAAGTTATAACACAATTTGGAATGAACAATGCCTCATGCAAATGTAGATTTCCAATTTTCACTACTCCTCTTCCTTTAGAAAAAATACACTCACCATTTGCTACTTGAACCTTATTAAACCAGGAGTAAAATTCTTAAAACATAGCAATGAATTGCACATATGTTTAGTTGCATCTGTGTTGACTACCCATTTGCTACTAGTTTCAGAAGAAATTAGGTATGTTCCTCTTTGTGTTGTTGCTGTCAACAGTACTATAGTATTAGACTTGTCTTTCTCCTCATTAATCTGCATGTTCTCAAGTAGCTTCTTTAGTGCAATAATATCACTAAAAGTCAGATTCATATCATATTCAGATTCGACATGATCAGCAGTCTCTGCCACTTGTGCAATCCTTAAAACACTCTTCTGTTTACAGGACTTCATTGACTTACCATTTAGTTTCCAGAAAGTCTCCCTTGTATAATAATAATGGTTGCAAAAATCACACCATGACATATCTTTGTCACGTGATGTATTTTTTGTTACTATCAATGCAGAGTTTGAAGACACTTGTTTAGATGATGTACGTGCTCCCATCACATGTCGCCTGGTTTCATCCCTTCTAACCTCTGCAAAAGCTTCCTTTAAATTGGGAAATGGTTTTTTCCTAATAAACGTCCTCTTACTTCATCTAACTTAGCCTTCAGTCCTTGTAGGAAATCAAAAACTCGATCTTTTTCCTACATCTTAACAAATTTTACACCATCCTTGGGCAACTCCAATCAATGTCATAGAATAAGTCAACTTTCTACCACAACTCCATTAGTGTATTATGATACTCTATAATAGTTAAATTACCTTGGGTTGTAAGTCTTGTCTTGGATCTGAGTTAAAAACATTGGGACGTATTTTCCATATTAGAATACATCTCTCGAACCATGTCCTAAATCTCCTTAGTAGTGTTGCAAAATAAATATAGCCTACCAATGTTTGGTTCTATTGAGTTGACAAACCACGCCATAACCATGGCATTTTTAGCTTCCTACACACCATATTCTTGTGATTTAACAATAGTGTCAAATATCCCAATTTCCCTTTCCTACGGATTACTAGTTTTACAGATTGATGTTACTCAAGAAAATTCTCACCATTTAATTTATGTTGGGTGATTTGGAGTGAGTGGTCTCCACGGAGAATCCATTCCTAGGATGATTGGTAGTCATATTGGTTAGGGTTTGGTCGCCTTCATGGAAAGTACCAAACCGGACCTTCAATTCTAGTGTTTCTATTTCGCTTGAGATTTGATCAACCATCTAGCTTGAATGGTTTATTAGGATTGAATGGGCCTTGATACCATGATAAAACATAGAATAGAAAAAACTGGATAAAACACAGATCAGAAAAGCATACTCTTTTATTCACATAGCTATAAGTATGTGGGAATGAGATACATCTTTTATGGACATAAATCTGATGGAATAAATACAAATAAATCTGCTGGAATAAGTACAAATATTCCAGCATAACAAAAATTGAAAGATAATATTTTGACTACCTTAAATACAACCAGGTATTTGTTCATGGAAAAATAAGATGTCATACTAACTATAAACAGCTATATTTCCTACGCTACTCCTACATTGTTATTGCCAATGGCATCGTAGATTCTTGTTGAAGTGCCTGCTACTCATTAAATTTAACTAAGTTTGCTATATCTACTGTGGTTTTATATTTAGTGTTAACGATAGTGTTTGCATGTTGACTTCATTATAATGGATGAGAGTAGCCAGGAGTTGGCTTAGGGACCTAGGTTTTCATGGACTTGTTTTAGTAAGATTGCTTGGTTTTTCTCAGATTTTACCAATAAATAACATGTGTTAGTAGAGTGTGGTTTCTCTGATTTCAGAGAAATATAACTATATTTTTGTTTCCAATGGTGTTGCAGTTCATGTTGATTATTAAAATGCATTAAACATTGTAAGTTGATATGCTTAAGTACGGAAAGAAATGTTCATTAATTCCCTCTTAGTATTATCTATAAACACTCCAGCAATAGATTGCACTGCATATATGCTGAAGAAATTTAGCAGACAAGTGAAATTAGAATATACATACGAAAGAATTTACACACTAAAATGAGCTCTATTGTGGAAAAGCAGCTAATGTTTAGGCCTCAATGAAGTTTGCCTCTGGAATTCAGGAATTTTTCTTGTTATACCAAAAGCAGAAAGGGGGACATCTGAAATTAGAAGTTCTCTGTAAGAGTTGCTATTACTTAACATTTTTGGGCCTTTTGCTCTTGCCCAACACTAACCATCTCATATTTCTGATTTATGGATTTTTGTTGCTTTGCTGTTGTATAAATTTGACTATTTGTGACAGCTTTTGTTGACTTTCAATTCTGGTTTTCACTTTCAGCCTTTTGGAACTGCATGCATTTCTTTATTTTTGGTCATTGTAAAAATAGATATGTAGGAAAGGCAGGGTTGTAGAGCTTCAGAACTTTTGTTTATCTTCCTGTTCTGCATAGCTATATCCTGGGTTTCGATTAGCATACATAGCACAATCATGTGTTATTTTGGCTTGGAGAAGAGCAATAGAGAGACCTAGCATAGATATGCAAAATAATCTCAAACCATCTGTTCAATGTACTTAGAATGTAAAAACTGACTTTATCCAAAGAAAATATGCTTAGAATACGTCATTTTCATTGCACTTGATTTTCATTGTTTTTTGCTCTCTAAGACAGTATTGCTACTTTGATGCAGATATGTGATGTTGTGGCAGTTGGTTGGCTACTGAATGCGACTCTTGTAATGCCCATTTTTCATTTGAACAGTGTCTGGCAAGACCGAAGGTCATATATATTGTCATATGTCACAATAATATGCCTTCTCCATCTGTTATCAATCTTCTCATGATGCTAATTTCATTTCTAGAGTTCCCGGTTGTGGAAACATGTGATTCTAATGATTGATTTTGTACAGGAAAAACACTCACGCATATAGGAAGAATGCAACACCACCTTATGCTTACCTAGCATTATGTATGAACAACTCATTCAATGTGTGTACCAAATGTAGCCTATATTCTAGGAATGCCAACAAATTTATTATAGAAGAGATCCAAAGTGGTAGATAAGACCAAAGTATTGATTAACAAGTCAACACTATCTTTTGGGCCAAGTGATAAAATTGTCTGTTAGTCAAATGTTGGCTTGGCCATTGACTAACATTGGGCGGGAAGGTTGCACATATACAGGTAAAATTTAACACCACCTAATGCTACCTAATATTACCTTCCAACAACTCATTTAATATGTACAAAATGCAACAACCCTTATTCTGGGAATCTCAGTGAAATTTATTTCTAAAAAGCCATTGAAGGACACTTATAATTATCATAGCTGGCTGGTTCCTAATCTGAAAATTTGTAGATTACATATTTCCTTAAATAAAGCAAGAATATATTCTTCAGCAGCTAAAAATAGTTCAAAGTATTTGCATGAAATAACTTGTCTATGCTTTTCTTAGTATTAATATGAAGGTGATTGGCTAGTTATTAATAACTTGTATGGTACTGGCATAAAGTATATAGTAAATTGACAGAGTTAGATGCATCAATATTTTACTCTTGGTTTGCTGGTATACGAGATTTAGATAGCCCTGATTATACAAGATGAAGACCCATTTATGCGTTAACTTGATGGTAGTATCTCTTGTGGCTTGTGAACACTGCTTGACACTTCATGGACAATTGATTTTTCTGTCTTTCTTGAAGCAATTATGTAGCTTCTAATGTGCCTCCCTCTCTTGTTTGGTATTACATAATGGTGGACACTATTGAGTTTTAAACTTCATTGTACATATGAGATTTAATGAGGGTAATTATCTCACTTGCCCTGCTACTTTCATTCCTTCAGCAATTTCTCGGACATTTTCGATGAAGATTTCTTTATTTCTTCTTTAAGAAATAAAGTAAATATAGTTAGGAAGCTCCCAGATGATGTGCTTCAGCGGTATGATTATAACATTAGCAACATAGTGAATTTGAGAGTCAAAGGATGGTCAAGTGCAACTTATTATCTTCAAAAGGTCCTTCCAAAGATGCAAGAGCTGCAGTATGTTCTGCTCCCTATTTGCTAGTCTGGTGTTGGATAATTAATTGAATGTGCAGATTCTAGCATTATGCTGGTTAACAATGAACGTAAAGCATATGTTCACAAAGATATTTCATTTTAATAATATATCTGAGGCTTTTTTTCAGTCTTCATCTTTGCTCACTTGATGCATGAATAGCACTTCTAAATGTCTACCTTTGTGTGATATGAAATGTTTAGAAGGTCCTTCTTTTTATTGCAGGGCCGTGAGAATTGCTCCGTTTTCTAACAGATTAGCTCATGTAGTTCACAAAGATATTTCATTTTAATAATGTATCTGAGGCTTTTTTTCAGTCTTCATCTTTGCTCACTTGATGCATGAATAGCACTTCTAAATGTCTACCATTGTGTGATATGAAATGTTTAGAAGGTCCTTTTTTTTTATTGCAGGGCCGTGAGAATTGCTCCGTTTTCTAACAGATTAGCTCATGTAGTTCCTTCAAATGTGCAAGAGCTGAGGTGCTTTGCCAATTTTGAAGCATTGAGGTTTGCTGAATCTGTAAGAAAGCTTGCTGAGAAGATGGTTCAAAGAATGATTGAGAGAAGCTTTCAAGGTGGAGGAAAGTATGTCTCAGTGCATCTTCGATTTGAGAAGGTGTTTTTCCTGTCTTTCATTTCAATAAAGTTTATGGACCTTGAATTCATTATCTGATGCTTTCAATTGTGAATTTCCTTCCCACATAAGGATATGGTTGCATTTTCCTGCTGTGAATATGATGGTGGAGAAGAAGAAAGATTAGAAATGGATACTGCTAGAGAAAAAGGTTGGAGAGGGAAATTTCGAAGAAAAGGTAGAGTAATACGACCTGGTGCAAATCGCATGGATGGAAAATGTCCTCTTACACCATTAGAGGTATATACTACAAAGTCCATTTGTTCCTTAGAAATTTTATTGGGAACCCAATGTGACCACCCTTATAAACTTTTGAAGTTATACAAACACCCTAACTCACTTATTGCACTTTTACACTTACGGTAAGAGGTACGGGCACTACAACTTTTACAAGTGCTATTGTTGAATGTAGCAATTCACTGTGGAACTTAAAATAATCCAAAGATTATCTTGGTTGATTTTTGGGTTAATGTCACAAGTATTACCCCAACTTTCCCTAATTTCACAATTAAATACCCTAACTTAAGATGTGTTAGCTTAATATCTAATTAAACTTTTCGAGGTTGCTTATGCTACTTCGACTAATTTTGTTAAACTCCATTAGCTTATGTTAACTCATCAATCAATAGTGGCCTAACATGTGGATTAATCTATTAAATAAATAAAAAACAAGCCACCTAGATGTATAGTTGGATTAAATGAAAAAGAAAAATTGGACAACGTGGAAAAAGAAAAATAGAACAAGAATGAAGTCTAACTAGATTGAAATTGGTGAGTCCTTCACTATAGTGAGTGTTGAGTTATAAGATGTATCAGTTCCACATTGTTTAGATGAGAGTATTTTTAGTATTTCACGTGTATATATATATGTTCATTTTGTACAATAAAAAATATACTTGAGGAATAAAGTACTATTCATTATTTACTCAAAGGTTTCTCTTTCTATTCTTCTTTATTTTCTCTTTCACGTGGTATTAGAGTTAAGTTGAGAAACCTTAGAAACCCCCCTTCTTGTGAAACCCTTTCCGTGACTGTCAAATCAGTATCTGGTTATATGCGCCTAATTCCAAGGGGTCCAGCTATCCAAACCCTAAAATGTTGCCCTTTGTTGCCGCCACACGTGCTGCCACTACTGCTGCATGTGTTGACGCCACCACCGCCACTGCTGCATTAGCATATTCTCTCTCTTTGGCCTTGTTTTGTCTCTCATTTGTGATCTTTTAAGGCTGTCTTCATTGAAACATGAATGGACCTGGGAATTCTTGATAAAAAACTGGTCCTTTTTCATTTCTTGTCTCCATCTCCTGCGATTGCCACTAAAAAGTTGCTGGGCAGTTCAAATTATATCTCTTGGTCCATGGCAGTTGAATTATGGTGTGTTGGTCAAGGCTTGCGAGATCATTTGACCACTAAACCAAGTGATGTGAAGGAGGATAAGGATGATTGGTTGAGGATTGATGCTTTGTTATGAAGTTTGTTGTGGCAATCAATCAATCCTTCTTTTCACCTTATTTACAATCGTTATTCCAATTGCTATAATGTGTAGACTCAAGTGAAAACTCTTTATACTAATGAGATTTAGCATCTATACTATGTAGTGTCTAACTTGTTCAGTTTGTGATAGTCTAGCATGACTATTACTGATTTTCTTAGAAGATGGCCATCAATTAAGGCAGAATATAACTCTCTTCCTTCTCTTGGGTGGTCCTCCACGGATGATTTGGCTGACAAATTCTTTATGTTCTATATTCTTGCTACTCTTGACCCTAGTCTTGCTCCAATTCATGATCAGATACTGGCTAGCCCAATCATACCCTCTATGGATGACATTCTCTTGTCTTCTTTGTGTTTCATCTATTCCTTAAGCGTCTACTTGAGGGACCTCTATTTTGAACAGTTTAGATCTCATATCCTACATCCGAGCTAGTGCTAGAGAAGACCAGATTAGAGATCGTAGAGGTAATCGAGGGAATTGCCCTAGGTGTACCTATTTTCATAGATGGGGATATACCAAGGAAAAGTGCCACAAGTTACATGGTCATCCTTGTGCCAACATTGCTTAACAAGTTAATTTTGTCTTTAGGTGGACGGAATCGAAATTCTTTACTTCTCATTGGAATTGATCTTGAGAATTATCTCCAATATCAAGCATCTTAGCAGTCTTCATCCTCTGCTACTTCCATTGCTCACACTAGTGATTTAGTTTCTTGTCTTACTTGATCTTCCTCCTTAAGTCCATGGGTTATTGATTCTAGTGCTTTTGAACACATTACTAGTAATCTTCATTTGTTTTCAAATTTCTTGAAATCTACATCTTTACCAACCTTGTGGCTAACGGCTCTAACAACGATTGCTAAAGCTATGGGTAATGCACAACCCTTAACTTATATTCCTTAGAAACATGTTCTTTACATTCCTAACTGTCCTTTCAATCTTATATCTATTAGTAAGGTCACTTGTGCTTTAAATTGTTTTGTTAAATTTGACCTTTAGTTTGTCATCCTCTAGGACCTCGGTATGGGATAGACAATTAGCACAAGATGTTAGTCATAGGGGCTTTTCAATCTCAACTGCCCACCAACTTTTTTTAGTGCTCGTTCTATTGCTTGTCAGCTTAGCTAAAGTAGAAAATGTATTAGAATAATCTAATTCATAGGTTTAGGCATAATCTTTAGTCACAAGACGTGCTTTAAGACGAGCCACAAAGCCTTCAAGATTAACCTTAATTGCCAAAACCCATTTACAGCCAATTGCCTTTTTTCATGTAGGTAGATTTGCCAAATCCAAAGTGCCATTAACATCTAAAGTATTCATCTCGTCTATCATAGTATCACACCAACCTGGATGAGATAAGGCAGTATGAACAGTTTTTTGAATACTCACAGAATCAAGGGAAGCAATAACTGAACAAGAAGTAAATGACAATGACAAGTGATCATAAGAAGTGAGAGTAAATAGGATATGTACATTGGCGTTTACTTTTACGAAGAGCAATTGGAAGATCAAGGTCACTATGGTTTGGATCTGATGAGGAAGAAGAGATTGGTGTAGGACAGGAGAGTTTGGCCTTCTGGAATAGACCTATTGAATAGGAGGTCTGGGTGGCAGCAACATCAGCATACCAATATTTGCCGAAACATGTGGTAATGGATAGGTGATATGATATATTGATATGTTGTCATTTGCTTCTTGTGTAGAAGTAGTAGAGGAAGAAGCAAACATAAGATACTTATCAAGATTAGGACAATAATATTGATATCCCTTTTAAACTCGAGAGCAACTTAAGAAAACACATTTGAGAGATTTAGAATCTAATTTTGTTAGTTGAAGACGAACATCCTGAACAAAGCAAATATAACCAAAGATTCGAGGTTCAATAGGGAACAATTGTTTTATTGGAAAAAGAACACCATAAGGAGTTTGACCTTAAAGAACGGATGAAGGTAGATGATTGATTAGAAAACAGGCCGTGGAAATAGCATCAGCCCAAAACTATTTAAGAACCTATATGTGAAACAAGAGAGTGAAGGTTGTCTCAAGAAGATGCCCGTTTTTCTTTTTTCAACCAATCCATTTTGAGATGGAGTATTCACATATGAAAATTGGTGAATAATACCATTTTGAATCATTTAAGTTTGTAAAGATTGAGAAAAGTATTCTTTGGCATTATCACTCTCGAATATATGCATTGAGACATTAAACTATGTTTTGATTTTAGCACAAAAAGCAGTAAAACAAGAAAAAACTTGAAAACAATTTTTCATGAGATACAGCCAAGTCATACAAGAGTAATCATCTACAAAAGTAACAAAATATTCTAAACTAGCTTTAGAAGTCATAGGTCAAAGACCCTAAACATTAGAATGGAATAATTGAAAAGGAAAACCAACCCTTTTATTGATTCGAGGAATAGAAGATAAGTGATGATGCTTAGCAAATTGATACGACTCACAATCTAAGGAAGAGATATTATTGAATTGAAAATGTAATTTCTTCAACATAGGTAGAGAGGGATGCCTTAATGGATGATATACTTCAAAAGGTGTTTGGATGCTAGAACAAGTAATAGACCTTAGCACCCGAGTATTCATAATGTATAGACCTCTCAATTCATGGTATTTACCAATAATCTTATTCATCATAAGATCCTAAAATAAACAATGATCTGGAAAAAAAGAAATGTAGTAATTCAAGGCACAAATAAGTTTGCTTATAGAAGTTAAATTTAAAGTGAACTGGGGAAGACTCAAAATAGAGGATAAGGGCAATGGTTTTAGAACCAAGGACACATGTAATGGATTCGTTTGTGAAAGTGACATTGGTGGGAGATGTGTGTGGTTTGGTTGGAATGTAGAGAAGAGAGTAGAATCATTTGTCATATGATTTGTAGCACTAGAATCAATGACTCATTTGAAAGAGGAGGAAAGAAGACATGTATTTGGTTTACTTGATTTAACAATGACTGTGATAGGATGAGATGAAGTTTTTAATGCTTCTTGGTATTAGGAGAACTTAGCAAAATCATCTGCAGAGGCTATAATTCTTTTTAGAATACAACTTGGGTGTGGTGCTTATAGAGGCAATATGTGTTGATTGTTTTCTCTGGTTGCGATTTTGCAATTTCTTATATATACATTTGGTATGGCTAAGCTCATGATAGTAATAATACACAACTCCTCCTAAATCTTGACCTTGACTATCACAGTTATTGTTATCACCTTCTCTTCTATTGGAAAATAAACGTCCACTACTATGATTGACAAGTGTACTATTGAGATGAGATGATCGTATATAGATTATTTTTTATGCGAAGTACCCTAGCAAAGGTTTTTTGCAAAGTTGAAATCTTAGAACTAGAGAGGATCTAAGATTTAATAGTATCGAACTCTTGTTGAAGACTAGCCAAAAAAGTCGTTGCCTCCATTTGTTCTCACTGAGTTGGCAGATCTTTAACATCAACACTAAACAATAGAAGGATTTAAGTTCTTTACAAATTTTAAAATTCATAAGATAGGTCATAAGAGATTAATCCTATTGTTCAGCTTGATAAAAACTCTTACATACATCATAAATACCAGATATATTCCTTTTTCCAGAGTATGTAAAGTTTAAATAATTCATTAGCTCCTTAATAAATTCGCAATGATCAATTAAATTAATTATGTTATTATCGATGGAATTCCTAATCTGCAAAAATATCCGAGTATCATCTCGCAATCATGCCTGCTTAGTATCATCATTTCGTGTATTGGTAGTAAGATGATCATCTTTTCCAATACTTCATAAATAGACTTGTATAGTCTAACTCTATGTTATATAATTATTCTTAATAATTTTATATTCTGTGATATTTGACATCACAGGAATCACATCAATTATGAGTGATGTTTTGTTGTTAGTCATGATTAACGTCCCAAAATATCCAATCCTTGCTCAATAGAAATTTTCTTTTTTTTTTCCCTTTTTTATTTTCATTTTTCGTTTTTTTCTTTCTTTCTTTCTTTTTTTTTTTTTTTATGCACAGTACAGTACTTAAAAAAAAACAATAGAAAAGTTGCAACCAGTCAAAGAAGGAACTACAAACTGAGAACAACAGAAGACGGAAGGGAAAAAGAAAAAACAAGAAAAATAAATAGAGGACTATGCCTAAACACAAGATGAGATCGAAGGTGGTTCCTTTATAGGGATTGCGAGCAAGTGGGTCAAATAAACCTCCAACAGCAGCACGTGAAAGAACAGACTCGAAGCTGTAGGTGGCGCATGAGTCTCACATGCGGATCCTTTAGTGATGAGGCTTTGAGGGAAGACCATTTAGCTGGGGCTGCATGGCCTTAGCCAGACAGTGATGAAAGAGTACACTCCCTAGGGTGTTAAAAAGAAAATTAAGGTTTTCTCACAAAAAAAAAAAAGGGAAAAAAAAAAGCTCTCACATCAGTAGAAAAAGAAAAAACCCCTAAATTGCTCACTAGGGCAAAGGCTCTGATATCATGTGAACTATAAAGATGGAAAGTAATATTTTGATTTGCAATTTCATATGTAATGGTACACACATATATATAAAAGTTTGAGGTGTCTAAATTAGGAATATATTATAAATGAAAATCTCTAATTAATTTTATGCCTAACTGTTCCTATATTAATTTTAATTGATTTCCTCCCATAACACATCTCAAAGGAGAAAATCCTTATTTAAGTATTTTTGATTTTTGGACGCAACATCCTTCTTTCTTCCAAACCATTAGGAGTGTGTGGCAATCTAATATTGAAGGTTCAGCCACGTTTAAGGTGTATAAGAAGCTCAAGCTACTCAAGAGCCAGCTGAAGCTCCTAAATGAGATGCAATTTTCCAACATTTCTGATAGAGTTTCATGTGCAAAATAGGAACTCTCTTTGGTTCAAGAAGAAAAAAGATCTCACCCGGAGAGTGCAAATTGTGATCTACAGAAGTCTTTACTAAGACAAAAAGCAAGAGCTACTTGGATTAAACTGGGAGACAAAAATAACAAGTACTTCTTTAATGTTTCAAAGCATAGACAGTACAAGAGCAATTTTGCTTCTATTGTTGATGATTATGGTGAAAGGGTGGAGTCTCTTGAAAACATTAAGCTTTTGGTTGTTAGTTATTTTCGGAAATTGTTGTCTGATGATGCACCTTTAGACTAGAATCTGCGTAGACTTAGCTCTCTTGATCTTGGCCAAATTTTTATTAGCAAAGGGATTTATTATTAAAACCAGTTTCTAAAGAGGAAATAAAACAAACTTTCTGGGTTCTAGCCAGGGATAAAGCCCCCGAGTCCTTATGGCTATAGTGCTAATTTTTTCTGATTCTTAGGGAATTGTGGGCAAGGATGTCTGTATGGCTATAAAAGATTTCGTTGCATCTGGGAAGCTCTTGAAAGAGATCAACTCAACTTGTTTCACTCGTCCCCAAGAAGGAAAACCCCTCATTTTTTGGGGATAATAGACTTATTGCATGTTGTAATACCATATACAAATGCATATAAAAAATCCTAACTATGTAGCTGAAGCTAGTCCTTCCTTTGTTGGAGAGTAAAATGCAAATGACTTTTATCAAGGGAAGAAGAATGGTGGACAACATCTTAGTGGCACAAAAACTCCTAAGAGGGTATGACAGTGGAAAGAAGGGTCCAAGATGTGCTGCTAAAGTGGAACTCATGAAGGCATATGATAATGTTAAATGATGTTTCCTAGAACAACTATTGAGGCTGTTTGGCTTCCCAAACCAATTTAGCAAATGGATCATGACTTGTATCACTACTGTGATGTGTTCTGTAAATATTAATGATGAGTTGCCAGGTTATTTTCTGGCTTTAAAAGGTTTAGGAGAATGAGATCCTATTTCTTCCTACCTTTTTGTTTTGGTTATGGAGATAGTCACTAGCATTATAAAAGAAAAAGGAAACAAGGATGAGTTCCATTACCACTAGAGATGTAAGAAAGAAAAAAAAAATCACTTGTGTTTTGTAGATGATGTGATGATTTTTGCAAGAGGCGGGCCATGGATTTGGGAGCTCATCAGGGAAGGCCTACAAGAGTTTCATCTTATTTTTGGTTTGAAAGCTAGCCAACAGAAAAGTCAGCTCTACTTTAGTGGGGTGGGACCCAATGTCAAGAGACACATCAGCAATGTGATGGGTTTTGAAGCTGGATCTCTACCTTTCAAGTACCTAGGTATGCCTTTGTCATCATTAGTATATCCAAGAATGAGTGCTTTGATCTAGTGAAGAAATTCACTACAAGAATAAACGACTGGACTAGCAAATTTCCCTCCTATGCTAGACGATCCCAACTTATTAAGAGTATCCTTTTCTCCCTCAAAGTCTATTGGTTCATGATTTTCATCATCCCAGGTAAGATTCTTTCTCTTATAGAATCTAAGATGAAAAGATTTTTATGGAATGGGAATGATGAATTGAGAGCAAAAGCCAAAGTAAGTAGGCCTAAGAGGGAGGGAGGCCTTGGAATCATAGATATCAAATTATGGAATCGAGTGGCACAATTGAAGCATATTTGGATGTTGTGCATGGATGATGGGAGCTCACTATGGGCAAGTTGGGTTAAAAAGGAGTTATTGAGGGAAAGAAATTTGTGGAGCATAGGCATTCCCAATGATGTTTCTTGGGCTTGGAGAAAGATCCTCCAAACTTGTGACTTAGCAAAAAAATTTCTAAAGTGGAAAGATGGGAATGTTAAATGTATATCTTCATGTTTTGATGAGTGACACCCTTGTGGACTTTTGATTGATTGGATGGGGGATCATGTGAGAATTACCTTGGGATACCCAAAGGAGAATTTATTGGAGAATTTTATTCAAGACAAAGACTGGACATGGCCACCAGGTGAGAGATGGACTGCTGTTACTGATTATTTGGGATCCATGAAACCAGATGAAGTGCATCCAGACCAGTTGATTTGGAAAACAAGGAACACCAAACCTTTGTCCATTAGGAATGCTTATCTTTTGGCGAGAAATAAGGAACTAGCTGTGGTGTGGTATTCTCTGGTTTGGCACAAGAAACCGATACTTAGACATGGTTTCATCTTATGGATGGTGTGCAACAGAGGCTGTTAACACTAGATAATTTATATGTGTGGGGTATTGTCCATGACAACAGGTGCTACACATGTCAGAATGCTGAAGAAACACACGATCACTTGTTTTCTAAATGCACATTGCGAAGCAACTGTGGAAGCTTATTGAAAATTCTATTGGGTGGAACTTGGCAAAACCATCAGATTGTGCCTCTTTGATCTATTTTTGGTACTAGAAAATCTGAAATGTTTAAACTCTCTACAGAGGAAATTTTTGCAACTGGAATTTATTACCTATGGAGGGAAAGGAACAAAAGAAGAATAGGGGATATAGATACTCCTATAGAAGTACTTTTTAAATCTGTCAATTTTTGTTGTACAAGTGGATGAGCGCTTTAGTTTTGTTTAGCCTTTTTTTTTTTTTTTTGGTTAGTGTGTAGCCTATTATTTGCATTTGGCACCCTTTTGTTTTTTTTTTTTACCTAGTCCAAATTGTAGATTTGAGTGCTCCTCTTTGTACACAGCCTATGTACAAATTGATGGATTAATGATATTTCTCTCACTTTACCCAAAAAAAAAACTATGATGTAATCTAGTGACCTAGGGGAGCAAGAGGTAGAAGATAGAGCTATTGCTTAGGATATCTGCATATAATCTGGCTTCAAGGATCTAAACATGACACATCCACTTGATGCTAGTCAGCAATAAGCATTGTCAAGAACCTAATTAGACATGATTACATGAAATATGTTTGAATCAACAATAATTTTATAAATTCTGAAATTGAAGAAGGAGACATTGACTTAAGAGTATATTTCCACCAGAGATCAGGATGCAGCTGTCTTGACAAAATCATCTGCAGAGCAACCATTTGAATTAGTTTTGGGCAGGCCAGGAATGTAAAAGGACAAAATCTTGTCTTGTGTTGGGTTCTCTAGTAAATTTTTGGCAGCATATCATTTTTGGGTAAGGTCAGATATAGTTACTTTCTTTAGAAAATGATGTATAAAATGAGAGCACACTAGAAACCTATAATATTGAGCCAGATATCTATGGAAAAATGATATCTATTTCAATAAAATGGTCAAAAACATTCTAAGGCGCTCTAAACATCAAAATTTAAACAAAATTTGTATAATAATTTACAAAAAGCATGTCAAAACAGTCCTCAAAACTGATTCTACTGGATTAGCCACTTCACTAAGCATCCCAAAACCAAAATACTCGTTTTCCTTCCATTTAGGATACCATCTTCAATCTTCTTCCAAAAATCTTTGGCAAAGTCACTCTTAGAAGAGATAATCATGATTTTCCTCTTCCCTACACAGCCAAAGTACTCTCCATTTCATTAAATGATGAGCCAAAGGTCTAGTTTGTAGAATTTTTCTCCATGCCCACGAAGCATCATCACTAGGAACTATTATATTCCAAAAATTTCTTCCTCTTAGCAGCTCTTTTCTAGCCTAACTTGGCCAGAGTTTATTATCCAGGTCCATGTGCAACAACAATATGTATTTCAATTGTGCCACCCTATTCCACAATTAGATATCGATAATACCTAAGCCTCCTTTCTTTTTTGGCTTGCGTAAGATTTTGTAGCTTACCTTTGCTTTTGCTCTAGATTCCCCATCACCATCCCATAAGAACTGCTTCATTATGGTTTTAATTTTGTCTAAAATGCTTGCTTGTAGGGTGCAAGTTGTAGACCAATAAACCTAGAGATAGAATATAATACTCTTTATGAGTTGGATACGCCCTGCATATGAGAAAAACTTGCTTCACCAATTGTTTATATGAGCTGTAAATTTGTCAATCAGCATTGAACACATGGAATAGGCTATCCTAGATGATGATAGGAGCATCCCCAAATATAGGCAAAGGCCCAATCTCAAAACCTAGGATATCAATGATACCAGCCTTTGCTTCATCCCCTACTTTGCTAAAGAAAATCTAACTTTTTGAAGGGTTAGCTCTCAAGCCAAGAGAAAATGAAACACATCTAGTCCTTCTTTAATCAACTCTATAGGGTACCTGATACAACCCATGGGTTCAATCTTTTGTTATTTGACAGAAAATTGCACAATAGAGTAGAAAATCACTTGATAAATTTCAAATGTTTAATGTCAATTTTAAAGTAAAGAACTTTTACGATTAAAGTAGGACTACCTAATCATTAATCTTCTTAAATACACACTCTCTCTCTATGTAGAGAAACTTCCTGTAGAACTCACAACAATTCTAATAAACTAACTAACTCACTCTCTCAATCCCTCCTGTGTATTCATACACAACTAAAGTAAGCATTTACAAATCTGCCCTTGTGTAAATGGCACGACACACACCTCACATACACATCACACACAACAGAGCACACTTACACTTACAACAAATACAACACAGAACACACACTTGCTAACACATTTATACAACTCTAGGATTGTATCAATTGTCTCTCCCTTTAAAAGTTCGTTGCCCTCAAGGACCAAATAGAGAAAAAATCACAGCTATCTAGCTCCTGCAGTATCAAATGCTACCACAAACAAAAGAGAGAGTAGTATTCACAAGCACCCTCCCAAGTGAAACAACTTTTGGATCCACAACAATGAATGTTTGCAACAACACATCAAACATGTCTGCACTAGCTAACTTTGTTGTTGCCATGCCCTTGATAAATGGCACAAGGAAATCATCTTGCAACAATAGAGAAAATTCATGGCTAGATAGTGACGGATGAAGAACAAAAGAACCCGACTACTACTTCTCCATCCAAGCAAGCCTTAGAAAATCATCCACAATATCTACTGTGAGCTGTTTGCACTTGATCATACTATCACCTACAGTCAATGAGTCACTGCACAATGCAACAACAACTTGCTTAACATTAGGAATCAACACAAAACCTTCCAACATTGCATAAGATTTTTCCTTGTCACTACCCTCAATGTTTACTATATGATCTTGTTCAATGGAGTATATGACTTCTGATTTGACTCCATCTTTTATAGCAATAGAACCAACGGAAGAACTGCAAGTGTTATTAGGATCTTTAAGCATAGCAACACAGTAGCCAACATGTTGATTGCTAACTTGAGCATTATGTTGAACATCTGGCATTCGACTATCAGATCTGTTACTAAAGCAATGAAGAACAAAGTTATTACTTGCGTAAATATCATCATGAAACTGTGAACTCTATATTTCTTGCTGGAAGAATTGTCAGAAAATTCCCTAAAAAAGTTGCCAGAAAAGCCATTGACATTGTTAACAGTAGAGCAATCTTAAATGTGACCAGATGTAATTCCTCCACCTATTCAGATGTTTTCCCCCAGTCACTGCCTTCCTCCTAACGTCAGCAATTCCTTCTCCAGCTGAAATAAACCACTTGCCTCTTTGGAATCTCCATTCTCATCTTCAATTGCAACGCAAAGTTAAGATTCTACCTTCAACTTTTATCATGCATCTTGCTTCCTTGCTATGTTTATGGTATTTTTTTAGTAATTCCGAGCAATTAAAACGTTATCTACAATTCTTCTTCCTTTAATAGAAAAACTTTGTTCTTTACTGACGAAGAGAGGGATAAAACTTTTTCAACCGTTTTGTGATGATTTTGGAAATACACTTATATAAAGTATTACAACAAGCAATGAGAGAGAAGACTTGATTTTGTGGATCTTGTGCAAATTACTTGTTAGACAGTAGATTGCATGCCGTTTGAATGGTAGGAGAGAGACCTAGTCTTGTGGATTTTATGTGGCCTCCTGTCTAGATGGTGGAGTCCTACCGTCCAAATGATGATTGTTTTTCTTGCAAATTTTCTTCCTTTTTACCTGCCACAAGTCAAGTGGGATTCAAGTCGGAATTTGGTTGATTCTAAATCATTTCTCGGTGTTTAGATGAATGCCTAACCCTTCGAATTGGATACCTATCATTTCCCTCAAGTTAGCTAAAATTTGCACTCGATCCTAAATTTTTCCTTGCCCTCATTCACACCACGACATTTGAATGAACTTTTCTTCGCCCTCTTGTGCTTCTCAAATACATTCTAATCACGCTTGATTTCTTCTAAGGACATCAGTGGTAATGCAATCCTGTGTCCATCCTTATGGAATGTGTATATTTTTGAATCCATGATAAAGAATTTTCCTATCAAATTTTCATGATCTACCTAAGAGTATTTGGGCTGCCTCCACAAGGATAGCATCACAAGTAACTATATCAGTATATCTACCAATAAAGAGTGGAAATTGTACCTTTGATCTGCTCATACTATTCCTTTAGCATTGAACCATTGCAAATTGAATGAAGCTAGGTGTGGAAATTGTACGTTGGTCATTCCTTTCTCCTCTGCCAACATTAAAATTATCTCCTCCTCTTTACTGCTCTAGGAGTGTTTAGCAACCCTTTCCTAGCATATTCTTTTGCATAGCACACAGATTGATAATACCTTATGTGGCCTCCTGTCTGGATGGTGGAGTCCTACAACCACCTCTGCTATGCCTATCTAAATCTTCCCCATGATTCCTAGTACCACCATTATTATTAATACTCTCCCTTGACATTTTCCTAATTTCACACATTTCAACAATCAAAATTCAATTAAAAAAATCCACAACCACACCATAACTCAATTCACAGCTCAATCACAAATGCAAAAGATAAATCCAATTCTTATCTCAAATGCTGAATTTACCAAAAATGAATTTAAAACTTACCACTACTCTTTAGATTGTGTGTCGCATTGCAGCTCTTCTACCAAATAGATGATGTGACTTTGATCTAAAGACCGAATTAAAGACACAATCTTTGTTATGTTATCAATATAATGATTGGATCTTATGTGGCTTTAGGGTTTGATATAAATAAAGGAAAGATTTTCAATGGTTTTCTTTGTTTATACGAACAAATAAAATAAAAGGGATATGGATGTTCGATTAAATTTGATATTGCACACAAATTTAATGAAGAAAACTAATAGTTAATTATAAGATAGATATGACTTACAATCTTTAATAAATTGAAGAGATGATCAAGCGAATATCAATGTAATTCAAGATATCTAATAATGATAAGGAAGTTTGCCACAATCAATGGGATAGATTAATAAACAATATGAGAGAGATGAAATCATTCAATTGAAGATGTGTAATTCTTACTGAAAAGAGTCTTGTTAACTTTCTGCAATACATGAATAATAACCCTAACCGTATTAAGGGTAAACTGTCATAATATGAAAAATAGGATATGAAATAAAATTAAGGACCTCCTCTAAAAACTTTCAAAATTGCACGGACCCCTGACTTTTTCAAAAGCCAGCATTTACCCCTTAAAATTGCTGTAGATCTCACTTGGTTTGTGATTTGGTTACCTGTGTTTTGTTAATCTAATGTGTACAATAAAATAGAGAAAATAAATGTCACTTCAAAATGTAATGTTGATGTGGCAATTGTACTCATCTTCAAAGCAATTGAGCGGATCCAACTTTGCAACCTGAGCTCATAAGCATGACACCTCTAGAAGGCAAAGAAAAAAAGAAGGAAAAAAAAAAAAAATGAAGAGAAAACCCAAGTAACCCTTTTTCCCAAAAAGAAAAATAAAACCACATCAGAAAACAGATTTTCACCGATGATTGTGAGAATTGAAACTTGTACATTTCAAGCATATAACCTTGGATATTGTAAATTTACATCCATGAACTAGAGCCAGCTTATGCTGATTATTTTGGGAACTGAACTCCCTGGTGTGTCTAGAAAATGTGAACAAGCCTGGTGCAAAAGTAATTAAAACTAATTAAAACAAACTAAAGCAAAGGCTGTCGTCAAAATAACCATCCATGAGCAACATATGACAGCATAATAGGAGCACTAATTGGAAGCAACCTCAGACTACTTTTTTTTTTTTTTTTTTCCTGTCTGCAATTAGAAGCTGATACAACGGTAAAATATGACAACAAAGCTGGTGCTATGTCTGCAATTTATAGATTTCATACATCAAGTAAATATTCATTCACAGTAAGCGTGCTCAAAACATATAGGTGCTTTCAAGCTTGGAGTTTTCTTGTTTGGGAGGGTTAGGATTTGATTGTAGGTTTTGGTTTCCTTCCACTTTGTTTTTTTTGAATTATTTCGACAAACTGGGTCAGGTGATTTCAGATGATTTAAGGTTTGGTTGGCTTGTAGGGTTAGATCCGGCCAATTGCTTTGCAAATAGGTAAAATTGCAATGTCAGCATACAGTTTACTCCAAACTTAAATAAAGTACTCCTAAAACAACAAATTTTGCACCTGCTGTTTGGATGACCCATTTTGTCTGTTTAGATGGTAAGAAAGAGACTCAATTCTGTGGATCTTGTGCTAACAACCGGTTGGACAGTAGATAGGGTATTGTTTGAATGGTAGGAGAGAAACTTGGTCTTGTAGGTTTTATGTGCCCTTCCGTCCGGATGGTGGGGTCCTACCATCTAAATAATGATCAATTTTCCCGTAAATTTTCTTCCTTTTTATAGATACTGGATTTCAAGTCCAAAGTCTGAATTTGGTTGAATTTAAACCAATTTCCGGCATTTAGACAAATGCCTAACTATGGAACTGGATTTCTATCATTAACTTTTCCATCATCCCTTTCCTTCCCTACTTGATAAATATATAGCAGCCAAGCTAATTCTCAAAATGTTTTGCTCCCCGAATAACCATGAGTTCATTGATAATATTTCTATAAAACCTACAATTCACTGACAGCCTGTTCATTTTGCTGTAACAGAAATTCTACTTCTCCCCTGTTTCTTATGATTATCTATTGTGGTGTTTAGTTACATTTTAGATTTGTAATATCAATTCCATAATGAAATAATGAATAGATATTTATTACTCAAAACCATGGATAGCTATTTAATATCGGAATAGTTTCTCTTGTTATTTTTTTCCTTCTGAAATTCCCTTATAAAAAGTATGGAATATGCTTTATTTCATTCCTTAGTAATCAACTACTACAATTACAATCAGTGGATGGGGTGGTGAAATTGCTTAATCACTTAAACCTGTTGAATTTTACTGCAGCACCAACTAATCTAGAAGGTCAAGCTCATAGTTTTTGCAGATCTGTTGTCAATTCTTTTGCCATTTATCCTGATTTTTTCTGGTCCTCTTTTCATTTTTTGGCCAAAGATTTTCTGGCAAAATGTGCAAGCTGGTCGATATTGATATATGACTTCCTTGTTTGATTGGATTAGGATGGCTGGTTAAAATGATGGCCAGTCCATTTCTAATTCCCACTATACTTCATCCACTCTACTGCTCTCTGATATATTATTTGCATGTTTCCTTTAGTTGATGGATTGTGGATACGGAGCTAGGATATCTATAACCATTTAGCTGTTTGTAGTCTATTTTCAGATCTAAGGATTTTTTTTTAAATTATTATTTAATTTTTGGCCAAAGATTTGAGGAGATTAGGCTTTATGATTTTGCTCCTACTTTTTTACAGGTTGGAATGATGCTTAGGGGCATGGGTTTTGATAATACTACCGTGCTGTATGTAGCTGCAGGAAAAATTTACAAAGAAGAGAAGTATATGGCCCCTCTTAAGCTAATGTTTCCCCGCTTGGAAACAAAAGACACACTTGCTACTCCAGAAGAGTTAGCTCCTTTCAAGGTACTCTATGAATTTTGTCTTTACACTAATCTGTGTAAGATTTTGATGAGATAGAAGTAAGAAAAAGGCCGACAAACCCTTAAATAATCGCAAATTTCCTGATATAGGGGTACTCATCTAGGTTGGCGGCTCTTGACTATACTCTTTGCCTCCACAGTGAAGTGTTTGTCACTACTCAAGGTGGGAACTTCCCTCATTTCCTGATTGGTCATAGGCGCTATTTATTTGGGGGTCATGCTAAGACAATAAAGCCAGATAAGAGAAAATTGGTACTACTATTTGATAGCCCTAAAATCAGGTCAGTTAATGTTCAGATCTTTCTTTGGTAAATCACAAAAATAGAGAACAAAACAAAACTCTGTCTCATGGAACTTATTTTACATGTTTTTCTAATCACATTACCTTTCATATGTACCAATGAATAAGTTTGAAATAGCAACTTAACCAGTTGTGTCAATGCTTATCCTCATATCTACATTCAAATAAAATAATTATAGAAATTTTCAGCAAGATTGTGTTGACTTCTCTTGCTTGTGACATACATGGGGATCGGGCAAGTTACAACTGGAAATGGTGCTTGGATTATTGTATAATTGAAAAAGATGTCTGTTATATACTACCATTAGTTATAACCTTTCCTACAATTTGAAGTGCTTGATCGTAATGGGTATTAAGGTGCAACTATGTTATGACTCATATCAATTGCACGAAAAAGGTGAATCTAAGGTGGAAAATTAAGGTTCCAAGGGAAGAAGAATTACCTGAGCAGAAGGTCAGCAACAAGCCAAAGACCACTCAGGCAAAAGGCTAACTAACTCTTTTAATAAACTGGGAATCATCCTTATATAACAGTCTAAGATATTTTCCTAAAAGAATATTCCAGAGCTTCCACGTCAGCAAAAGACACATGAGCTCAATAAAATATGCCACGTTAGCTTCTCACACAGCACCCTGATGACGTTCCTTACGCATTAATAAATGTACAACCTCGACATATGACACACGAAATATTGCTACTCAACACTGACACAGAACACCACACACTACAAACAACATTAAACCACCCCAAACCCCAATACAAACACTCACCAAACCACCCGCACTCAAACACATGCACACTCAACACAAAATGATAAAACACTTACTAATTTTAGGGTGTAGTCTCCCTCAACCTCATCTTGTACATATTTGTGGGGAGAATAGAAATACTTTATTTCATATCTCATTGAGTAATATGATACATGTTGATATACAAGTGTAGAAAACTAAGAGTAAACTAAATAAATATAAAGAATAACTATTTGAAACTTTTTATATTACAAGCTATAACACTTCCCTTCAAGCTAGAGCATAGATACTAATCATAATTGGCTTATTACAAAGATAATCAGCTCGAGCGCCATTCAAAGTCTTTGTAAAGAAGTCTTTTAATTGTTCTCCATTCTTCGGAAACCCTATAGAATTTAATCCTTATTGAATTTTTTCACAAACAAAATGGCAATCTATTTCTGTGTTTAGTTTGTTCATGAAATACTAGATTCGATGCAATGTGAAGAGTAGCTTGGTTATCGCACCACAATTTTATAGGTAGTGAGGTTTTCATGCCTACTTCAATTAAAAGCTAATGTATCCGCATTACTTCACACACTGATTGTGTTATAGCTCTATACTCTGATTTAGCACTTGATTGCGATACAACATTCTACTTGTTACTTTTTCATGAGATTAGATTTCCTTTAACAAAAATGCAATATCCAAAAATAGATCTCTTGTCTTTCTTAGATTCTATCCAATCAGCATCTGTAGAATAGTCAGTGTTAGTATGGCCATGATTCTTGTATAGAATACCTCATCTAGGAGTTTCTTTTAAATAGCATAAGATTTGTTGTACAGCTGTTCAATGATAATTGTTGGAGAAGACATGTATTGACTCACAACATTGACTAAATATATAATATTTAGACAAATAACTATAAGATAATTCAATTTTCTAACCAATTTCTTGTATCTCTCAAGATTCCCAAACTCACTTTTTTTTGTGAGTTGTAAATTAGAAATTCTTGGAATACCACATGGTTTAGCTATCATTTTTGCGGTCTCAAATAATAAGTTGAGCACATATTTCTGTTAAAAAAGAAAAATTCTTTTCTTACTTCTTAATACCTCAACTCCTAAAAAGTATTTTAACATCCCTAAATCCTTTGTTTGAAATTAACTCTAAAGAAAAGTTTTAGGTGTTGAAATACTTGTAGTATCATAGCCAGTAGTGACAATATCATTTACATATACTACTAACAAAACAATACCAACCTTAGATCGTTTGTAAAAGACATGATGATTAGATTTGTTTTTCTACATCCTGAATCTCTCAATTGCTTGACTAAACTTTTCAAACCAAGCTTAAGGACTTTACATTAAGCTATACAAAGATTTACGAAGATGATAAACTCTCTAAGACTCCTCTTAAGCAACAAATCTTGGAGGTTTGCTCCATAAAGACTTTTTCTTGAAGATCGCCATGCTAAAAAGTGTTTTTGATATCTAATTGATACATATGCCAATTATGAATAGCTGCTATGGAAATAAACAACCCGATAGATGTCGACTTAGCAATAGGAGAAAACTTATTAGAATAATTTACCCCGTAAGTCGGGGTATACCTTTTAGCAACAAGATGACCTTTCAATTGAGCAATGGACCCATTAGTGTTTATCTTGATTGCAAAAGCCCATTTACACCCAATAGTTTTCTTTTTTGTAGGTAAATTTACTAAATCCTAAGTATCATTTTCATCTAAAGCATTCATCTTCTCTATTATTGCATTATGCCATCGAGGATGGGCTAATGCTTCATGAACAGTTTTAAGAAATAGAGATAAGGTCAAGAGATGCTACAAAAGAACAAAAGTAAGCTAACAAGTGATCATAGGACACAAAAGAAGAAACAAGGTATGTACATTAATGCTTCCCTTTGCGAAGGGCAATGAGAAGATCATTATTTGAAACCAAATTTGATGACGAAGAAGTTGGTTCAAGACATGTATTAGGAGCTAGAGTAGAGATGTTTTGTCTACGAGAATAAACTTAGAGTAGAGGTTTAGGTGTAGAAAGAGAAGATTTAACGGTATAAATGAATAAGTCATCATCTTCCCCTTGACTTGCATAAGTGGAAGATGGAGAGAAAGGTATATCTTTAAGAAAAGTAACATCAATTGATACAAGATACCTATCAAGATTGGGATAATAACATCTATATCCCTTTTGAACATGAGAATATCTGGGAAAAACACATTTTAATGATTTGGATAAGTTTTGTAACATAAGGGCGAACATCCCGAACAAAACAAGTATAATCAAATATTTTGAATTCAATAGGAAACAAAGGTCTATTTGGAAAATGGGTATGATAAGGAGTTTTACCATTAAGAGCAAATGAAGGCGTCTGATTAATTAGAAAGCAAGCTGTGGACACCACATCAACCTAAAAGTGTTTGAGAACATGCATTTGAAACAATAAGGCTCTAGCAATCCTAAGCAAATGTCCGTTCTTTCTCTTAACAAGTCCATTTTGAGATATTGTATCTGCACAAGAGGTTTGGTTAATAATACCATTTTTAACCATGTAAAGAGTGAAAAGATTTAGGTAAGTATTCTTCTACATTATCACTTCGTCGTATTTGTACTAAAACATTAAATTGAGTTTTGACCTTAGCACAAAAAGCACAAAAGTGAGGGAACAAGTCAGATCGATTTTTCATAAGAAAGAACCAAGTCATACAAGAGTAATCATCAATAAAAGTAACAAAATATTTGAATCCAGGTTTAAAGTTAATCGTACAAGGACCTCATACATCTGAATGAACTAACTGAAAAGCAGCATTTGCTCATTTATTGATGCGAGGACTCAAACTAATATGATGATGTTTTGCATACTAATAGGACTCATAATTTAATGAATCTACGCTGTGAAATTGAGGACCCTTTTTCTTTAACAAAGGAAGAGATGAATGACTCAATCAACAATGTGCTTTAAAAGGGGAAACAATTCCAAGGCAAACAACAAACCTTGATACCCTTATGTCACCTTGGTGTTAAGGATGTAGAGACCCTCAGATTCATGTCATTTACTGATAATCTTCTTCATCATAATATCTTGCAATAAACATTGATTAGGAAAGAATGAGATATAGTAGTTTGGTGTACAGGTAAATTTGCTAATAGACATTAAATTAAACGACAAATAAGATAGATGACGAATGAATTAATGGAGTTGGGTTAGCAATGCTAGATCCATGAGCACAAGATTTCAATCCATTAGCTAATGTAACAGTAGAAGAAGAGTGATGCGATTGATAAGTAGAAAATAGATTAGAATTACTTGTCATATGATCTGTGGTACTAAAATCAATGATCCATTTGGAAGATGAAGAAATAAGACACATATTTGGTTTACCTGACTTACTAATAGCAGATACTAGAGTAGATAAAGACTTTAGTGACTCTTGATACTTAGAGAATTTGGGATACTCATCTATAGAAATCGTAATGGGTTTTCAGATACTGGAGTAGATAAAGACTTTAGTGACTCTTGATACTTAGAGAATTTGGTATACTCATCTATAGAAATCATAATGGGTTTTTTTTTTATACATCACTACTGGAGGTAATATGTGCTGATACTCTTGATCGAATTCCTTGATTTCTACTCTGTAATTTTCTATAACCATGCTTCATATGTTTATGGGATTTAGCCATTTCAAATTCAGATGAAAGACTGGCTAAAAAACCTTATAATAGCCATCTGTTCTCTTTGAACTTGTTGAACTCATACATTAGGATTGAAAGGTAATAGCATGTTGAGTTCTTTGTAAGTTTTCTTGAAATCCATGAAGTGGTTCGTGAAAGGCCTACCCTGTTTTTTTGCATGATAAAAAGCCTTACATACCTCATAAATGCAAGAAACATTTTCTTTCCCAGAATGCAAGAAATCTAAATACTTCATCAATTCCTTAACTTATTCATAGTGATTGATTAAACCAATTACCTCATTATCAATGGGATTTCTTATCTATAAGAATAATGTAGCATCCTCCCTCAACCATATCTACCTTGAACCATCTTTAGGTAGATCTTTAGTCAAATTATCATTCTTATCAATACTTCACAAGTAGAGCCTAACAGTTTTACTTCAACCCAAGTAATTAGATCCATTGAGTTTATGTTTCATGATTTTTGACATCATAGGAACCACGTCAAATACAACTATAGATTTTTGTTCATCACCTATGATATCCAAGCCTAGAAATATCACATTTAAAACAGAAATCTAATCTTAAATCGAGAATTACACTAGTTAAATAAATCGAACAGCAATAAATTAAGTTTAACAACAATGAGGTGACGTGCTTAGATCAAGTAGATAAAGCATGCATGGAAAACCTGAGGTTGACTTGATTCCAACTGCAAAAATTGATGATGTAACTACCTAGATTAGAAACCCCTACAAAAAATGCCTAAATCAACTACTGTTGATGAACGGAATGCTTGAGAAAGGTAATCGGAAACCCTAACTCCCTCGAACAACGCGTAGATCATAAGAGATAAGAAGTACATTCATCGAATGGTCGTATGGCATGAAAAACAAGCGACTGGATGCTTTACATGTGCTTCGAACAGCACATGAGCCTCACGCACTATTTAGGGGGTCACTGGAATCTGGTGACTAGTTGAACTCTATGTGATCTTTCCTTTTAAGGTGGTAGTGAGAAATGAATTTGACCTTATAAGAGTAGTCTAACTACTAAACTAACAAGAAAAACTAGCATTTTACTTTGCAATACTTTTTTTTACTATATATCCTGCTCTAATACCACGTTTGTGTGGAGAATAAAAATACTTTATTTCATATCTCATTGAGTAACATGATATATGTATATATACAAGTGTAGAAAAACTAAAAGAGGAAACTAAATAAATACAAAGAGTAACTATTTAATACTTTCTATATTACGACCTATAACAATACATATGTAATATTGGAGGCCTTCATTAGGATATCTATCAATTCCTCCCCTGCAAAGATTGTCCTTACCTTTAAGGACAAAACTTGGAAATTGGAGGTGGAAAGAATCAACATTAACCCATGTGGCTTCTTTGGAGATTTGCCTTGCAGTAACAAGGAGTTGAGGGATTTCTGTACCCCCTTGAATTGCAAATCACCAACCAAAATTTCTATTAGTAACTAGTCCAAAGAAATTGATTGTTTAAAAATTCTTGGGGGTAAATCCAAAGTAGAGGGAAATGAACCAATAGCTTTCTTGAGTGGCGACACATGAAAAACTGAATGGACTCTACAATTGGAAGGAAATTCTAACTTATATGCAACTTTGCCAACCCTTTCCACCACTTGATAAGGCCCCAAAAAATGAGAAAGCTTAAGAGAATTTTTAGGAAAGAGCTACTGTTGCAAGTTTGGTGAAACCTTGAGAAATACCTAATCTCTAATGATAAACTGCAATTCACATTGGTGCTTATTAGCTTGCTAACAAGTAACAACTTGAGCATGAGCTAAACTTGTTCACAATAGTTGCAAAATATTTTATTGAGATTGCATAGCTTGCCACAAAGAGTCATTAGCAATTTCACGGTCAACAAAAAAGGAAAGAGTAGGAGAACGACAGCTACACACGACCCCAAATGGAGTCATCTTAACTAAAGTATGATAGGAAGTATTATAATGATATTCAGCCTGTGGAATCCATGTTGTGCATTGCTTTGGTTGATCTTCGTTTGACCACCCTTTTCCAAATGATAAGATGTACTAAAATGAAGTTTTGGCCTTGTAATCAACAGAACTTCTGCTAAAAATTACTCACAAAAGTTGGATCTCGGCTACTCACTATTGATCTTGGCATCTCATGCAAATGCACTACTTCTTTGACAAATAAATTAGCCATACTCTGTGTTATGGGGGTCATTTGTTAACAAGAGTCCATACTTAGAAAACTAATCAACAACCACCAACACAACATCTAGCCCTCTAGACTTTGGAAGGCCGGACACAAAATCCATCCAAATATCTTCCCAAATAGCTACTGAAATTGGCAAAGGAGAGAGACTCCTATTGGAGGTGAAGTTTGGTACTTTTTACATTGACAAACAGCACATGATGCGACAAAATTTAGTACATCTTTTGATAGGTTATCAGCTGAATTCAATAAAGCAAAACAATATCTTTATTGATATTTATAGGAAAAATGTCCACTATATCCAGTTGTGAACACTCAACCCTTGCTATGTTAGGGTTTCTTTCCTGTTTACATGCTATTACTTCCTAACTAACTAATTAACTCTCTCTCTCCTCTATTTATAGTGCTATGATTGCTAGTATATCCATTACACAAGCTGCCCCCACCTGCTCCCCTAAAGCAGAACTAATACAATCTAACCTGGAACACCTTCGATAAACTTAAGTTAAGGGCTTATAAGCTCACGGGTATGTATCATCTTTCTTTTACCTTACCTGATATACATTTAAAGCCTCTCTTCTATAAGTTTTTAAGAAACCTGGATATCTACCTAAAGGAGTAGAATGGAATTTAGGTTAGAAAAGTATTACCCTCTTGATAATCATCAATAGAGGTTACAAAATACTCTCCCAAAATAGATGTGGCTCGACTTGAGCCCCAGACATTCGGATGAACTAAAGTAAAGGGAGAGGTAGCCCTATTGTTGACATGCTTAGGAAATGAAGATCTAGACTGTTTTCCAAGCTATCAAGATTCATATTCAAAGGATGATGAATGAGATAAATGAGGAATCATCTTTTGAAACTTGGAGAGGTTAGGATGACCCAAACAATTATGCAGAAGAGCTAGAGAAATTGCAGTAGAACAAGTAGTACAAGAGCTAGTGGGTAGTTGAGATAGTAACACCTGTGACTCACATCCTATGCTGATCATTTGTCTTGTATCGAGGTCCTGGAGAATGATAAAGTAAGGGTTAAATTTAATAGTACAAATTAAAGCATGAGTGGCCTTACTAACGAACTTAAGATCAAAAGGTCAATAAGGATATAAAAGAACATGTTCCAAAGGACAAAGGGCAAGGGTTGTGCATTACTCACAACTTTAGCAATCGTTGTTCGAGCCATTAGTCGTAGTTATAGTAGGTAAAAATGCAAATTTCAAGAAATGAGAAAACAAATGAAGCGTACCAAAAATGTGTTTAAAAGCACCTGAGTCGATAACCCATTGACCTATAGAAGAAGATTGAGTGAGACAAGTGATTGAATTATTAGTGTGAGCAATGGAAGCAGTAGAGGATGAAGACTGCTGAGATGCTTGACACTAGAGATAATTCTCAAGATTGGTTCCAATGAAAAGTAACGAATTCTGATTTTGTCCATCTAAAGACAAAGAATTAACTTGTTGAGCAATATTGGCATGAGGAAGACAACCATGTAGCTTGTAGCACTTTTCCTTAGTATGTCCCCATCTATGAATATAGGTATACTTGGGGTGGTTCCCTTGATTACCTCCACAATCTTCACTTTGGTCTTCTCTAGCACTAGTTCAAACATGAGATGCTAGAGCTAAATTATCCAGAATAGAGGTCCATTGAGTAGGCACTTGAGGAATGGATGAAACACGAAGAAGACGAGAAAGAACATCATTTATAGAGGGTATAATTGGGTTAGGCAGTATTTGATTATGGATAGGGGCAACATCGGAGCCAAGAGTAGCAAGAATACAAACCATGAAGAATTTGTCTCTTTAGGCCAAATCATTTGTGGAAGACTATCCAAGAGGAAGAAGAGAGTTACATTCTACCTTAATTGATGCCCATCTCTTAAGAAAATCAATAATGGTAATGGTAAACTGTCACAAATTCAATAAGATAGACATTAGAGTATAGATGTTCCTTCTACCCTTGTATTCCAAATCTGCTCCACTATAGGGAGAAAATGTGGGTCTTTGCTCCAAAAGTCGTAGAATTTAAAATCAATATTCCTTTTAAGTGCTTCTAAGTGAAGGTTTACAATGAGTGGGCTATGATTCGAGACTCCAGGAGGGTATACCGTTACATCGGTCGTCATGAAAGATTGCATCCGCTATAAGTTGACCAAAATTTTGTCTAGCTTTCTCATAAAACAATTAGTGGCACATTTGTTAGTCCATATGTAGAGAGGACTAGTTTTCGCATTCTCTAATTCGGCTCCTAAGCAAAACTCATTAAACTAATCCATTCCTAATGTTATTACCTCGTTACTCCCTATTTTCTCCTCAATGCTACGATATTCATTAAAGTCTCTCCCAAGCAACCATGGGCCTTGGATAAAAGATTTGATTTGCAACAAATCAGACCATAAAACTAGCCGTTCTATTGTTAAGTTTGCTTCGTAAACACAAATGAACCAAATCCAATCATTCTCTCTTACTTGTTGACAATGGCAGTAGGTGTACTACCTAGTAGATGAGGATATGTTTACCCACCACACCAAGGGATTTTAAGCAACCTAAACTTGACCACTTGAATGACATTCCATATTCCAAGAAGTACTCTTGACCAAATAAAAAAGAATTTTATTTGCTTTTACCTTTGTCTCTATCAAACCCAATAACGATATACGATTAGATTCATAAAATCTTCTCACTATCTTTGCTTTTTTGGGATCATCAAGCCCCTTAATATTCCAAACAGCTAATATTTATTTAAAAATAAAACAAGTAGAACAGAAAAACCAAGGGCAAAGCCTTAAGATAGGATGTATGGTTGCCAGAGCTAACTCTAGCTTTCCCTTCTTTTTTCTTGTTTTCTTTTTCTTAATGGTATTCCGTGAGGAATTTGCTTTGGACTTTGGACTTCACCTCTACTTGGTTATCTTGGGTTTCTAGGACTATAAACTCAGAGGATTCAATTGGAATTTGGTTGTCACTTCCTTCTCATTAGAATTCGAGCATACTTCAAGAGGAACCACATGAGAGCAATCCCTTGCATTTATTGGACATCCCAATGAAGAGCTTTTGGAGGATAAGGTTTCAGCATCAATATGCTTATCCTTTTTCCCATTGGGTGTCATTGGCTTTAGAGCTTGAGCATGATCCCCTTCCCTTATGACAACTCTCTTGGAGCAAGGCAAAACCCCAAATTCATTTTGCCCATGTTTCAAGTCGACTTTCTCATACGATCTTCCCCTTTCAACTTTTGCTTGATTGTTAGAAATCGCGTGTTCGTTAGCCTTGTCACCATTACATTGGTCAAATGCGTATCCAAACACATTACAAGAGGAGCAGCAAGGTGAGACATGTTGGTATTCTAAGTCTAATATGATAAGTTTTCCATTCGCTCTTTTCACCATAAAAGTAAATGGAAGCTTAGCATTTCCATCGAGGCTCTCAAAAATCTATTTCATTCATTCCGAGCTATGACCAAATCCATTTGAAGAGGATGACCTATTGCACTCGCAACATAGTCTATATCATCTCTATGTAGAAATTCCATTGGAATACTCCATAATTTGATCCAAATAGGAAGCTTTTTGGGCGTAACTTGTCATAATCTACCCTCAAGGACAAGTGTTCCAAAATGATAGGTTGTCTTGCAAACAACCAAGGTTGTCCCAGGATCTTGGAAAGGGAAAACTCGTCTTTAAACTTAAAGAAAAAGAATCCGAACCCGTTGGCGAAGACCTCCACTAAACTTTCTTCCTTCCAAAAGTTCTTTGCTATCTTTTGAACGGAGAGAAAGGACCAACCATGCCTTAGGGAGTACCCTACGATTGTATTTCTCCATATCTTTTTCCCAACATGTGAAACAAAAGATGGGGGTTCTATACATGTTAGATCACCATGCTTGGACAACAGATAGTAGTCCAATGACATGTCCACCAAAGGAGAGACTAGAGGAGAGGAGTTCTAATTTACCACCGGAGTAAAAGATAGTGTTTTACATAGTTTTGGTTAACTACTCTTGTTAGACTCCTTTTTGCTTTGGATAATTGAATTTTGTACTTCCTCTGCTAAATTGGTCATAGCACTTAATGTAGAGTCAATGGTAGAGCTTTGACCTTCTCCCAAAATGGAAAAATTTCCAACTTACCTTTTTTCCCTTGGAGCTTGGCCCAAAACCAAAAATGGAAACTAGTTTTGGGCTTCCAACTATCCTATGTAATGACTTTTCTGCCTTGTTAGACGACTTTTTAGTAAGAGCTAGACTTATCATCTCAATGACCTTATTCTTAGTGTTAGAAACCACCTTAGACTTCTTACCCTTCACATTGAAAACCGCTCCACTACTAACTCTAAGAGAACTTCCAAAGGAAGACGTAAAAGGAGTTTTTTCTTTTGCTTCTTTTGCTTGCCTTGACCATTGCGCTGCTACTAAACTCAAGGCTATGGTTGTGGCCGCTACAATTCCAAAGGAAACTTTCTTGTTCCTACGAACAAAAGTCCTCATGAGAAGCAAGGCCTAAAGAAGCACCTTAAAAACTCCAAAGCTAGAAAAAAACAAACTCGAACAAGCTAACGGTTAAGAACTAAAAGACAGCAAGAAGAACCAATAAACTAAGAACAGTAGAACAAAGAGGATAGGGGGCAAGGTGGTGGAGATGATGAAAGAGGGGTTAGAAAAGGAAGGAAGAAAGGAAGGAAGGAAGGAAGGTAAAAGTTAGAGAGGATTTTCTCTCTCTACATAATGAAGAGAGAGAGTTCTACACAATAGAATTAGGTTTCATGTAAACAAAAGAATACTTAATTCAATTACATGGCCATATAAGAATATGCGCTCAACTATGTTAAGAAAAAATACAGCAAGAAATTGTTTTCAAAACTATATAAAAAGAGTTGCTTATTCTCCTACATGTCTTCTATCTGTTTCTTCCATATGTAGTTACATGCAATAAAAGATTTCCTATAGATTGGTTTCCAATTTTGGGTTGCAGTAAAGCTCACTATATGTCTGATAAGCATAAGGCTTCTGATGGTTTATGTCTATTCCAATCGACCATGTCTTTAATCCTTTTCCATATTTTCCTTGCAAATGAGCACATAGTAAACAAATAGTTGTGATCCTCCTCCTCTTCCACATAAAAAACAATAGTAGTTGTTAATGATGCCCTAATTTACCAACTTATCCATGGTTAAGAGTTTTCTCTATTCTACTAACCATAGGATTAAAGAATGTTTTGGAGTGATGTCCATATGCCATACCAAAGAATTCCAAGCAATTGGCTAAGCTTTGTGTCTAGCTAATGAGTAGGCAACATTGATTGAAAGCCTTCTAGTAGGTGCCTCCCTCCATATTAGTTGTTCCTTTGCGATCTTATTATGTATAAGATCTCCTAATCCACTTCTTACACTTTGCTACCTTCTCCTCCAGGCCACCTCCATTCCCCTCTTTTAATGAAAGTGCTAAGGACTGTGTCCTTAGGGTAACCTAAAGTGGTGCTAGCCTGTTCCCCATCCACTTTATCAAAGGACCATGGGGGTGCTTGAAATCAAACCAAAAGGAAATTAAGGCTCCATCTCCAATTCTCCATTCCCAAGCGGCATCATTAAGTATACTAATCTGCTAAAATTTCTTACCTCTAAGTAACTCTTTCTTGGCCTAGCTTAGCCACAAAGACAAGCCATCATCTATGCACAAATTCCATGTGTTTGTGTTTCATTTGTGCAACTTTATTCCATAGTTTGATGTCATTGAATCCCAATCCCCTTTGTTTTTAAGGTTTTTAAATATCCTTTTATTTGACTTTGGCCTTAGCCTTAGTCTCTTCATTTCCATTCCAAAAAAATCGTTTTAGCTTTATTTCTATCTAATCAAGCGCATGTATAGGAAGAAAAAAAAAAATTGATGACCAATATATTTATAAGGAAAAGAGTAAGATAAATACTTATTAGTCTAATGATTGAAGCTGTGTAAATATCTCGAATTAATTAAAAGGCGCTTCCTATTACCTTTTTCTATCGAATACTCTCGAAGTTATTGTTTCTCTCTCTTCCTTACTCTCTTTGTAACAAGTGTAACTAGAAGTATGAAAAAAAATATAAAAAGAAAGAATGCCGAAGGGGTAAGAATCATAACCTCAATTTCACAATTCGATCTTTCTCTTATTTTCTTCCTGAAGTTGCTATGGAACTCGAATCTTAGAGAAGTCTTTCATTTCTTATTGATACTCTCACATAAACCACAAACACAGTAGTTAGTGTATAACCTACAAATATACATAGATCTAAAACAGTAGTATACAGATCTGTAGCTTTGATTCCAAATCTTTAGAATAAAGTACAGATTCAACAAACCCTAATCAACAAGTACAAAGAAAGTTATTGAGAGTGTAAGGAAGAGAGAGGAACAAGACCTTCGAGAGTATTCGGTAGAAAGAGGTAGTGGGAAGCACCTTTTGATTAATTCAAGATATTTTAGTCTTGTCGACTTGGGTTGTTTTAAATGGGCTTTGAAAGCTTAACATTGATGCTTTCATTGAGCCTTTGAAATCATTCATGGCAAACAATACTCAAGCTATTTCCTAGTTACAAGAATAGGTTGATAGTAATAAACTTGATTTGGAGAAATTGATAGTAGAAATGAATGGATTCCGTGATGATATCAATGAAAAATTGAAGAATGTGATTGTTCGATTACAAAGTCTAACAACTTCAATGTAGAAACAGCCTCAAGAAAGTAGGAATTAGAATCTTACAATAAGTATTGATTCATCCTTTTTCAATAATGTAGTGCATGATAATAACACTTTACATTTAGCTCAGATAAAATTGGAGTTGCCTAAATTCTCTAGGGGTGATCCTAGCAGTTAGATTTCAAGACTAAGAAATTTTTTGACTATCATAAATCACTAATTGATAATAGATTGTAATTAGCATCTTTTACATTTGAAGCATAGGTAGTACAGTGGTATATATTTGGATGTATAACAATAACTTGTTAGGCACTTGGGCTGCAATTCTTCATTTTTACAAAATATTATTAAAATTCTAACAATGGTGCTCTCGTTGCTCATACACATTAATCCGTTCTTATTGATCTAATCCCATTTGTTTATTTTCTTTTCTTTTGCTATTATCATCATTTTGTTTAATGTTCAATGTCATTTTTCATTTCCAATCATAATCAATTTGTAAGATCCTATTGTATTAGTGCAAATACAAGCATCAAGACAGAAAATGATAACATCATTGGACAAAGTTCAAGAAGATTTAAGTAAACTTGTAGTAAGTAATAAGCATTTAAAAGAATTAATTATTAAATATATTGAAGAAGAGAAATTGATGAAAGTGTGACAGAGATACTACTTCAATTATAAAAGCTATAAATGAAAACAAATCTCAAGAAATCATTCAAAAAGTCGATTAAGAAAATTTCAATATTAATATCGAAGATAATTTTCAGTATGATCAAGAAATTTTGACAATTCAACTATTCGGATTTCCAAATAATCAAAATATGAAAGTGGTTGATAGTAATCTCTTTAATGTCGACTTTGGTGCAATGATGGGAGCGATTGAAGTTGTTGTTTGTGTTTCTCATGAGTAATATATTTTTCAAAAGAAGTTAAGTTTAATCTTAAAGACAGTATTCAAGGATATTAAAAAGCTAAGTCATAAATAAAGAAGGTTATTCTATAGCAATAAACTGATAATGAATGTTTTAAGTTTCTTGAGTATTATTAATAAATTTTTACTTTTATTAAATAGGATTAGTTAATTTTTATTTGTTTGTTAA
This sequence comes from Lumnitzera littorea, assembly GCA_024138015.1. Taxonomy (NCBI): domain Eukaryota; kingdom Viridiplantae; phylum Streptophyta; class Magnoliopsida; order Myrtales; family Combretaceae; genus Lumnitzera; species Lumnitzera littorea. Next base: position 41,155,843 of record JAMXBB010000011.1, read on the forward strand.
TCTTGTTTTCTTAACCTTGAGGACAAGTTTTTTGTTAAGGATGGGAGAAATTATTATGATTTTAAATATTAATTAGACAAGTTAATGAATAGTTGCAATTATGAGGATTAGTTAGTTAAATAAGATAATAAATAATTGTAACTAGTAAAGTTTATTAGAAAATTAGTTATTATAGGAAATATATAAATAGTACTAGTAAAAGCTAAAGGATTATTCCATTCATAATCAAATTAAAAAACTATTATTATATAGCTCTCTTTTCCTTCTTTCTCAATATTTTAGGAGTTTATTTTTTACCCAAACTAAAGACAGTTTCATTTTTTTTTTTTTTCTTGATCTATGAATGAGCTATGTAAGATTTTAATAATTTTGCAACCAACTCCTTGTAATCAAACTTAGAGATGCTTGAAGATGTAAGAGGCACCCCCCAAGTAATGAATTGGTAGAGTACCCACTTTGAAGCCTTATATGCTTACCATATGCTCTTTCATTGCCACATTTACCTCACTAAGAAATATGTAACTTTTCTTGGGTTTGCTCTCAAGCTCGAGAGTTCATTAAATTCCATCAAGCCATCTCTTATATATTATACCATTGTGGGATCTCCTTTGACAATAATCAAAATATCATCTGCAAAACAAAGATAAGTGAGTTTTTTTTCTTTGCAACTCCAACGATATTGAAAGTCTTTTAATTGCTCTTTCTCTATGATTACTTCCATCAAAAGAATGAAGAGGCATATTATTAAAGAATTCTTAGCTTTTTATGCACCATATTCTTAGAGTTGATGTCTAGTGCTTTTGTTGTTCCCCTCAAATATCTCGACTTTCCACGACTATGAATCACTAGTTTCGCTGATTATAACCACTTGCGAAAATTCTTATCATTCATCTTGTGTTGTTTCATTTTTAGTGTATGATGGTTGGCCATAGAAGAGGCCGAAGCTTGAAGGTTTTTTTTTTGTTTTTTTATTCTTACCCCAATCATTGTGTGCAATGAATCTGAATTTGAGATTGGATCCAATCATCTTATCTTTATGTTTTGGACTAATGTCACTCATGGTGGGTAAGACCTAGTTGGCACGGATCAACTAAAGCTTTACCATGAAGAAAATTATTGAAAATTTTTTTCTAATTTTTATTGATGAAACTCTGGAAAATATATATTTGAATGTCACCCTGCTAATCTTCCAAGCAAACGATCATCATAATTTAAGAAAATCGAGAATAAATCCTTCCAAATCTATGTAACTAAAAGGTGTAATAGTGAGTAAAAAACTGATATATCTAATTCATAATTGTCTAATTGAATATATTATATGTGAAGAATATAAAAATAAAAAGTAGAAAGAAAAGATCATTACAAAAGAATCATAACCAATTATCTAGATTTCCTACCATGGGTAATACTGTGCTTCTATGATTCTTCAATCTTACTTCTATGACATGGAACGTTGAGAAAACTTCCTTAACTTAATCCTTTCACTTATATAGCTTTATTAGTGATTAAAGCGTGCTTTGCTATCATTAGAATATCGAAATGCTTAATAGAAATTGTTACTCAACACTTAATAGAAGAGTATCTTGAAATACCTTGATAGGTCTGCTTGAGGGTTACATTTGTGATTTTAAGTAGTCATATGGAAAGCTTGTTCAGTAACAACTCATATGTTTATCTAAGTTTTACATTTGTGATGTCAGATAATAATTTGAAAGACTTTTTGGTAACAATCGATTATAGAGTTGATCGTTTAAACATTTTAATTTATTGATGATTTAACTAGAATATATTGTTAAATCATCCACAATACTTTTGTAGTAAATCATTTTAGTGGTATTGTTAGGTTTAGACATTACTTTGGTGATTTTTAGTTAATATAATTGCTATGCTTATTGTGTAACTCAATGCTCATCATTATAAATAACAACTTAGAAATTATCTCTAAAATTTGCACTTTACTATGTGTGGTTATTTTAAGAAGAGTGAAAATGGTTGGAAATCAATGGAAAGGGAAAGGAAAAGAAAAAAATGAAAAAGGAAATTTTATTTGCATTTCATGTTTGGATTTAAGGAAGAAAATTAGAAGAAATTAGAGGAAATGTTTTCTTTTCATGCTGTTTGGTTGAGATAACAAAGGGAATTGATAGAATTGAAATATTTAATAGACTAAAATATCCTAATTTTCCGTTTTTCCTTACTTTTAGGGGTACTTTTGTAATTTTACATCATTTCACCAATTTAATTCCTCAAAATGGGAAACTTTTCCACCTTTTGTACCCAATTCATCCCATTTTCACAATCGTGTTAAAATTGCCAAACACAAAATTTCCTTCTATTTTCACTTGTTTCCTTTGATTTGCACCAATTTATGGAAAAACTATATACAAAATGACTATTGAATCTATTCCATACAATCCCAAAGATTCTCTCACGTCTTATTTTGCCTTCATCAATATTTTTCCCTCTGGTCTCTACTCCTTGCTACAGAGCTATCTATTTCTTCATTGTGACCTCTTTGCATAAAATTCCCTAAACTTTGTAACTTGCACTCATTTAGTGGCACTTAAAGTCTGTTATCAACTTTGGGATCATCGTACGTGTTGCAGATGGGAGCACTTTAAAGCACAGATGAAAGATATGCTTCACCGCAGTGATGTCAAGGGAGTAGAACTGAGAAAGCCAAGCAGTTCCCTCTACACATACCCTATGCCGGATTGCATGTGTAAACATGGTGAAAAAAGGGATGGCAACACGACAACACTTCATTGAAAGCCGAGTTTACGGAGTTAAATTTTTGGCTCTGGTTTTGAAATAGTTGTAATTTGTTAAATTAGCTATTCTTTCTGGGACTGCGTTTGTATAAGTATATTCCTTGGAGCCAATTTAATAGTGTACATATACTCAGTCCAATTCATTGTACAATGCTACGATTTGTATGTACTATCAATAAGAGAATTTATTTTCACTCTTCACGAATTTGATTTCTCTTTCTCATGTTCTCTTAAGTTATATATATGGATATATAGAGTGAGCACGGGTTGTATTGGGTTGGCCTATGCCATTCTAATGTTGGGCCCGTTTCTTTATTCAGGAACATGTTGAGTCAACCCACTGCATTTTTTGTGTTGTGCTCGGATCGGTCCATCGTGCAGGCTCAGTGTCCATCAGAAATTCATTTATCCAGCGTCTTTCTTCTTTTTTTCTTTTTATTATTCCCATTCAAGCATTGAATTCAATAGCAATTGTTACTGCACTCATTAAAATCGTAGTTAAAGGCCTTCGTTCCAATCAAATACTTGAGCTAGGATTTGCGGGAAAATAATGCTTTTATAATCAATTGATTCGTGTGTGTTCTTGTATCAAACTCATAACTCGTGTTCTCCGTTGTACAATTTGCAATTGCTCTATTAAAATCCTATTTGACACACTTGTGACCTAATCCTCCCTTCGGAATTGCACATACGCTATTATAAATTGTTTAGTAAGTTTGATAGCGTTAAAATGTTATAAGAACCTGATGGGTTTTATTCCTTTTTAGCTTTGGGAGCGTGACAATAAGGGTAAGAGAGATTAGGCCTAGAAATATATAGAGGTTCAATCTTCTATCTAAGTTTTTCTCTACTGGCACTTCTAGCTCAACCATCTACTACTTTTCAACGTCAAGTGTAAGTGAGTTTTGTAATTTAGACTACTTTCAAAACACCCAGCAGAGACTTTAGTCCTTACATCTTTTGTAAATCTCCTAGGTTTTTTTGCTCTTCCCCAGTCTAACCCTAGTAACCTATTTGGTTTGTGAAATAGAATAAGGTGAAATAGGATTGCAATTCTTGAGGAATGAAATAGAGAAGTAATAACTATTCTTTACAATTCATTTGAAGTTTCAAAAATAAGACAAAAATACGTTAAAAATAACCAAAAAAATGCCTATTCTTTATTTCTTTGAAAATTTTGCATTTCATAGCAATAGTAATTCCATCGAATAGCACTTTACCAACCAAACACAATAGATATATAGGGGAGAAATAGCCATCGTATTCTATTATTATCAAGTCAACCAAATGTATCATAAGAGCTTTGCTAGCAATATCTAGGAGGCTTTAAAATCTCTCAATCACAATTCATTAGCAAATTCCCAATCAGATGTGTACATTTTCTTTTGTGTCTTCATCTTCAATTTATAAAAGGTTTAGCTTCATCCAAACAAGGAAGGATACACATTTTTGCCAATGGTAAAATTAATTCACAATTGAGTTTGAAATATCTAACTTTGATAACCAACGGCTTAGATTTAGAAGATATATACTAAAAGACAACTCTTTCATATAGAAATAATTTCTTATTACTTATCATAAATAAAAATTTACTAAAAGTAATATAGGAACAACTCACCTTTCCTTTCCTTCAAATAGTTCTTTTATAAGCATCGATAGATGATCAACCTTCCAACTACAATTTTTATCTTAAGAAAAAGTATTCAAAAACTTTCTTTTTAAGATGAAAATTTATGCCCATCAAGTTTTAGTTAGTTGTGGAATGTTTGAAAACTTATCTTCACAAAACATTCTCTAATAAAAATATTAGAGTAAATTAATTAAATACAGAATGTTAATTTTAACCAATTGAAATAAAGTGAGACATCAAGTGTCTCTTACCGAAGTATATTGCCCACTATACTTAGTGCAATGTTTTCAAATATGATTTTACTATATTATCCTATCTCGCTTCTTACTTCTTTTGTCAACAATTGAAAACACAAGTTAATACAATAATATGCTTTATCAAGAACCAAGTTACTTATAAGGATGAGTGCAAAGTTGCAGAGAACTTTGTTCCTAATCCTTAATAGAATAACCTTAGATTATTCCTAATCTAAGAGTATCTTATCCTTAGATTAGTTAACAGAGGTTAACTTACTAAGAATGGTTAACGTATTAATCCTTCTAAGAAGGATTAAGTTCCTTAATAGGTAACTAAGGAACTAGGTTAGTTAACCTTAGTTATATTAAGGTTATTCTTAGAAATCCTTAGTTATTCTTGGTTATTCTTAACCTTAGAAGTCTTTTTTTTCATCTGCTTAAGACAACCCTTCTAATTAGGAACTAAACTCAAGGATTAGGGAATAACCTTAGTAAGGATAACCTTAGGAATAACCATTAGTTTTGGCTATCTTTAGTTATTCATTAGCTTAGTTAGTCTACTATTTAAGGATAACCTTACTATTTGGCAAAAAAAAAAAAAGGATAACCTTACTAAAGTTATCCAAGTTATCCTAGAATAACTTAGGTTATCTAAGGAATAGAACCAAGGCTAACTTAGCAAAGGATATTCTTAAGTAACCTAGGAATAAGGTTATTCTATCAATTAAGACTAGGATAATGATTATCCTTATTTAGTAAGTTAAGAAAACCTTACTTCCTTCTATTTAATGATTGTCCTTACTTAGTAAGTTAGGAAAACCTTAATTCCTTCTATTTAAAGGTTATCCTTAGTTCCTAATTTAGATTATAATAACCTTAGTCATTCTAAGTAGGTTAACTAAAGAATACGTTATTAACTTGAGTGAAAAACCTAAGGATTGTCTTAGTTAATAACAAGAAGCTTAGTTATCCAATAACTAAGAATAACCTAGGTTAGAATAACTTAGCTAAACTAAGGTTATTAACCTTAGTTATCCTAAGCTTGGTTATCCTAGTTAACTAATCTAAGGATAAGATAACCAAGGATATCCTTAGTCAGGTTAAGATATCCTTAGACCCTTAGATAACAAAGGTTAGAATAACTAAGGTTAACTAAGTTGTTCTTACTTAATAATTAAGGTTAAACAATGAAATTACAGGTTATCCTTAGATAGTAGAATTATGAAGAATAATTGAAGGTATCCTTTAGTAACCTTATCTAAGGATTAATGAAGACTAACTAACCTTCGTGAATTAGCTATGTAAGGTTATATGGAAGTGAGGTTAACTAAGACTAACTAATCTCACTTATCCTTAGTCAATCAAGAACCTAAGGTTAACTAAGGAATTAGGTTATTAACTAACTAAGGTTATTCCATTCTTCTCGGTTACTAACCTTAGTTAATAAGGTTCTTGTAGAATAACTTAGTAACTAAAGATAACCTTTAAAGTTAGTCAAAAGGTTAATAACCTTAGTTATCTTAGTTATTAGGTTAACAAGTATAACTAGGTTAGTTAATTAGGATAACCTATAGTATAACTTAGATTAACTAAGTTATTCTTGAATTTAAGTTATATTAAGTTATTCTAAGGTTAACTAAACTAGATTAGAATAACTAAGAATAAGCTTAATAAGGATTATTAACGTTTCTAACCTTACTTGATTCTTAGTTATTGTATACCCCTCAAATTTAGAGTCAAACTCAAGTGCAGTAAATATTTATCTAAGTCAACAAGGCTGCATAAATTTAAAACTCATTTAAATTTTATTTTGAAATCTAAAACAAATATAAAAAACCTTAAAATACAATTCAAAAATCCTAAATGAGTAAGAAAAACTCTAAACCCCATTCATGCATACTTATAAAAATTTGAGTTCAAATTTAATAAAAATCCTAAATCCTAAGATTATAAAACCCTATAATTTACCCCAATACTAATAAAACCCTAAAATCAATAAAATTATCACTAAATATGTGCAATTGTGAAAGATTGTTAACGAACAATTAGAGATAATTTTAAATAATAATAAGTGATTAATTTTAGCCAATTAAAAATAATAAATTGCAAATAAACCCTACACACAAACTATATGTAGTGCCATTCATGTGCATGTATGTATATATACTATATAATTTCTTCCCTTCTTAATATATCATATGATATATTTATACTATAGATTATTATGATATATTATATTATGTATTATACATATGTATCTTTGTCTAATTAAACACCTTAACTAAGTAATATTTTATCATGTTACTAAACTAAAACAAATTCTCTTGAACCTTAACTAAAATCCTATTCCTATAGCTAAACCTTAGATGACATGACACAAAAGACAACAAAATCCCTCCATATGCCCAACTTTTGGCTGCCACAAAAGGGAAAAGACAAGGTCATGCTTTAAGTACAAACATCACACTACACAACCTTCTTTTCCCTCTCATTCTTGTCTAGAAAATGTATTGCCCATTGTCCTTTTTTCCCCCCTTCCAAATCACCCAAATAAACAACTAAAACACTCCTCTCCCCTACCTCAATGTGACTGACAACAGCTCCCAATCATCTTCCCCTTATTTTTTCTATTTTTCTTCCACTTTTATCCATTTACTTCATCACATATTCTACTTCCCAACTTTTGGCCACAAGGAAAATACTTGGAATAACTAAGGAGTGGAAGAAGATCAGCCACAAGCTTCACAAGACTAACTCCAACTTCCAAGAGTAACTATGGCAAATCATCTTTCATTTTTCCTTCTTTTCTTTGTAGTTTTCTTTTGTATACCAACAAATATTTTATATATGTCCCATATGTAATCTTTTGGTGTAATAGAGTAGTACACTATGATTTATGTTCATGTAATTTGATTTCTTATGTGTGATAACATAAATAAGATGTATATGTTAAGTGTACGTGTATATATTTTGAAATACATATACTTATAGAAATATATATATATATATATATATGTATGTATATTGTGCCACTTGTGCTAAGGTTCTATGTGTAATTTCGTTTTATTTTTATTTTTATTTTTTAGAACTTAAAGTGATATATATACAAAAATATACATATTTGGATATAAATATATATATTTCGAAGATGGTAATATACATATACGAAAATACAAAACTGAACATAAATATTCATATATGTAAATGCTTGCACATATGCATATATAATTTATTTTCTAGGTTAAGTATAAATATACAAAAATATATAAATGTATATATAGGGTTGTGACCTACAATAGAAGGTCCCATATTATTTTTTCTTTTATTCAATTATTTTTTAACATTATAAATTAGTAACAATAATAAAGTTAACAAAATGAGAAAAAAAAATCCTAAGAAAATGCATCACGATCAGCTAAAAAAAAATGACCCAAAAGTTATTTTTATGAAAAATACGAATTATAAAACCATTTATAACAATAATTAGCAAATTTGGGCCCAATTATGTTAATTTAAGAAATTGAGTAAACTAGACTAGGAACCCACTCCTAAGCTCACATTTAGATCTGATATAGTAAAATAAAGAGGCTCCAAAATTTTATTTAATTAAATTAAGGACAAAAGTGTGTAGATAATTTAGGCCCATAAAGTAAAAAATCAAAAAAGTTAAAGAAAAGGCTCATTTCGAGCTAATAAACCAAGATTTCGACCCAAAATGAAAAGAACCAACAAATATGAAAATTTAGTAAAATTATTTAGGACCAAATGCAATTGAAGCCCATTAGTCACTAAGACAAACCTAATTTAAATTTGAGTTCAAAACTAACATAAAAGGCCTACTAAGAAATCTTAAAATTTTTAATTAGACCCAATAGAAATAAAATAAGTAAAAGTTATGCCTACATAATTTTAGGCTCACTAATAAAATTAGGTAAAGCCCAATTAATAAAATTATCAAAAAGGCCCATAAAAAGAAACTATTAAGTGAATAGCCCAATTACATAAAAATTCGTAACTAATCAAGCTCATATCATAAAATGAGGGTCCCAATTTCCAAAAGGAACCTTGCTACATAAAAGTACATTCGAAAATAATAAAGATTTACTATAAGATTATAAATATTAAATTTAAAATGAAAAAAATTATGCATGATTAAAGATTTAGGGGAAATCAATAAAGATAAGTAGAATTACTAAGTTATTCAAGTAATTTGGACTTATAGATAGATAATTAAGATAAAACCCTAAATGAATAAATAAATACCTAAATGTAATTATTTACAAATATACACATATATTTCCTATATAGGGAAGTCGATTAATACATATCATAAGATATGAATAAGCATAATTATATGATGTGATATTATTTGAAAAAGTCATAATTCTACATATATACATATGTATATGTACATAAAATCCAAATATTTTAAAGACAATAAGCTTCTATATATATAAATGATCAAATTTATAAAATGTAATGATTTAGTATAGTAATATACAACAACAACAATAATCTTAATAATAATGATGGTAATGAGGCTGATAACAATAATATAGGGACATGTACCTACAAGAATTAAAATAAATATATACGTACGCATGCACATGTGATATGTTCTTAAAATAACACTATACTATGATTGAGCTAGAGCTTTAATAGTCAAGTCAGTTCATTAACAATATAATTCCAATACTTTCTACTCAACTCTATTATTAAGTCTGACTTATACTGTCCCATTGCTATTCACCCTATTACTCACAAGTATTAAAATAAAATTATAATATAATAATATATGAATGCACAATTTACAAATAGTGAGATAATTCCAACTTGTATGACATATACCAAATTTTATACTATTACTCATGATAAAATAATATTTCCTAGTTACATTAATAGGTAAGTTAAGTAATGTGAAATATCATTAAAAATTTTAATTAAATTCTATCATTAAAGAAGTACACCTAAAGCTTAATAAAGATCAATTATGAGAACGTAACGATATATGCTTATAGATGATTTTGGTGTCCATATGGGGATATATTCTGTTGCCAATTGGCAAAAGAAGAAACTAATTAAGATAGTAAGGATCAGCCTTGGTCTCTATCATGACTCAAGGGGTGGCTTAGCCATAGTAGGCTCCATATATTTTGCAGATTGACTACCCTTTCAATCGACAACCTATTATGCGACATATAAGGCTACTGTTACAACTAACAACCCGCGAGTTATGTAGGCATAAGTAATATCACAACATAGTTATAACAACACGTATGTCAAACTATAACTATCAAATATATATAATGCATACACTAAGTCTTTCATGAAACTAAAATTACATGATAATACATGATGTCACATAATAAGTTTCTAAGATCTAGTTACAGTAATAGAAATACACTCTTATCTCTAATTTCTCACTCACACCAACCAGAAGACGATCTATTAATCTCAGGTATCCTACAGTTCGAAACAACAAATAGGTCCTCCTATACAAGTAATCTATAGGAGTGTAATCTAAATAGCTTAGTAAGGTATCCCTTAGCCATACAGCAAACAAGTTATTCAACAGTTAATTTCAAACATATGAATGCATGAACACATAGAATGTTATACAAATACAAACAAGTGGCCAGGTATATATATTCAACCATATGTATATATACGATATATACACTTAGTTATGTATATATATAGTTCTTATATATATATAGCACATGTATAATATGTAATATTAAGTATATTTAATTCAATATACACATGTAAAAAAAAAAAGAAATAATATAAGTACATATATAAATAAGTAGTAAAATAAGCGAGTGCATGTATGCATAAATATACATATATAGTATTATATTTTTTAAAGGTTTAAATAGATATACATATTATATAGTACAAGTATATAAGTACATGAATATACCTAAAGATATAAGTATATGTATAACAATACTCTAATTTCTTAAAACAAGTTAATAAGTAAATATATATATATATATGCCGGATGTGAACATCATAAGGAAAATGGAAATGATTTTCTATTATTTAATTAATTTAGGATGTTATACATGTATATACCAATATTATAAATTGGTAAAAATACAAAAATTGGACAAAATATGAAAATTATTTTTTGAACCAATAAAAAGTAGTCACGTCAGCTTTTCTCAAATTAACTAATTAAAACCAAAAATTACAAAAATAATAATAATAAATTAATTAGAAAATTATAATTATAACATATATTAAGATAATTAGCAATTTAAGCTCAAAATAGTGAAATAAAGGAATTATTACAAAATGGACCCAAAAATAAAAATATTTAGAAAATATAAAAATTCAAACATTATTTAAGTTTATTACAAAATTTACAAGAAAAAAAAATAGTCATTAAGAAAAGTAAAAAATGATAATTAAAAAAAAATTGGTCTAAAATAACTAAATTTGTAACATTTCAAGCCTATAATGAAAAATACGGATTCCAATGTCCAAAACAGACCCTATCATGCAAAAGTATGATCAAAAATGATAAAAATTGACTTTAAGATGTTAAAATCAAAGTTAAAATGAAAAGGTTATAATAACTAAAGATTTAATATAAACAAAAAAAAAAAGTTAAGATAACTAAGTTAATTGGCCTTATAAACTAATAATGAGGATAAACCTTTAAAGTAAATAAATAAATATATAAGATACAAGTATTTATAAATATACCCATATATTTGTTATTTAGCCTAATAAATAAGTTAAACCATGTTCATGTCATACTTGGGTTATAATAGGAAATTAGGCAAACTACAATAGATATTTAGTTAATTAAGGAGCTTATCTTTTTCCAAATACTTATAAGTCTTATTATCTTTTAAACAATCGATTGTTAAGTTCTGGACATTTTAAAGGCCCATAAAATGAGCATCAATCTAAGTAAAGAAGTTTTAATGATCTATTATTTGCTTGTGCTTAATACTTGCTTAACGTTTTGTTGGTTGTTATTGCTTATGTAAACCTTGTAAATTTGTAGTTTAAACCCTAAACTGAATCTAAATGTCCTAAATAACTGTCACAACCTAAGGGAGCTAGTCGTAGCAGTCGCTGTACACCATACAAAAGATTGTAGATTGAACTCCTTTACAATCAACGACCCTTTTATACAATACACAAGGCTACAGCAACTAATAACTACCAAGAGTGTGTAAGCTTAAGCAATATCATTTCATGATAAATAATAATATTATAAAAACATAATACATAGTCTATTTGTATAAAAGTTTACAGATATGGAGTCTGAAACGTATCTGAAGTCAAACTAATATAAATATTACATATTCAAATCTATAATTAATCAAAAGTACTCTCCGTCCTTATCCAGCTCTCACACTGACCTCAGATAGAAAACTAACCTCGGGCATACGATGACCCGACTCCATAAAAAGGTTGGCCTACGAAAGAAGACTATAAGGGTATAAGCTTACTAGCTTAGTGAGATAATTTCCCTCAACCATACAGCAATCAAGTTATACAACAGTTAAGTTCAATCAAATGAATGCATGACAAATAGTATGCCAAACAAATACATGCAGGTGATCAAGTACTATATGCAACTCAGATTTAACGCCCTCCGAAGTTAGGGTTGGAGATTCATTGGTATAGTCATATCCGGGTATCATATTAGAACTTATTTCATAATAAAACTATGTGTTTTGTATTTAAATTGTAATGGTACATCTATTACTAGCCTTATCAAAATGAGTTCTACATATGATTGTGAGTAGATTTACGTAGCCCTCACTCACCCCTAAATGAAAACCTTTACACTCGACCCTTAGCTAGACGGTTGGCGCCTTCAACGCCTAATCATCTTATGGGCCAAGGTAAGATCATATCGCACGTGTGCACCATATGAAATCAATAACAATCAATAATTAATCCACGTATGGCCTCTCGTTACCTTCGTGTAATGTGATTACCGAAATTAGTTATGCAGTACATGATTTATGCATAATCCAAGTTAACTTTTTCTAGTCGAATAAAATTAAGCATTATTTATTCAGTGATTATTCTAAGTTACAAACAATCAATCTAGTGAATCTACTATGCAATAGTCATTATATCATTGAAATTTAAAGTAAATTTACCATCAACAATAATTTTCATGCACAAGTATAACCCAACCCCATACACATTCATTTATAAATCATATCTTATATTCACTAACTACAAACACAAACAAGTGTGTAATTATTAGGAAAAACTTATTCAGTCATGGCTAGCTCAGGAGACATAATAATTTAGGGGCAGCTTAGGGTCGATATCGAGATCACCTGAGAATAAGGGAAATTTGTAAGTTTGGGAATTTGAAGCTAACTAGTATTATAATTTGTAAGGCTTATCTCACCTAGTTACATGAAATTACTGATTCGAGCTTTTTATCGAATCGCTTGTAACTTTTTCGTTTTAGCTCGGATCATTATGAATTTATAGTCTATTTTAATTATTTTCAAGCGTATTTTCTCGTAACGAGGTTCGTTTTAGACGTTGTGACTCGTAGTTTAAATTGTGATATAAAAATATCACAAAAATTATTATTTAAGTTTAAAAATTATAAAATATTAACTTTTACTCTTTCTTAACATATTTATGATTTAATAATTATTTAAATCATATATTCGATATTTTTATTATTTTGAGTATATTTTCCTATTTTTGATATTTTTAACTTTATTATGATTATTATTATTATTATTACCTTGGTTATTTTTATTACTTCTCATTTTCTTATTATTTATGTATTTCATGATTTATACATACATATATATATTTTCAGTATACTACATATATATATAATATATGTTATATGCTATATGTATGTATATACTTATTTTATGAAAACAAACATACTCTTATGTACATATATATATATATTCATGTATTTGTATTTATAGATATAAATATACTTATATAATTTCTGAATACTTAGATATATATAAATAATCTACAAATACCTATTCTTATATTATATATTTGGTATATATATTTACATAGTATTTGTTATAAAATATGCATACTATATATTATATATATATTTTATGATATATGCGGTATACCACAATATATACTCTATATTATACATATATATATCATATATTATTATTTATGGAAATATACTACTATATTTATACTATACAATTACATATATACATATGCGAAAATAATTATACATGGGTA
>JAMXBB010000011.1:41178510-41198968 GCA_024138015.1 Lumnitzera littorea
AAGTAGTATATAATATAATAATATTTACTAAATAAAATAAATTCATAAATATGTAAGGAATAGGTATATATATATATATATATTACCGTAAATTAGGGATTACTAATTAAAGTAAATTATAAAATTTATCAAATATAGTATAAATATATATATAAATACATATATTAAGTAGTATATAATATAATAATATTTACTAATTAAAATTTATGAATAATAAGAAAATAAATAATAATAATAATAATAATTGTAATAAGACTAAAATCTCAAAAATAAGAAAAAAATATGTAAATAAGGTAAAATATGCTTAAGATAATAAAAATATTAATTATATGATTTAAATAATTATTAAATCATAAATATATTAATAAAAAGATAAAATTAATATTTTATAACTTTTAAATTAAAATAATAAATTTTGTGATATTTTTATATTACAATTCAAACTACGAGTCACAATGTCCAAAACGGACCTTGCTACAAGAAAATACGTTAAAAAACAATCAAAATGGGCTATAGGTTCATAACAATCCGAGCTAAAACGAAAAAATTATAAGCGATTCGATAAAAACCTCAAATCAATGATTTCACGTAAATCAATAATCGATTTAAGTAAACAATACGATTTAGCATACTAGTTTAGTTATTTAATTCTCAAACTTACTGCTTTCCATATTCCCCTAATGTTAGGTGATCCTGAGATCAAGACCGACTTACTTTTAGACTATTATAATCCTTAACATCATTTATGACCAAGTGAGTACTTCCGATGACTCTATACTTGTTTTGTACTTATAGTTAATGCATATGAATTAAATATTAATAACTTGATGCATGGGGGTTCGGGTTATGCAAGTGACTGATCTTGATTGATTACTGTGCAAAATACTATTAAATGTAATTGTTGAAGATTTGGTTATATAATTAATTATTGCATAATTTGAATGATTTGTTGATAATGTTTGATTACCTCATAAATTAACTTAATCATATTCAACTCAACTAAAATTAAACGAATCATGCATAAAGTACGAACATTGCATATAATGTTCCAGCCGTCACCTCATGCGGTTGATAATGAAGGGCCTTAGAGGGATGTATTCCCACATGATTTGTTTAGTACAGTGCAGGAGCATTGATACAACAAAACCCTACCTTTGGTTCCGAGTTTTACTGGTGCCGGAGACGCTAACCGTAGGTGGCTGGGGGTCATGTCTAGAGACCACCGCTATAGAGTGTGAACGTGGACTGCAGGAGCCATCTCATCGCTAGATCTAGATATTTATATACTATTGACTATTAGAAATAGAAACCTGTTTTATGAAATAGAGAATTTATATATATATATATATAAGGTTAAAAACCCAGGTGTTAGAGCCCGGTTGTGATTGATGCTGATGTATCTCCAAACCTTACTTCAGAGGGTGTTAAATCCAATGTTGTATGCAGCACCGGTCAATTGCATACATACTGTTTAGTATACTGTTTGTTCATGCATTCATATGTTTGGTAATAAACTGTTTGATAACTTATTTGTTGGTATAGTACGAGGGATAACTCACTAAACTCTTGTAGCTTACTCCTCAATAGTTTTCCCTTGCAGGTTGCTAGATGATCGAGCATGGATTAAGAACTGAGAGTTGAGTGGCAACATCGAGATGTATAGAAGTTAGAATCTGAGAACAAACTGTATGGTTCATTTGAATTATTATATATATAATTATTAATACTACATTTAAATTTTGTGACTTTAGTAAGTTTGAGTTTTAGAACTTTACTACCTAATCTTATTGTTTAGTAGAGGATACCAATTTTCTACGGTTCTGATGGACTGTGGCTTATCGAATATCTATAGTCACATATACGTAGTCGTAAGTTAATTAAAAATATATATATATATATATATATAAGTAAATAAATAAATAAAAACTTTAGTGACTAATTATTTAAAATCTTGCAATCTCTGACTTGTAAGATGATTTTCAAATCATGGATATACACATGATATAAAAATTTTAGATAATCCTATTAGGCCCTCTTTAAGGTCATGACATTCGTCATCCCTATAAGGCCCTTCATTACCATTTGCATGAGGTGACAACCAAAACAGTAAATGTTGGTAATTATGCAAGATACATTTAATTTAAGATAAGCAGAATATACTAAAGTCAAATTATTAGGTGATCAACCAATATCAGC
Organism: Lumnitzera littorea; assembly: GCA_024138015.1. NCBI lineage: Eukaryota > Viridiplantae > Streptophyta > Magnoliopsida > Myrtales > Combretaceae > Lumnitzera > Lumnitzera littorea. The sequence goes on from JAMXBB010000011.1 coordinate 41,180,707, forward strand.
ATACCTTCCACATCATGTAGTAGTTAACCAAACAGCCAATTATTTGGTTATTATATTTAACATTGTTCAACACAACAAACAACTAATATTCAAACACATGCATAACTTGAACTACAAGCATCAATTTATTAATTTATATAATTTAAGAACACTAGCTATACGCATAAAACAAGTATAAAATTGTTGGGACTACTCACTTAACCAAAGCCACTATGAGTCGTAACAATTAATAGGCAACTCACTCTCTTGATTGATGTCTTCTGATAAATAATGATAATTAAAAAAAAAAAACCTAATGAGAATCTAGATGTAGACCTAAACTGCCTAATTATTTAACTATCTATCTTATGATTCTTGTTTATTGTAACCTTTTCGTTTTATCTTCAATTTTTATGTTCTCATAGTCAATCCTTATAAAGTTTAGGTGTACTTCTTCACTGGTGGAATCGGATTAAAATTTTTAATGATATTTCTTATTGCTTAATCTATTGTGGTAAATAGGAAATATTATTTTATCATATAAGTAATAATGTACAACTTAGTAAATATTATACGAGTTCAAATTATCTCACTAGTTGTAAATTTGTATTAATATATATTGTCATATTATAACTTAGTTGCAATACCCTTGTGTAGTGGGGTAAATTGTAGTATGATGGTATATAAGTTAGACATAGTAATAGAGTTGAGTAGAAAACATTGAAATTATACCGTTAATTTACTGACTTAATCATTAAAACTCTTAACTTAATCATAGTATGGTTTTATTATAAGAAACTATTGCACGTATACGCATACATATATACTCATTTTAATTCTTGTCATTATATGATCCTATCTTATTGCTATTATCAGTGTTATTATGCTCATTATCGTGATCATCATTATTATAGTTACTATTAATAATATAATTATTATTGTTATTATTATACCTTAAAAACCTCGACCTACTAGCTTTCGAGTAGTTTATATCTCTTATAGAAAAATATATACTAATAAGCTAAGTTAACAAGTATGGAATGATCTGTACTAGCTTTACTAGTGAACACGAGAATATGGATCTTAGCAATAGAATAATAAATGTAATAATAGTACTTGTTATATATCTGAAGCGCAGAATTTAGCTTATGGAAATCAACAAGCTTTAAGAGAAAAACTACTTAAGTACAACTAATACTAATAAATAGACACCAAATAATATTTAAAAATAATGTGTACTCATTTACCATAATAAAATATGTACCCATAAATTAATAAAACCACATACACACACACACACACATGCATATATATAAGTGATGCTTCAAATGCAATGTATGGTGCATAAATATAGCGAAGCAACCCCTTGCAACAGTAAATGATGATTTAAGGAAAAAAAAAAGGCAATTTATATTTATTTAACACTTAATAGGATTATATTAGCATGTGGAATCATTTGGAAATGACACCAAAGTTGCTAAATATCTCTCTTTCATTGGACCAATTGGAAACATTCATAGGTATGAGAATGTCTAAATTGCACTAAGACTTGGTCATGCAATTATATAAATTAATAAGTAATTAGTTGAAAAATTTAATAGTCAAGACACCTACTCTAGAAATTATGACTTATAACAACGTTCTTGGAATTAAGTTGAACCCTCATAACTAGGTAATAAAAATTAAAACAAGTAACTGTATAACTTTAATCTTAAATTAAGCTCGTTTATATATAATCTTCCTAGAACTATTAAATTTGTCGGGTTTAATCAATATGACATAGAGTTTCATAATTTTATATATAGTTTATAACAAATCTTTTAAAATCAACTACGTATTCTTAATAATTGATATTAGTGAATAAAATTATATATAAGATGTATATAAATAAGTCTCAAATAATTAATGGAGCTTGTCCATATATTATATTACTAATATTTTTACTAATAATTATATTAAAACTTACCTGAAATAACAATATATGAGAGAAGAAAATTACAACTATAAATTACTCATTACTAATAATGTTGGCGGTGAAGAGAGGGAATATTCTTTGAATGTTCTAAAAATTAGGATAAATATTAAATAAATTATAATGACTTTATAAAATATATTAAACAAAAAAAAAATGATATAAATCGCCTTAGACAAAGGCAGTGGAAATTGCTAGCTTATAAATATGTCTATTAAGCCATACGAAGACAGAAAACAGAGAAGTAATTAGAGAGTAGGAGGGAAAAAGAGGGCGGGGGGGGGGGTTGGTAGGGGGGGAAGAGAGAGAGAAAATAAAAGGAAAAGGTAAACTTATGTACATATTTATTGTATTTCATAAAATAATAAATACCAAGGAATATCGAAAATCACCAAAATTTAAATGAGGACCTTCGTACCGTGATGACAACAACTGTTTGCTCCTTACCCTAATGTATTACCACCAAGACTATTGTCGACAATCAAACCACTACCATAACCATCTCATCGGCATGAAGGATACTCTTTAAATGCAAAAGGTTTAGCAAACAACTCCTTCTCTTCACTAACCTTCAAGTGTAAGGTATGCCTCAACTCTATTTAATATTCATAAAGTGGATATATAAAAATCAACACTTTCTCATTTATTTTGTTTCTAAACAAATTACCACTAGTTATTCAATAATTGTGAACTTCTTGTAAGATATTAGTGTGATGTATTGGAATGACATAGTTTGACCATAAAGGATTAGCCAATAATTCCAAAATGAAGAAACCTTGAATTATTAGGTTACTTTCTATAAATGTTTGGATGCAAAAATATAAGTACTAAAAAAATGGCTCAAAACGACTACGTTATGGATAGAATACTTACCTTATGAAATTTGAAGTTCATTTGTAGGTTTTCTTTTAAGGAAGAATGGGCAACTAGGGGCAAATTTGTAAGTCTATAAAGATAAAGGTTGATTTTGCGAATTGATAAAAGTTTCTAGAGTTGAAACTTGTAATTTTCTTGGAAAATATAAATTGAGAGCCTTAGGAGTTATGTATCGTTAGTGTTGATTCTCATAGTGAGTAGATCTCTAGTAGTAATCTTGAAGGTATGAGTCCATAAGTATAATTGTCAAAATTATCAAAACTGGATTTTATATTTTTACAAAACCTAACATCATTACTTTCATAAAATTAAGTAAATATATATTTCTTAATAAAAAGTAAAAGTTTCTTTAATAAAAGTTCATTGAAAAAAGAAAAAGAAACTTCCTAAGTTATAATAGAAACTGGTTATGTATAAATTTCGAATGTAAAGTTAAGGCATAATGCTACAACATAATAAATACCCATGATTGTATTGGGCTACGTCAAAGGGGGCAAGTATAACATAATAGATCAATCCCATCTGTAAACCCTACTTTTAGTGAGCCCAAAGATTTGAATTAAGAGTACTTTCCGAACGTTCCCAAAGATCAACTAAACCAAAAACTTAAGTTTATATTTAGAAATGAATTAAATTTTTACAATTCAAAAGCCAATTGTCGATAAAACCTGAGCTTGAAGAACTGCGAGCTCTAAAGCTACTTAAAACCTTAAACCTTAAAATCATTAAGGAATTTTGACCCTAAATAATTAATTGATAATTTAATTTGAATAATTTCATTCAACTTTAAAAAATTTCACAATTCTACAAAAATCAAATCATAAATTACAAAACAATGTAAGATAAAAATCTTAAAACAATTTTCTATAAGGCTATGCCCTTATCTTCAAGTATAAGCCTTACACATAAATAAGTAGGCCAACCAATCACCTTAGATAACTTATCAATTGAGAGTTGGAATCATTTATCAATTGATAACTTGTCAAAATCTAGTGATAAGACAATTTCCTTATCATTCCTTCACTTATACTACATATGGATAATTTTTCACAAGATTTCATATACTTAACTTTAATAAATGAGACAAGACCATTCCATGGACAAAAAGGACATGAAATGGCAGATCTAAACAAGGAAGAAAGGGGGGTCATACTCTTGTCTTTCAACCATCAATCAATTTCTCTTACACATCACTATTCATCCCTTAATGCTTACATCATCAATAATTGCAATTGTTGACTTTTGTGTAAGCTACAAGATAATCAATTAAAGCTTCTTGCACACACTTATTTCCTCATTCAAAATCTGCCACTCTCTCCCTCTTTCACTCCCATTTTCACTTCCTTTTCTCTCACTTTAAACACAAATCAAAAGAAGAAATCAAACTCCACAAATTCCTAACATTACCGCCACCATTTTTGCTTCCATACTCACGGCAATTTCTCTTCTTATTCTTGTGTCGTTTTCTTTCACCATCTAAGATCTTTTAGAACCATTATAACCTTCCACAAACCCCATTCCAAGAGACTAAAAGATTCGGGTTCCAAAAGGTTGCAAAAGAGGAAGCAATTTTAAGAGCTTAAGTGGAACCTTTGTGCACAACCGCCATATTTTGCTTTAAGGACGAGTAAGTGTTTCTTGTGATATGTGGATTAGTATTTATGTTAGGAGACTTTGATTTCTTGAAGATATGAGTAAGGTTTAAGTTGTTATAACACCAAAAATCGTTTTAAGAAACAAACCATGAAACCCTTACATGAAGTTAAAACATGAGCATGTAAAGTTGGTGTTTTGTAAAGACATTTGTTTAATGCTTTGGATGGAAGATTTTAAGCTAAGAAAATCTTGAAATAAGAACTTTAATGGAGGATAAGCATGCTGGACGTGAGGGTTCCATAGTCATTTGGATGTTGATTTTGTTTCCATTGAGTTAAACATGCTCAAATCTAAACTTAAGTTAAGAAAAAATCCATCACATGAAGTTTTATGAAGAAATCAACTTTGTATGACATGAGCTATGATATGGGAGTTGTATTAAGTATAAGATCTTTTATTTCTTTATGTGGAGCATGAGTTAAAGGATCATTTGATGGAAGAAAACTTAAGTTAAGATTTGTACACAAGTAGTTAAGTGCATAATCTACCACCTAAACTTAAGGAAATGACGAAACAAGTTGAAAAACCAAGTAAGGACCCCTTGGGACCATCATGAACAGATCTGGAACGTGGGAGAAAGAAGCTTAAAAATATGATAAAAGTGAATGAACAAAGTAAAAAGATTAACCAAAGCAAGTATGGTAAGCATACAAAGCCTAAAACTCAAAACCGAGCCTAAAACTCTCAAAACAAGAATATAACTCTAAGTTGGGCCTTCAATAAAAATCTTACCAGCACCTTAAAGTACCAAAAGACGTTGTTTTGAAGCCCATAAGAAATCCACCTAAGGCCCCATAAGCCGACCAAAGTCATTAACTTTAGTTTAAACAAAAAACAAGCCCATTTGACAACTTAAGCCCACTAAAGGGCCCAAGAAGTGGTTGTTAGCCTTAGGAATATAAATCAAAGTTGTAAATCTGATCTCAAGGAGTATTTTAAGCTTAGGATAAAATCTAAAGACCAAGCCCAAAGGATTTCTCAAGTTATCAAAAAACATTTACCAAACAAGGCCCAAAAGCACTCTAACACATGAGGAACGCTACTGTTCTGACCCATGGACAGATTTTCATGCCTCATTTCGAAAATCTAACCTCACCACGTTAAAGTACACTCAAAAACGATGAAGATTGACTATAAGATCATAAAAATCGGATTTAAAATGAGAAGGTTATATGCTTTGTTTTCTAGGTTTTATTTCAAATCCTTATAGTATCGTATTTGTGATGTCCAGGGGACCCGGCTTTGGGGAGACGACCTATCCCGGATTATTTTGATTGATCCGCATGGCTGAGTGAGTAATTCTCGATAACTCTTTATTTGATTGTGCTTGTAGAATAGATGCACCTAAACTTATATATATAAATTTGGATGCTTATGGGATATGGGAGATGCATGTGTATGAATTTGTAAATGAATGTGATCACTTGTTAATTATATTTAATAAGGGGAATTGCTTGCATTATATATACATATGAATTGTATGGAATGAAATTGTCTGATCACCCTGAAAATCAAGTTAATCACTTATGCGAGTAAGAAATCAAAATGAATCATGCATACCCCATATTGCATACAGATAACACCAACTGTTGCTTCACGCAGAAGATGGGAAAGGACTCACAGGAATACGAGTTTCCTGCAGAATTAGGCACTAGCTACGCCATCATATATATTGAGTCTCTATCTTAAGCAGATGGGCTTACTAGGCGCCGGGAGACACCAACCGTCAGCAAGGGGCCGAGTCTTGTGGCTTCTGCTTAGGGCGTGTGAATGTGGATTGAAGAGGCCACCACACCGCTAGACTTGGGATTTCGAAAATATGATTTATTATTCGGTAATGAATGTATATATATGTATATATATACATAGTTTTGTTTTGACTTAAGCATAATAGTGCTAATGAATTAAAACCCAAGGTCTAAAACTTGGATTTTGGTTTTGGTCGGTTAATTATCTCTAAACCCTAACTTTAGGGGGCATAATTCTGAGTCATATGCAGTTCCTAGGTCACTGCATGCATTGTTTAGCATATTGATTGTTCATGAGTTCATATGATTGTGCATCTAATAAATTTTTGTCATGCAGTATTGATGAGGGTAATTATCTCACTAAGCGTAAGCTTACACCCCAACAGTTCTTTTCCTTATAGGTTGATCGATAGTTAGGAATGAGATAAGAATCGAGTGCAAAGTGCTACCATTGAATTAATATGATGAAAAGCTTGTGTAGTTAATTCAGAATGTTCCAAAAAATGACTAATATTTCATTTAAGTTTAGTGTCTTTAGTAAGTTTAGAATTTTCTGGAAGTGTTTATCTTATTTCACTATCTTGGTAAGGGATACAGATTCTCTGCGGTTCTGAGGAATTGTGGAAAAATGGTTATCCATAATTATTTATATTATATAATGAGTCGATGAACAAAAATTGAAGAACCTAGCGAATAATTATTTAGAGTCTTGCAATCTCTAACTTGCAAGGCGATTTTCTTATCATGGGTGCACACGTGATATGGAAATTCTAGGTAATACTACTAGGCCCCTCTTAGGGTCACTACACCATCTAAATATTATATTTTAATTTCTACTTTATCTTGTATCAAATAAACTAGATCCATAACCTTATCAGAGACTTTAAGAAACAATTGGTTGGGAGGCTAGGTAAGTGTGAAGTATTATGCTTTTTGTGATTGTAAGTAGATTGATTGTGCACATGTTATGCATGTGTTTGAATTTGTTGTTGAGTAAGTACTTGAGCATATTATGCATGTTATGTTGTGAAGTATCTACATGTTACATTGATACTGAGTGTCTACAATATATTGTTTTGTCACCAATAATTGGATGTAGGACAGTCAAGCTAAAAACACTTAATCGAGACATACCTTACACGACGCATACTAATGGCTACTTAACTCTCTTTAATAGTCATGGCAGGAGGTAAATAGGGCCTACCCTTGCTTCTTTTCTAGCCTAAAGGAAGATTTGGGAATGTCGGGCATAAGGAAGGATCGAGGAAGCTGGTGGCTATCAAGATGAATTATCAAAAAGAACGAGGGCCAAAATAGTAGGTTACGATCCATCAAGAGTAGAGACTTGGGCTTAGATGGCTATCCCCAACCTAAGTTAAGAAGGGGTTATATCCTTAACTTCACATGGTTACAAGAAGATTGTATATGATGTTGCATTCATACTAATTGCTTATGCATTGCACTTAAATTGTTTAACAACCTTGATTGTTGTTGTGTTATGGCATAAGGTGAGTCTCCTACCACTTACTAAGCCAGTGGTTCTTTGGCTCATTCCCTTATAGTTTTCTTATAGGATGCTAATCAAGACATTAGATAGGTTAGGAGTCAAAGTGTATAAGAATCACTTTAGTGATATCAATAAGAGGGTCTATTTTTAGATAGGATTATAGTTCATTCAAAATAAGTCTAGACATAGAAATATAAATACTACTCATTTTACTATTTGGTAAGGGATTCTGGTTTTTTGCAATCCTAGAAAGTAAGGAGACATTATATCTCATAGTTATTCTTTATCATGTGCTTAAATATAATTTGGTTAGGTAAAATGATTAAATAAATAAATAAAGTCTTGTGATCTCTAACTCACAAGATAGTTGTCACATAATGGGTGTACATATGGCATGACGACTTTATGTTGTTGTTGTTGTTCTTAATATTATTATTATATTGTTTCATATTACTATACTATAGTCATTATATAGAACTATGACTTCTCAAATAATTTCACATCATAAAATTATGCCTTATTCATACCTTATGATATGTGTTTACCATCTTCCTTTTGTAGGAAATATATGTGTATATTTGTGAACAACTACATATGTATATTTATTTATTTACTTTAAGGGTTTATCCTAATTACTAGTCTACTAAATTACTTGATTAGCTTAATTACTTCTCTTATCTTCTTTAGTTCCTTCTAAATCTTTAATTGTATACAACTTTTTCATTTTAAATCTAATTTTTATGATCATATAATTAATCTTTATCATTTTTGAACTTAGCAAGGTTTATTTTGAAAGTTAGGACTTGCATTTTTTAATATGGGCCTAATCAATTACGAATTTTTACGTAATTGGGCCCTTTCGCTTTATAATTTCTTTTTATGGGCTTTTCTTGATAATTTTATTAATTGGGCTTTACTTAATTTTTATTAATGGGCCTAAAATTATGTGAGCCTAACATTTATCTATTTTATTCCTATTAGGCCTAGTTAAAATTTTTAGATTCCTTGGTGGGCTTTTATGTTACTTTTGAACTCATGTTTTAATTGGGCTCATTTTAATGACTAATGGGTCTTCTAAAATTGTGTTTATGTGGCGACCCTAATAGGGGCCTAGTAGTATTGCCTAAAATTTCCATACCACGTGTGCACCCATGATAAGAAAATCGCCTTGCAAGTTAGAGATTGCAAGACTCTAAATAGTTGTTTACTAGAGTCTTCAATTTTAATTCATTGACTCATTATATAATATATATAATTATGGATATCCAATTTTTCCACAATTCCTCAGAACCGCAGAGAATCGGTATCCCCTACCAAAATAATGAAATAAGATAGACAATTTTAGAAAATTCTAAACTTACTAAAGACAGTAAACTTAAATGAGACATTAGTCATTTTTCGGAGCATTCCGAATTAACTACACAAGCTTTTCATCATATTGATTCAATGGTAGCACTCTGCACTCGATTCCTATCCCCTTTCCCAACTATCGATCAACCTGCAAGGAAAAGAACTGTTGGGGTGTAAGCTTACGCTTAGTGAGATAATTACCCTCGTCAATACCACATAGCAGAAATTTATTATATGTACAATCATATGAATGCATGAACAATCAGTATGCCAAAAACGCATGCAGCGACCTAGGAACTGCATACGACTCAGAATTACGCCCCCTGAAGTCGGGGTTTGGAGATAATTAACCGACCCAAACCAAAATCCGGGTTCTAGACCTTGGGTTTTAATTCATTAGCACTATTGTGCTTAAGTCAAAACAAAACTAAGTATATATCTACATATATATACTTTCCCTACCGAATAATAAATTATATTTTCAAAATCCCAAGTCTAGCGGTGTGGTGGCCTCCGCAATCCACAAACACACGCCCTAAGCAGAAGCCACAAGACTCGGCCCCTCGCCGACGGTTGGCGTCTCCCAGCGCCTAGTAAGCCCATCAGCTTAGGTCAGAGACTCAATATATATATGATGGCGTAGCTAGTGCCCAATCCTGCAAGAAACTCGTATTCCTGTGAGTCCCCTCCCATCTTCTGTGTGAAGCGGCAGTCGGTGTTATCCGTATGCAATATGGGGTATGCATGATTCATTTTGATTTCTTAATCGTATAAGTGATTAACTCGATTTTCAGGGTGATCAGACAATTTCATTCCATAGGATTCACATGTATATATAATGCAAGCAATTCCCATTATTAGATATAATTAACAAGTCATCACATTCATCCACAGATTCATACACATGCATTTCCCATATCCCACAAGCATCCAAATTCATATATATAAGTTTAGGTGCATCTATTCTACAAGCACAATCAAGTAAAGAGTCATCGAGAATTTACTCACCCAGTTATGCGGATCAATCAAAATAATTCGGGATAGGTCGTCTCCCCAAAGCCGGGTCCCCTGGACATCGCAAATAGGATACTATAAGGATTTGAATTAAAACCTAGAAAGCTAAGCTAAAACCCTTTAAGTTATACTTTGGACTTGGTTTCATAATTTTTCCCGGTTTTACTTAAAAGTTCAATCGCGTATAACTTTCTCGTTTTAAATCCGATTTTTATGATCTTATAGTCAATCTTCATCATTTTCGAGTGTAATTTAACGTGGTAAGGTTAGATTTTCGAAATGAGGTATACAATTCTGTCCATGGGTCAGAACAGTAGCGTTCCTCATGTGTTGGAGTGTTTTTGGGCCTTGTTTGGTAAATGGCCTTTTTGATAACTTGAGAAATTCCTTGGGCTTGGTCTTTAGATTTTATCCTAAGCTTAAAATACTCCTTGAGATCAGATTTACAACTTTGATTTATATTTTTAAGGCTAACAACCACTTCTTGGACCTTTTAGTGGGCTTAAGTTGTTAAATGGGCTTGTTTTTGGTTCAAACTAAAGTTAATGACTTTGGTGGGCTTATGGGGCCTTAGGTGGATTTCTTATGGGCTTCAAAACAACTTCTCTTGGTACTTTAAGTTGCTGGTCAGATTTTTGTTGAAGGCCCATCTTAGAGTTCTAAGCTTGTTTTGAGAGTTTTAGGCCCGGTTTTGAGTTTTAGGCTTTGTATGCTAATCATACTTGCTTTGGTTAATCTTTTCACTTTGTTCTTTCACTTTTATCATATTTTTAGGCCTCATTTACCCACGTTCCAGATCTGTTCATGTTGGTCCTAAGGGGTCCTTACTTGGTTTTTCAACTTGTTCCATCATTTCCTTAAGTTTAGGTGATAGATTATGCACTTAACTACTTGTGTATAAATCTTAACTTAAGTTTCCTTCCATCAAATGATCCTTTAACTCATGCTCCACATAAAGAAATAAAAGATCTTATACTTCATAAAACCTCCATATCATAGCTCATGTCATACAAAGTTGATTTCTTCATAAAACTTCATGTGATGGATTTTTTCTTAACTTAAGTCTAGATTTGAGCATGTTTAACTTAATGGAAACAAAATCAACATTCAAATGATCATGGAACCTTCACGTCCAGCATGCTTAACCTTCATTAAAGTTCTCATTTCAAGATTTCCTTAGCTTAAAATCTTCCATTCAAAGCATTAAACAAATGTCCATACAAAACACCAACTTTACATGCTCATATTTCAACTTCATGTAATGGTTTTAGGGTTTGTTTCTTAAAACGAATTTTTGTGCTATAACAACTCAAACCTTACTCATATCTTCAAAAAATCCAAGTCTTCTAACATAAATATTAATCCACACATCACAAGAATCACTTACTCGTCCTTAACGCAAAGTTTGGTAGTTGTGCACTAAGGTTCCTCTTAAGCCTTTAACTTTGCTTCCTCCTTTTTGCTTACCTTTTGAAACCTAAATCTTTTGCTCTTTTGGAATGGGGTTTATGGATGATTCTAATGGTCTTAGATGATCTTAAATGATGAAAGAAAATGGCACATGAACAAAGAAAAAAATGCCGTGAGTTGAAGCTTTCAAAATGGAAGAAAATGGATTTTGTGGGGTAAAGTTGTTTCCCCTTTTTATGTTTGTTTCTAAAGAGAGAAAGATGAAGTGAAAGTGAAATTGAAAGTGAGAGAAATGGGGAAGAGTGTGGCCGGTTGGAATGAAGAGAGAAGGAGTGTTTAAATGTCTTGAAAGTATTGTCTTAAAGCTTACAAAAAGTCAACAATTGCAACTCTTGATGATGTAAGCATTAAGGGGTGAATAGTGATGTGTAAGGAGGAGTGATTGATGCTTGAAAGACAAGAGTATGGCCCCCCATTCCTCCTTGTTTAAATCTGCCATTGGAAGTCTCTTTATGCCATGGAGTGGTCTTGTCACCTTTATTAAAGTTAAGCTCATGATTTCTTGTGAAAATTTGTCCATATGTAGTATAAGTGAAGAGGTGATAAGGAAATTGTCTTATCACTAGATTTTGATAAGTTATCAATTGATAAATGATTCCAACTCTCAATTGATAAGTTATCTAAGGTGATTGGTTGGTCTACTTATTTATATGTAAGGCTTATGCATGAAGATAAGGGCATAGCCTTATAGGAAATTGTTTTAGAATTTTTATCTTACATTATTTTGTGATTTATGATTTGATTTTTGTAGAATTGTGAAATTTTCTAAAGTTGAATGGAATTATTCAAATTAAATTATTGATTAATTATTTAGGGTTAAAATTCCTTAATGGTCTTAAGGTTTAGGGTTTTAAGTAGCTTTAGAGCTCGCAGTTCTTCAAGCTCGGGTTTTATCGACAATTGGCTTTTGAATTGTAAAAATTTAATTTGTTCCTAAATATAAAATTAAGTTTTTGGTTTAGTTGATCTTTAGGAACGTTTGGGAGGTACTCCTAATCAAGTCTTAGGCCTACTAAAAGTAGGGTTTACATTTATCAATTGATAAGTTATTTAGGATGATTGGTTGGTTTACTTATTCATGTGTACAAATCTTATGTATAAAGATAAGGAGATTGTTTGATATGAAATTCTTTTGGAGTTTGTCTCTTAAATTGATTTGTAAGTTATGATTTAATATTTATAAAATTATGGAAGTTTCTAGAATTGAATAAAATTATTCAAATTAAATTCTTAATTAGCCGCTTAGGGTTACAAGTCCTTAATTGTTTTAGGGTTTTGTGTTTAGAGTCTATGGTTCTCGTATTCGAGTTTTATCGATAGTAGGGTTTCGAATTGGAAAATTAAATTCGTTTCTAAATGTAAACTTGGATTCTTAGCTTAGTTTATCCTTGGGAATATTTGGGAAGTGTTCTTAGTTGAATCACAAGTTTGCTAAAAGTAGGGTTTACAATTTATCCATGCGTAACATGGCTTATAAGTGAAAATAAGGGAATTGTCTTATATGAAATTCTTTTAGGGTTTGGTCTCGAATTAATTTGTAAGTTGTGATTTGCCTCTTAAGAAATTTTCAAGTTTTCTAAAGTTAAATAAAATTTATTGAAAATATATTTTTAATTATTTATTTAGGATCGTAAGTCCTTGATCATCCTAAGTTTTAGAGTTCGAGTGAGATTATGTATGTTTTAAGGTTTTTCACCAACTTGGGAATAATTTACTTACACTTATGAGCTTAAGGATCAATTGGCTTAGTTATTTAGGAACATCGTTTGATTATGCAACATATATATATCATATGATAATTTTATTGATTTATGGCTTTTCAAGCGTTAAGATAATTTTATAGAGTTTTAATTTAATTATTATTATTATTATTTTTTAAAGTACACGTATGTAGGGATTGTGGTTTTCTTGCATGATAAGAGTTTCCAAATTATATAATTGGGTCTTTCAAGTTCGTTTTGAGTTCCAGGTTCAAAATTTTAGTCAGTTTTCATTTTATGTAGTTTTATTGACTTAGAGAAATGTCTACGACACTCGAATCCGATACTATGTTTAGGAGGTTGAATTTACAGAGTCTACAGTTTAGACTAAATAATTTTACTAATTTTTTTTTATATTTGCTAGTTCTTTTCATTTTGGGTTGAAATCTTGGTTTATTAGCCCTAAATAGCCCTTTTCATTAATTTTTCCAACTCTACAAGTTATGGTTCTAAATTATCTACACATTTTTGTTTTTAATTTAATTAAATAAATTTTTTAGAGCCTCCTTTCCTTCCAAATAGATCTAGGCATGGAGCTTAGGAATGGGTTCCTAGTCCAACTTTCCCAATTTCTTAAATTAACATAATTGGGCCCTAATTTGGTTATTATTATTATTATTGCTCTAAATAGTTTTATAATAATTATTTTTTATAAAAAGAAATAAAGTCTAGGTAAAAAATTTTGTGGTTGGCCACAGTACATATTCTTCGGATTTTTTAAATTTTGCTGATTTTATTATTTTTACTAATTTATAATGTTACATTAATATACATTATACTATAAAATAATTAAATAAAAGAAAACAAAATTAAACCACATACAATAGGTCATGACTACACATATATGTACACATATTTATATGTTTTGTATTTATTCTCATATTTTTAGAAAAACAAATGCCTATAAAGTATGTATGTGTTTGTGTATGTGTGTATATATATATACATATGTATGGATTATACATAACACATAAATACATACATTCTTATGTATTTACACTTAAAACCCAGAAAATAAAAATACATACATATATATACATATATATATATAAGACATGCTAGCCTATACATATATGTATGCTTAGTTTTGTAATTTTTTGTAATATATATAATTATAAATATATTATTTTCAAAATACTATATATATACATAAATATTTCCATATATATATATTACTTCCCATCCAAAAAAATAAAATTAAATAATTAAAAAAATGCAAATACTCCAAGCATAAGGGTGCAATATACGTGTATTTTTATATAAGCACATGTATTTTGAAATATACACCTATACTCAACATATACATTTCGTTTTGTCATTATACACAAGTATACAAACTCTTGTGTAATACTCTAATACATAAAAAAAAAAAAAAAGGAGAGATACATGTAGAAAATTGAATATAAAAAGGATCTTTAAGAAAATACATAAAGTAGTGTAACAAAGAAAATGAAAATACTAGGGTTACTCTTAAAGGAAAGCTTTGGAGGAGGTGGTTGGTAGCCCCATTCTTGTGCTACTTCTTTAGGAACTCCCAGATACTCCTTTTTGTTGGCTTAGCTCTTGTTAAAGAGGTTGAAGCTTCGTGTACGCTAGGATAGGGAGGTGGTAAGGAGTAGATAAGGCTTAAGTTGGAAGGAAAAATGGAGGGATTAGGAGGGTATAGGGCATTGATGTAAGGGAAAGGTTGGGAAGTGTGTATTTAAGTTGAATGGAAAAAAGAAAAAAATCAAGCCTAAGTGTATGTGTATGCTACATCGAGTAAGGAAGGGGAAATAGGGAGGGCTTTAGGCGATGAAAAGTTAGAAACAAAATGGAGGTGTGTTTGTACTTGGGAGCTTACAATCCAACTAGAAGAGGAGAGGAGTTAAGTAAGGGATTGATTTGATTTTTCAAATTTTTTCGGGTACGGGATATGTCAGCCGAAAGTATGGGGTTTAGGGGGATTTGGTTATCCTTTAGGGTCATGTCATCTAAGGTGCAAATTTAGGAATGATGGGATTTTAGTTAGAGGATTCAATTAGGGTTTAAGGGGATTAGTTCTAGTTTAGTTACATAATAAAATGTTACTTAGTTAAAGTATTTAATTAGACAAAGATACATATGTATAATATATAATATAATATAACATAATATTCTACAATATATATACATATCATATGATATATCAAGAAGGGAAGAAATGGTATAATATGCTTTATATACATACACATTAATGGTGCCACATGTAGTTTACATATAAGGTTTATTTGCAATTTATTAATTTATTATTTTTAATTGGTTGAAACTAATTAATTATTATTATTTAAAATTATCTTTAATAGTGCATATTTTACATGATTTCATGTATTGAGCAATAATTTTATCGAACTATGGCTTTATTAATATTTGGAATAGATTTTTAGAGTTTTATAAACTTAGGATTTTTATTAAGCTCGAGTTCAAATTTTTATAAGTAAGCACACGTCGGGTTTAGGGTTTTCTTACTTGATTAGGATTTTCGATTCATATATTAGGGTCCTTTATATTCGTTTTTGGTTTTAAATTTATACAGTTTTGTTGACTTAGGAAAATATTTACGGTACTTGAGTTCAACTCTATATCTAGAAGGATAAGTTTATGGGGTTTATAGAGCGAGTAAATATTGAAATTTCAAATTTTAGAGAGAGAAAAGTTACAATCCACACTATGGAAATATTTACAATTCTTATTAGTTTAATGAATGAGTGTTATGGACCTCTATTTATACCCTCAAGTCAAAATTGCAACCCAAAGAACTACCATGTTAGATAAAAAAAACAAATCTTGGTCCATATATGTATTTGCATAATACACTTCAGTTTTTTCCAAATTGGTCACAATTTTCTCTGATTTATGATGAAATAAAGATGCCAATATCTTTTTAGAGATGCCTTTGTTTATTTCTTGTGGCCAATTCACGATGGGCAAGTAAGAGAAGCTTCTTATTTTCCAAATCAAAATCAAGTGAAAAAGGTACAGTTTCATATTTTACCTTATTTTTCCATTTTTTTTTTCACAAGTTTCCCTTAATGAAATATTAGTCTTTAAGATAACTTTATGAATATGCCATGTGATATTTTACTTTTCAATTTTTATTTGATTTTAGGAGTATAAGAATCCATTGAAATTGAGTAAAAAAAATGTAGGTACACAATACCTAAAGTTGCCATTTTGAACTTGCAACATTCTAGAATTTAGAATGCAAAGGAAGGGGAAGAAAAAACAAGGGATCAAAGTTTGACCCAAAGCACCATGTGGCACTCAAGGAATGGTGCCATGTCGTGCTATTAATTGCCACATGGCGCCAAAGAAGCGCTACATGGCAGTCAAATATTGGTGCCATGTAGCACATCAAGAAGTCACTTCTATTCCTTTTTCATTTACATAATCACTTTCCGTTTTCTTTTTTTCTTCCATTTTTCCTCTAACAATTGGATTTCATTTTGACTTTTCACTTTTTTTTCTTTTTTAATCAAAAAATACCTAAACATACAATTAATTACCTAAATTCTAAAAGAATGCAATCCCCTTTTTTCTACCTAATATGGAGTCTAATAAATATATGTGCAAAACATTTTCAAAACTTATCCAATTTGACCCAATTAGGGATTCAATTTTTGCTCATGTTTGGCTTTAATTTAAACTTTCAAATTGTCATAAAATACTCATTTTAAATCTGATTGAGGTGTAATTTGTAGTCATGATCTCTTCAATATATGAATTTTCAAAGTATTCCTATATGAGCAATCTAAGCCAATCCAAAGAAATTGATTTTCAAAGAATGTTCATTCTTTTTCAAAATTCCTAATTTAGTCAAGTTGTGTATGTAAACTCTACAAATCTAGCCTTCTGAGTATAGAATCAAATTTACATACTATAGATGATTTCCTTAAGTCAACAGAGTAGATAAATTTAAAACCGATTAAAATTTTAATTCTAGACTTAAAACGAATATGAAAAACCCTAACCTATTAATTGAAACTCTAATTGTGTATAAAAACTTTAAACCCTAAACATGTATAACTATAAGAGATTGACTCCGAACTCGATAAAAACCTTAATTGCTATGAAAGCCCTAAATTTTATACACATGTACATATGAGAAATTGAACCTGAATCTAATCAAAACCTTAAAACCAGACTTTTAAGCATATAAATGTACCAATTTGCTACAAATGTGATAAAACTCTAATTAAGCCAAATAACTGAACGATATATCAAATCAAGTAAAATCGCTAACGAACAATTAAAGATAACTTCTAAATGCTCATAAATGTAAAAGTATTAAATTAATTCATAAAAATTTATAATATTATTGTATAATCAATATTAACCTTATATTTATAGATAAATTAATATTATGTCAATTTAGACATTTATTTGTTATTTAGACAATACGTAGTAGATATTAACATCATAATTTATAATTTATAACTTTTCTTATAGTTATATTATTTATTATTTTAAATATTATTTATAGGCTTAGAAATATTTGAGTAAAATTCAAATATCTGTTTTATTAATTTATTACATTTAATTCTTTATTTTCCTTCTTTCTTTATGTTTTCCTCTATTTTCTTTTTATTTTCAAAATATATATAATAAATACATATAATATCTTAGGAGTTGATGAAGTTAATATGTCTTTTTCATAGCATTAGATGTTCTTTTTCTTTCCTTTGCTTTTTCTTTTCTTTTCATTTCTTCCAATTCTCTTGCTATGACACATAACCCTACCTCTAAAACCTCTTCATTTATCTACCATTTTCTCAATTTCATTTTTTCCCCACACAAAAATCGACACACTCTCTCTCCCTCATCCTTGTTGATTTTCTTTCATTTTCCCCTCATTATTCCTTACTTACCAGTCTAACCTTAACTACACTTCAACCTCCATTTTTAAGAACAT
>JAMXBB010000011.1:41238045-41325824 GCA_024138015.1 Lumnitzera littorea
ATAATCATAAGGTACATAAGAAAAATAAGAAAATGAGAAAAATAGGAAAATATACCCAAAATAATAAAAATAACAAACATATGATTTAAATAATTATTAAATTATAAATATGTTACGAAAAAGCGAAAATCAATATTTATAATTTTTAAATTTAAATAATAATTTTTGTGATATTTTTGTATCACAATTTACGTTACGAGTCACAACGTCCAAAACGGACCTTATTATGAGAAAATACGCTGGAAAACGATCAAAATGGACTATAAGTTCATAACGATCCGAGTTAAAACGAAAAATTTGCACGTGATTCGATAAAAAGCTCGAATCGACAATTTCACGTAACTAAGTGAAATAAACCTTATACATTATAACACTAGTTATCTTTAAACTCCCAAGCTTACAAATTTTCCTTATTCTCAGGTGATCTCGATATCGACCCTGAGCTGCCCACCGACTATTACGATCCCTGAGCTAGCCATGGCCAAGTGAGTTTTTCCTTATGATTTCATACTTGTTTGTGCTTGTAATTAGTGAATCTAAATTATGATTTATAAATGAATGTGTATGGGGTTGGGTAATGTTTATGCATGATAATTGTTGTAAATGGTAAATCTACTTTAAATTTCAATAATATAATGTTTGTTGCATAGTAGATTCACTAGATTGATTGTTTGTGACTTGGAATGATCAATGAATTAATAAGACTAAATTTTATTTAACTGGAAAAGTTAACTTGGATCATGCATAAATCATGCACTGCATAATTAATTCCGGGCAGTCACATTACACGGAGGTAACGAGAGGCCACACGTAGGTTGATTATTGATTGTTATTGATTTCGTACGGTACACACGTACGATATGACCTTACCCTTGCCCACGGGATGACTAAGCATTAGAGGCGCCAACCGTCCGGCTATGGGTCGAGTCCAGAGGCCTTTGTTTAGGGGTGAGTGAGGGCTGCGTGAATCTACTCACAATCATATGTAGAACTCGTTTTGATAAAGCTGGTAATGGATGTACCATTACATTTTAAATACGAAATGCAGAGTTTTGTTATGAAATAAGTTCTAATATGATACCCGGATCTGACTGTACCAATGAAACTCCAACCCTGACTTCGAAGGCGTTAAATCTGAGTTGCATGCAGTACCTGGTCACCTGCATGTATTTGTTTGGCATACTGCTTGTTTATGCATTCATTTGGTTGAACTTAACTATGGTATAACTTGATTGCTGTGTGGTTGAGGGAAATTAACTCACTAAGCTTTTGTAGCTTACTCCCCAATAATTTTCTCTTGCAGGTTGCTAGACGATCGAGCATGGGTTAAGAACTAAGGGTTGAGTGCCAACGTCAAGATGTATAGAAGTTAGACTCTGAGGACAGACTATATGGTTCATTGGAATTATTGTATACTACATTTAAAGTTTGTGATTTTAGTAAGTTTGAGTTTTAGAACTTTACTACCCAATCTTATTATTTGGTAGGGGATACCGATTCTCTGTGGTTCTGTTAGATTGTGGCTTATCGAATATCCATAGTCACATATATGTGATCATAAGATAAGTAAATAAATAAATAAAAGCTTTAGTGACTAATTATTTAGAATCTTGCAATCTCTGACTTGCAAGATGATTTTCAAATCATGAGTGCACACATGATATAAAAATTTTAGGCAATCATACTAAGCCCCCGTTAGGGTCATGACAGATGTCATCTTGCAGATGTCAAAGTATGTGAAATTTCTAAAGGATCTTCTATTGAACAAGAGGAAGTTGGAGGAGCTTACAACCGTCACATTGAAGAAGGAATGCTCGACACTTCTCCAGAAAAAGCTACCACAAAAATTAAAAGATCCAGGGAGTTTTACTATTCCTTGTATGCTTGGTAATTTGTTAGTAGATAATGCTTTGGCAAACTTAGGAGCTAGTATAAATTTGATACCGTATAAATTGTTCAAAAAGCTAGGGTTAAGAGAACTTAAACTAACGCACATGAGTCTTCAATTAGTTGATAGGTCTATCACATACCCTAGAGGTATCATAAAGGATATTTTAGTATAAGTAGACAAATTCATCTTTCCTGTAGATTTTGTTATACCTGATATAAATGAGGATATTAAGGTGCCAATCATTTTAGGTCAACCCTTCCTAGCCACCACTGGAGCTGTTTTTGATGTTAGTGAGCATAAGTTGATATTACTGGTCAGGGATGATGAAATAGTTCTTAAAACTCCAGAGGCAACGAACAAATTTCTTAACTCAAAGGACACATGTCATAATGTTAATGCCACTAATGTTGTTATATTTACATATGTGCAGAAAACGCTTGCCAAGGATTCCTCAAGCTATTACTTGCAAAAGGGAAATGAAAATTTGGTGACCAACCTTAATCGTGTAGAAGTGGTAACTCAAATAGAAGTTCATGAATCCATTGTGAACAAGAAGGGGGTTGATCCACTCTACAAGCCAAAGGATCCTAAGTTAAGATCCTTCAAAAAAAAGTCACCAATGTTGGAACCAAAACTATCAAGAAATCATTTAGAACATGTCTTTGTGGTGAAAAGTTCAAAACTCCTAATGACAACCACATCTAAGCTAAAAGAGGACAAAATGAAGAAATTTAGGCTACATGAATTTGATAAGTAGCATGATAAGGAGAGAAACTATAGAAGTCATGCACCAATGAAATGGAATTGGCAAGGTCAATGGCCAAAGGATAAATTTACGCTCGTATGGAGAGTTCGAAAGTGAGATACAAGAGGAATCCTATCTCCACCTGGATGAAGAATCATGAATGAGAAGACGTATCCCATCGAGCTATCAATGTTAACTATAGCGCTTCTTAGGAGACAATCCATGTCTAACTTTGCTCACACCTTAGTTCTTTTATTTTATTCCATTTTATTTTTCTTTTATCTAACTTTGCTTTGCTTCTTTTATTTGTTTTAATTTTAGTCATAGGCTTTTCCTTTTAGTTTAATTTTTTTTTCTTTAGTTTTCTTTGTCTTATTTTTCTAGTTTAAGTACTTTTATTTCTTTAAGTTTCTTTTATTTTTAAATTCATGAATTTAGGCTAGGCAAAAAAAAAAAAAAAAAAGAGAGAGAGAGAGAGAGAATAGAAAGTTACACAGGCGTGGGATACGATTGTGTCCCAGCTCGGGTTTGCCTAGGAAAATACATGCAGCACAGAAAGTTACACAGGCGTGGGATACGGTTGTGTCCTAGCCCATGTTTTCCCAGCACCTACACAATATTAATATACGCATTACACAACACTATCACAACATAAACATACACTCTCAAACACTTATGGACACACACCAATTCACTTCACCTTTCATCTTCTCTCCACCTTCTCCTTACGTTTTACTTTTCATCAACAAATTTCTTCATCGAATCCTATAAACCCTACTTTTAGTGGGCCTAAATATTTGAATTAAGAGTACTTTCCGAACGTTCCCAAAGATCAACTAAACCAAAAACCTAAATTTATATTTAGAAACGAATTAAATTTTTACAATTCAAAAGCCAATTGTAAAAAAAAACCCGAGCTTGAAGAATTGCGAGCTCTAAAGTTACTTAAAACCCTAAACCTTAAAACCATTAAGGAATTTTAACCCTAAATAATTAATCGATAATTATTTTGAATAATTTCATTCAACTTTAGAAAATTTCACAATTCTACAAAAATCAAATCACAAATTACAAAACAATGTAAAATAAAAATCCTAAAACAATTTTCTATAAGACTATACCCTTATCTTCATGTATAAGCCTTACACATAAATAAGTAGACCAACCAATCACCTTAGATAACTTATCAATTGAGAGTTGAAATCATTTATCAATTGATAACTTATCAAAATCTAGTGATAAGACAATTTCCTTATCACTTCTTCACTTATACTACATATGGACAATTTTTCACAAGATTTCAAAAGCTTAACTTTAATAAATGAGACAAGACCACTCCATGGCCTAAAAAGACTTTAAATGGCAGATCTAAAAGGGGGAGAAAGGGGGGTCATGCACTTGTCATTCACCCATCAATCACTTCTTCTTACACATCACTATTCACCCCTTAATGCTTACATCATCAAGAGTTGCAATTGTTGACTTTATGTAAGCTACAAGACAACACTTTCAAGACATTTAAACACTCATTCTCTCTCCATTTCCAACCGGCCACTCTCTCAATTATTTCTCACTTTCAATTTCACTTCCACTTAATCTTTCTCTCCTTTGAAACAAATATAAAAAAGAGAAACAACCTTACCCCACAAAATCAACTTTTCTTCCATTCTTGAAACTTCACTCACGGCATTTTTTTCTTTTATTCTTGTGTCATTTTCTTTCACCATCTAAGACCTTTTAAGGCCATTAGAATCTTCCATAAACCCCATTCCAAAAGACCAAAAGATTCGGGTTTCAAAAGGTGGCAAAAAGGAGGAGGCAAAGTTAAGAGCTTAAGTGGAATCTTAGTGCACAACTACCAAACTTTGCTTTAAGAACGAGTAAGTGTTTCTTGTGATATGTGGATTAGTATTTATGTTAGGAGACTTTGATTTCTTGAAGATATAAGTAAGGTTTAAGTTGTTATAGCACCAAAAAAATCGTTTTAAGAAACAAACCATGAAAGCCTTACATGAAGTTGAAACATGAGCATGTAAAGTTGATGTTTTGTAAAAACATTTGTTTAATGCTTTGAATGGAAGATTTTAAGCTAAGAAAATCTTGAAATGAGAACTTTAATGGAGGATAAGCATGCTGGACGTGAGGGTTCCATAGTCATTTGGATGTTGATTTTATTTCCATTAAGTTAAACATGCTCAAATCTAGACTTAAGTTAAGGAAAAATCCATCACATGAAGTTTCATGAAGAAACCAACTTTGTATGACATGAGCTATGATATGGAGGTTTTATTAAGTATAAGATCTTTTATTTCTTTATGTGGAGCATGAGTTAAAGGATCATTTGATGGAAGGAAAAGTTAAGTTAAGATTTGTACACAAGTAGTTAAGTGCATAATCTACCACCTAAACTTAAGGAAATG
Source organism: Lumnitzera littorea (assembly GCA_024138015.1). Taxonomy (NCBI): domain Eukaryota; kingdom Viridiplantae; phylum Streptophyta; class Magnoliopsida; order Myrtales; family Combretaceae; genus Lumnitzera; species Lumnitzera littorea. The sequence continues at coordinate 41,243,102 of JAMXBB010000011.1, forward strand.
ATGAAACAAGTTGAAAAACCAAATGGGGACCTCTTAGAACCATCATGAACAGATCTGGAACATGGGAAAAAGAAGCTCAAAAACATGATAAAAGTGAATGAACAAAGTGAAAAGATCAACCAAAGCAAGTATAATAAGTATATAAAGCCTAAAACTCTCAAAACAAGCCTAGAACTCTAAGTTAGGCCTTCAATAAAAATCTGACCAGCACCTTAAAGTACCAACAGAGATTGTTTTGAAAGCCCATAAGAAATCCACCTAAGGCCCCATAAGCCCACCTAACTTTAGTTTGAACCAAAAATAAGCCCATTTAACAACTTAAGCCCACTAAAGGGCCCAAGAAGTGGTTGTTAGCCTTAGGAATATAAATCAAAGTTATAAATCTGATCTCAAGGAGTATTTTAAGCTTAGGATAAAATCTAAAGACCAAGCCCAAAGAATTTCTTAAGTTATTAAAAAGCCCATTTACCAAACAAGGCCCAAAAACACTCCAACACATGAGGAACGCTACTGTTCTGACCCATGGATAGAATTGTATATCTCATTTCGAAAATCTAACCTTACCACGTTAAAGTACACTCAAAAAAGATGAAGATTGACTATAAGATCATAAAAATCGGATTTAAAACAAAAAAGTTATATGCGATTGAACTTTAGGTAAAAACCGAGAAAAATTTCGAAAACTAGTCAAAAGTATAACTTAAGGAAAATTTACTTAGTTTCTTAAGTTTGCTTCAATTCCTTATAAAAATTATTTCAATGACCAGGGGACACTGTTTACGGAGACGACTTGCCTCCGGATTACTTTGACTAACCCATATGGCAGAGTGAGTAAATTCCCGATAACTCTTTACTTGATTGTGCTTGTAGAAATAGATGCACCTAAACTTATATATATGAATTTGGATGCTTGTGGGATATGGGAGATGCATGTGTATGAATTTGTGGATGAATGTGACGACTTGTTAAGTATATTTAATAAGGGGAATTGCTTGCATCATATATACATATGAATTGTATGGAATTAAATTGTCTGATCACCCTGAACATTGAGTTAATCTCTTATGCAATTAAGAAATCAAAATGAATCATGCATACCCCATATTGCATACGGATAACACCGACTGCCGTTTTACGCAAAAGATGGGAAGGGACTCACAGGAATACAAGTTTCCTACAGGATTGGGCACTAGCTACACCATCATATATATTGAGTCTCTGTCTTAAGCTGATGGGCTTACTAGGCGCCAAGAGACGCCAACCGTCGGCGAGGGGCCGAGTCTCGTGGCTTCTGCTTAAGGCGTGTGTTTGTAGACTGCGGGGGCCACCACACCACTAGACTTGGGATTTTAAAAGATACGATTTGATTTTGGTAAAGGAAGTATATATATATATGTAGAGTTTTGTTTTGGTATGAGCACAATAGTGCAAATGAAATAAAACCCAAGGTCTAGAACCCGAATTTTGGTTTGGGTCGGTTAATTATCTCCAAACCCTGACTTCAAGGGGCATAATTCTGAGTCGCTTGCAGTTCCTAGGTCAATGCATGCATTGCTTGGCATACTGATTGTTCGGCATACTGATTGTTCATGCATTCATATGATTGTGCATATAATAAACTTTTGCTATGTGGTACTGACGAGGGCATTTATCTCACTAAGCGTAAGCTTACATCCCTATAGATTTTTGTTGATGCAGGAGAACCTCTTCGTTAATCCGGGCCGAGGCATGCCTGTGGTAAGTCTCGTGTAGAGACGGGTTGGAGCAATCAAAGAGTGAAGAGGACATTTTGTAATAGATTATAGATATTTAGATACTTTTATGTTTCTACGCATAACTTAGATTTTATGTAGTTCCGTTATGAACTACATTTGTTTGTAATATTGTTTTGGTGTGGGACTCACGAACCCACACAATTAGTTAATTTATAACATAGAAGTAATTTTAGTTAAATTGCTCTATATTATTTGTTTATAGACCTAGTGGTAACGTAGAGTGGAAGGAGCTTTGTGTATCGTATGAAAGGCCTATGATCAGTAAGGGGGTTAATAATAGACCTTTATACGGTACACGGCGACCTATCACGACAACGATACTATTGGGTCGTTATAAATCCAACCCGATCCAAGTAAGTTCATCTCATTTTTTTTTATGCCCTCTCTTGTTCATGCTTTGTTTTCATCATCATTTAAGCATACTTAGTAACCAAAATTTAGGTCTTTTGTGAGTTGGAACATGAATCATGTTTGAGAATTTACTTGGTTTTTATTCTTTCATGATAGACATGCATATTTGCCTTGTGTTGATAGATTTACATGCTTTTGTGATACCTATTATGGCTAGATATTACTTTATAATCTATCAAACACGAATTTAGCTTGCAAATTCAATGTCAACTATTTAATTACGCCATTTAGGGTTAGAATTGTTAAGAGTGATTTTAGGACATTTAGAGTTTTTGAAGTGTTGGGAAGCCTTCATCTCAAGAAGATTGTAATATAAAGAGTCTAATGTATAACTAGTTAGGTTAAAAGAAATGGCTAGCAAATTCAGAGGATACCTCCCAACAAAAGCATGAACTAGGGGGATGATCAAAGGATGAGTGGATGTAAAATGTGTTTGTTTTGGATTATGGCGCTTAGTGAGATTGAAGAGAGAATTGTATACACTTTAGTTAAATGGACAAAAATTTTTATGACTCTTTCCCAGTTGGCGTGATGTTAAATCTAATTTTTAGTTTAAGAATCTTTGGTTAAATGACTCGAGTAAACTTTAACTTCCATAAATTAACTAGTAAACTCTAGTATTAAGTATTGTTGGAGCATTCGAATATAGTCAGGTGAAATTATGACATTGTTAACAGTGAAATTGGTTGACTTTATTATTGCAAGTTAATTGAAAATGATTTTCTTACTTTTCTTCGGATCAAGTGTATTCGTACACCGGTTTCCTAAGTAGTGAGAAATTTTGTTTAGCGTTTCTTATCCCAAAAATTTTGTTTTGATTTATTTACTTGAGGACAAGCAAATGCTTAAGTGTAAGGAAGTTTGATAACTCTTATTTTAAACACATTTCACATGGTGATTTTATAGTATTTCCCTTATATCTTTGGTTTTTTGTAAAGAAATTGATACTTAATTGAGTAAAATTTTGATTTCAAGGTTTGAACGCATTCTCAGATTGAAAACGAAGAAAAAGAATCAAGTTTCACTCAACTTGGAGTTCAAATGAATGAGTTATGAAGTTTTGAAGTTACATAAACAATAAGAGAAAGTGGCAAATTTTAGTTAGAAAGTTACACAGTTTAGGACACAACTGTATCCTTAAGCTGTATCTATGTAGGAAGATTTTAAGTGCTAAGGTCAGTAAGTTACACAACCTAGGGATACAATTGTATCCCAAGCTGTGTCTGGTGACGAAAAAAGAAACTTTACAATACATTATAAAGGACTTACTAGGGTTTCGCACATAACTGGGGACATTCAAAAGAGAAGAGACTTGAAGAAAAGGAGGAGCAAAAGGCGAAAACAACACTTAACTTCAAGATTGAAGAAATTTTTCATCAACAAAAGGGGTTTTTAATGTTTTATTTCTTGATTTTGTTGCAATTCGTTTTTAGTTTCATTATGATATCTTAAGATTCTTGTATTTAGGATTGTGGAACCTAAGGTTTCATGTAACTATTAGATTTATTGATAATTTTCAATAAAGTTTCTATCTTTCTTGATTCAATTATGTTTTTTAATTGTTAATTGATATTTCTAGGGTATTAATCTATGATATTATGCATGATGATTGAGAAATCACATGTGTAATGAGATCTTGACATAATTGGAGAGAATTACATATGTACTTAGAGTAAGATACATGTTTCTTCTGGAAAGTTATTCTTTTGTGTGGCAATTCATTATACATTAATGCGATTTTGAATTATATTACTAAGTGAAGAGATTCCAGTAAATAATTTAGGATTAGGGTTAATATGCTTGAGAAAGGTGTTAACTTTAATTGTGAATCCCTCCAGTCAAGAATAATAGAGATTGAATTGGATACATTTTAAGCGATCACATGTTAAACACTAGGGGAAATAAATACGTTATTTGCCTTCTTGAAGTCGTTCTTAATTTTATCGCTTTCTAAATTACTTAATCAAGTCTCATAATTAGGTTAGTTTGTTAATTTTAGTATTTTTAATTCATTCAACCCATCACAATTTTCCGGTTAGATAATAGAGCTAAGGTTAATATTAGTACTCAAAGTCACTGAAGGATCGACTCGGACTCACATTCGCTATATTAAAACTTATAGGTGTACTTTCCTTGTATCAACAACAATCCTTTGAGCAAGCGATCCTAGAAAAGATTGGATGGCGCTCTAATGAGCAAGTGCTTGGATGGCGCTCTAATGAGCAAGTGCTCCAATGAGCAAGCGATCCAATTAAGGATAGGACAATGCTCCTTTGAGCAGGCGATCCTAAAAAGAATTAGATGGTGCTCTAATGAGCAGGTGCTCCAATGAGCAGGTGATCTACTTAAGGATAGGACAGCACTCCTTTGAGTAGGCGATCCTAGAAAAGATTGGATAGTGCTCCATTGAGCAAGCGACCCGATTAAGAATAGGACAGTGCTCCTTTGAGTAGGCGATCCTATTAAGGATAAGACAACGCTCCTTTGAGCAGGCGATCTTAGAAAGGATTTTGATGAGTTTTGACAAAATGATCTAAGATTTGAGTTTGAAAGATTTTGATGATTCTTTAAAAATATTAACTTGTTCTTTGACAATTTTTTGAAAAATGTTTCATTTCTCTTTTGAAAAGGTTTTTCTTTTTTCGCTTTTTCCTTCTTTTTTCAAGGAATTAAAAAAAAAAACACTCTTTGATGGAAAATTATGTTACTAATAAGTAAGAAAGTCTCAAAAACTCTAAATATCACAAATAAGGGGTTGGCTTGTCCCTTACCCATTGATCACTCATTCTCTTAGTCTTGTTTCCTAGACTAAATTCATGATCTCTGAACTTTTTTAGAAGCACTGATTTCTAACATGGGATAAATGACCATTTACGTTTTTGACAAAATACTCAACTCTTCAATTTTCCACTCAAGAGATAGATATTATTACTTGAAATGTTTAATCAAACTAGACTTCCTTATACTCTCATAGGCCTGTTTTTACTCTCAGCATCAATTGCAAAAATTATAACCTATCTTGTAAGTGGTACATTCTAGTCAATCAATTGGTCTTTTCTGGGTTTGCAATGTAAGGCTTTTGGTTAATGGTTTAAGCAAATGGATATCAATGTACTTGGCCTATTTTGAAAAAATCATATGCAATCAATCCCAGGTTTACAAGCCAAGAACCTAAGAGAGATTAACATGGGTTGCCCCAGCTTCATGAGTAAATTTTGCTAAAGATAAGTCATTTTTTTTTTCAATCAAAAGAGTTTTATCAAAGATGATAAATTAGGCAAGACCATAAAATAAAGGCTTTGCTTTTGAGCTCAGGAATTAATAATGCTCAGATTTTGAATACCATCACTAGTTCAAACTTTAAGCTTTATTGGTAATTTAGCTATTCTTCGAAGGTGATCACTTTGCTAAGATTTTGAATCTCTTTTTTTCTTTTTTCACTTTTTCTCTTTTTCCTTTTTCCTTTTTTTTTTTTTTTTTGGGTCAAGGTGGTCACCTTCCATTGTTGAGTTTTCACTTTGTAGAATTTGAAGCTTGAGAGAAGTGCATGTAGCTTTGAAGTGCTTGGGAAAGAATCTATAGACTTGATATGTTTGAATAAGTGTACGGGCCTAAGTGAGGTGTATATGGTTTGAAGCTCTTCTTCATTCTAAAGAAATTGAATTATTTATAACAATATTTGCTCATGAATTGGCACACTTAAGGCAAGCACAATTTAGTCTCCTCCTTTTCTCTAGATTAATGACCCTAACCTCTTGACTGCCTCAGTTTGGGGTGGTTCTTGGTAGGGCTAATTTTAAGAAAAATCCCCTAAAGGTTCAAATGGGTTTACAAAGGATAATCATATTTAGGGATGATGAAGCGAATGCCCAACATCATTTTAATACGTTTACCAAGTTCAAGACAAACCTCCTTTAAGGAATGAGCCCAATTACTTACCTTAATGGCACTCTTTTCTCATGTATGTTTAGGGTAAGTATTTGGAACATGGTGTTGCGATGGTTGTGCAGTGGTTGTTGCGGTGATTGTGTGATTAAAAACCTCCTTAAAATCCCTCATCGATATACTATTTATAAACCCAAAATCATATCTTTTGTATCGAAAATACGAAAGATACAATTACGATTCTATCAAAGATTTACCTTAACCTCTAAAAACCCTAGTTGGTTTAGGCTTTTTCTTTCCAGGCCCGATCCGATCCAATTAAACATAGCCCAATAACTCAATAAATCCTATTTTGATCCTCTAAATTAGATGAATTTTTATTCTATATCGGTCTAGCCCAAAATTAATTAATTAAGTCTATCTCGTCACCTGATCCAACAATTCAACTTAATTCAACTTGACACAACTCAACTCATCTTGCTACAACCTAACTTGATTTTCTTTTTTTATTTTTTCTTTTAATTTCCATTTTTATTCTTTTAATTTTCATTTTTTTATTTTTTAATTTTCTTTTTTTAACTTAGCCCAATTAACGAAAAAAAAAAAAAAGATATGGCCAAAATAAGGTGTCTACAATGCGTTATCTAAAGCTTAGGCCTATACCAAAGGTAATTGGGCTAGATTAACCTCGTAGATTGCTTGTCACTATGTCTTTTGAATTTCTTAGAGCTTCACCATGGCTTCTTTTGATGATATTTTTCTCTGTGTTACTCATCTTAGCCTTCCAATGCTATAAGCTTTGATCTTCAACATGGGCAAATGACCTGTATTTGCTCTTAGGGGAACATTGCTTGTTGGATTCAGATTACAAGTCTTCAAATCTTTCTTATCTTGGAAAAGGTTTCTCACTTATTGAAATATCTAGTCTAAGAGAGCTTCCCTACTCTTTCGGTTCAACTCTTGACACTAGATTCTAAAAATTACGATTTGTCTTGTAAGTAATACACCTTAGCCAATCAACTAGGTTTTTTTTTAGATTTGTAATTCAATATAGGCTAAGTTAGCAATTACAAAAGAGATTGATGAATGGGCATGGTTTGAAAGAATCATCTTCTCAATCCGTATTCATAATTTAAGAACACTTAGGAGAAACTATAATGGGCTTGCCCCAGTTTCATAAGCAATTTTTTACCTAAGATAATCGATTTCCCTTAATTGGAAGAGCCTCTTAGGGGTGGTGTCGTAGGAGGGCCCATAAAGTGGGATGGCCTTTGAGCTTTATGCTATAAGTCTTGTATTAGATTCTTAATGTGCTTAAGCTTCTTTGCACTTTAAAAAGAGCCTTAAGATTTTGACCTTTGATTTCACCTTTTGGCACTTGTTTCGGACTTGTTTTCTCTCAAATAGTACAAATCAATGCCCCTTTTTCCTTTTTTCTTCTTTTTCCTCTGTTTTTTTTTTTTTTTTCCTTTTACTTGACATTCTCTCTTTGGCTTTTTCTTCTCTTTTTCTCACTTTTTTCTTCTTTGTTTCCTTTGACTCTTAAGGCTTCTTCTTGTGAGCTTTTGATGAAGGTAATTGCTTCTCATTGTTCTTTGATTACTTACAACTCAAAGTATGTCAAATTTGTAGAAATAAGCAAATTATCAATGGTAATAATTACCAATGAATTGATGCAACTAAGGTAAGCACGAATTAATTTATCCTTTTTCTTGTAATTATTGACCCCAACCTACCGAATGCTCCAACGTGGGATGATTCTTGATAGGGTTAATTTTGAATAGTACTTCTTAAAAAGGCTCAAATGGGCTTGCATTAGTTAAATGGGTTTGGCATACATAAATGAATGCCTATAGTCATTTCAACCTACATATCAAGTTCAAGATAAACCTCCTTTAAGGACAAAGTCAAAATTCCTCATATTAATGTCACTCATCTCTCAATTGTGTTTAAGGTCATTGTTTAGGATGTTGTTTGCCTCTTTTCAACTTAAATATTTTAGTTAATTGGATACCTTTACTTGTCAAATCTTCAATTTTTCCCAAAAAGGTGCCCTACATTGGATACCCTTAACTTGATGAACATGGTTACCTTTGTATTCATCTAGAAACTCATTTGCCCCATTTGGACCAATGGTTCCAAGCTAGACTATTTGAGAAACTTGTTTTTCCTCGAACTAGTCAATTAAGTTGTTTCACTTCAAAATACCCCTTAATTGAGATGGACTTGTTAACTTGACCATATAATCGCCCCAAATAGATTTAATAGTTTAGGCTTAATCAACTTTCTTCAAGTGTTTGTCGCTCTAAACTCGACTGGTTTAACCTAATCTCTTCATGCCTAGGTGGTGAAGGGCTAAAGTAAGGCTTACAAATGCCCCTCCATCTTCTGTTGGACTAATTAGACTCCGAATGGGGAACTTCTTTAAGTAATAGTAGAGATAGGCTTTAGTTCATCTTAGGTTTGGTAAAGTAGGTAGGTTATGTTTATCAGGGTTTGTAACGGGTGAGCGAGTTATGTAAATGACTCGTATTTAGAGCTTCTTTAGTTGGAGTTATTGGGTAAGTCCTAATCTTATTAGGATTTGAAGTGGGTAAGGAGGTGTTATGTTTGGATGATTAGGTTTAGGCTTCTTAGCGAGTCAAGAATTATGTCTGGATTGGGATTTCTTAGAGACTAGGGATAATATTTGGGTTTTAGCTTGCTTGATGGATTAAGGAAGGTATTTGCTTTTGGCCTTGTTGTTGGATCAAGGATGTGTTTGTCCCCATTATTCTTAAAGGTTGTTCATAGCAGGCCTTTTAAGTGTATGCATATTTTCAATAGGCTTTCCCTTTTTACCCCCCAGCATTGTATCTCAATGGTTCATTGACATGTCACTTCATAAGCTAAGGTATTTTAAAAATTCTTGATTCAAAGTGAATGACTATAGGGAGGGCTGCAAAATAACCAAGCTAAGCCAAACTTCTGAAGGCTCAAGCTTAGCTAGTTTAAAAATTATCAAGCTTAAGCTTAAGCCAAGCTTTTTATTGAGCCTACAATTAAGGCTGGAGCTCGAGCTCAAGCTCAACTCATTTAGATAAATAAGCTTTGTCTTAAGCTCAAGCTTGGCTCGTTTACTAATCGAGCTCAAGTTGAGATGAGCCTAAGTACACAAAATAAATAAATGGATTAACAAGTAGTCAATAAGGATTAGGTTATATGTCATATATTATTATATAACATATTATATATTTGTATATTATATAAATATTAGCCTTTGGATTTTAATAATATATAAGTTTGTAATATATATAAAACTAGTAAATTTACTCGTAAGCTTAAATAAGTAGGCTTACGAGCCTAAATTAGAGTCAAGCTTGGTTTATTTAGATAAACAAGCTTCATCATCTTGAGCTCTCGAGTCGAGTCAAGCTAAACTAAGCCTAGAGTGAGCCAAGCTTAAGTAACTCGACTTATTTACAGCTCTAACTATAAGATTTAAGTTAGGTTAATGTGCCCAAAAGTAATCTTTCAAAGCTTAGTAAGAGACTCCCACTTATTAGCAATTTCTTTTTTGATATTTTTTATTTTTGGCAAATAAAGGTAACTATTTACAAAGGGGGCTAATCCAAATGGAAGCATGACAATCTATAGGATGATAAATTCTATTGAAACAATGATAAGTATAGAAAAAAAGGTCATTTATACGTGGTGATCAACTTCCTATAAAGTAATGATAGCTATTTACATGGTTGACAACCTATAAAAAAAAGGAAGTATGGCTAAACTTAATAAAAATGTGACAATTTACAAAGACAATGGTGTTTGATGCTATAGAAAGATGATAAACTATAAGAATCATAAAATAAAATGACTATTTACACCCTAAAGGGGGAGTATTATTTACAACCTAAGGATACAATAAAGACTCCTATTTTTGAGATATTTTACTTTTTTCAATTTTAATTTTTGAAGAGCCATTCATAGGTTAAAAGATGGATAAAATTATTTTACTATACAAGTGAATGTGCTAACTTAAGGGAAGAAGTGACGACCGAAGATGCTAACAAGGTGACTTCTGAGAGGAGGAAATAAAGGTGTTAGTGATGATGACTTAATCTTATAGGTCATTAACAAATTGAAGAGAGGTAATTATTGAAAACTTAAGGAAAGGACAAAGGCTTATTGGTTTTTCTCTTCGAATTTTTTTTCTAGCTTTTTGGTTTTATAATTTTTTGATTATTTTTGTTTCCTTTTTGATATTTTATGACAAGCAGGTTGAATTAATTACATGAATCTTTTATTTCACATAAATTTTATTTATAGAGAGATCTAATGAGAAGAAGCCCTAGTTACAAAGGTGGTGGATCTTATTACAAAGGCAAGAAGCCTTAGAATGGCTAATTATAAAGAGGTTTTAATTTTATAAAAGGTAACAAGTATCTAAAAGATGACGACAACTATTTAAATGATTAACACTCAAAGACCACTTACAAACAAAGGTAAGATTAATTACAATAATACTTACAAAATGCGATTAGACCTAAGGGTGATAATTTAAAAGGAGTGAGTAGGAAAAACATGATAGATAATAAACACTATTGAAGCCTAAGGATTAGATAAATGGAAAGGGGCCTAATGAAAAAGAGATTTTACAAAGGTAATAGGTTTCAATAAGTACTAGGTTGATAATTAAACAAGGTTAGTCACAAATATTAGGCAGAGAAATTTTAGGTTGGTGATTAGTTTACAATATGATGAGTCTGATGGTGGCTATTTACAAACCAACTATTTCCAATGAATATGAAAGCACACATATGCAGGCCGATAAAAAAATAATAGTGTAGCAATTTACTTGAGTTGAAACTTTACTAATATTCTAAACAAGTGTTTAATAGGTAAGATCCTTAATAGGCTTGCTATCTTTTCATTTTTTACAAGAGGGAAATAATACACAACAAGCAATGGTACAAGGAATATTGATAAAATTACAACTCTTATTTTTAAATACAAGAAGCCACGTTATTTTTCACTTGTAGGTTTATGAACATGAATGCAACAAGTAGGTTTTAAAGGTTTCCAAGTTCTGTAGCCTCACACATTTTCAAAGAATTAGGTCATGGGCTACATGGAAACCATTATGAGGTAACCTAATCAACTTTGGCCACTGGTTACACCATATCACTTGAAGCCTACATAACCCCTCTCCTATAGTTATGAAATGGCTTAAGTCTAATCGTATCTAGCACATATTTCATATATAAAGCAAAATCTCCCACTAAAAGCCCTTGGTGGCCTATTAGGCCTTTCTTTATTTTGGATTTCCCTACAACACCTAAACAAGAGTTAGTACAACTATTTATAAGAAGTAAAAGGAAAAGAATAGAAAAGCTCAATTAAGAAGGGATCAAGCCATGAAAGAAAAAGCCTAATTAGTATTTTATTTTTACAAAATCAAAAGCCCAACTAATTAATTTATGGACTTCTTTTATGGATAGCCCACAAGCAGTCCCCAATGGAGTCACCAATCTATCGAGTTGAAAATTCAGTTTTTCTATTTACTTAACCTATTTATATTAAGCCTAGCCCACTTAACATAAACCTTTCGACCAAACTAAGAAAATGTTTTAATTTATGAAAAAAGGTTTTTTTTCCAAAATGAAGTGGCCACTTAACCAAAGCTAGGGAAAGAGTAAAATTAGGGTCTATAGGTAGATAGACCTTAATTTCAGCTACTGGTCAATAGGTTCATAAAAGTAGTGTAGAAAATAGAAACTAGAGATCAAATGAGCTTGGAAGCTAATTTATTAAAACATGAAGGTTTCAAGAAAAAGATCCATGAAATAATTAATGGGCCAATAATCCTTCTATGTTTTTTTTCCCCTTAAAAAAGGGCCTTCCAAATTAAAAGGGTTTTATCTTATTTGAAAACAATTTTGGGGAAAGATGAAAAGGGTAAAAAGAATTTTTTTTTTATTTGTTTAGGCCGCCTAAAGTGCCTATGTACCTACAAAGCGGGATTAAGCCTACATAATTCAAAATTGATGAAAACTCTAGTTTGTTGGTTTCTTAGAAAACTCTTTTCACTATAAGTTCATTAGATTTTATTAATTTGAAAAATAGATGGTTTTTTTTTTTGTCCACTTTTGAGAAAATCCTAAAAAAGCACCTAAATTTTTTAAAAGGCCAATTCATTTTCTATTTATATGAAAAAAGGCATTTTTTATTATGTAGGAAAAAAACCTTCTTTTGAGAAAAGAAAATAAATAACCCTTTTATTTGAAAAGCACTAATTATTTATGCATAACCCACTAAAAGAATCCTAAGCAAGACAAATAATTCATGTAGGCAAATAATTTATAAAAACACTCCTAAACATGCAAACATGGCATACAACACACAAATCCATTTTTTACTTTTGTACTTTTTATATTCTTTTTCTGACATGCTATTCATGACAAGAATACCAATAATTAATTAGAACCTAAATGTGCAAACTATTTATATATCAAACATGTTATTATTTCTACAATTAGAAACTAAGACATGCAAACATATTATTAAGACCTAATCTACTAACAAAAATATTGAAGAATACAAAAACACGCATTATTATTATTTTTTTTTTCATCTTTTCATTTTTTATTAAAACTTAAACATAGACACCAAGGAAACAATAAATATAAACATCAGTATAGTGTTTATCACTGGGGTGGTTCTTTGGTGGTCTCCTAATGGTCTAGTAGCCATGAATGATAATAGACCTATAAGAAAGTCCCATGTGGTATTGCTAGTAAAGGCCCTCCAATGCTAAAGTTAGCAAGGAGCATATTTGAGGATGAAGAGAGAGAGAGAGAGAGATATGCGTGTAAGGAGTACTCAAGAGAGGATCCTTGTACTTAGCATGAAACTTACCTATTGGATCACGTGTCGGCTAGGTATTGGCTCATACATAATCAAGGTATTGGGGCATGTTCAGTACAAGAAAGGGTAGTTCCTTTTTGCCAGTTGGTGGATCTTGGGAAAGGAATCTATTACGTTAGCATGGGTAACCACTGTAGCTTGGGCAGTAAGACCTCTAGGCTATATCGGTTGTCATGTAGCATTTAATGAAGAGAGAGAAAGAAGACGAGCTATGCAACCTCTCATGACATAATCTTCAACCCAAGCATTGAGCACCTAATGTACTCAGGGTCTTGAGGTCAAGATGCTCTCTAATAAATCTAAACTAAAATAGAAACATAAACAAGAATAAATTAGAATAAAGGAGAAAACATGTTCCTTAGTAAATTTTTATGTTATTTACTACCTAGTTTTAAGTGGCTTATTCAATCTCAATTGTGATATTAGATCATGAGCATTCCTATTATGAACTAATCAGACTCGTGTCTCTAACTAATTTCTAATCTTGAGACCACTTTACCCTAATCGCTTTTGGAATAAAGTATTGTAGAATCGCATGAAGGCTTTGAATCCCACTATTAGGTTGTCTTAATCTGGAAAAACCAAACTACTAAATGTATTAGTCAGTGATTTTTGTCTAATTTCACCATGACTTGGATATTATCTTTGTTATAGTAGACTACCGTACACTAGACGAAGATCGATGATTAACCCCCTTATCAATCATCGCTCTTCCATACAATGTATTAAGCTACTTCCACTCTTAGTTACTATCGGTCATATATAGAAATAGTATCACAGCAAACAATTATCTTAACTAAATATTAGATGCAGTACTAAATAATAATGATAATAACGGAACATGACGTTCCCATAAGAATAGTAGTAACAATAGTCCAAGTATCTACTGAAAATCTAACATTAGTATAGTAAGAAATTCATAAGGCCAAATGAAAAACTAAGTAGTTTTTTTATCATAATAAGAATTTAGTGCAAATAGCTTACAAACACAAGCAAGCATAAAGTCATCAAGAGTCATTCACTTTACCATGGCTGCTAGTCGTAATAGTTCGAAGGTAGATTGTCTTTGAGAGTAAAGTTTCCTAAACAACATAAATGTGGTAACATAAGAATTTAATATATTAAAATGTTAACCTAATGTTCTATCAAAGTTATATTCTTAACTTGGTCCTAACTTTTTCCCCCATTATGCTAAATCTTTAATCGTATGTAATTTTCTCGTTTTAAATTCAAATTGTACAATCTTATAGTCGATTTTCATCGTTTTCAAGTGTACTTTCACATGGTATAGTTATATTTAAGAGATGGGGCTCACAATTATTCCTACTAATCAAAATAGTAGCATCCCTAAGGTTTAAGTCTTCTTTCGGGCTTAAATTTGTTATTGGGCTTTTTACTAATTTGTAAAATATTTAGGGCTTGGGCTTGGGACTTCATTTTGGGCCTTCTAGTAGGGCTTTAAGACATCTTTTTCCTAAGCTCAACTTGCTAGTAAAAAATTTTCATAAGACTCCGGTTAAGAGTTTTGGGCTTGTCTTAAGAGTTTTGAGCTTAGTTTTGAGTTTTTGGGCCTCTAAACCTTATCTTATCAGTCTTAGTTGATCTTTTCACTTTGTTTACTTCATTTTTTAGTGTTTTTAAGTGGATTAAGTACACATTACAGATTTGGTTAGATTGAACTTATCTCCTAGCTTCATTTTTCAACTCAACTCATTATTTTCTTAAGCTTAAGTACTAAACCAAGGCCTTACACTACTTGTACTTCAAACTTTGTTCGACTTATTCTTTGTCAGTAGATTATTTTTCCATAATATCAAGTGGCTTTCATAGAACATGTATATATCTAAGGCACTATGCTTTAGGTCCTTAGGTGTCAATTTCTTCACCAAAGCTTCATATGATGGTTTTTCCCTTACCAAAGGTTAATTTAATGTATGTGAAACTTAATATAAATAAAAATAACACTTAGGCAAGCCTTAAACATCCCACTTCCAACACCTTAGGGAATCTTACAAGGGCTTAATTTCCATGGTTTTCTCAAATACAAGGCCATATTACGAGTGGTATACAAATATACTAAAAGGAAGATAAACCTATGCTACTTATATTCTACTACTTGTGAAGAAACTTTAAGAAACTAACATTTGACCTAAGTAAAAGAATTTCTAAGATACATGTTAAATTTACATCAGCATAAAATGATACTCTACACATAAGGTTCTAAAGACATTTAAAAGTAAAATACACTTTATTAGATGTTTAGGTGGTGGCTTGAGCCTTCTTAAGTTTCCCTTAGTTCTTGCTTTTTACCTCCCTTTTCTTTAGTAATCCCTTACTCCCTTTTACTCCTATGATTGTGGTTGCTTTTGAGTGTCCAAATGTCCCCCTAATTAGGGAAGTGTAGAGTGAACTTATGGAGTTTCCTAAGATGGCTAAAATGGGGCACAAAAAGGTGTAGAGTTCCTTATAGTGTATGTAAGTGTTGGACAATTTGGATAAGGTGTTTAGGAGAGCTTTCCTTATTGACTTTAATGTTTGAAATTCTTAAGAAAATGAGAGACAAATGAGGATGTGGGGAGGCATGAAGTGGCTGGTTCTCATAAGTGTTTTATTGCCCTTAATCAAGTCCTTAAATAAAGGGATGTGATGGTGTTACTTGCCTTGTTGAATTATCCCTAGATGTGACATGTTAAACATGATAAGGGATTGATAAGATGGAGGAGTGGCAAGCTATACCCTCCTCTTCTCCAAATCGATGTGGCTCTTGTCCTTTGGGGCATGGTAGCTTGTCCAATCAACTTGATTTTTGAATTAAATAAATAGATTAGTTAGATCACTTATCTATAAGTAGTACAACTTATATAAAGAAAAGGGAAATGCCTTATCTAAACTTTTGGAAGTTATTAAGTTGAAAAGTCTACTAAGTCCACACTATTGACTTTGGTTTAATTAAATTCAAATTGGGAGGGAAATTAGATGGAAGTGTTCAGCCCTAACCCTCACACATGTGGTTCTTAAATTCTACTCTTGCATGTGCCACTTGATTATCTTGTTTGAGTGGTTCATTTAGGGCTTAGTTCTTTAGATATTTCCTCTCTTTAAAGAAGATTGCTTCTCATAATAGGTTATAATAATTTAGGGTTGAATTAAACGTGGTTAGGTTCAAGTTTTTGAACATTTGTTTAGAGTTCCATTAATGTTGAGTATTTCTAACTCATCCTGGGGTTTAGTATGGCTTTTAGAATTGATATCAACTTTAGAATTCTCAATTTGAATTATAGTTATGAAGTCAATTGTTATGGATACAACTTTTATATTAAGCTTGATTCTTAGTTTGGTTGATTCTTGGGAATAATCGGGAGTAATCTCGACTACTTCAGATGTCACCCAAAATTACAAGATTTATACAGTCAAATTATATGCTCTTGTAAACTCTATAATAGACTTAAGCAATGACTCAATACTAGTAAAATTGAATTAAAAAATGAAATAAGATAGTATAATCGGATCACAACATGCAAATGTCATAGGTTGAATAACAATATTATTAGAAATAATAAAAGTCACTATAGAACATAGGGTTCAATAACAATTTACTAAAAAATTATAATTGAAGATATAATAACAATAAAAGAAAAGAAGAAAAGCATAAGAATAGAGAAATCCCTATAATTTTATCGTATTAACTCTACTCTTAAAGGGCTTTGATAAGGATTAGGGACCGATCACTCGTTCCCGAGTGAGAAGGCTTTCTTAAATGGTTTGTAGAGCTATCCAAGGTGAGTTAAACACTGAGGAGCAATGTTTATCCCAATCCGAACTACTAAGCTACTTTGCTCTCCACACCTTCTAAGGACCTACCGATGTGAATAGCCGAAGCGCGAAGCTGATCCCTCTCTAGCACCCAAATCCAAACACCAAATCAGGAAATCATCCCTCCCTCGTACCGAGGTTGAGTTGACAATTGTCAAGGGCCAACCATCTAAGCCTATTACTGTCCAACCTCAACTATCAAGATGCCAAATTATTGATGCCGAATATACCTAATTAGAAGACTACCCTTGCTCAACTCATAATATTATCATAATCGCAGACTGAGTAAAACGTACTCATACTGTCCTTTACTGATATCCATACTGTCCTTTCTGATAAAGGACATTCCTTTTGCACGATTTCATATTTTCCCTATAAATTATTCTCATTTGTTTAGCAAATAAGGATCATTCTTTTATAATTTCTATGACTTAGGACTTGGCCTAATAGGGTACTATAAATACCCTCATTTGAGCATGGACTAGTAGCGAGTGACATTCGACCATACTTATACGTCATATTAAGTGTGATCAGAGCTCTTATAAGGCATTAGTGTATCATATCCTCAGCCAGTACACAGGAACCTCTGCTCAGCCTTCGACTATCATTTATTTTTTGAGCCATCTCGCAGCCCGAACCCATCCTTTTGGTCACCCATGATATCGAGTTCGTGTATTCATCTATGAAGTTCATATCATCTTGGTATCAGAGCCTAACTACGTTCGAAGTTAGATTCTACTACTGTGTTCTTTGAGTAGTCTGTTGTTGCTCTTGTAAGATAATGATTCTTTTGTTAGCCTTGAAGTTTAGCAGTTAAGTAGTGTTCTATACTTCGTTTTCCCCTGTTTTCGAATATGCAAAAAAAAGTGTAGTTGACTGTTTATTTGTTATGTAATTGTCATTGTGAAGTAACTAACAATGTCAAATTCTAGTGTTCAAGAAACTTTGGGAAACCAAGAAAGTGGTACTCAACATAGCTAAGGACAAGAAGGCAGCTTCACTCCTCAGTTAGTGGGTGACTACTTAGATAGGCTTACCGACTTGATAGCTAGTCTGTTGACTATTATCCAAGAAGATAGGTAGTAAGATAGAAACAACCCCATTAAGGAACATGAACAACAAGGACGAGGCAATGGTCAGTTTGGCCAAGATTATACCCCAACTCAACTACCTTGAGCTCAAGAAATTGGTAAGGACGCTAGACGAAGACTAACGCTTAAAGAGATTAAGGAGAAAACAGAAGGAGATGACGAAGCAGAGGACGAAGCAAAGGAGTACTACGAGCCTGAGGAAAGGAATGTATAAGCCCCTAGAGTTAAGGGACTGAGGGTGCATATTCTGGGTTTCTCTGGAAGTGGTGATGTAAAGGACTACCTAGATTGGGTAAATCAAATTGAAAAGCAGTTTGAGTTCCACGAAGTGCCCGATAATGCAAAGGTTAGACTTGTTATACTGGAGTTCACTAGTTATGCCACCTTATGGTAAAAGAACTTGCAATCCACCAGAAGAAGAGAAGGAGAATAAGAAATTAAGAATTTGGATGAAATCAAGAGAGTTATGCGGAGAAGGTTTGTGTCGAGCTATTATCTGCAGGATACCTTCAAAAGACTACAAGAACTGAGATAAGGAGGATCAAGTGTAGACGCTTATGTTAAGGAATTCTAAATGTTAATAATCTGATGTGAGGTCATAGAGCCAAAGGACCGAACTGTATCTTGGTTCATTGGTGGATTAAAGTATAAGATTAGGGACATTTTGGAAACCCTAGATGTTAGAAAGCTTAATGACTTAATTCGAGCCGTCTAGTGGATAGAAAGGTGCTTAGCAAGAAGATCTCGACCACCGATTAGCCAACCAGGCAATAGCTAAACTGTCCTAAGCAGACCTGTGCGAACAAAACAAAGTAAGGTCGTTGAGACCTGACCTGTTCTGACTATTCGAGCTAAAGAGAAGGAACCCTCGAGGAAGTTCAAGAAGGGCTAAAGTTCAGGGAGGAAGACGAGTGAGATCAAGTGTTTCAAATGCCAAGGCTTTGGGTACATAGCCTCTCAGTGTCCAAATAGGCAAACAATGGTGATCCAAGGCAATGCACCGACCGTTCAGGTCAACAATACTGATAAGGAAGTAGAGGAGTTGAAGGAAGACAAACAGACCGAATTATCCAAGGAGGAAGTCATGTATAGTAAGGAAGGGAACTTTATGCCGACCGCTCTAGTGTTAAAGAGGACAATAAGTGTCAGTCCTGTACCTAAAGACAAATAGAAAGAAAACCCTTCCATATTGGATGTGAGGTGAATGAATCATTATGCGCGTTGATCGTTGACAGTAGGAGCTGTACCACTGTAGCCTCTGTATTTATGGCCTAGTAATTAAAATTGCTGACCTTGCCCCACTCAAAACCATATAAGCTTTGTTGGCTTAGTAACAAAGGAGCCCTATGAGTGAACAAACAAATATCTGTACCAATCTACATTGGCAAGTGTAGATACTCAATTTTTACCCTTGTAGTTCTAAGGTTTTTTTTTTTTTTAATAGGGTCCTAATTTAAAAAAAAAAATAAAAAATGATAAAAATGATAAAAATAAAAAAATAAAAAAATTATAAATATTTTAGGAAAATAGATTTTTAGGAAATAAATTGTTTTAAAGTCAATCGATTTATTTTAACTCGGTTCAAATTATTTCAGAGAGTTACGTAGTTTGAGTACAATTTAATTGTACTAAATATCAAGGCATAAGCTAATGGCTTAATAGATAAGCATTAAAATATTGATATTAAGTTACCTTGAGATCACGGATTCGAATCTCATTAAGTACAAATATCCCTTTTAGTTTTCTTTCTTTCATTTTTGCAAGAATCAATTGAGCATACGGGATTTGAATATAATTTTAAATCTAATCAAATTTTTTTAATCTAATACGATAAAGATTTGTGAGATTCATATTTAATTTGATTTTTATCAAATCGGATTTGAATCGATATAAGAAATTCAAATCTCATTTGATTTTTATCAAATCAAATATAAATTGATTTTAAATCTTTGTTAAATTAGGATTTTATATGATTTGATATAATTTAAGATTGATTTATTTCCGAGCTATATACATGTAACTCCTCCCATGCATGAACAAGTTCCACTCTAGCCCCATAGCTTGTAACCTCTCCAATACACAACAAGGCACTCCGATCAGCCACAACAATTCACACACTCTGAAGTTACAACCATTACAGACCATCCACGGAACTAACTTGGCAATAGCAATCATTAGCATCCATAGCCCACATACGACCATAGCAACACACAACCACACGGCTACTACTGATTATACAGTCCAACATAACAAAAGCTCCTGCCCCTGACAAACAGCCATTGCCCTTGACTGTAGGCCAAGCACAACTGATCAGCACTCCATCCAGGAACACAGCATACAAGTCCTTGATGCACACCCTAATCTCGACAACTGCAGCCGCATGCACACACTGTCAATAATCCGCGTTGTGCATTAACCAGAGAATCGCACCACACTTGCACAATTACGCTGCCGACAAACACTGACATACACCGAGTTGCTGTCCACAACCAACCGCACTTCACATACGCTTCAAGCACCTGATTCACGATCAGCAGCCACCCTCCACCACCTGATCAGCAGCGACTGAACCAAGCCGCGACACGCCATCTCCCACACCGCAGTTCCCTGATCTATAGCACGGCAGCTTCCCCGACAGACCTGACCGCACACTAAAGTAACTCCACATCCTGAACTCCACTGCTAGAACCACACACATGCACCTAAAGACAGCACCTTAACACGCATCAGTCCGAACAATCCACCTCGCGAGCATAGCAGCCTCATATCCGCGCTTCGAGCATGACAAGCTCCTGTCCACACAATAGGTCAACATACGAACAGTAAGCAACACGCCACTGTGCACCGCCTGAAATGCAGCCGTGCTATCATCCTCTAATCCTCAGTCAACCTGCTTCTCTGCTCAAAATTACCAACCATTCTATTCCTTGTCGAATGCTCTTTATGATATATATCGATTAAAAATCATAACCTTACGAATCGTACAAGTTCAGTTTTAATCTTGCATCTCTATTTCAACTTGGAGATTCCTTGTGCGGTCATTCAGGTTTAGTTGCTCGCAACTGTGGTTCATTGATGAAAAGTTAAATGATGATGAAATCCTTCACCAAGTCAGGTTCGGTTCTTTTTCTTTTTTTAATTATTATTATTATTATCATATTATATCATCATCATCATCATCATCATTATTATTATTATTATTATTATTATCATCAGATCCTTAGTTATATAACGTAATATATAAGATATGTATATATTAGGAGATTTTTTTAGTATTAGTTTTTTTTTATACATCAAGTGTATTATATGATATTATTTAGGTAGATAATTATTTAGTAGTAGAGATATAAATGTGTGTGTATATATATATATATTAGCTTAGATATTTTGTAGTATTAAGTTAGTTTCTTAGGATCTCTTATTTAGGAAGTAATTTTTTTAGAAATAAAAATAAAAAAAATTCTCTTTTAAAAAAATAGGATTTTTAGAGAGTTTCTTTATAAAATAAAAACACTCAAGAGTTAGGATCCCTTTAGACTTTTTTTTTAATAAACTAAATCAATTAAAACATAAATCCAATCGGTTTTTAAAATTAAAATCAATCGATACATTAAAGTTTTTGGGAAAGAACTACGATCATCTAATCCTAACTAGTGAGTACGTAGGTATCTTCGAAGTGACGTTAAAATCTATAGAAAATTAGTTTTTTTTTTTTACTTTCTTTTGTTTTTATTTTTTGTTAAAAATATTTTTTAAAAAATAATTTAGAAGAATAATCCTAATTTTAGAAAATAAATAATGATACTCATTAGGGTTTAATAGGTTAGCCTCCGAATTCGAAATTCTCTAGTTTTTTATCAATTTGAAATTAAAGACCAGTAGTCAAATTGTAGTCAATCCACTCAATTGATTACAATTTCTATTTTTTCCTGACTCCAAAAATTTTTTAATAAAAGAATCAGAATTTCCTAATTTCTCTAATAGATGATTAATACTAAATAGGTTAAGGTTTAGTATTAATCAAAAAATGGGAAATCAAATTAAAAATAAGAAACCAAAAAATCAGACTTGATAGCAAGTATCGAAATGAAGTACTTTATGATATACTGCCCATGAGTACGTCCCTATCAAGATCCTAAAGAGAGCTTAATAGGATTGTCTAAAATTTCCATATCACATGTACACTCATGATATGGAAACCGCCTTGCAAGTTAAAGATTGCAAGACTCTAAATGATTAATCACTAAGGTTGCTGATTTTTAATTAATTAATTTATTGAAAAAATATAAATAACTATAAATGTCTGATATCCTACGATTACTTAGAACCGCAGAGAATCGGTATCTCTTACCAAATAATAAGACAGGATATACCAACTTTATAAAATTACAAGAAATATTAAATTATATTGAACTCTAACATATATATATTTCCTATAAAGGATGTTTATATATCACCTATAAAGGTCTCCTCTAATTCCAATACTAACATGCTTATCTTCACCTTACACTCGGCACTCGAGATTTATCCCAATCCCAATATAAGTAAACCTGCAAAAGAAACTAAGGGGGAATGAACATAAAACAGCTCGGTAAGTTCGTTCCTCACTATTACCATTCAAACAAGTTATCAAACGTTATTAGCACACATGCAAGCTATTTATATACAAAATGAATGCAAACGTGATGACTACAAGTAATACATCCATAGGAGTCCAGAACTATGGAAGGTGTAGAATTACGTCGTCTACACTTCGATTATCCTCCGTACTTATCCATATGGAACACCTCACCTTAACCGCATGAGGCTGTTGGGGGCACCACCCTCTAAAGGACACTCGACTATTAATTTAGCTTAGAATAGCAATCAATTTTGATGGACCCCAACATATCCAAGGCCCCTTGGGCACACAAAGCGAATCCTCTCATTATCAAAATGTACCTAAGGCCCCACGAGTATAAATATGTGAGTCCTCTCGCAATCAATTGAAGATACTATACTAGCTTTGCCTTAACCATAAAATATCATTTACAGCAGCTGTAAACCCTAGGAAGAGCAGTAGTTGAACCTTAACTCGAGTCCGAGTGTTTTAAACTGTACAATAAGTTAATAAGGCCACTAATAATAAAAGAATATGAAGTTTAATAAATCAAATATAACACCGATAACAAAACCTTAGGAATTTATTGAAACCCTAAATCGTTTACTAAAACCCTAAAACTAGTTTATGCATCATTAATCGAAATTGAATCCAAAATTGTTCGAAACTCTAAAATCATAAGCATAAACCTATAAAATAGTTAAATATTACACAATAGTGATAAAATTATAGTCGAACGTAATTTTCGACTAAATTGCCTATTTGTACAAAATTACAATGAAATTACCACAATAACTTGTAAAAATTATAATTGTAATGGGTACCAGTTAAATTGATAAAATTTCATAAAATTTTGAAAACTAATCTACGAGGAGATTCGTTATAATTTATATGATTTGAAAAATTACATCTATTTGTTATTAATTTTCATTTTCCCTCTCTTTTAATTTCAATTTATCTCTTTTCTCACTTTCTTTTCTTTCTTTAAGTTCCACATTCAGAATTTGGATTCCAATTACGCAACCCACGTGAGCAAAATAACTTACCATATGTTGATGTTATTTTGTTTTATCTACATTAATGAAAAGCTAACTTAGCTTACATTTTAAGCTAAACTTACGTGAGTAAAGGAAAGTCATATAAAATCTGGAACAAAAAGAAAAAAAATCTGCACAAACACACACACCAAATCTGTAAGCAAACCGTGAGGAAAAAGAAAGAAAGAAAAGAGAGAAAGAAGGAAGAAAAAGAAGAAGAAAAATACAAATTAATAGGTAAGTGATTTATTTTAGAAAGTATAGATGTATATTATAGTATACACATATAGAATTATAGTATTTGTATGGTATTTTTACATATAACACTAATAGTATATGTCTATGTACATGAATACCTAAATTTAATTATATGTGTAAATATAAGGTTAGGTTATGTATACATGTATGTACATAAGTATATAGTATGTATTATGTATTTGTTTTTTTTTTAATACATCTAATTAGTAATTTACATAACTATAGTATAANTCGAATCGACAATTTCACGTAACTAAGTGAAATAAACCTTACACATTATAACACTAGTTAGCTTTAAATTCCCAAACTTACAAATTTTCCTTATTCTCAAGTGATCTCAATATCGACCCTAAACTGCCCACCGACTATTACGATCCTTAAGCTAGCCATGGTCGAGTGAGTTTTTCCTTATGATTCCATACTTGTTTGTGCTTATAGTCAGTGAACATAAATTATGAATTATAAATGAATATGTATGGGGTTGGGTTATGCTTGTGCATGATAATTGTTGTTGATGATGAATCTACTTTAAATTTCAATAATATAATGTTTGTTGCATAGTAGATTCAATAGATTGATTGTTTGTGACTTGGAATAATCACTGATTAAATATGACTTAACTTTTATTCGACTAGAAAAGTTAACTTGGATCATGCATAAATCATGCACTGCATAACTAATTCTGGGCAGTCACATTACACAGAGATAGCGAGAGGCCATACTTGGGTTGATTATTGATTTCGTACGGTGCACACATGCGATATGACCTTACCCTGGCCCACGGGATGACTAGGCGTTGGAGGCACCAACTGTCTGGCTATGGGTCGAGTCCAGAGGCTTTCATTTAGGGGTAAGTGAGGGCTGCGTGAACCTACTCACAATCATATGTAGAACTCATTTTGATAAAGTTGGTAATGGATGTACCATTACATTTTAAATACAAAACGAAGAGTTTCATTATGAAATAAGTTCTAATATGATACCCGAATCTGACTGTACCGAAGAATCTCCAACCCTGACTTCGGAGAGCGTTAAATCTGAGTTGCATGCAGTACCTAGTCACCTACATGTATTTGTTTGGCATACTGCTTGTCCACGCATTCATTTGGTTGAACTTAACTGTGGTATAACTTGATTGTTGTATGGTTGAGGGAAAATATCTCATTAAGCTAGTAAGCTTATACTCTCGTAGACTTCTCTTACAAGCTGACTTATTCGTAGAGTCAGGCCGTTATATGCCCGAGGTTAGCTTTCTCTATGGGATAAATGTGGGAGCTGTTTGAGGATAGAGAGTACTTTTGATTACATGTAGATTTGAATATGTAATTTTTATATTAGTCTGACTTTAGACATGTTTCAAACTCTATATCTGTAAACTTTTATACACATAAATTATGTGTTATGTTTTACTATATTATTATTCGTCATGAAATAATATTACTTAAGCTTGCGTACTCTTGGTAGTTAGTAGTAGTTGTAGCCTTGTGTATCGTATAAAAGGGTCGTCGATTGTAAGGGAACTCAATCTACAATTCTTTATACGGTATACGATAACTGTCACGACTAGCCCCCTCGGGTCACGACAGCAGCACTATGAGTCTTTGTAGAAATCTTACAAAAATATGTCTAAGATTGAAAAAACCTTTTCCAAAAATACTTTTCTCAAAATCTTGCAAAGCTAGCGCTCTCTATCCATCATTAACTAAGTTATAGACATACGACGAATATAACCGGTTATTTTGGTCAAATATTTATATTTATCGGTTCAAGAAAATGATCACATGAATGATAGCAAACAAGCAAAATAGTCATTTAGACATACAGGCAACAACAACTAACAAAACATCACATAAATAACACACATAAGCAGGTAGCAGGTCATTAGAATTCCTTCACCTAGACTATTGCTCATTCTCGAAGCTTTTGGGGGTTTTCAGAACTCGACATTTAAATGCCTAAAAAATAATAAAACTTATAAACATTCTAAAATATCAAACTCCTTAGTTAACTAAAAATCTATTATGATTTGTTTAATTCCCCAATATAACCTGAGTATGGCATGTACAAGGTTTATTATGCTTAGTGGGATCAATAGTAACTATATTTATAAGTTATGGTGTTTTAGGTATTTAGTTATTTATTTCTCCTCATTATCAGTTTACGAGGTCAATTAATTTAGTTATTCTACTTATTCTTTTCGATTTATTTTAAATCTTTAGTCCCGTGTAACTTTTTCATCTTAATTCTGATTTTTATGATCTTATAGTTAATTTTCATCATTTTTTGATATACGTTCGCATAGCGAGGTCCATTTTGGACATTAAGACCCACGTTTTACAATATAAACTTAAAGTATTATAAATATTGTTATTTTGGCTTAGATGTTTTCATTTATAAATTTTGTGCTTTCTTTTGTCGGTTTATGATCAAATAAATTTCTAAATTATTATGTTCTTATAATTTGAACTATTACTATATTATTATTATTATTTATCCATATAAGATTAATATAAATTAATATATGTATTATAGGTCCATCATGGTTTCAACCCATACATATATATTTTTGTATTATTACTTTATTTATTATATTATAGTATATTAGATATTTATATTATAATTTACATACGTACTAACTTTATACTTATGTACTTAAACATCTTATGTATGTTCATATATATATATACTTCTAACATACTTGTATATACACTTGCACATATACCTATATATCGTATGGTTGTATACATATATTTATATGTATTTTCTTATTTTCTAAGTATAATTTGAAGAAATTTTCATATATATTCATGTTTATAGGTTTGATTGGTATGCTATATGTATATATACTTAATAATTTCATTATTTTTGGTTATATACACAAAGAGTACTCATATATAAGAATACTCAAACATCTGTACATGTATTCTTTCTACTCTTATCCATATATACATATATTTATACTATGTATTTCACCAAAATCCATACATGAATACTTCACATGTATCCACGTCATATGTACATATATATTTCTACTCATGTGCGCAAGTATTTCTACACTTATATGTATGTGTATAAAGGTTCTTATTTGTACTATCATATATGTACATATTACATAAAGATTCTAAAGCTAATATAGTATAAACAACTAATCAAGTGTCAAACTAAAAAATGTAATGAAAATATACCTTTTTCTCTTCCAAATCAAGATGAGGAGTGGTATTATTGGGTGTAGTAAATTCTGGGTTAAAAGTGATGGAGTAAAAGTAAAAATAAAAAGCTAGGAGGAGGGGAAAAGAGGAAAGGTCACGGTTTTTGGGGAAGGGTAAATGAATGCCAATTTGTTATGTTTAAATGGGTAGAAAGAAGAGTGGAGTGGGTTCTAGAAAATGGGGCAAGTGGACGGCCAAAAAGGGGAAGAGAAAGAGAAAAAAAAAAACATGTGAAAAATGAGAAGAATCTTACAGAAAATGAAAGAGAATTCTAGGTGAAAAGGACATGTTGACTTTAGTCAATACTTTGACTTGGTCAATATTTGACTTAGTCAACTTCCTTAAATTACATGTAATTAATATACATAATAATGAAATTAAGGATAATTAGAAGAAAAATTAGGAAAATGAAAAGAAATACGGAATTAAATGAAATAATTAGTAAGATTAATTATTAGAACCTTCCTTTAAGTATTTATATCCTATAGATAATATTTAACAACATACTTAATTTAATTATCATGAAAGTACAATTTTATAATACTAACATTTATTATATATAGTCTAAATATTAACTAAACACTTAAGCTTACATAATACTAGCTTATTTGTATAATTATAAGATCAACATTACTTATAAAATAATATTATAGTTTCTTATAAATTAATTTAATACATGCACATTCATATGCATTTAAGAGTTATCTTTAATCGTTGGCTAGCAATTCTATGCAATTTCGCATATCATTAAATATTTATACTCGATTAGAGTTTTATCGCCTTCGTAGCAATTTGGTGTATGTATAAGCGTAAAGTTTTGGTTTTAGGGTTTTGATCAAGTTCAGGTTCGATTTCCCATATGTATATACGGATAAAATTTAGGGTTTTCATACGCGATTAAAGTTTTTATCAGGTTCAGGGTCAATCTCTTACAGTTACATATATTTAGGGCTTAAGGTTTTCATATGCAATTAAAGTTTTGATTAATAAGTTAGGGTTTTTCATATTTGTTTTAAGTTTCACATTTAAAATTTTAATCGATTTTGAACTTAGTGGCTCTGTTAACTTAGGAAAATCATTTACGGTACATGAGTTTGATTCTATACTTAAAAGGCTAAATTTGCGGAGTTTACAGTCCTACTTCTACTTAAACGACCATAGATGTTTGATCAAGTAGTTGTATACGATGGAAGGAGGAATACATGCTCTATAGAGCATGAAGGAAGGACGATGAAAAGTCTTATGACCGCTAAACAAGTAAAGGTCATATAGTCCCAACTAAGTCGAGCCCTAAAGAAGGAGGCTTTGATAATGACACAAGCCAAACTAAAGAGACAAATGGAGCTCGAAGGACCAACATATTTATTGGTTCAAAGATTTCTGGAGCTGAGACCTAAAGAAGAGTCGCCTGCCGAGGTAAAGACCTTACTAGAGTAATTTGCCGACCTGTTTTTAAAGGATTTACCAAGGGGTCTACCTCGAATCCGAAGTGTCGAGTATGCAATCGACCTGTAGCCAAGAGCCACATTTCCAAACAAACCTGCCTATAGGCTGAACCTTGAATAGGTTACCGAGGTCTAGAGGAAAGTAGATGGCCTTATGAAGAAAGCGTATGTACGTGAGTCCCTTAGCCCCTATGCCGTTCCGACCTTGTTGGTACTAAAAAAGGATGGTTCTTGGAGAATGTGTGTCGATAGTCAAGCAATCAATCGAGCAACCATCAAGTACAGGTATCCTATATTTAGGCTTGATGACATGTTAGACGAGTTAAGTGGAGCAAGAGTATTCTCCAAAATCGATCTCAAATCTAGATACCATCAAATTCGAATGAACGAAGGTGATGAGTGGAAGACCGCATTCAAAACACGACATGGTTTATATGAATGGCTAGTAATGCCATTTAGACTGTCTAATGCACCAAGCACATTTATGCACCTGATGAATCATGTGCTCTAAGAATTCATAAAGAGGTTTGTTGTAGCTTACTTTGATGACATTTTGGCGTATAGCCCTAACCTGGAGATTCACAAGGAGCATCTCAGAAGAGTCTTCACAAAACCCTAAGCTGAACAGCTCTATGCCAATCTGAAGAAGTGCAATTTTTGCCAACCCAAAGTGATCTTCTTAAGATTTGTTATAAGTAGAGGTGGCATCAGAGTTAATGAAGAGAAGATAAGAGCGATCATAGAATGGCCTGAGCCAACCTGTTCTGCTAATATGAGGAGTTTTCATAGCCTGACATCATTCTATTACAGATTCATAAAGAATTTCAGTACGATTATGGCCCCACTCACCGAACTCTTAAAGAAGAGTGTTGAATTCAGATGGGGAGAGAAGGAGCAGAAGAGTTTTGAGGAAGTGAAAGAAAGGCTAACTATGGTTCAATGAAAAACTTCAAGTTGAGCCAACCTATTGCTTACTTCAGTGAAAAACTTCAAGGAGCTACACTCAAGGTCTATGATAAGGAGTTTTACTCCTTAATCTGAACCCTTAAGGTATGGCAACACTATCTACTGCCCAAGGAATTTGTGATCTATAATGATCATGAATTCTTGAGATATCTAAAGAGCTAACGGAATTTGTCCCGAAGATAAGCTAAATGGGTTAAGTTCATTGAAGGTTTTTCCTATGTCATAAAATACAAAAATGGAAGGAACAATGTAGTGGCCAACGCCCTATTAAGACAATATACCCTTCTAATTGAGCTACAAACAAGATTACTTAGTTTTTCAACCATAAAGGAATTGTGTGCTATAGACCCATACTTTAGTCCTATCAATGCCCAATGTGAGGAAGGACAAACATTGGATGACTATCACAAGGAAGACAGATACCCATTCAGAAAAAGGAGGCTGGGCATCACGACCTGTTCCATGAGAGAATTGCTAGTGTACAAGGTGCATGGAGAAGGATTAACAGGAGATTTTAGCCAACACCAAACCTATGAAGTACTATCTATAAGATTCCTTTAGCTGAGAATGATGAGAGACGTGCAGTCCGTGCTGGAAAGGTATGCAACCTGTAGGAAGGCAAAGAATTAAGCTAAGTAAGGATATTATCTACCCTTACCTGTCCCAACCAAACCATAATTCAAGCTAAGTATGGACTTCATGTTAGGATTGCCAAGGACATCCGAAGGGAAGGACTCTATCATGGTGGTTGTAGATCAGTTTAGCAAGATGGCACATTCTGTGCCCTACTCCAGAACTAACTATGCTTCGGCTATCTCTTTTCTTTTCTTGCAAGAGGTAATCAAGCTACATAATGTGCCTAGAACCATTGTTTTAGATTGAAACCCTAAGTTTATGAGCTACTTTTAGAGGACACTTTAGAGGCAAATGGGAACTAAGCTATTATATAGCACATCCTACCATCTACAGACTAAAGTTGTCGACCAAACTGTAGGAACTTTGCTACAAGTTGCTGTCGGATGAAACACGGCTAATTGGGATCTGTGTCGCCAGTCATTGAATTCGCCTATAATAAGACTACCCATAGCGTAACAAACATGTCTCCATTGGAGGTCACTTATGGATTCAACCTAAAGCTCTTGATGGACCAATCGCCCTAATAAAGCCCTAATGATAACCAGCCAACCGCAAAAAAAGTTGAGGCCATCAAAGCTATGCACCAAAAGGTTGTAAAGCAATTGAGCTGAGCTAATGCTAAGCTTAAGAAGCGGAGCCAAAGATAAAGGAAGAGAAAGTTTCAGCCAGGTGATTTGGTCTGGGTACATCTCAGCAAGGATTGATTCCCAAACTTAAGGAAGAGTAAGTTGTCTCCTAAAGCCGATGCACTTTTCAAAGTGCTTGAAAAGATCAATCCTAATGCCTAAAGGATTGAATTACTTAAAGGATATGGAGTCTTGAACTCCTTCACCATTGTTGATCTCCAACCTTATACTCCTAAGGATGAGCAACCTGTAGCTAAACTAGATTTGAGCCCAAATTTCAAACAACCTGAAAGGGATGATAAGGATCAAGGACCAATCACTCGCTCCTGAGTGCAAAGGCTTTCTTAAAAGGTTCGTAGAGCTATTCGAAGTGAGTTAAATACTGAGAAGCAGTGTTTATCCTAATCCAAACTGCTAAACTACTTTTCTCTCCACACCTTCTAGGGAGCTATTGAGGTGAATAGCTGAGGTGTGGAGCCAACCCCTCTCCAACACCTAAATCCAAACACCAAATCAGGAAATCAACCCTCCCTCGTACCGAAGCTGAGCTGATAATTGTTAGGGGCCGACCATCTGAGGCCAACCCAAATGTGAGTCATCCTTGAGCCTACCACTGCGTAGCCCCAACAATCAAGATGCCAAACTATTGATGTCGAACAAACTTGATCAGAGGACTACCCCTGCTCGACTTATAATATTGTCAGAATCGCAAACTGAGTAAAACACGTGCGCGCTGTCCCTTACTAACATCCATACTGTCCTTTCTAACAAAGGACATTCCTTTTACATAATTTCATATTTTCCCTATAAATTATTCTCCTTTGTTTAGCAAATAAGGATAATTCTTTTGTAATTTCTATAACTTAGGACTTGCCCTAACAGGGTACTATAAATACCCTCATAATGTAATAGCCGAACATTAGATATACAAAGAATAGATTGGATTTTACTCTCTCTTGAGCTAAGTATCCTTAATCTTAAGCTACTCTTATTTAGCCCATTTAAGCGTGGACTAGTAGCAAGTGACCTCCGGCCATAACTGTACATCATATTAAGTGTGATCAAAGCTCGTGTAAGGCATTACTATGTCATATCCTTCATCGGTGTATGGGAACCCATGCTTAGCCTTCGACTATTATCTATTTTTTAAGCCATCTCATAGCCTGAACCAATCCTTTTGGTCACGTATGATATCAAGTTCATGTGTTCGTCCATAAAGTTTGTATCATCTCTCTACAAAATTAGGCCTAAGTACCTATTTATAAGAGTTGGACCTAAATTTAAAAAAAAAAAAAAAAAACTTAACAAAATAAAAGATTTGTAAATCATGGAATGTCCATGTATAAGGTTCATAACCATGGAGATGGGCATGATCTTGCACTTAGTCCAAAAATTTCAAAATCCAATGCAAATTAATTACAAGGGGTACATGGCCATAGATCACAATCATGGTCCTCACTGGACTTTATTTCTTGCTTGAAATGCTTCTACTCCCAATTCTTGATCAATGTTTTCCTTCAAAAATGCTCCAAAACTTGATAAAAATCCACAAAAGTTCATCAAATGCCTCCGAAGTCCCTAAAAATGAGAATTAACAAATTAAGCTCTAAGTTGCTATGGAATTAGCTAAATTAATATACAAAATTGCATCAACATTGCTCTAGAATATGTATGTCAATTACGTATTATCAACTATATAGAGGATGACTGTAGAGTCGAGGCCTCGGGGAAAGTATGCACCAGACAAAGAAGGCAAGCTTCTTGAGGAAAGGTTCATCCCTTCAAGCGTAAGCAAGCAAATCATGACTTAAATAGCCTTGACCATTACAAAGAGTGCTAGTCTCAAGTGTGTATCGAGGTTTAGGAGAAAATAGAGTGTTGGGAAGTTAAGATGCCTGGACCTAATGAGAGGGCCTTTGACCTTAAGAGCTCAAGGTCCTTTTATCTCTACTAGAAGGCTATTGAAATGAGGCTCCAATTCCCATTCTAGAAGTTCTAATTAGAGGTGTTCAACTATTTCTGAGTGTATTCGAGGTCCTTACACCCTAAAACGTAGTAGATATTGATCACATTTGAAGCAGTATTTATCTTCCACCTCTAAAGATCAACTACTCAACTTTTCTGGCACTTCTTCCAATTGAAGCCAAACCAAGAGGGATGGGTATATTATTCAAGTCAGGGAAGTCACATCTTACTCTTTCATGGGCTAAAGTCAAAGATTGCTTGTGGAAAGATAAGTTTGTGCAAATCAAGTTAGAGTACTAGTTGCATTTTCCAATCGGCTAGAACAAGTTCATTAGGATGAGCTGGGTAGAGTATTTTGCTCCTTAGGATGATGATGTTAGGGAATGGGTCCTTGATGTCATGCATTAACTAGGGCATAGGTTCCACCTCTCGAATACAGTGAGTGCCTATCTAAGGAAAAGGCTACTCTATGGTTAGGAGACAAGTATTAGGTATGTATGTGTGGCCAAGGGAGGTGGTCAGGGTTTGCTACTGCTTGTCATTGGTAAAGGGGGAGCTCAAGGCTATTGATCATCGATGGTATTTTGATGTTTGTTCTCGCTTCCTTTTTTTCTAATTGTTTTTATTTGTTTGCAGCTTTCGAACTGTATAATGACAACTTTTAAGCAGAATTTAGTTGAACTCAAAGAGAAAAGATTCTGTAAAAAGGCAGATAAGGGAAAAAGGAAGGCTAATGCATAAGATGCTACTCCCCCCAAGAAGAAGGGTAAGAAGGAGGATGTTTAGGGGGCAAAGGGGATGGGCTAGAGAAAGAAAGGTAAGGGAGTCCTGCCAGGTGTCAAGGAGGCCATGTTGATGCTTATGGAGGTCTCATTAGTGATTGTGGTGGCATAGCCTATAGAGAAGGGCTTGGGGAGACCTGTCTTCAGGTGTCAATTATGTAATAAGGCCTCTAGGGTTAGGGCTCATTGTTGAGCCCCAACATCAGTAGGGACAACAACAAGAGGAGGAAAGAGTAGCAACAGCAAGAGTAGAGGATGAAGAGGAGGTGTCGATAGGTTGTCGTTCAGGCAAGGGTTCTACCATGGTGCCAACGAATTCGATACATGCCAAGCTCTTCATAACAAGAGGTATCTAGAGACTGTAAGGATCGTTATGGAGATCCTAAAGGACATGCTAGGCATCTATAGGTATGCATTTTCGCATGGGCACGAGATGGTACAAATGGTGTGCTCTCCTTACCTATGTTAGTTTCATCAAAGTGTTAACTAGTGCCCATAATTGACCTGATTTGTGTTCCTTGCAAATGACTTACTAAAGGTGTAAAGAGCTAGATGCTCAAATGGGTAGACTGCAAAATGAGGTTGAGGAGTTAAAGGGCCACATCAACGACCTAAACAAGACCTATGGAGGCTAAGGAAGGAGAAAGATCATGCTTAATAGGAGGCAACTCAGGCAAAGGCCGAGGCCAAGGTAGTGAAGAAGCATGTTATAAGTTAGAGACCTTAGCCAATACCCATGTGTAATAGCTAGAGGAGATAAAGAGAGAGGTTGAGGTAGCGAAGAAAGAGCTCAAGGAGACTTAAGCTAGGTTCCAAATTTAGGAGGTTGAGCTTAAAGATGGTTAGAACTTAACACTAACATTCTTAGAGAAACTTTTTAAGGAGCTTAGCAATGGTTACAACTTCAAGGAAGACGTTGCTTATGCCAGCCTGAATGGGGGAATACAGGTGAAGAAAGAGGTTTGAGAGAAGTACCCTAACCTTGACTTGGGCTTAATATTTTGGATAGATGATTAAGATGAGTCTAATGATGGTGCTGGAGGGTCTACAGACAAAGGTAGAGGGGAACATCTCAATGGTGGAGATGATCAGGGCGATGAAGGTGATAACCAAGCCGAAGGTAGGGGTAATTGAGCCACAAATGGTAGAGGTTAGGCTAAAGATGGAGCAGACCAAGTTGAGGACTACGATAAGAACCCCTACCCGTTTCATTTCCTTTATTCTTTTCTTTGTAGTTTTTTATTTTCCCTTTTGTATTTGGGGCTAAGGATGCTTGCCCTTAAACCTTGTAATGAAATGTACAAAGCAATGGTAATGAAATTACCTAAGTATGACTAACTTTTCGTGTTGACTATCCTTCATACTTTTGGTTCTCCTCCTTTTAGCGCATACTTTTAACTATGGTTGGTTCATCTAGGCACTTGTAAGCATATAGGAAGCAAGGTAGGGTGGGTGGCTAAATTTTGTAAGGTACACCTAATGCTAATTAGGGTAGTTCTTCAACTAGGTTACCCTTAGCTCTTCACGCTAACCCTTATCTGCTTATGCTATCAAATATTTTTGTTTTGAAGTGGTTCAATGCGCTCAACCAAGTTATCCTGTCGATGTTTGCTACTCATGAGCTCATGACCTCATTACTAAGCTATGACTGGTTTAGGGCATTGGGCTTTTCAAAACTACTTAATTGAAAGGGATCTAATGTACTAATTAGGTTGGTATACTTGGTCTGAAGTACAAAGCCCTTAGGCGCAGATACTTATGGTGTGCTTGAGGATGGGGATGTACATTAACCTAAGCGCTGGAGGATTAAGACTTCTCAAGTGTAATGATTGGCGAGAGTACCTAAGCTCTGAGGATGTACATCGACTCATTCATGCCCAAGCCTTCCATACCCTTGTTGGATGACAAGGGGTAGGGCTCAATGGTGATTAAACCATATGGAGATGTGAGGGTTCAAAAGAAGAGTAGATAAGTGTCGAACTCATCTTTCATTGAACTAGTAAAAATTTACAAGTACATTGAGTTCCTCATAAAGCTTTACAAAAAATAGGGCGTCAAGTTGTTGGTGTTCCACATTTTCGAGATGGGTTATCCATCGAAAGTCTCCAACCTATAAGCTCCATTACCTGCATCCTCTTTACCCGTACAGGGTCCTTCCAGTTGAGTGCTAATTTGCCTTACCCTTCTAGTGATCTCGTAACCTTTAGTTTCACTAGATCTCTAAGCTAAAAGACCTTATGCTTAACCCTTTTGTTATAATATCTGGCCACTCGTTATGGTAAGTGGTTACCCAAGCTCTGGTGACATCTTGCACCTTGTTGATGGTATTAAGGCTTGCTTGTAGGGTTATGATGTTAGTGTTGACATTGAAGTTTTGGACCTTGCTCTTTGGGAACTCTAACTCAATGGATAGCATGAGTTCAGAACCAAAGGCAAGGTGGATTAGGGTTTCTCCAATGGTCATCCTATGAGTTTTCTAGCACCCCCTAGAAGATAGTTAGGAACTCATCAGCCCACCTACCCTCTACTCGTTCCACTTTCTTCTTCGAGTTACTGAGGACTATCTTATTGATGGCTTCAACTTAGCCGTTGGTCCAAGGGTAAATGATCGAGGTATAGTAGATCTTAATGTGGTGCTTGTCACAAAACTCCCTAAACTTAGCACTATCAAACTACTTGTCATTACCTGTGATTAGGGCATAGGGTACCCTAAACCCGATGAGGATATTGGTTAAGACAAATCCTTCTACTACTTTAGCTATTATGCTTACGATCACCTAAGCCTCGACCCACTTAATGAAGTAATTCATGGCCACCAAAATGAATTGGCATCCCATAGATGCTTTGGGGAAGGCTTTAAGGATGTTAAGCCTTCATTAGCTGAATGCCCATGGGCTAGTCATCGGTTAGAGCTCGGTACTCGAGGCATAACTGATGGGCATGTACTTCCAACACTTATGGCATCTCTGCACCATAGTATTCAAATCTTCTTTCATCATTAACCAGTATTAGTAGAGGTAGAAGGCTCGGATGTATAAAGCCTGGGCTTGAATATGATTGCTATAGACCTTAGCTGTAACTCTTTCAAGGCGTAAATGCCCTCCTTGGGTCTAAGATACCAAAGAAGTGGGACGATGTGTCTGTAACGGTAGAGGATTTCGTTGATGATGGTGTAGTTGACTAAGCTATAGGCAAACCTCTTAGCTTTTTCCTATCATCGAGCAATGTCTCATTCTTAAGATACTTAAGTATTAAATCCATCCAACAAGGTTTGGTAAACAAGGTTTAGATCTTGAGGATTACATGTGGTTGTTTGTCGATGGTGCATTCAAGGACATATGGTAGGTCAATTTGCTAATCGTTCATACAGGGTGGTGGAACATTTGTAGAGGCGAGTTTAGACAACTTATCCACCTCTAGGTTCTCTACCTATAGAATTTTAATGATGCTCCACAAGGTAAAATGCAAGTTGAGGTCCTACACCACCTAAAGGTACTTTGTTATGCCCTCCCCTTTTGTCGTGTACTTCCCCCTTAATTTGTTGAACCACAAGCATGGAGTCTGATTAGATCTATAGCTTCTTGACCCCAACGTCTTTTGCAATCTTAAGACTGGCGATGAGAGCTTCGTACTCAGCCTCATTATTACTAGCTAAGAATCCAAACTTAAGTGTATAGGGGACCTTGGTAGCATAAGGCCCTTATAGAACTATGCTTACTCCACTTCCCCCCACCCCCCCTAAACAACAAGTAGAGGATCCATCGACTTAAAGAGTACATTTATGCCTCAGGCAGAATTAAACTCTATGGGTACTAAGCTTCAATGAATACTTAACCATGCAACCTAAGGCATCGAGCTTTTGTAATATGGTCCGTAGCGACTATTCGATGAGGATGATGATGGGATGTGCTTAAAAGGACAACCTTAGTTTTCTCATAGCAACCACTATAGCTAGAGGAAACTTCTCCACACACGTGTACCTAGTCTTTGATCCTTGTAAAATGTGGTTAACATAGTAAACTAGCTTGTGCTCGCATCCATAAGCTTGGACGAGTATGAAAGGCAATGCTCGGTGACTAATGGCTAAGTATATGTAAAGCTCTTCTTCGAGGACTAGTTTGAAGAGAACAGGTAGGCTTTTCTAGAAAGTGCTTAAGCTTAGTAAATGCAGTCTAACACTCTTTAGTCCAATTGAACTCCAATGGGTTCTTCAGCAAATTGAAAAACTTAGAACATTCATCAATACTTCTAAACACAAATTGGTTAAGCACGACAACCTTACCAATAAGTAGTTGGAGCTCCTTTAGTGTTTAAGGAGCCTTCATGTCCCAGATAACTTGTATCTCATCTAGGTTGGCCTTGATGTTGAGCTCCCTGACCATGAA
The DNA here is from genome assembly GCA_024138015.1 of Lumnitzera littorea. NCBI lineage: Eukaryota > Viridiplantae > Streptophyta > Magnoliopsida > Myrtales > Combretaceae > Lumnitzera > Lumnitzera littorea. The sequence continues at coordinate 41,280,892 of JAMXBB010000011.1, forward strand.
TTTGAAGAACTTGCTCAAGCCAACCCCATAGACACTTTTGCAGGTAGAGCTTCATCTGATACTTGCGTAAAGTGGCTAAGGTTTCACACAAGTCCTCAGCATAATCAATCTTCTAATTACTCTTGACTATCATGTCATCTATGTAGACCTCAACATTTCATCTGAGTTATGGCTTAAAAATGGTCATTAGTAACCTCTGATATGTTGCCCCAATGTTCTTGAAGCCAAAGGGCATGACTTTCTAAGAGTACATGCTAAAGTTAGTGACAAACGATGTATACTCCTAGTCCTCAAGGTCCATGCGTATTTGGTTATAACCTGAGTAGGTAACAATGAAAATAAGCATCACATGGCCCGACGATGAATCAACTAGCCGATCGATCCTTAAGAGGGGAAAGTAGTCTTTCGAGTAGGCTTATTTTGAAGTGAGCGTAGTCTATGCACATCCGCCACTTCCCATTAGACTTTCTAACTAACATTGTGTTTGGTAACCAAGTTGGTAGTGCTCCTCCTTCACGAAGCTAACTTAGAGCAACTTCTGCACCTCCTACTCAATGGCGGCTTATCGCTCTAATGCAATGTACCTTCTCTTCTGTTTGACATGTCGTACATTGGGGTCTACTTTAAGGTAGTACATCATCTCCTGGATGTTTATGACCTTGAGCATCTCCTCAGAAGAAGATGCAAAAACATTGGAGTTAGACTGCAGGAAGGTAATGAGTTCTTCTTTATCCATGGTAAATAGCTAGGTCCCTATCTATGTGTTTTGGTCGAGACTATCTCTAAACTATATGAGCTTGGTCTTCTCTACAAGCTCTCCCCTTTAAACCTTATGCATCCTTCAATCCTAATTCAATGTGCATCACTTGATCTTAAGCGATGCCCTTTAGATAGAGCGATCTTAATAGCTATTAGTTACCTCAAGCTATACTGACTCCTACAGGTGTTAGGAACTTTAACTTTAAACATCTCTAGTTTATGCACATGTTGAATTTGTTAAGACTTGGTCTCCCTAGGATAACACATAAGGAGACCAATGGTCGACAACAACAAAGTCAATCAACTGTGAGGCAACATACTCATTATCACCTAGCCACACAAGGAGTGTGATCACACCTTTAATTGGCACAAACTTCCCTTTGCAACCAGCTAAGCTCTGTCCGTATGGTCAAAGAGGTTTCTCTAGCTAGTCCATTTGCTTATAGGCATGGTAGAGTAAGATATCCGTCGAGCTCTTGCTATTAGTGAAGGTATTCGAGACATCGAAGTATCCTATCTCGATGTTAATCACTAAAGGATCAACATGGGCGTATTCCACACCTTCTTTATCTATATTCAAAAAGGAGATAGCAATATCTATCTTTAGCTTCTTAGTTCAGATGGATAGGACCTCGTGTTGTAGTTCGGAGGAATAGGCCATGTCAGCTAACCTAAATCCTCCATACGGTCTAGACCTGTCTTCATCTGCCCCGATGCTGTATGTCATTGAAGTTGTTCTGCTATTGTGGTTGTTGTTGCTATTAGTCTTCTTTAGTTCGACGGCACCTGGATGGTAGTTGAATCTAATTCCTTTTTGTTGACAACGAGGTAGTTGATGCAGCCTTTGCAAACAAGGTCTTAGACAATGGCTTTTAGGTGCCGACACTTAGTGTTGTAGTCGTACATACTATGATAATCACAAAATTTACTCATTGTTGTAGCTTTGAGGGTTTCTCTAACATAGGGAGGTCGAGGAAGTTGTCCTCAAACCTTGTAAAGGACTTCACTAAGAGGACAATTCAATGAGGTGTAGTTCACGTAATTTGTGAACTTTTTGTTTCTACCTCTTTCGGTGCTCTTTGGAAGAAGATAGGTGATCTTCTCAAGGACCGAAGTGATCTTTCATCGAAGGTCCCCAATTGTAGCAGTCACTCAAGAAGATACCATTCGGGCAAGGTTAAAGAGCGACCCCAGTGTCAACCTTGAGACTCGGAGCTTTGCTAGGTTAAAGCACTTAAGGAAAGCCTAAAGAGTTTTGTTATGCCTTTGCTAAACTTTATACAAGGTCGACGAGTCCCTGTGTGATACCTTACTGCTTACAAAGTACCGATGGAACTTGACTACTATCTCGTCAAAGGAGCTTATTGATCCGTCCTATAGTTGGTTAAACCATAGCAATGTGCCTTCATTAATGTGTTTAAGATGCCCTGCACATTATAGTGTTAAAAAAGTTCTGAAGGCTCATCATAGTATAGAAGTGCACTAGGTAGTCATCCGAACCGCCGGAGTCATCATAAGTGTTAAGATGTAGAAGTTGGATACCTTATGGAAGGGTCTCTTTGAGGATTATTGGTGTAAGTAGGCTCCTACTCGCGACTATTCCTAATACTTAAGCTGATGATTCAACTCGCTTTTGCTCATACATACCCGAGGCATGACAAATGTGCTCATTAAACTCTTGTACATTCATCTCCTCCAGTGGCTTTTTTTATTTACTTAGGAAGACTTCTCTTCATGTCTTGCTAGTGTTCGATAGCTTACCCTACACTTGTACCTTGCCATGATTGGTGTTCAATCACTCACGCAAATCCTCAATAAGACGACGCTCAGATTGCACATACTCGCATAAGCACCTGAGGTTCACTGGAGGTGTAGGTGAATGCCTACTACGTCTGCTTAGCATACTCAAGGAGCTAACAGAGGATCCTCAAGATTGGCCTTACCTTTCAAATTTTGCAAGGCCACTATTTCTTACTGTAAATTAGCACTTTTTTAAAGGGTTTTCTAACTAACCTCCTTCAGCTAGTTGAACATAGCCTTCATGGGCTTAAACTTTGAAGATGATTAAGTCGTTCGTGGTGGTGGTGGCATTGGTGACCACTTACTATCATCATGGTGCAATGGTTGAGTGTTTGTATTTTTACCTTTAGCAATGTTAGTAGGTTTGAGTAAACGGTAGGCACCAAATGGTAATGGTGTTTATCACTAAGGTGGTTCTTTGGTGGTCTCCTGATGGTCTAGCAGCTATAAGTGATAGTAGACTTGCAAGAAAGTCCCCCGTGGTGTTGCCAATGAGGGTTGTCCGATGCTAAAGTTAGGAAAGAGAGTATTTGAGGATGAAAAACGAGAGAGAGAGTTATATTCGTGTAAGGAGTGCTCAGGTGAGGATCCTTATACCTAAAGGTTCATACCCTATTTATATGGCATGAAGCATACTTGCTGGAGCCACATGTCGGCCAGGAATTGAATCATACATAATCTAGGTATAGGGGCAAGTTTAGTATTAGAAATGACAGCTCCTTTTTACTAGTTGGTGGATTTTGGGAAGGGAATCCGTTACATCAACATAGGCAACCACCATAGCCTTGGTAGCTAGACCTATAGGCTATATAATAAGTTGTCATGTATTATCTAATGAGGGGAAAGAAACAAGACAAGCTAAGTAACCTCCTTTAGCATGCTCTTCAACCCAAGCACCGAGCACCTAGTGTACTTGATGTCTTGAGGTTAGAATGGGGTCATTAAGCTATGGATTTAGTTGTCAAGTCATCACGGCTCGAGGATCGAAGGGTTAAGCATCTTAAGGATTTTATGAAGGGCTTCCAACTCCTTCCCTAGTTAAGGTTGAAGCAATGCTCATCCCCGAATGTTATGTGCGAATGCTTGGCACATTAATCATCTGCTTATAAGCAGGCCTAGGCTAGCCCATTCTTCAAGGCCCAAGCAAGCTGGCTTATTAAAAGGAGAACTAAGGCTTTAGGTTGAGAGGTACTCAGGGGATCCAAAGCATGCCTAATTGTTTAGGCTAATACTTCCAAAGCTAAGGCCAAAAAGGCCTATCAACAAAAATATTTAAAATTAATTGATAAAAATATGAAATATCATAAAAACACTTTTTTCTAATCACACCATGATAATACAAAACAAACACACATTTTATATTTTTTTTATAATTTTCGTTTTTTATTTTAGAAAAATTCTTATTGATACATATTATGAAAATCACAAACATAATAAAAATTAATTGAAAAAAATTATTAAATATTTAAAAACACATCATTCAATTCAAATAATAACATCACTAGACCAAAAACATAATCTTTTTTTTTTAGATTTTTTTTTTTTTAAACAACACAATACATTCAATTTAAAGAGTTAAAGAACTTTCCAACAACGAGCAATGAACCAGCGATCAATTCAGGTGGATATGGACTGGCTTTCAAGGTAAAGGCAATGATTGTAAACTCCTAAGATACCCTTCTCTGATACCCTCACTTCAATTTTTGGAAATCTCTAATCTTTCTTCTTCAATTTTCCCAAACACTTCACATTAGTGATAAATAAATACTGACAAACACCCTTCCAAATTCAAAATGAAATTACTCCCACCCAATACGAAATCACCAACTAGGCATTAATCTATAGAGATCAAAGAATCTCCCATTATTTTTGTATTACTTTTGATTTTCTCTATAATGAGAGAACTCAAAGAAAGAGAGTGGCTATTAAAATTTTAAGCTTTAGAGAGAGAAAGCTTGCAATCCTCATAATGGGGATGTTTCCAACGCTTCGGAGTTCAATGAATAAGTGTTAGGAACCTCTATTTATAGCCTCAAGTTAGAATTACAACCTAATAAACTACGATATTAGAGAAAAAAATGAATCTTGATTCAAATGGGTATTTGCATGACACACTTCAGTTTTTTGGAAATTGATCATGATTTTCCCTAATTTTTGATAAATTAAAAATGCCAATATCTTTTTCGAGATGCCTTTATTTATTTCTTATGGCCAATTCATGGTAGGTAAGTAAGAGGAACTTATTTTCCAAAACAAAATTGAGTGCAAAAAGGTGCGGTTTCATATCATACCCAATTTTTCCATTTTTTTGTGCACAAATTCACCTTAAAGAAAGATTAAGATTTGAGATTAGTTTATGAATATGCCATGTGATCTTTCACTTTTCGATTTTGATTTGATTTTAGGAGTACAAGAATCTACTAAAATTAGGTAAAAAAAAAAAACGAGTACACAACACCTAAAGTTGCCAATTTGAATTTGCAACTTTTTAGAAGTCAAAACACAAGGGTAAGGAAAGAAAAAACAACGGGTCCAAGTTTAACTCAAAGTGCTACAGAAATGGTGCCCATTAGTTGCGTAACAAGTTAAGGAGTCACTTCTATTCCTTTTTCTTTTATTTATTCTGTTTTCTTTTTCCTTTGTCCGTCGTTGGGTTTCATTTTTATTTTTCCTTTTTTTTCTTTTTCTTTTTAATTCAAAATACCAAAAAACACTCAATTAATTACCTAAGTTCTAAAAGAATGCACTCCTCTTTTTCAACCTAATATGGAGTTTAACAAACATATGTGCAAAATATTTTCAAAAACTTATCCAATTTGACCACATTAGGAATTCGATTTTTTTATCCCTATTCAACTTTAATTCAAAATTTCACATGGCTAGAAAATGCTCATTTTAAATTTGATTAAGGTGCGATTTGTGGCCACAACCTCGAATTTTCCAAATATATTTAAATGAGCTGTCCAAACTAGGCTAAAAAAGTTGATTTTCTAAATGACGATATCATCTTAATATTGAATTATCTTCACAAAATGATGCGCCATCTAGAAAGAAAGTATAAATATTATGATTAAAAGTATGATATTTTAAAATGAAATATACTTTAAAACATAAAATATATTTATATTTTAAATATATAAGGAACATTTTTTCTATGTATTGAATTGACATTTTATTTACCATACCTATTCATTTAAAGTAAAACAATGTTTACATACATCAAATCATATTTGTATTTATAGTTATATCATTTACATAATCTAAGGCATAGCAACACAATCTTTAATATTCATAATATTTCATTTTATGTTTTAAAATATAAATATAATACTTTCACATTCATAACATATTTTATGTTTTAAAATATAAAATATATTTTATGTTTTAAAGTATATTTTATTTAATATATACTACTTTTAATCATAATTATTTATACTTTCTTTCTTGATGGTGCATCATTTCATGAAAACAATTCGGTATTTATATGATATTGTCATATATTATATATATTTATATTGAATTTAGTAACGGTAACCCCATAATTAAAAAATTTATGAAATTCTTTATGCTTTCTTTCTAAATGGTGTACCATTTCATGGGAACCATTTAGTATTTACATGATACTGTAATGTGTTATATACTTTTTATATTGAATTTAGTAATAGCTACTACCTGTAGTTAAAAAAAATTATAACAAGTTATTGTTGATATAGCAATTTTGATATTTTTTAAGTAAATTTATTACTTTGCTGTTGTCAAAAAAAAAAAACAAAAAAGAATGGAACTATTACTTTGCTTAAGGAATACATTTTGGTGGAAGAGGAGTAGCTTTTATCATTCTTCTTAAGCATTGTGATGAACTATTTATTGCATATTATTTATTATTAAATATAATAAATTTGGAAAATTTTTATTATAGTACCCATTTGATATTACGTTTTCATGTTTTATTATGATTCATGAAAAGTCATCACATTAATGTTATCTTTCAATACAACGAAACTAATTGCTTATTAAGAAGTAATTAGTGAATCTGTAATGATATGACTTTTCACTTATCCCTTTTTTAACTTTTTTTTTATTCTTTTTTAGAAAATTATTATTATTTGTACTTTTTCATTAACAACACTTTTATTATTTTGGATATTTTTATATGGTTCTGTCATTATTTTTTACAAGATTAATCATATCCTCTATGTTACCTTGAAATTAAGTTATTTCAAATTTGAATAATTGAACAAACTATGAATTTAATTATTCAAATTTTAAAAAAATGTAAATGAATGGTGAGATAGAGGATAAAATCGTTCCTATCAAAATGGAGGACAGAGCTGTCGAATCTCATTTATTATTCATATTTTTTTATTTTTCAAGAGACATATTTTTTATTTATAGGTCAATATTTGTTGAATAATCGCGATCTTCACATAACTAAATATAAAATGATGCAACTCTAACTATATGGTGATATAATTTCATAACTCAAAGCATTATTATTTTTTTTGTAAATAATATGATATTTTATATGACTATCAATAGCCACAAAGTTTACAATGTATAAGATATATTCATATAATTAAATAAACATGTTCACATAATCTTTTAAATGTGAATTTATTAGCATATTAATTATGATCATCTTTTGCGTTAATATTTTTTTTTCGATCAAAGCGTTAATGTTTTAGTTTCATTAATATAAATATATTTAAAGTAACTCTACACATTGTGTAGGGCATTAATTAGTTGTTTATAAATTGTATTAATTTATGTAAATTTGTGATTTTGAGAAAATTTGTTAGGATCATAAGGGGAGCCTAATAAGATTGCCTAAAATTTTCATATCACGTGTACACTTGTAATATAAAAACCGTTTTGTAAGTAAGAGATTACAAGACTTTAATTAATTAATCACTAAGATTCTCGATTTTTTATTTATTAACCTAACAAAAAATATAAATAACTATAAATATCCAATACTCTACGATTTATCAAAATCACAAAGAATCAGTATTCTCTATTAAATAATAAGACAAGGTAAGTCAACTTTATAAATTACAAAAAATATTAAATTATAAAGAACCCTATCATACAAATACTTTCTACATAGGATGTTTCTGTAGCAACCATATATTTCTCAATTAACCCTAACATTATCATATATATCCTTAGTTTGCAACTTGAGATTTATCATAGACCTAACTTAAACAAATCACAAAAGAAGCTATAGAGGAATAAGCAAACTACAACTCAATGAATTCGTTTCTCATCACTACCGTTTAAGCAAGTTATGAAAGAGTATTAGTACACATGCAAGTTTATTTGCATATGAAATGGATGCATATATAGTGAATGTAAGCAACACATCCATAGGAGTTAAGAAGTATGGCAGGTATAGATTTACGTCACTTATACGTCAAATATCCCCTCTTACTTACCCGTACAGAGCATATCATGACCTAACAGTATCATTATCGTGGTAAATTACTGTGTACCATATAAAAATCTACTATTAACCCTCTTGTTGATCGTAGGCCTTTCATACGATACACAAGACTCCTTTCACTATACATTACCACTAGACCCATAAATAAGCAATATAGAGTAATTTACTAAAATTAACTTCTATGATGTAAATTAATTAAATAAACATGTGGACTCATTACGTTCCACACCAAAAGAATATTATAAGCAAATGCAGTTCGTAAAGAAAACTGCATCATAAACTTCAAACTATATTATGAACAAAAATAAAGGTAAATAGTTATCTACAAAAATTATTACAAAATCTCCTCTTTGCTCCCTGATTGCTCTAACTCGTCTCCAAACGAGACTCACCTCGAGCATCTTTCGGCCCGGATAAACGAAGAGGTTTCCCTGCAATAAAAGAAACCTATCGAGGTGTAAAATTAAACTTAGTAAGATAAATACCCTCATCAATATCACATGGTAGAAATTTATTAGACACACAATCATATGAATGCATGAATAATCAGTATGCCAAACAATGCATACAATGGCTTAGGAACTGCATACGACTCAGAATTACGCCCTTTATAGTTGGGGTTTAGAGATAATTAACCGACTCAAACCAAAATCTAGGTTTTAACCCTTAGGTTTCATATCATTTGCACTATTATGCTTAAGCTAAAACAAAACTATATATATATTCTTTCTTTACTAAATAACAAATCATATTTCTAAAATCCTAAGTTTAGCGGTGTGGTGGCTCCCGCAGTCTACAAATACATGCCCTAAGCAGAAGCCACAAGACACGGCCCCTTGCCGACGGTTTGCCTACTAAGCCGGTCGACTTAAGATAAAGACTCAATAAAATGATGATATAGCTAGTGCCCAATCCTGCAGGAGGCTTTCCTCCTATAAGTCTCTTCTCATTTTCTACATAAAGCGGCAGTCAGTGTTATCTGAATGCAATTATGAGGAATGCATGATTCATTGAATTTCTTAATCATATAAGTGACTAATCCAGTTTTTCATGGTGATCAGACAATTTCATTCCATACAATCGCATGTATGAATTATTGCAAACAATTCCCATTATTAAGTAATTAACAAGCCATAGTATTCGATCACAAATCCACACACATACATTTCCCATATCCCACAAGCATCCAATTTATATATACAAGTTTAGGTGCATCTATTTTACAAGCAAAATTAAGTAAAGAGTCATTAGGAAAGTTCAATCACGTATAACTTTCTTGTTTCAAGTTTCGATTTTTATGATCTTATAATCAATCTTCATCATTTTCGAGTGTACTTTAACGTGGTGAGGTTAGATTTTCAAGATAAGGCATGCAAAACTGCCCATAGGTCAGAACATTAGCGATCCTCATGATTTGGAGTGCTTTTGAGCTTTGTTTGGTTAATGGGCTTTTTGATAACTTAGGAAATCCTTTAGACTTGGGATTAAGATTTCACTATAGGCTCAAAAGACTCCTTAAGGTCAAATTTACAACTTTGATTTACGCTCCTAAGGCTAACAACCTCTCCTAAGGCTCTTAAGTGGGCTTAAGTTGTCAAATGGGCTTATTTTTTATTCAAAGCAAAGATAGTCACTTTCTTGGGCTTAGGGGGTATCTTATGGGCTTTTTAAGAGTCTTAAAACAACCTTCATTGTTGTGTCAAGTTGCTGGTCAGAAATTTAACGATGGTTCAACTTGATGTTTGAGGCTCGTTTTAGAAGTTTTAAGCTCAGTTTTGAGTTTTAGGCTTAATACACTTATTGTACTTACCTTAGTTGGTTTTTTCACTTTGTTTACTTACTTTTATCATGTTTTGAAGTATCTTTTAGCAAAGTTCCAGATTTGGTCGGTTTGGGTGCGAGGGCTTTCAACTTGGTTTTCCAACATGTTTCATCATTTCCTTAAGTTTAGGTATTAGATCATAAACTTAAGTTACTTGTATTTAAATCTTAACTTGACTTATTTTCCATGAGATGATTATTTAAGTCACACTTTACATGAAAGTAGAAGATCTGATACTTATCATAACTCCCATATCATAGTTCATGTCTTACAAAGTTGGTTTCCTCATAAAACTTCATGTGATGGATTTTTCCTTTACCTAAGTTTAGGTTTAAGCATGTTTAACTTAATAAAAGTGGAAACAACATCCATGTGACTTCTAAACCCTCACATCTAGCATTCTTCCCTTTCATTCAAATTCTCATTTCAAGATTTTCTCAACTTAAAATCTTCTATTCAAAGTGTTAAACAAATATATCTATAAAACACCAACTTTACATGCTCATATTTCAACTATCATGTCAGGGTTTCATGAGTTTGCTTCTTAGGATAGTCTTGGATGTTTTATCAACTTATGATCATACTTATATCCTCATGAAATCATGGTCTCCTAACATGAATACTAAACTACTAACATAAGATACACTCACCCGTCCACAAAACAAAAATATGGTAGTTGTACACTAAGGTTTTACTTAAGCTTTTTGTCTTACTTCCTCCTTCTCGTACCCTTTTTAGAAACTTGAGTTATGGTCCTTTGAAGTAAGGTTTAAGGAGTATTCTAAGGATCCTAAAGGAGCTTTGAATGTTGGAAAATAGAGTACACAAAGTAGAGTCGAAATGCCGTGAGTGTGGAAGCTTGGAAAGTGGCGGCAAATGTAGGATTTTGTAGGGTTTGTTGTTTCCTTTTTTGAGTTAATTTCAAAGTGAGGGAAAAGGAAGTGAAAATGAAGTTGAAAGTGAGAGCAATGAGAGAAAGAGTGGCCGATTAGGAATGAGGGTGGAAGTGTGTTTAAGAAGTTTGATTTTGTTGTCTTGTAGCATACACAAAAGTCGACAATTGCAACTTTAGATGATGTAAGCATTAAGGGGTGAATAGTAGAGTGTAAGATAAAGTAATTGATAGATGAAAGACAAAGGCATAACCCTCCTTATAGCCATGTAAGAACCAGCCATCTAAGGTCTCTTTAGGGCATGGAAATGTCTTGTCTCCTTTATTAAAGTTAAGTATGTGAAATCTTGTGATATTATATCCATATGTAGTATAAGTTAATGGGTGATAAGGAAAGTGTCTTATTACTAGTTTTTTATAAGTTATCAATTGATAAATGATTCCAACTCTCAATTGATAAGTCATTTGGGGTGATTAGTTGGTTTACTTATTCACATGTATAAGGCTTAGGCAAAAAGATAAGGGAATTGTCTTATAAAAAATTGTTTTAGAATTTACTTCTTAAATTGTTTTGTAGATTATGATTCAATTCTTATAAAATTATGAAATTTTCTAGAGTTGAATGAAATTATTCAAATTAAATTATTGATTAGTCGCTTAAGGTTAAAAGTCCTTAATTGTTTTAAGGTTTAGGGTCTTAGGTAACTTTAGAATCCATAGTTTTTCATGTTCAGGTTTTATCGATAATAGGCATTCGAATTGGAAAATTAGGTTTGTTTTTAATGTAAACTTGAATTCTTAATTTAATTAATCCTTGGGAATGTTCAGGAAGTATTTTTAGTTGATTCATAAGCCTGCTAAAAGTAGGGTTTATAGAAGACCTCATCTTACTTACATAAGGCTACTAAGAGGCACCGTCCCTCCAAATGACATTTGATTATTATTCTAATAAAGAAAAAAATATCAATCCAAATAGGTAGACTCCAACTAGAGTCATCCACCATTAATAAATCATAACCAAGGCTCCCCGAGCACAACTATGCGAGTCCTCTAGCTATCAATTAGAGATACAATGTTAGCTTTACCTCAACAATAAAAATATCATCAATAGGCGTTACGAGCCCTTATAGAAATCATAGAAGAATCTATTTAAGATTAGAAAAACATTTCCAAAAATGCTTTTCTCAAAATTTTGCAAAGTTAGCAATCTCCATATGTATACCAATTGAGTCATAAACATGCGATAAATATAACCGATTATTCTAGTCAAATATTTTATATTTACAATTTAAGGAAGTAATCATACGGATGATAGCACATAGACAAAATAGTCAATCAAACACATAAGCAATAACAACTAACAAAATATCAAGCGAGTATCACGTATAAGCACATAGCAAATCATTAGAATTTCCTTACCTAGATTGATGCTCATTCTATGGGCCTTTAGAATTTCCAAAACTTAATAATTGAGTACTTAAAAGATAATAAGACTTATAAGTATCCGAAAAAAGCTAAGCTCCTCAATTAATCGAATGTCTATTATAGTTTGCATACTTTTTTACTATAACCCAGGCATAATATAAACATAGTTTAACTTATTTATTAGGATAATAGGAAATATATAGGTATATTTGTAAATAACTGTATCTTATGTATTTATTTATTTACTTTAAGGGTTTCTCCTTATTATTAGTTTATAAGGCCTATTAACTTAGTTATCCTACCTATTTTTCTCGATTTATCTTAATTCTTTAGTCACATATAACTTTTTTATTTTAACTTTGATTTTTATGATCTTACGGTTAATTTTTATTGTTTTCAGACGTACTTTCATATAGCAAGGTCCTTTTTGAATATTGAAACCTGCAATTTTTATTATAGGCCAAAAATGTTACAAATTTATTTATTTTTGGCTCAAATATTTTTAATTATTATTTTAAACTTTTCTTTATTGATTTTATAGCTTAATTAATTCATAAATTTCACATTTTTGAAATATTTTTATTTTTTAGGTCCATTTTATAATAATTTCTCTATTTCACCATTTTTAAGCCTAATTTATTAATTATAGTAATTCTTGTTATAATTGTAATTTTCTAATTATTTTATTATTGTCATTATCTTATTATTTTTGGTAAATTATGGTTTAATTAAAATAAATTAAGAGAAATTGACGTGACAGCTTCTTATTGGTCCAAAATGCAATTTTCTTATTTTGCTCAATTTTTGTGTTTTTATCAATTTTATAATATTAATGTATATATATACAATTTTATGAAATAATTAATTATTAACTTATGGTAGAAAATCATTCATGTTTCTTCCATGATGTTCACGTCCAACATATGTAAATATATGTATATATTTATACTTATTAATTTATTTTAAGAAAATTAAGTATTAATACACATATACATGTATTTTCGGTATATGTACATATACATATGTAAATATTTATACCATACTATATATATGTGTGTCTATTTAAACCTTAGAAAAATAGAATAATATATATGTATATTTACACATACATGTACTCCCTTATTTTATTACTTATTTATATATGTATTAATACTATTCTATAATATATTTTACACATCTGTATGATAAAGTAAGTATACTTAATATTATATATATGTACATATGCTATACTTACATAAAAACCGTATATATACATAGCTAAGTGAATATAACATATATATACGTATGGGTACATATATTTAAGTATATAAATATGTAAATACATGAACATAAAGAATAAGAATTGTATACATATAATGAAATGCATATACATGTAATTTCTATTATAAAAGATATTAAAAATACACATATTCTCATACTACATATTTCTAATAAATAACATATTACAAAATATACATACAAACCAAAGAAATGTTACAAGGAAAGTCAACTACAAAATAAAGAGTTAATTTAATTACCCTTTGTCTTGGAAATTCTTGAAAATATGGCTCCCTAATTTCCTCTCGAAGCTAATGGTAAAGTGATGATGAAATGTATTGTAAACCAACGATATTAATTGATGAAATAAAAGATAGAAAATAAAGAAGATGAAAGGTTAAAAAGGGAGGGATGTTTGTCGGTTCAAATTGAAAAAGAAAAGTGACTTAATTTGCGTTTGAACTTTGGAAAAGAAAGGAAGAAAGTGCTAGGGTATTCTAAAGGCTTGTAGCCAACGGTGGAGGAAAAAAAAAAGAAAGAGAAAAGAAAAGAAGGAAAAGATAAAAGATAAGATAAGATATGGTTGATGTCATGACCTTAAAGAGAACCTAATAAGATTGTCTAAAATTTTTATATCACGTATGCACTCATGATATAAAAACCACATTACAAGTTAAAGATTGCAAGACACTAATTAATTAATCACTAGAATTTCTTATTTTAATTTATTTAATTATTGTAAAATATAAAGAACTATAGATATCTAATATTCCATAGTCCCTCTGAACTATAGAAAATTGGTATCTTCTACTAAGTAATAAGACAGGACAAATCAATTTTATAAATTACAAGAAGTACTAAATGATACAGAACCCTAACATATACATACTTTCTATATAGGATCTTTTTGTACCAGCTATACATTTCTCAATTAACCCTAACTGTCTTAAGTAACTTTGATTTGCATTTTACACTCGAAATTTATCTCAATCCCAAATCAAATGAACTTATAAAATAAACTGTTAAGGAATAAGCTATACAAACTTAGTGAGATATCTTTCCTACTATACTGGCAAATAGGTTATCAAGTAATTAATTAATAGATATATGAACGCATAAATAAGCAATATGTCAAACAATATATGAAGTTAACTAGGTGCTACTTACAACGTCGGATTTAACGCCTTTCAAGGTAAGAGTTGGAGATTCATTAGCATCAATCACAATCAGGTTCTAGCACTTGAGTTTTTAACCAAATATTGAAATTCTGTATTTCACAAAATATATTTTCATTTCCAAAATCCAGTAGTATACAAATTCCCACATCCAGTGGTGAAGTAGCCTCTACAGTCCACTCTCACACCTTACAGTGATGATCTCTAAACTTGACCCTCAAATACTACGGTTAGCATCTACAGCACCAAGTAAGCTCGCGAGAAAAGGGTAGGATCTTGTTGTATAAGTGCTCTTACATTGTACTAATCATAAATAATCAAATTATATGGAATTCCAATCCCTATAAGGCCCTTCATTACCATTTGTGTAAGGTGACGACCGAAACTGTAAATGTAATGTTCATACTTATGCATAATCCATTTAATTTAAGATAAGTCGAATATGATTAAGTTAAATTATTAGGTGATCAACCAATATCAACAAACCATCCAAATCATACAACCAATTCTTTAGTTATCATATTTAATAAAGTTTAGCACTATTAACAACTAATATCAAGCACATACACATCCCCAAACCTTAAGCATCGATTTATTAATATATAAAATTTAAGTGTACTAATTATAAGCACAAAACAAGTATAAAGTTATCAAGAGTACTTACTTAGCCATAAGAATAATCAGCATTGGTAAGGAGATCAGTATTCTCATTGGGATCATCTGATAATTAGGAAATATAAAAGATAATGAATATATAGGTCGGATAACTATTCTATACAAATATTTATCTAAAAATCTACCTAAGTTTTCTATTTACCTTACATAATTTCCCGGTTCGAGCTTTTTCTTCAATCGAATGTGACCTTTTCATTTTAACTTCAATTTCTATGAACTTATAGTCAATTTTTATCGATTTCAAACGTACTTTTATGCAAGAGGTCTGTTCTAGTTATTGAAATCCGCATTTTTCATTATGGGCCTGAAATATTACAAATTTTGTTATTTTGGCCCAATGTTTTTATTTATCATTTTAAGGTTTTCTTTATTAATTTATGATTTAATTAATTTCTAAATTTTATATTTTTGAAATATTTTTTGGGTCCATTTTGTAATAATTTCTTTATCTCACCATTTTAAGCTTAAATTACTAATTATATCACATTTTGTCATTATTGTAATTTTCAAATTATTTAATTATTATTATTTTTGTAATTTGCAATTTAATTGGAAATTTTAGGAGAAGTTGACATGTGACGGCTTCCTATTAGTCCACATGATAATTTTCTTAATTCTTCTAATTTTTACAATTTTTCCAATTTGTATTATTAATATATATGTATATATTATTATAAATTATTAAATATTACCAAATAATTCTTATTTCTCCTTTGAAGTCTACATCTACTATATGTACATATATATAGTTAATTCTTATCTTATTTTAAGAGATTAAGGTATTAGTATACATATACTTGTATCTTTAGGTATGTATATATACGTATACTTGTATTATACTATATATATACTTATTTAAATCTTAGCTAAAGAGAGTATATATATATATATATATATATCTTTATACATATGGCCGTATACATATACCCATGATTTACTACTTATTTATATATATATATATATATATGTGTGTGTGTGTGTGTGTGTGTGTGTATTTATACTATTTCATATTGTATTTTACATATGTTTATGATAAAGTAAATATACTTAATATTATATGTATGTACATGTACTATGTATGTAACCCGTATATAAATATATATATTTACATAACTAAATGAATATCACGTATGTGTATATATAGTTAGGTATATTTAAGTACATGCATATATAAATACATAAATATAAATAAGAGAAATTGTATATGTACATACAACCAAATATATACTCCTCTAATTTTCATTACAAGATACTAAAATACATATATTTTTTACAACATACCTTCTAGTACATATGGTGTTAAGTAACATATCAACTTTAAAAAATATATAAAAACTACTATTACAAAGAAAAATTAGAATAATATGATATAACTTTGATTACTTGATTTTAAAGTCCTTGAAGTTGTAACTTTCTATTTCCTTTTGAAACTAAAAGTAAATGATGAGGGAATACGAAGTAAGTCATGGAAGTTTCATTTGAATGGTAGTTAAAGAAAATGAAGAAAACAAAAAGAAAGAAGATTGGAAGGAAAGAGAGAGGTTGTCGGTCCTAAAATAAAGGGTCTTGGCTTTGTATTTTAATTTTGAAGGAAAAGGACAAAAGATTATGGAGGGTTATAGGGGGATAAGTGGCTAACATGAAGGAAAATGGAAAAAGAAAAATAAAGAAAAGAAAAAAGAAGAGGGAAAAAGATAAGAGGAAAAGATAATTTGATAGTGACATAAGTTGACTATAATTCAAAATTTCAAATGTGATAATTACATGTACACATGGCTTATGGCAAGAAGAGCAAATGAAAAGAAAAAGATAATGCAACGAAAAGAAAGGAAAAAAATAAGAAGATAGGATAAGTGAAAATGACATAAATTGACTTTACAATTCAAACTTGCTTATATGTGATAACATGAGTTCTCCATTTTTTTTTGGTAATGTTTAGAATGAAATATAATGTAATTATAGAAGAAAATATATAGTGTAAAAACAAAAAATAATGTATACCATTTAATACATAAACACAAAATACGTAGTAAAATTAAGTTCAAATAGTTAAGTTAATATAAAGCTAGCACATACATATATATATATATATATATATGAAATCACAAATAATTGTAAGATAATATTCGCAATCTTGTTAATTTAGTTAATTAATTTATTACTCTTTATGTTTGTTAGCATTTAGGAGTTATTTCTATTCGTTCATTAATTATTTTACGCGATTACATGTATCGATTAATGATTGTACTTAATTAGAGCTTTGTTACCGTTATGTTATATTTGTGTATTTTATAAACTTAGAGTTTTATGATCTTTATCTAGTTTGAGTTTAGGTTCAATCTCTTATATTTACATGTATATAGGGTATAGGGTTTTTTATACGTGATTAGGGTTTCAATCAGTATATTAAGGTTTTCTCATTCATTTTAGATTTCGAATGTGAAATTTTAGTCAATTTAAAATTTATCAGCTATGTTAACTTAGGGAAATTATTCATAATACTCGAGTCCAACTCTATATTCAAAAAGTTAAATTTGCGGGGTTTATAATTGACTTGTTTAAAATTCTCACATGTGATGATTTTTGTAGGATTAATGGCAGCTACAACGTGGGAGGAAAAAGAAGAAAAAAAGGGAAAAGGAAAAGAGAGAAAGGAAAAGTAAAAGAAAGAAAGATAAAGTTACTTTTTGACTTTTCTAAAAGTAATTCCAACTTTTAAGTAATATTTAAAATAAAATATTCTGTCATTATGGAATAAAATGTAGGATATAAAATTAATATATATTTGTTAATGTCACGATCCGAGGGGGTTAAGCGTGGCAGTTGCCGTATATCATATAAAGGACTATAAATTGATTTCCTTTATAATCGATAATCATTTATGCGATATATAAGGCTATAGCTATAGCTACGGCTACAGTTACAGCTATAGCTAAAAGTTGCGCAAATATAAACAATATCATTTTATGATAATAATAATAAGCTAAAGAAATATAAAATACAATCTATTTATATAAGAATTTACAGATAAGAAGTATATAATACTTCTTAACTCAAACTAATATTATTTCATTATATAATAAGATCTATAATCTAAATAAACTATCATGAGTACACTCCGTTCACGTCTTACTCCGTTCACGTCTTACTCCTACATTAACCCCTTAATGTACAACTAACCTCGGGCATGCGGCGGCTCGACCTCATGAACAACTCGGCCTACGAAAGTATAAGCTAATTAGTTTAGTGAGATAATCCCTTCAATCATATAGCAATTAAGTTATACATTAATTAAATTTAAACAAATTACTACATGTCAATCAGTATGCCAAACAAATACATGCAGATGACCAGGTACTACATATAACTCAGATTTAACGCCCTTCGAAGTCAGAGTTGAGGATACTTCGGCATAGTTAGATTCGGATATCATACTAGAACTTATCTCATAACGAAACTTCGCATTTCATATTTAAAATGTAATAATATATCCATTCTCAGTTTTATCAAAAACGAGTTCTACGTATGATTGTGATTAGGTTCACACAGCCCTTACTTACCCCTAAACGGAGGCTTCTAGACTCAACCCTTAGCCAAGCAATTGATGCCTTTAACGCCTTGTAATTCCGCGGGCTAAGGTAAGGTCATATCGTACGTATACACCATACGAAATCTATAACTAACAAATAATCAACCTACGTATGGCCTCTCATTACCTTTGTGTAATGTGATGGCTAGAATTAGTTATACGGTGTATAATTATGTATGTTTTAAGTTAACTTTTTTAAGTCAAGTAAAATTAGATCTTATTATTCAGTGATCAATAAGATTACAAACAATCAATTCCTAACGAATCTATTATGTAACAATCAATACATTATCGTACTTTAAAGTAAATTCACCATTAACAAACAGTTATCGTGCACAAGCATAACCCAGCCCCATACAACATTCAATTATTAATCATAATTTATATTCGCTAATTGCAAACACAAGCAAGTATGGGATCATTAGGAAAAACTTACTTAGTCATAATCGACTCGAGAGTCGTAATAATCCGATGGTAACTCAAAGTTAAGGTTAAGATTACTTGAGAATAAGGAATATAGAAAATTGTAAGTTTGGGAATTTAAAGCTAAACTAGTATTGTAATTTGTACTATTTACTTCACTTAGTTACTTGAGATTGTTGATTCGAGCTTTTTATTGAATCATGTATAACTTTTTCGTTTTAGCTTTGATCGTTATGAACTTATAGTTCATTTTGATCGTTTTCAAGCGTATTTTCTCGTAACGAGATCCGTTTTGAACATTATGACTCACAATTTAGACTGTGATATAAAAATATCATAAAATTTATTATTTTAATTTTAAAAGTTATAAAATATTAATTTCAGCTTTTTCTTAGTATATTTACAATTTAATAATTATTTAAATTGTATAATTGATAATTTTCTTATTTTAAGCTTATTTTACTTTAATTACTTATTTTTACTTAGTTTTGAGATTTTAGAATTATTAATTCAATTTTCTTTTTTTTTTACTTTTTTATTTTCTTATATTTTATGACACACACACACATACACACATATATACTTATTATTATATTTTTTTCCTAATTTACTTAATTATTAACTCTTTTTCTAGTTTACGGTACCCATATATATATGTATATATATATTTATTAACTTACTTTATTTATTAAATTGATATTATCATATATCTTGTGTACTATTTAATTCTACATGTATTTTTACGTCATATACATACATTTATACGTATACGTATACTATACTTTATGTGATAAATTAATCTAATTTTAATTATATATTATATACTATATGTATAAGTATAATATAGATGTATTTATATTTTAAATATACATACATACTTTTATACATATACACATATACATATATAATATAAAATATTATGTTTATATATGTACATACATACTATCACGTCAACTATACATACTTATATATACATAAAAAAAAAATTACATGAATAAGTAAATACGAGAATACCTAATATATGTGTATATATATATATATAATATACTAAATACTAGTTATTCATACATATATAATACATACATACATACATATATATATATTTTCGTATACATGGACATATATATATATATATATATATATATATATATCAATACTTAGTTAGTGAAATTACTAAATACCTAGCACATGTATTCTTATTTATACTTACATATATATACATATACCATATCTTCTACGTAATAATGTATATATACATATCCCCATACATATATTTACACACAAATGTAAGAGATACACATATATACTTATCTACTTATGCATACATATATATACATGTAATAGAATACTTAGTATATTTATGCTCATACTATATACTATACATATGTACAAATAAATTAAACATATACTTACCTAATTTTTTTTTTGTTATATATCCTTAGTTTTCTTCTTCTTCTTATTTTTCTTCTTAATTCTCTTCTTCTTCTTGAACTTTTTTTTGCTTTGTTTTGTTTTTTTTTTTTTTACTTTGCTTTTCTTTTCTTTTTTTTCCACTTTATGTTTTCGGATTGATTTTCTTTTCTAGGTTTTAGGGCATGAAACTAGCTAATTAAAAAAAATAAGATGCTTATCCTCTTAGTTTAGGTATTAATTAAGATAAGACATATACTTTATTATTTTTGTCCTTGTCCCTTTAATTTGTGACACTTGCAACTTATATTTGTGCACATGGGCTACTAAAAATTTACAGCTGCAATTCACGTAGTAAAAGGAAGAAAATAGAAGAGGAAAAGAAAAGAAGAAAAAGAAAGGAAAGAAAATAGAAGANTATATCAATACTTAATTAGTGAAATTACTAAATACCTAGCACATGTATTCTTATTTATACTTACATATATATACATATACCATATCTTCTACGTAATAATGTATATATACATATCCCCATACATATATTTACACACAAATGTAAGAGATACACATATATACTTATCTACTTATGCATACATATATATACATGTAATAGAATACTTAGTATATTTATGCTCATACTATATACTATACATATGTACAAATAAATTAAACATATACTTACCTAATTTTTTTTTTGTTATATATCCTTAGTTTTCTTCTTCTTCTTATTTTTCTTCTTAATTCTCTTCTTCTTCTTGAACTTTTTTTTGCTTTGTTTTGTTTTTTTTTTTTTTACTTTGCTTTTCTTTTCTTTTTTTTCCACTTTATGTTTTCGGATTGATTTTCTTTTCTAGGTTTTAGGGCATGAAACTAGCTAATTAAAAAAAATAAGATGCTTATCCTCTTAGTTTAGGTATTAATTAAGATAAGACATATACTTTATTATTTTTGTCCTTGTCCCTTTAATTTGTGACACTTGCAACTTATATTTGTGCACATGGGCTACTAAAAATTTACAGCTGCAATTCACGTAGTAAAAGGAAGAAAATAGAAGAGGAAAAGAAAAGAAGAAAAAGAAAGGAAAGAAAATAGAAGAAAAAGGAAAATAGAATTAATTATATGTAATTTTTATAAACATAAAAATAATAATTTTAAATTAATTTTGGAATTTTATAAAAATTTATCAATTTAATTGGTATTCGTTACAATTATAATTTTTACAAGTTATTTTAACGGTTTCATTAAAAGTTTTATACGATTACGCGATTTAGTCCATAATTGTAATCAACTATAATTATATCACTGTTGAGTGATATTTAATTATTTTATAAGTTTAAAGTTATAGTTTTAAGGTTTCGATCAAGTTCGAGTTGAATTTCGGGTAATTGTGCATATTTGGTATGCGATTTAGGTTTTAATCAATTTTTAGGGTTTTTATTATCGATGTTATATTTGATTTATTAAATTTCATAAAATTTTATCGTTACCAACCTTATCAACTCATGATATAGTTTAGGACATTAAAACTTAAATTAGGGTTTAGACTACTAATTTTATAAGGTTTAAAGTTAATACATAAACATAAAATATATAGTAAAATTAAATTAATATAATTCTGGCACATATATATGTATATATATATATATATATATATGAAGTCACAAATAATCATAAGATAATATTGATAATCTTGTTAATTCAATTAATTCATTTATTACTCTTTATATTCATTAGTAATCAGAAGTTATCTCTATCACAACTCAACAGTATCGTTGTCATGGTAGATCGCCGTATACCACATAAAGATCTATAATCAACCCCTTTGTTAATTGTAGGCCTTTCATACGATACACAAGGCTCACTTCACCATACGTTACCATTAAGCCCATAAATATATAATATCAAGCAACTTAACTAAAATTTACTTCGTTGATATAAATAAATAAGTAAACATATGGATTCATTAAATTCCATACCAAAAGAATATTACATAACAAATATAGTTATTACAAGAATCTGTAATAGGAAAAATTCTATCTAAAATATGAACTGAAAAAGATAAATATCTACAAAATGCTATTATAAAATTCCCTCTTCGCTCCTTAAACACACTGTCCCGTCTCCACATCAGACTTACCTTAGGCATTCCTTAGCCCATATGTACAAAGAGATGGCCCTGCATCAACGTAAATCTATCAGGGTGTAAGCTTACATTTAGTGAGATAGATCCTTTCGTCAATACTGCATGATAAAAATTTATTTAATGCACAAACATATGAATGCATGATCAATCAGTATGCCAAACAATACATGCAGTGGCCTAGGAATTGCATGTAACTCAGAATTACGTCCCTTGTAGTCAAAGTTGGCGATAATTAACCAACACAAACCAATCGCACTATTGTGCTTAAGTCAAAACAAAATCATATATATATATATATAGAGAGAGAGAGAGAGAGGAGAGAGAACGTATATAATATACTTTTCTTTTCGAGAAACAAATTATATTTCCAAAATCCCAAGTCTAGTAGTATGATGGCCTTCGCAATCCATGAACATACGCCCTAAGTAGAAGCCATAAGACACGGTCCCTCGTCAACGATTAAAGTCTCTCGATGCCTAGTAAGCTTGTTAGCTTAGAACAGAGACTCAATAGAATGATGGCGTAGCTAATGCCCAATCCTATAGGAGGCTTTCCTCCTGTAAGTCCCTTTTTATCTTCTACGTAAAGTGATAATCGATATAATATGATGCAATTATAAAAAATGCATGATTCACTGAATTTCTTAATCATATAAGTGCTTAATCTGGTTCTTCATGTGGATCAAACAATTTCATTCCATATAACAAAACATCTATGTCATCACAACAATTTCCATTATTATCTGATTAACAAATCAAAGCATTCAATCATAATATTACACACATGCATTTCTCATATCCCATAAGCCTCCAATTTTCATATATAAGTTCAAGTGTATCTATTCTACAAGCAAAATCAAGTAAGAAGTCATTAGGAATTTACTCATTCAGCCATGTGGATCAATCAAAATAATCCGAGAGTAAGTTGTCTCCAAACGCTAAGTCCCCTAAACATTGCAAATATAATACTATATGGATTTGAAATAGAATTTGGAAAACTCAATTAAAACCCTTTTAGTTATATTTTTAACTTGGTTTCATATTTTTCTCGGTTTTTACTTAAAGTTCAATCGTGTATAGCTTTCTTGATTTAAATCTAATTTTTATTATTTTATAGTCAATCTTCATCATTTTCGAGTGTACTTTAATGTGGTGAGATTATATTTTTAAGTGTACTTTAATGTGGTGAGATTATATTTTCGAGATGAGGCATGCAAACTTATCCATAAATCAGAACAGTAGTGATCCTCATGATTTGGAGCGCTTTAGGGTTTTGTTTGATTATTGGGATTTTTGATATCTTAAGAAATTTTTTGGGTTTAGGCTTAGGCTTAGGATCTCATTTTAGGCTCAAAATACTTTTTAAGGTCAGATTTCTAACTTTGATTCACACTCCTAAGGCTAACAACAACTTCTTGGGCTTTTATGTGGGTTTGAGTTGTCAAATAGGTTTATTTTTTATCCAAATTAAGGATAATCACTTTATTGGGCCTGGGGAGTGTTTTGTAGGCTTTTTAAGAGTCTTAAAACAACTTCCATTGTTGGAGTAAGTTGCTAGTTAGAAAATTGATGAAGGTCCAACTAGAAGTTTGAGACTCGTTTTGGAAGTTTTAAGCTCAGTTTTGAATTTTAGGCTTTATACACTTATTGTACTTTCCTTAGTTGATCTTTTTACTTTATTCATTTACTTTAATCATATTTTTAGGTGTTTTTCAACATAGCTTCAGATATGATTGTGGTGAATTCAAGAGGTTTTTACTTGGTTTTTCAACTTGTTTCATCATTTCCTTAAGTTTAAGGGTTAGATTATAAACCTAGACTACTTATATTCAAATCTTGACTTAACTTCTCTTCCATGAGAAGATTATTTAGCTTATACTTTACATGAAAATAGTAGAAAACTTCCATATCATAGTTCCTATCTTACAAAGTTGATTTCCTTATAAAAGCTTCACGTAATGGATTTTCCTTTGCTTAAGCATGTTTAACTTAATAGAAGTGAAAATAACATCCAAAGGACCTATAAACATTTCATATGCAACATGGTAGTCTCCCATTTAAGTGCTTATTCCATGATTTTCTTAATTTAAAATCTTCTATTCTAAGGGTTAAACAAGTATTTCTTCATAACATCAACTTTACATGCTCATATTTCAACTTTCATGTAAAGGTTTCATAAGTTTGCTTTTTAGGGTAGTCTATTTCATCAACTTATGATCATATTAATATCTTCGAGAAAATATGGTCTCCTGATATGGGAACTAAGTTACTAACACAAAGAAACATTTACTCGTCTATAAAGCAAAAATACAGTGATTGTACACTAAGTTCTCACTTAAGCTCTTTATTTTACTTTCTCCTTCTTGCACACCTTTTTTGGAATCTTGAGTTTTGATCCTTTAAAGTAGGTTTAGAGTGTATTCTAAGGATCCTAAAAGTAGCTTTGAAGGTTGACAAATAAAAGACACAAAGTGTAGTTTTTGTGCTGTAAAAATAGAGTAACAGGTAGTGGTAATGTTGTGATTTTGTGAGGTTTTGTATTTCCTCTTTTGTGTTGATTTTACAGTGAGAGAAAATAAAGTAAAAATGAAAGTGAAAGTGAGGTATATGAGAGAGAGAGTGGCCGGTTGTATAGGGGTGGAGAAGTGTGTTTAAAAAGTTTGATTTGTTGTCTTGTAGTTTGCACAAATGCCAATATTTAACAAGACTAGATGA
This sequence comes from Lumnitzera littorea, assembly GCA_024138015.1. NCBI lineage: Eukaryota > Viridiplantae > Streptophyta > Magnoliopsida > Myrtales > Combretaceae > Lumnitzera > Lumnitzera littorea. The sequence goes on from JAMXBB010000011.1 coordinate 41,306,422, forward strand.
TGTAAGTATTAAGGAGTGAATAATAGAGTGTAAGATAAATTGATTGATTGGTAAAAGATAAGGCATGCCTTTTTAGCCTTGTAAGAACCGGCTATTTAGGCTTTCTTTTGGGCATGGAGTTGTCTTGTCTTCTTTATTATAGTTGAACACATGAAATCTTGTGATATCTTATCCATATATAGTATAAGTTATGGTATGATAAGGAAAATATCTTATCACTAGTTTTTTGATAGATTATCAATTGATAAATGATTCCAACTCTCAATCAATAAGTTATTTAAAATGATTGGTTGGTTTACTTATTTATGTACAAAAGTTTTATGCATGAAAATAAGAAGATTGTTTTATAGGAAATTTTTTTAGAGTTTGTTTCTTAAATTGTTTTGTAAGTTATGATTTAATTCTTATAAAATTATGAAATTTTCTAGAGTTGAATAAAATTATTCTAATTAAATTATCAATTAATTGTTTTAGGGTTTTGGGTGACTTTAGAGTTCACAGTTTTCATACTCGGGTTTTAACAATAACAAACTTTCAAATTGGAAAATTAAATTCGTTTTTAATTATAAACTTGAATTTTTACTTTAGTTGATTATTGGGAATGTTCGAAAAGTACTTTTAGTTGATTCACCAACCTAAAAAAAAGTAAGGTTTACAATCTCTATTTGTTCATTAGCAATTTCACACAATTATGCATATCGATTGATAATTGTACCAATTAGGGCTTTATCACTATTAGGATAAATTTGTATATTTTATAAGTTTAGAGTTTCAATTTTAAGGTTTTTATTTAGTTTGGGTTTTATCTTTTATATTTACATGTATATAAGGTCTATGCTTTTTATACGCGATTAGAATTTCGATCAGTTTATTAGGGGTTTTCTCGTTCGTCATAGGTTTTGAATTTAAAATTTTAATTAATTTTAAATTTATTGATTCTGTTGACTTAGAAAAATTACCTATAGCACTCATATTTGACTTTACTAAAAAAACTATATTTATGAAGTTTATAAAATTATTGGATAAAATCATGTCATTAAGACTAGTTTCAATATTTTCTTTAAAATCACATGTGCTAAAGAGCAAAAATCATGTTTTAAAGTCATGATTTTAAAAGCCTTATTTATTCCAACGGTTGTAATTGTGGATTTTTTTATGAAAAAATGCAATAGCTATTTCCTCTTTCCCAATTTCAGTCATTGTTGCCTAAAAGCAAAATTGGAAAAAAGGAAAAAGAAAAGTCTAGCACAGTAATAATTTCACCATTTTCCTTAACAGCCAGTTGTATTTTACTAAAGGGTCATTTTTCCTTTTTACATGTCTTGGAATGATATCACATTTCCCACAAAGCCCCTATCCTTTTCTCTAATTACAAAACCTATAGCCTCACCTCCCGGTCACGCCAACAAATGGAAGTCTCTCTCCTTTTTCTTCCTTTCCTTTTTTCTTTTCTCTTTCTTGTATTTGTATGAACTAATTGCTGCACAATTATTTCAGTGCTCATACAATTGTGATTAAGTTCGGAATTTCTAGGATTAGGGTTTGGTTTTCTTCCTCTCCTTTCTGTTTAATAAGGGCAGAGTAGCATGGGTTCAGAGGGAGATTCGAGCGAGAATAGAGTCGTTGGTAATGAAGAAAGAGTTACAGTGAATATACGTTGTTCAAGTGGATCGAAATTGTCTGTGAAAATGAGATTGGATTCAACAGTTGGGGGTTTTAAGTCGATTTTAGCTGAGAATTGCGATATTCCTGCTGACCAACAGCGTTTGATTTATAAAGGTCGCATTTTGAAAGATGATCAGACTCTAGAAAGTTATGGTAGGTTCCCCCTACCCCAAACACCTTAATCATGGTTTTAGATGAGAATGGTGACTTTTAATGTTTAGTTTTTATAAAGTTTTTGTGGTTGTGCCGTGAATTTGTGTTGGGTTGGGGTTTATGAGCTGAGTTTGGATTGGTCTTGGCTTTTTTCATGATGGTTTCGAAAATGTGCCTGCTGGGTAATTGAATTAAGTTGATTTGGCTTGCGTGTGATGTGAGATTAGAGGTACCATTGGTGGAAATTTGATTACTTTTTATTATATTTCTTTACATATAGATAAGTTTAGGATATAATTGACGTGGGCAAAGAAGTTCTTTTTGTATTGTAGAATTTTGGTAATAGGAATTAATGTTTATTTTATCTGGTTGGTTACAGCGGTTTATTTCCCACTGCTGTCGTATAATCTTGTAGATAGCGATTATGGGAATTTCGGCAACTTGGCTAACTCTGTTGTCGGCAGTCAAATGCTCTAAAGGAAATAAAAATTATGCGTTTGCTTGGCCTCTTTTTGTATAGAATATTTTTGGTGAAATGGAATAGGTTCGACCCATCCATTTGAATGAAAGAATTACCTAAAGCTTTTTATGTTTCTTTCTGGTTTTAGCATTAAGTTATAGCCTACAGTTTCTCAAGTCTGTAAACTCTCAAGTTTAGGAGATGTTTTGAGCAGTAGATCTGATCTTACATGGATGTGATTATAATTTTGCTGGCCACTTGTCATAAGCTTGTTGTAACTTCTGAAAGAGTGCTCATTGTTGAGATTAAATCTTCAGTTGATGATGTATGCAAGAATAGAAATATGGATGTAATTGTCTCTTGGGTTAATTATTTAGTTTAATGCTTCACTTGGATGAATGTACTCAGAGTATGTCTTCAACTGGTGGTTTATATGGATATCTCTTGAAAATTGATGTACTAAATCCTTTAAAAGGTGCTCTCAGGATCTATTTTACAATTTTTCATTTGTGACACCTTAAAACAAAGGCAGGAGGCCCACTTGTCATGTCAAATTCATGTGTTTTTGATGATTTGCTTGAGGTTCTACTTGTAATGGTATTTCAGCTTTAATCTCTCTTGGGATGCTATAATCTCCTTTTCCATATGATTAATAGTGGTATTTCTTGGTATTAAATACATACTCAATAGATGGGAGTAAATAATGTCCAGAATAATAGTTCATTGTTTCTTTATTTGTGATGTTATGTTTTTATGCCTGTCAAATAATAAGAAAACTGTAACTATGTTTAGTATTTCAGCAACAATATTTATATTATTACTGATGTTGTAGATATTAGGTTTACTGATGGTGCAAAACATATGGCTATTTGCGACTTCAAAAAAATTCATCATATTCAGTGGAATAGAAGAGACAAAACAGAGTCTGGACACAGTTGGTTTTTTATCCACATTTGATTCCTGTTTAGTTTGTCTATCATGAAATTGATGAAATCAGGTTAAGATTTGCTCTTGCTGTTCTGTCAGCTGCAGGGGCTTTGTTTCTCTTCTTATCATAATTCTTATCCATATTTCATAAGTATGGGCCTTGCATTCTGGATATGATGTGGGTTTGGTGGATCCGTTATACTTTGGTTTTTACATTGTTTTTCTGATCTTTATTAGTTACACTCTTCCATCTGTGATTACATTGACTTGTCAAAGAGTGTCTTTGACATTCTTGTCAGAAAGAAAAATTTTATGATCTCTCCATTTCAGGCCTGCTGGCTGATCATACAGTCCACATGGTTCGAGGTTTGCCTCCAGCTGCAGTAACATCGCCTCCAGCTGCTCCTTCTGGGTTTAGTAACAGTGCACCTGGCGTCACTAGGGGTGTTGGTTCAAATGAGGGTGCTGGTGCTGGTGCTGGTCTTGGGGCATCTTTATTCCCAGGTCTTGGTCTTGGTCTTGGGGGATCCGGTTTGTTGGGAGCTGGAATGCCAGAATTCGAACAAGTGCAGCAACAGCTTACGCAGAATCCCAATATTATGAGGGAAATAATGAACATGCCTGCCATTCAGAATTTGATGAATAATCCTGAGTTAATGCGCAGCTTGATCATGAGCAATCCACAAATGCGTGAGATTATAGACCGGAATCCTGAGCTTGCACATGTACTGAATGATCCTGGCATCCTTCGGCAGACACTAGATGCTGTGCGGAATCCTGAACTCATGCGAGAGATGATGCGAAACTCTGACAGGGCGATGAGTAACATTGAAGCTACTCCAGAGGGATTTAATATGTTGAGACGCATGTATGAAAATGTTCAGGAACCGTTTCTTAATGCTACAAACAATGAAAGTGATTTGAGTTCAAACCCATTCACAGCTCTTTTGGGGGGCCAAGCCAATGCACAAGCTTGGGATGGAGCTAATAATCCTTCCGGTCCTGGTGCTGGAACAGCTTCAGGGCCTACTGCTCCGAATACAAACCCGTTACCTAACCCTTGGAGTAGTGCCAGTGGTAAGTGCAGTTCTTTGTTTCTGTTGCATCTCTAGTAGTACTTTACTTGCATGTAGACATGGATTGTACATAGACAGGTAAAACTTGCCTTTCATTGCAGAATGCATAGATATTCCTCAGTTCCAATGAATTTTGTAAAAGAATCCTTTGTTTTTACCTATTGTTGAATATCATTAGACAGATGGGGACTTGAAAAGGTTTTTTTGATGTCAAATTTTATGTCCTTCCATCATGTCATTGTCATGCTCATGCTGTCATTTATTACAGATCTGATAGTTTGTCTGGAAATGTAAACAGAATGAGCCACAGGGTTGCTCTTTTTGGACAAGGGCTACCAGTTACTTCTCTATAGGTTATTAATCAGGATTATAATTCCTTTTTTATTTTAGTTCCTTCTTTTTCCTGCATATATTTCCAGGCTTCAATTTTCTATGATAATTGATCTGAGTTGGAGTTAAAATTCAGTGAGGGCTCATTTTTTAAATGTCAAAAATCTATTGTGAGCTATTAGGAGGTTCCCAGACTAACACCACGACAAGGTCAACTGCTGCTGGGGACACTAGAGCACCTGGTATTGCTGGTGTAGGAGGGCTTGGTCTTTCAGGGATGGATCAGATGCTCACAGGCATGCCAGATGCAGCTTTGTTGAATCAATTAATGCAAAATCCACTTATATCCCAACTGTTGCAATCCCTATTGTCTAATCCCCAGTACATGAATCAGGTAATAATGCAAGAGGTCTTTCTGAAAGTGTGTTGAAATGATTGGTCATTTCATTTCCCAGTTAACTAACTGTATATGTAATAATAGATCCTCAGCCACAACCCTCAGCTACGTAGCATGTTTGATATGAATCCTCAGCTGAGAGAAATGATGCAAAATCCTGAACTTCTACAACAGTTAATGTCACCTGCATCGATTCAGGTATCGAAATTTTCAAATTTATCTCTGTAATGAATAATTTGGCTTCTATAGACAAGGAACAAACATTTTTTCTTTTTGGGTAAGTATTCAGTTGTGCATTTGATTTCTTCTTAATTTACGTAAGTGACAATTAATTTTGTATTTGATGTCCTTCTTTTATGGCCTCCTTCCAAATTATTTCAGCCATGGGTATTGCCATTTTCCCTTCTATAGATTTTTAACGCAATTGAGGTCATGTCCTATTTGTGTTGCACTGTGCAGTCACTATATGAATGCTTAAATGCATCAAAAATGTTTTAATGCATCATGTCTATAGTAAGAAAGCAGAACCAAGAAACATGTTTATTTATTGGGTTGAATTTGAGATATGAATTTTTTTTGGTTGCGTAGGGATATGAATATTGCCCAAAATAATGAGAGATGACATCTGAAATTTCATCCATCCATCATACTTCATTTTGATATTTCTACTCCACAGATTCCTCACCCCCTCTTCCTCCCAAAATAGAGAATCTCAACTGTAACTTAAGATTTTCCTTTTTGTTTAGTTTGGACTTGACCCAAAAAGAGGGTCGTTGGTGTGGGATTTTGTGGTGCTGATTCAATCGAACCAAAAGAATATGAAAGACAAACTTCCATATTCAAGTCATACTGAGTTGTATGAAAAAAGTAATCCCTTTATCCTTCAATACATATTCCAGAGAACTTTCCATTGTTGTACTTGTACAGTTTGGATAGTGATGATTAGTAAGGAGAGATTTTCTTTCAGAGCTGTAATCAGTTTCTCTAAGTAATATACCACAGTAACAGAGAAACTTCTTTGGCTCTGCACCTAATAGCTTCTGAAGATCTTCCCAGATTTCCTTTAGAATCAGGTTGGATTGTAATATATATTATCTAGGTTTGTGAAAAAGTTAATATATATATGTATATATCAACTACATCAGCTCCTGCCCTACATGCTATAATATGATCCTACTTTTGCAGTTTTAATTGAATAGTTAGCCTAGAAGTTAATAGTAGTTAAGCTTTTGTTGTAAAGTTAGCCCTTGTCACTTTTCCTAAAAAGTAGGTAAAGCCTCCATATTTTTCTGTTGAAGTTTTCATCTTTAAACCCTAATGGAAGATCATGTGTATGAATTGGCACTTGCTGTTGTGGTTCTTGCTGGAGTTTTCTCAAACAGGGGCGAGAATTGCATCTTTGAAAATGAAATCATCATCTACTGCTATGAAATCTTCCTTATCAGATCTTCATCACCCAAATTCAGATGTCATTTGTTGACTTTCCAATCATACTGAACAATTCGGAGTTAAATTGTAAAATGATGAAGCTTTTGCAAGTTTGCTCTAGAGATTGTAGGAAGTGTTTCTGAACATGTTCATTCAAGCTTGCCAACCAGCATGATCAGAAAGGTGATTGGAGCTCTCCTGCCTTTGGGTCACTGTTACTGTTCATGACTTTCTCATGATAAGAATAGCTATATGGATCATACATATGTTCTCCATTGTGATAGGGATTGTACTTACTTACAAATCCTAACCGTTTGGACTTCTTTCAGTGGTCACCATGATTCAGATCATCATTCTCCTTCAGATCAATCTATGTCCATTCCTCGCCACCAGTTGGGCCAGTATCATTTTGACCTGCATCGTCACTGTGCACGCCATGGAAACATACAGATTTCTCTTGCTTGCATGACCGTACTCTAGTTGCCATACTTGTTTCATTGTGATGTTTTGAGAACTTTTAGAGATGACAAGGAGTTCGTGCAGGAACTTGTAATCACACTTGTGTTCACTGTCATGCTTCTTCCATTGGTGACTTTTCTGATGACCTTTCTGGTGAGTTTTCCCGTGAGAAATCCGGAGTTTCTTCAAGGTTTTATGATGATATTTGTGAAGGTGATAGCTCTATTCTTCAGCAATTTGGTGACGGATCTAGTAGTTGCACTTCAGATGTTCGAGCTAACAATCTGCCTTATACTACATCTGCATGGGGAGATTGTTTTCATCGAGCTTCTACAGATGATTATGACTGTACTTAGGTGTTGGAGACAATGCAATTGTTGTAGCTAAACATACTGTTGGATTGTTTTATGGGAATAAGAATTGTTGCAATCCTCATAGTGGGTTTGATGCAGTGCAATAAGGTGATGCAAACCACTTTAGTCCGATGAAGGCCATCCAAGCACATAACTACAGTTCAGCGAATTCTGATTTGGTCAGAAGCCTGCTTTTGAAGGTTTTAGTTATGTTCCTGCTCAAACAGGTTCTTCTGGAAGTACAAGTCGGCCATTGCAACCAGCTTCTGGAAGCATCTTTTCGGTCCTTCCACATTATTTGGAGAATCATCTCAGCCTGCTTTTGGTGTTGCTTCAGCCTTAGCTTTTAGAGCTTCCACCACACTAGCATTTGGAGCCTCAAGAACTGTACTCGGAGCATCAAATTCCCCTAGGTTTGGCTTAGGAAGGATGTTCATTCTAGCAGAGATGCATTTCCAGTAGCTTGCAAAATTCTATGGAGCCGTTTAAACAAACTTCTGATGAAATGAAATGCAAGGCTCCTGTAGAAGCTACTCTTAGCTCAGATGCAGTTGACCTTGGTGGTGGGAAACATTCTAGTTCTAGAGATGTTAACTCTATGGCATGCACAGGAGATAAGGGACACACCGTTTCAGCAAGCAAAAAAAACTGATGCACAACGTCTTGCTAGATCTTAAGGAGGTAGGCCAGTAAAAGGCAGACATGGAGGATGTCTTCTTAGGGCCTTGCTTGTATGGAGAAGTGACAGCTGCTGCAGAAAATTAACGGGGTGCTTCTAGGCCAATTGTTCTACTCCTTGGAGAGGTGGGGTTAACCCTGTTTTATGGAGTGGGCAGCACATGCAGTTCCTAGAAGCACTGTTTCCTTGGTTTTGGTTGACTCATATTTGATGGCTGAGGTCCTGTTATGTATTTTACATTTACTTGCCTTTAGACAAGGCAATTTAGGGGGAGGCATTGTTATGTCCATACAATACCTTTGCAGTTTTAGTTGAATAGTTCGCCTATGATAGGTAATGGTGGTTGAGCTTTTGTTGTACGGTTAACCCTTGTCATTAGCTGGCCTTGGTCAGTTCTTGCCATTGGCTGGCCTGTAAATAGGCCTTGGGAGAGAGAAAGTTTAGTCAGTTGAAAGTTTTCTGTGTTGTAGTTCTCTTAGAGAGAGGGGGTTGTGAAGCAGACATTGCTCTTGGAGTAGCAACTTTTGATTACTATTATATCTGTTTTCCTACATAAATTAATACAGCTTCCATATTTTCCATTCAAGTTTTCATCTTTAAACCCTAGTCGGACCCTACATGTATCATGTTAGCAGTACACACATTTATGGGATGATTCTACAGCACGGAAAGTTATTGGAAAACGCTGGTTTGAGAGATATCTTTTTAGATAATCTTTAGAGTTCTCTTGATCCAGATGAAAAAACATCATATAAACGGGGAGCAATTAAAATAGGAAAATTAGATATATTCAGATCAGAGCTAGAATATAAAAAGAGGGAACCAGGTTCAAGCCTTAATATGTAATTAGCATCTTATCTCAAATATATTTGCAGTTGAAAAAATATTTGTTATCAATAACAACAATTTTGCAAGTTTTCTTATGATAATTAGCAGAGGTCTCAATTTCCATGCTGCATTATCTTCCCCTGTCTGGAAAAACTTTGTGAATTAGTAGCATTTAGAATGTCATGTTATTGATTTTAAGATAGTTTGACTCACTGTCCATTTATTAGTAACAAGGGACTAGACAAGTGCATCTAAAGGTCAGACCAGACTTTCACTAGGATCCCTAAGATGTTCTTTTAGCATCCAACAGACCAAAAAGGATTGCATCATAAAATTAAAAAATAACTCTGCTAAAGATGATGAATAACAAACTTATCCAAATTTCCTATGTCAACCATGTATACAAGAAGTTAGCATCTTTAACATTTTTGGGAACTGCAAGTTGCATAAAGATTGTGGGAGAGTATCGATTACAATGAAAGATAGATACAGTTTTTCTAAACATTTAATTGAACTACAAAAGCAGAGCCTAACACATATAATAGAAATTAAATTATTGTGTTAATATAAAAGTAGAAAGTAATCTTGCATAGATCCATAAATGCAAATGATATCCTTTCCATCAAGGATTGGCGGCAAATTTAGATTTCTTGCATGATATCCTTCCTTTCATTTGTGGTGTCTGTTACTGCATCATCTTTAAGGCTAGCACCATTTTGGTCAGTGATTATGACATAAATTTGATCTACTTTCTAAGTGCGAGTTTCTAACATTATGTTATGTTGTATCGATATCAGAACTCTTTTGGTCTTAGTTCCTTTCTTTTTTTCCCCTTTTGTAAAATTAGGGTTCTTATCATTGGCATATAACTGAGTATCTCTGCTTGTTCTAGACCAGTATGAGGAGGTTACTTGCAATTATTTACATTTTTATCTCTTTTTTCCCTTTTGCAGCAAATGCTAGCTGTGCAACAGTCTGTTCTTCCTCAACTAAGTCAGTCAATGTCAAATCAGTAAGTGAATCCATATTTGGTTACAAACGGAATTAAAAGGGGAAGACTTTGCATTGTTTTCACTTTTATGTTGCAAAAGAGCCATCTTTTCTTTATGAATTGATCAGTTAACAGATTGGATTGTTTCATTGGTTACTTCATAGTTTCATTGATATAACTGACATCATCTTGAGGACAAAGAACCTTTACATGTTCTCTCTTCAAAGGATAAAGCTAGGGATGGCAAGTTTGTGCATATTTGATAAGGCAGCCAGGTTGATGTATATATATGTATATATGTATGTATGTATGTATGTATATGTATTAGAATGGGCTTGATTGAAGGCTGTGAGAATTTATAGTAACGCCATCTTTTTGAGATAGTTTTGACATCCTTGAAGAATTTCTCTGCCACATCTGAATTGCAATCGACTAGTAACTCACCCTACTATGGCTTTGCTTTTAGGTTTTTACCTGCAGTATAATACTTAGAGCTCTTTTGTCTGGTGGATACGTTCTTTTTGGGCCATTGCACTGGTGGTAATTAATTACTTACTTTTGTTGTGTGATTGTACAGGGAGCAGGGTCAGACAGGTGGTGCTGCAGGTAACTACTGGCAGCATTTTAAGGACTTATTTATTTTATTTTCTTAGATCGAGCTAATCTTTGTGGTATATTTCATTTTTCTTGATTGCGTTCTTCTATGGAATGTGCTAAATATACCAGGAACACTTAATAATGCTGGGCTGGATTTATTGATGAACATGTTTGGTGGGCTCGGAGCTGGTAGCTTGAATGCTCCAAGTACACCTGATGGTGAACATTTGTTAGCTATGGCACTCTGTCCCCTCAAAAGTTGGTTATGCAGATGAGTTGTCTCTGATATCTTGCAACTTTCTGGTTTTGCAGTACCTCCAGAAGAGCTTTATGCCACTCAGCTGTCTCAGCTTCAAGAAATGGGTTTCTTTGACACACAGGAAAATATCAGGGCTCTGCGTGCTACTTCTGGGAATGTACATGCTGCTGTTGAACGGCTTTTGGGGAATCCTGGTCAATAAACAATATTCCCCGTGTTTAAAAAATGAGAATTTGTGGAAACAGGATCGGTTGTTTTTGACTCCTTTAAAGGGAAGAAGTTCATGGACCTCACAGACCTCGTGGACCTGTGAATAAGAAGTGAGCAATGTGGTCAAGATGTGAACTGAACTCATGGGATAGGCTTTTACACCAAACTATTCATGCACCTGTCTTTCCCTCAAACTACTTGTATATATACATTTACAAGAATTGTTCTCTTCCTCAATTGTTGTCAAGTACCCAAGAGCAGCGGTGTTGGAATTTTTTTTGGGGTCAAACACGTTATTTTTTGGCTGGGATGGGGCACATTATGATGTCAGTTTGCGACCATGATGAGACAACAGTGATCCCAGTCAATTCTAGTAACGCAGAACATGACTTCTTTGGCTGAAGCTATATTTCATTTTAGCCGTAGCTACAACCTTTCGCGTATTACGGACCGCTGTCAATCGTCTAGTTATTGTCTTGACTTTTGTTTGCTAAATCTTTTGGAGGGCAAACTTGGCACTTAGTTAAAATGCCCCATTGGTGACCTGTAGGTCAAATGTTCGAGGCAGCGAGCCATCTCTCAGCCAAAATGCTAGTTCCGCAAACGTTCAAGTTTGGTACAAAGATTACTTATATACACCAGAAATTGCGACCATGTAAAGGGTCTACAAGTTAATAATATATGGTTGCATGTAATAAATTTTTACCATGAAAAACAGTAGTAACACTTCTATGAGAACATATCGTTGAGATACAAAAGGAACATAAACAAAAGGAAATGGTAAGAAGAGATTCAGTCTCCATATTGATGCCTCTCTCTCCCCTTCCTTTCTTGAAGCTTAACTAGCTAAAATAGTTTTTGCTATTAATATTTGTACCATGCAAACACAATATTAGATTCACATAATATTTATACAAATTTAAGGAAATAAATACTAAAACATCTTGAAGCTTAACTAGCTAAAATGGTTTTAGCTATTAATATTGAGACCTTCCAAACACATAACATTAGATTTACATAATACTTAGATAAATTTAAGGAAATAAACACTAAAACATGAGAGAAGAAAGGATTAGGGCTAGAACTGCAACAATTCATGGGGTGTGCACTTGAGAATATTCACTTAAACATTGCTAATCTCACATATAGATACTCAGATTTATCCACTAAGTTTACCGTTAAAGATTAGGATCAACTCATGTTATTTGAATGCAATTTGATTAAAATAATCATGAATCATCACCAGATGTTCCTAAATTTTGTAGGATGATCCTTTTCGTCGGATCTTTAAAGCTAATCAATTATTTATTACTAATGACCAACTTAAATGGTTTTAGAAGATGTAGGGAAACCATCACTTGAATTCTTAGAAAAATTTCATTTGAGCCATTAGATTTTGCCCTTCGAGTATAAAGATATACAAGGGTACACTTCCCAAAACTAACATGAGCCAACCCTATTGATACATATTGAAAGCTCTTTCTAATGGAGTTGTCGGGTTATTTGAGTAGTATTTCCCTTTTGACCATCTTTTTCTCCTTGCCCTAATAAACCATCAATGCTTCAATTTCCTAAGTCACAATTACATTCTGTTTCTATTTCACATGTTGCTGTAACTTCCACTACTGCTCCTACTTCTACCTAAATCTACAAAATCACACCTCCTATTAAAAGGTTTACAATTTGAAGAATGTTAACAAGAGGAGAATGGGATCTATGCTACAACTATGATGAATGCAATAAACAACTCAAATGCAAATCAAAATTTTTGCTATTATTGAGTGATGATATTGAGGACAATGACTTACCTAAGGAATATATTGTATCCGTATCCACTTGATAAACACTTGACCATCAGTCACCATGCCTTGTTTAAGGTTTTAATGCCTCATACTCTTAGATTTCAAGGGTCTATTAATGGACATTTTCTATCCATTCTTGCATTGTACACATAATTTCTTATAAAAAAATTATTAAAACATTTGGGACTCAATGTTTCCCTTTCTCGTGAATTTAATGGGATGAGAGGGAACATTAGTGATTGGTCTTAGAAGGATAGAGTGGTATCTCGCTTATCAAGCTAAACCGGCCTTAAACTGTTGGTTTATAGGCTAACTCAAAGGTTTTGGGCTAATTTAGCAAGCCCTACGGTTCAAGGGTTGGTCGGTTTTTTTTTTTTTTAATTTTATAATTTAGATTAATGATTTTTATTTTTTATTAATTTTCATAATTCATAATTTTTTATTAATTTCTAAGTGAGTTTTCTTTGAAATAATAAGTTTTAATATCACATATACGATTAATTCATATTTTCGATTAAAATTTTATTCTCTTTATAAATAATAAGTTTGTCTTGCGTAAAATTAATATTAATATAATATTGAAATAATGAGTAATGTCAATTAAAGCGAGAAATGCTGCAATGGATAAATAATTCTCCTTAGTCGCGAAATTGCGTACTACAATAGAGAAATAAAATATAATGCTTAACTGTGAATTGTTGTAGAAAAATGAAATTTTATCTCTCTTTTTACTTTAATTTTTTTTTAAAGGGAGTAAAAAATTTTGGCATTTGGTAAAATAAGAAAAAAAAAAAGGGTTGAACCAATCGATTCAATAACGGGCCTGACTCACCGGTTCAATGGGCCTAAACAGCCGAATAACTTGAGCCCTTGAAACCCGGTAATTGAAAGGTTGATTCAAGCCTTCTTTGCATTGGGTCGGGTAGGACCGATTTGATTTGTAATTCAAAACTGGCCCTTGAACGAGTCTGCCTCTATTCATCCAATGGTTAGAATTTAAGGATACTTTTTATGTCCATCCAATTCAAGGGGGTGAGATTGCTTCAACGATACAATTGCTTCAAACTTTGGGTCCAATAATATTTGATTATAGTTATTTTACCATGGAAGTTGTTCGCAGATGAATTGCAGTCATTCTAATATGTGACAATAGTGAAGGGCTATGTCGGATTACTCGTCATTGGTTTAAAGGATGCTACAGACTAATGCAGTTGCATCATGTTTTCACTTGTTAACTTGGGAAAACTTACAAACAAATTTGACAATATTACATACTGTCGAACTTGAATTTTAATTTTTTTTCTTATTTTTTATTCATATTATTCCTTAACGATTTAATATGAGCAGCTCAACTAATATTAAGGAAAGACGTGTTTAATTCTAGAAAATATTTTTTGTTTTAAGAAAAGGAATCACCATCGGATAAACCGGAATACAAAATTTTGCTAAAATGTACGGGTGGAACAATTTGAGCCTAGTATTAATCTTTTAGCAACTAGAGAAATTTGGAATACGGAGCCGTTACATTTAAAGTTATTACAGCTACCAAATAAAGTTATCCAAATAAAGGATTTAATTTGTTTTAATTTGACTAACTAAACTATTTGCAAGAAAACATATCATTAAAGGAAAACCTTTTCTAAGTTTGGAAAAATGGTTTTTCCTTTTTCTGTAGGAAAAGGATTTAGGAAGAAAAGTTTTTTAATGAAAAAGGTTTTATTTCTAAAAAAAAATACTTTTCATCTATTTTTTGAAAAAAGAAATTATTCTTAAAAGTGATGTTTTTCTAATAACTTTTAGAGCACTTTATTGGTACTTCATATGTATCTATGTACTTGTTATTCAAAATGAAGTTGCCATGGTTCCTTATTCAGAAATCATTTATTGGGTTGGTATTATTTTGATTTTGAAAACTTCTTCCAGTTTAAGCTTTTTACTATCTTTAATTTTTGAAATATTTTTTTTAAGCTTATTATATTTATTGCTGTTGTCTTTGTTGTTCTATTTACGTCCTTCAGTTTGTTTGTTCATGTCAACCATTATATGACATTACGGCTACCTAGTTTAAAGGTGACATATGAGACTGGAATTTGCAAAAAGTCATGGTGCTTGTAGAAGGCATTGCCTTCTTTTACCAGTAGTTATATAGAAATTGTTTGGGATAGGTAGTTATAACTTCACGTGACTCACAAAACCTATAGCATAATGTCGTACATCGAAGCAAGGCTCTCACTTCTTGGCGATAATGAATGGAACAGTTAAAATAGGATAATAAAATGTGCTTAAGCAATGATAGTTGCGTGTATAATGAGTATTAGTATTAACCTAAGAAGGTATTTCCCAATGCTTAGCCATTTATGATTTTTTTTTTTAAACTAGTGTCAATATATATTGTTTCAAATGTTAAGGAATTTATTCTCCTACTCGGCAATGATAGCTTATCATCATGCACCCAGGAGCTATGCTCTTGCTAGTCTGCAATCAGTTAGTTAAGCAAATTGTTGCATACTTGAGAAATAATGCTTATAACAAAGTGGCAACAATGATTAGGATTATTCTTTATTTATTCTATATAAATTAACCTTGTGCACTAGAGAGATAGATCTCTAACTTTGTAGTAACAAGAATAGAAAATGGAGTAGTTAATTATTGTGCACTAATGAAATAAATCTCCAACTTTGCAATAACAAAGATAAAGGGTTCTTCCCACTTAGAAGGGAATGTTAGCATTGGATTATCTCACTGCATGTGATGTGTTGAATGAAGTACAATGTCACCTTGATTGAAAGATCATTGTCTAACTAATGAATACTAAGTTGACATTGATAGTTGGCAAGGTTGCGCTTAGCATCATCTCATCACTCCTTTAAGGCCCCAAGTTCTAACATGCATAGGGTGTTAAGTTTCAAGTTGGTATTGATGGCCAATTAGGAAGATGGAACTAATACTTTTATAGACATCGTTGCTTCATATACATATACCAAAGAGAAGGATGTAGCTTATGCCGAACCTTGCTTTCATGTCTTGTAAGTCAATAGGATTGGTGGCTATTTGTCATGCAATTCTTTATGGTTTTCATAAACCATCCATTAAGCACCTTCAAGATAACACCGCTTTTGCTTAGCCATTTCCCTTAAGGGAGTAGGGTGTGGACTTTATGTGGTCAATGTTGCAAGAGGTTAGCAATTGTTGTACATGTGAGTTGATAGAGGGAGTGCCATTATATGAAAGGATACATTTTGGGATTTCCAAAGTGGCAGATGCTATGTTCTTTCATGAAACTTGTTATTATAGGACTTGTTGCCTTCTTTAATAGGTTACCTCTACCCATTTGGTCAAGCATTTGGTACCTACTAGGATCCAGACGCAGCCTTAACATAATGGATGTATTAGACCAATCAAATTAAATGCTTACGTATTGAATGGCCATGGAGTAATCAGGACACGTAGTGCAACAATGAGAGTGCAGATTGCATGATCGTGTTGTTAGCATGCAATATACTTCTTGGTGAAGTTTAATGCATCATTTCCTAAGGTAAGCCAGTAGTACCCCATATCAAGAAAATGATGGTACATTTTCTTTCCACCTTAATGTTGTCCATAATCTTCGAAATGCACCTAAAATAGGATGTCTCTATCTTAGGTGGTGCTATACATCTAAGAGGCTTTTTAATAAGAATCAAGGACCCATCACTCACTCCTAGGCTCATAGATTAGCCACCTTGGTTTGTCGAGCTCTTTCATAGCAATTTACAAGAGAGAAGGAAAATCTCCTTGGAAAATATGACCTATTAGAGTTCTTTACTATTTATCAAGAGGATACGCCACTTACCAACCTACCCTAGGACCACTTCAATAGACTACCAATTTGTTTAGGGTCATCTCGAACTTTGACAAATAGCTTGGCCAACTCCACTAATAGCTCAACTAGCATGACTTTAAGCCTACCATCTAGCCTACTGAACTGCCAACTAGCCCAATCTCCATTGTACCTCTAACGTAAGGACAAATCCTCACATTAGACTTAACCAATCATGGATTGAGATGTATTATTTAGCTTTTCCTAACATTATATGGATCAAACAAATCACCCAATGCACATTTTACCATGATTGCCCATTTTTACCCTTATAACTTATGTACATTCTACTTTTAGTGATTTGCCCTTTCTTATAATTGTTCAAACCTAAAATGTTGCCCTAAAAGGCAACTATAAATAGTCATTTTGTATAGCAAACGAAATCCATCTAATGAATATTGCTTTTTGTGTCTTCTTCCTTATTTGGTTGATCTTGTGTTTAGCTTAGGTAAGCTTAGCTAACGCAAGTTCGAGTGAGTACACTCTTATCTAGTTCCTTAAGTAAGAACTAACAACAAGTGACCTTGAGTTGCTTTCTATATCTAATATTGATGAGTCGCCTAGGTTCATATATGGTTCTTCGGTGTATCATATCATAGAGCTAGTGTGTAGGTTTTAGCTTAACTTCTACTATCATTTAGCCATCTAGCCATCTTGTGGCTATGATCCATCCTTGTGTGATTGTTAGCCTTTTTATTTTCAAACAAAGAGCCGCATCATCTTGATATCAAATTATTAGCGATGTCAATTGTTGGAGCAGTTGCTTCGATGTTCTGTTTATGCGCTGTTGTTGTTTGTGTTCTATTGCGCAAGTACAATTATGTTGTGGGTTATGAGCTTGTGTTTTGAGTTTTTCTATTGAAAGTGTGAGGTTATAGCTAGTTTATTTGGTTAAAGTAGTGCAATAATCATGTAAGTGTTGGTGTAGTGTTTAGTAGAGCTAATGGAGTGTTTGAAGTGTCCCCTGTTTCGAGGTGAAGAAAACAAAGTCTATAGTTCTATTGTGTTTAGGTATTAAGGTGAGAAGTTATGGTGAAATGGATGCCTATTTTCGAGGTCTAGAATAAGAGTGCTTGTTTGGATTAGTATTCAGTGTTGTATTAGTTGGTGTCAGTTTCGCGTTCTATGAAAAAGAAATAATTGATACTTGTATTAATGCGAGTGTTGATGACAACTACAATGATGTTGTCCTTCGTGGATGGCCTACTTGCACTACTTTAAGGTCTATTGATGAGAAAATAAATGAACTCACCACCATCATGGCCGTTAAAGAGATTTTCATCAATGTCCTAGCCATTTCTCAGCATAGGAGAAGACAAGTAACAGGTTATCAAGTTGATTATAGTGGCTAAGGTGAATTTGGAGGACAAAATTAAGTTGTTGGTGTCAAAGGAAGAGCACATATGAGAATTGATTTGGATGAAATTGAAGAGAGTGAAGAGGAAGAATAGTATGAGGCTGAAGAAAGGGTTACTTGACCTTTTCGTAGTGATGCGGCAGCGGGTCTCAAACCAAGAACGAGAGTCGAGGTTCAAGTGAGTATCAAGAATAAGAAGTAAAATGGGAGGAGGTGGTTTGACGATGAATGTGTATGGATATCACGCACCAAGACACAAATAGGGTCAAGGGATTGAGCTCAAAATAAGCTTCAACACAACTCACGAACACTAAATGTTACTAAGGTTTCAAATGAGAGGTTAGATATAACTTACTAACTTACTCAAATGAAAGGTTCACCACAATCTTAAGGATAAGATTAATAAGAACGCAAGAAAGATTAAAAAGTTAATCAACACTCAATAATCCGGTAATGTTAGCTCTAAGAGCTCAAGGATGACCTTACTTGAAGGAGGAAAGTTCCAAGTATAAGTGTAAACTCCACAAATTTAGCTATTTAGAGTAGAATTGAGCCCTAATATTATAGATGACTTGAAGAGACATTAAAGTCGAGCAAAATAAAAATTTGATAAATCATAAATCTAAATATATTATAAGTAGTAAAAACCTTAGAGATTGATCAAAAAACCTTACATCGTATACTAAAACCCTAAAACTAACTTATACACCATTAATCGAAACCCTAAAATTATAAATATAAACCTATAAAATAATTAAATATTACTCAATAGTGATAAAATTATAGTCGATTGTAATTTTTTACTAAAACACCTATTTGCGCTAAATTATAACGAAATCGCTATAATAACTTGTAAAAATTATAATTGTAACGAATACCAATTAAATTGATAAAATTTCACAAAAATTTGAAAATTAATTTACGAGGAGAATCGTTATAATTTATGTAATTCAAAAAATTACATATATTTATTAATAATTTTCATTTTCCTTCTCTTTCATTTTCAATTTATCTCTTTTCACTCTTTTCCTCTTTTCACTCTTTTCTTCTTTTTCACAATTGCAACATTCTGGAAAAAAAAAAATTTGCCATGTGTTGATCGAAAAATAAAAGAAAAATGAAAAAAAAAATTGGATAAATACTTAGCTTAAATTTTAAGCTAACTCACATGTATAAAAGGAGGAAAAAACAAAAGAAAAAGAAAAAAAAAATCTGCACAAACCAAAAACAGGAAGCAAACCGTGAGGAGAGAAAAAGAGAAAGAAAGAAGAAAAAGAAAGAAAGAAAAGAAGAAGAAAGAATTAGAAGAAAAAGGTAAATAAATTATTTAGTATAGATGTATGTATATAGTATATACATGTATAAATATGGTATTTGTAAGGTATTTTTATACATATAACATTATTAGTACATGTGTATATGCATAAACACTTAAATTGAATAATATATGCATGTATTAGGCTATGTATGTATACATGTATGAATATGAGTATATTATATGGAAAGAGTATGTATTATGTATTTTTTTAGGAATACATATAATTAGTATTATGTATTTTATTAAATAACTATA
>JAMXBB010000011.1:41345809-41391803 GCA_024138015.1 Lumnitzera littorea
AATTATTCAAATTAAATTATCGATTAATTATTTAGGGTTAAAATTCCTTAATGGTCTTATGGTTTAGGGTTTTAAGTAGCTTTAGAGCTCGCAGTTCTTCAAGCTCGGGTTTTATCGACAATTGGCTTTTGAGTTGACAATTGGCTTTTGAATTATAAAAATTTAATTTGTTCCTAAATATAAACTTAAGTTTTTAGTTTAGTTGATCCTTGGAAACGTTCGGACAGTACTTTTGATTGAATCATGGGCCCACTAAATGTAGGGTTTATATTTATTAATTGATAAGTTATTTAGGATGATTGGTTGGTTTACTTATTCATGTGCACAAATCTTATGTATAAAGATAAGGAGATTGTTTGATATGAAATTCTTTTGGAGTTTATCTCTTAAATTGATTTGTAAGTTATGATTTAATATTTATAAAATTATGGAAGTTTCTAGAATTGAATAAAATTATCCAAATTAAATTCTTAATTAGCCGCTTAGGGTTACAAGTCTTTAATTGTTTTAGGGTTTTGTGTTTAGAGTCTATGGTTCTCGTATTCGAGTTTTATCGATAATAGGGTTTCGAATTGGAAAATTAAATTCGTTTTTAAATGTAAACTTGGATTCTTAGCTTAGTTTATCCTTGGGAATATTTGGGAAGTGTTCTTAGTTGAATCACAAGTTTGCTAAAAGTAGGGTTTACAATTTATCCATACGTAACATGGCTTATGAGTGAAAATAAGAGAATTGTCTTATATGAAATTCTTTTAGGGTTTAGTTCTAGAATTAATTTGTAGGTTGTGATTTGCCTCTTAAGAAATTTTCAAGTTTTCTCGAGTTAAATAAAATTTACTGAAATTATATTTTTAATTATTTATTTAGGATCGTTAGTCCTTGATCATCCTAGGTTTTAGGGTTCGAGTGAGTTTATATATGTTTTAGAGTTCGAGTGAGATTATGTATGTTTTAAGGTTTTTTTTTTCACCAACTTGGGAATAATTTACTTACACTTATGAGCTTAAGGATTAATTGGCTTAATTATTTAGGAACATCGTTTTATTATGCAACATATATATATATATATCTATCATGTGATAATTTTATTGATTTATGGCTTTTCAAGCGTTAAGATAATTTTATAGAGTTTTAATATTTATATATATTTTTTTCTAAAGTACACGTATGTAGGGATTGGGGTTTTCTTACATGATAAGGGTTTCCAAATTATATAATTGGGTCTTTCAAGTTCGTTTTGAGTTCTAGGTTCAAAATTTTAGTCGGTTTTCATTTTATGTAGTTTTATTGACTTAGAGAACCGTCTACGACACTCGAATCCGATACTATGTTTAGAAGGGTGAATTTATAGAGTCTACAACTAGTCAAGAGTATAACTTAAGGAAAATTTACTTAGTTTCTTAAGTTTGCTTCAATTCCTTATAAAAATTATTTCAATGACCAGGGGACACTATTTATGGAGACGACTTACCTCCGGATTACTTTGACTGACCCATATGGCAGAGTGAGTAAATTCCCGATGACTCTTTACTTGATTGTGCTTGTAGAAATAGATGCACCTAAACTTATATACATGAATTTGGATGCTTGTGGGATATGGGAGATGCATGTGTATGAATTTGTGGATGAATGTGATGACTTGTTAACTATATTTAATAAAGGGAATTGCTTGCATCATATATATACATATGAATTGTTTGGAATGAAATTGTCTGATCACTCTGAAAATTGAGTTAATCACTTATGCGATTAAGAAATCAAAATGAATCATGCATACCCCATATTGCATATGGATAACACCGACTGCCGCTTCACGCAGAAGATGGGAAGGGACTCACAGGAATACGAGTTTCCTGCAGGATTGGGCACTAGCTACGCCAGCATATATATTGAGTCTCTGTCTTAAGCTGATGGGCTTACTAGGCGCCGGGAGACGCCAACCGTCGGCGAGGGGCCGAGTCTTATGGCTTCTGCTTAGGGCGTGTGATTGTGGATTGCGGAGGCCACCACACCGCTAAACTTGGGATTTTGAAAATATGATTCGGTAATGAAAGTATATATATGTATATATATACATAGCTTTGTTTTGATTTAAGCACAATAGTGCTAATGAATTAAAACCCAAGGTCTAGAACCCGGATTTTGGTTTGGGTTGGTTAATTATCTTCAAACCCCGACTTCAAGAGGCGAAATTCTGAGTCGTATGCAGTTCCTAGGTCACTGTATGTGTTTTTGGCATACTCATTATTCATGCATTCATATGATTGTGCATATAATAAATTTCTGCTATGTGGTATTGATGGGGGTAATTATCTCACTAAGCGTAAGCTTATACCCCAACAATTCTTTTCCTTGCAGGTTGATCGATAGTTGGGAAAGGGGATAGGAATCGAGTGCAGAGTGCTACTATTGAATCAGTATGATGAAAAGCTTGTGTAGTTAATTCGGAATGCTCCGAAAAACGACTAATGTCTCATTTAAGTTTACTATCTTTAGTAAGTTTAGAATTTTCTAAAATTGTCTATCCTATTTCATTATTTTGGTAGGGGATACCGATTCTCTGCGGTTCTGAGGAATTGTGGAAAAATTGGATATCCATAATTATATATATTATATAATGAGTCAATGAATTAAAATTGAAGACTCTAGCAAACAACTATTTAGAGTCTTGCAATCTCTGACTTGCAAGGCGATTTTCTTATCATGGGTGCACACGTGATATGGAAATTTTAGGCAATACTACTAGGCCCCTATTAGGGTCGCTACAAGTGTAGTTTTTCCTTAAATTTGTTTAAATTATTTGATTTCAAAACTTACCTGAGGACTAATAAGGTTCTTAAGTTGGGGGTGGTGATAATGGGTAAAAGTTCGCAAATTTTCCTAACTTAAGAATCACACTTGTACATAAACTTAGATAAAAATTAATTAATTTTGTAATTAAAGTAATATTTGTGCAAAAAATAGACTAATTGAGCCAAATTGTCAAAATTTATAGAAAAGATTAAAACTTTGTTAAAATTGTGCTAATTTGATGTTGTACAGGTGCATAGGGTTACCATACACTTACAACCCTTACCATTTGATTGAAGGCTAATAGATCAAAGGAAGAAGGAAATTTGGCCCGTTAGTCGATGGATCGATAGCTGAAACACTGATCGATCGGTAAGCTTTAAAGCATCAAGGAGCTACTGCTATCACTTCTAATTAAACACTAAGAAGGACAAGAGTAAGCATAGAATGGTTAGAGAGGGTCCATTCTTACTAATCGATCGGTAAAAAGACTGTGGATTGATTGGTAATTCAAACCTTAGGATTTCTCAAGAACAAATTGCAATGTTTGAGAATTTTATATTTATCGATCGATCATTAGGTCTTTGATATAAAAATCCGCACTTTGTAAATTAGATGAGATGGATGTTACTTTACCCATTTCGAGTCCTTTCATTATCTTAGCTTAGAGTTTCGTAGTTTTAGGGTATTTTCAGGTTGGATTTAGGTGGTTAATGGATTTCAACTTGGGATTGTTGGAGAAACACATTTAAACTTAGATTGCAACTAGGAATCATTCTTCGTCTCGGTGCTTTCTGTTCCTTACCATTTTTCTTTTTCTTTTTTTTTTTGGGATATTGTTTAACCCTATGTTCTTATTATACTTCATGGGATTGTAAATCTATTGAGGACTATCTTTTAGTTTGTTGTGTTGTTTTTATGAGTTGTTCATAAGTTGTTAGTTCTTAGTAATGAGCAAATGTTTCATGTATTTAGAAATGCTTGTAGATTAGGATTATGTATTGCAACATTAATTCTAATTTTTCCTTTGACTAGCTAATATATGTTAGGACTTGACATATTTTTATTTGATTAGGGTTTATATTATTAGCCGATTAACAACTTATTCACGATTAATATTAGTGAAACAACACTACTAGATTGCCATTTGGTAGTTCAAGTTATTGGTTCACAATTGTATTCATTTTAAGAGTTAGAATTTCCATATTAGTTGTATTAAGTTAGTTGTTAGTTCTAATTAGATAAAAATCACATCTTTCTTTGCTTACTTAGCACTAGATAGGACTAACACAATTGAGAGTTAGTATACTACTCCCTATGGATACGATCTTGACTTACTATACTATGCTACAATCATGACTTTGCGCTCTTATTAGTTAAACTCGCTATTTTATAAGTATTTTTAAAATTATGATTTGTAGTGGATAAATTTGAAGTGTTTAAAAAGCAAGTAATGTCATCTACAAGTATCTTTGTAGCCCTAATCAAGGAAATCTATTTTTTAATATACCAATCTTAGTTATAATTTGTGAATATCAATTTCATACAGCAAAACGAATATTTAAATTTTCCAATGAAATGGAATAGGTTAATTTTTTCTTTTCACGAAAATTGTAAACAAAAATATTTACGTGTATCTTACATAGATACTTGCTAATGATTTAAATAAAGAAAAATTTATTTGGCAAAGAAAATAAAAATTTCATTTTGCACATATTTATTTATTTTTGAAAGCTGTGTAATCAATTTTGAACAGTTGCTAAGGCGTTAATTGAGCCGATGAAAAAAAGGGGAAAAAAAAACAAAAATGAAAAATAAAAAATCGCCCGGTGTCAACCCTGACCAAATGACAAATACAAAAAACTCAATGGACCCATTGCGTAACCGGAGCCAAAGTTCTTCGAGTCTCTCTACTTCTCTCTCTCTCTCAATCTCTCTCTTCTGCGCGCGCGATTTCAAGGTAATGCGCTTGAACTCTCAACTTCAGGTAAATTTCATGTAAAAAATGCATGGATTTTACAATTAGGGCACTCTTTCATGAAATCTCGCCGGAAGAGACTTCCATGTTGGAGAATCTTTTTAGTTTCAAAAAAAGTAATGTTCGATTGAAATTATCATTGGTGCACATTTTATCAACTAGGAATTGCTTTTCTAATGAGTTGTTGTTAAAGTTTGAATTTTTTCCTTCTTTTTTTTTCTTTTTATTTTTTATTTTTGGGAATAGTTCATTATTTTCAGGTCATTTAAACTTAATGATGAGTGTTTGTAACTATTATAACTCTTCAATGCGTATTTCCCTTGTTAGGTTCTATTGATGTTGGATGTTGCTTAGGAACTTCCCATACTCATTCAGTATCTCCACCCCTATTTCCTATCAGTCAAATGCCGACACTGATGATTTGAAATGATTATATGCTGGTTACGAACTAGAATCAGCACTTCTTGTTGGAATGGTTGATTGTTTACAGGTCATTTAAACTTAATGATGAGTGTTTGTAACTATCATAACTCTTCAATGCGTATTTCCCTTGTTAGGTTCTTTTGATGTTGGATGTTGCTTAGGGAATTCCCATACTCATTCAGTATCTCCACCCCTATTTCCTATCAATCAAATGCCGCCACTGATGATTTGAAATGATTATATTCTGGTTACGAACTAGAATCAGCACTTCTCGTCTTCAGACTGGAACCGGCTGGTCAGGAACAGAATTAGTGGTTCATGAACCATATAACTGTAATTTTCAAAAACCAAAATAAATAAATAAATAAATAAAATTAACAGAGTGGGATCTTGAACCAGCCATCTTAGAACCAGCTGGTCCTGGGAACCGCTCATCTATGGTGATGTTGTTCAATGTTTAACATGGGTCATTCAGCGACCTGATTTATGAGAATAGAGATGAGAACATCAAATGAGTACATGAAAACATCCCCTGTTGTTTAGTTTAGTTTTGATGTTCAAATTTGGAAGTGTTAAATTGGGAGGTGTTGGTAGTTTTATATTTGGAACCAAATTAGTCTGCATTTTGAAGAGACCGTAGGAAAAACATAAAAGTTGAAGAACTTTGGGGTTGGAGAAGAAGATAGGTGCAAACAAATGCACCTACTAACACTGGATATTGGAGACCATGTGGAAAAATGGCACTGCTTATGGGTCTCATTTTCTTATGTGTCAAATGATCAATGAGAAATGCATATATTTCTACATGCAGAAATATATTGGTAATTCATAAGGAGTGGGATCGAGTTACGATGACATGAAGCAGTTCAGTCTTCTTCTTGTTTTCTTTTTTTTTTCCCCTCTTTTTTAAGGGAACTAGTATTACACCTCCATTCCATTTAATAGGGTTCAAGTTATATTTAGTTGATAATGATAAATGTACTATATGAAGTATCTAGGGTACTAGAAAGTAGAAATGCAATTATATTTGGAGGAATAGGGGATTATTGTTAAACTTGTCTCATATGCTTACACCTATTTTCCATTCAATAGGATTCAAGCTATATTTGACTGAAAATGCTAATTGCATGTTCAATTAGGGGGATTGACTATTTCCATTCCCTCTTTATTCATTGCTATCATGTTGTTTAGTTGAATTTTATATAGCGAATGGCTATTTCTAATGGATTACTATTACCCAAAATATTGAATAGTAATTCACCTTTTTAGTTCATGAATTGCTATTCAATGGTCCATTTATTTATTTTTTTTGCTATAAATACCCTATTCTAGTAAGTTGTGTTGAGTCTATATTGACTATGGAAAGTGGAGAAAAATTGGAACTTTAAGTGTATATTGGAAATTTTATTTTTTATCCCTATCTTATTCATTATTGTGTCACTAAACAAAGTAATAAACATGTAATAACTATTACATATCTATTCAATTCCTATTGAATTGAAATTTTATCCTCCTTTATTTCATTTGGTGATGTGAATGGGTTATAAATGTAGTAAATGAAATATCCAGGATAGTAGAAGATAAAAATGCAATTATATTTGGAGGAATGGGAGATTATAGTTAAAGTTGTCTCAAATGCCAAAGCTAATGAGAAGTAGTCTAGAACGTTTGAAATAAATTTTACAATAATTTCACTTTCCTCTGAAATGTGCTACATTTTTACTAATCTTCCCCCTTAATCTTCTTTAGATTTTCCTAATGATGATCTCAGATGCTACATTTAGCAGTTCAAATCCTTTGCATGCTGCATTTTGCATTCCATTACAATTAGAGAAAGGAATTTATAGGAAAGTCTTAAATGAGATGGACTTATGCAGCTTAGGTTAGCTGCCATTAAGTTTAAAGAAGTGAGTTATTATGTAGTAGTGTAATATTTTGCAAGGTGGAGGTGCTAGATGAAGTGGAATATTCACTACAAGTGCAAGGATGGGCCTTCAATGTAGAGAAATATTGAAGAAACCACTTAAAATGGCTTCTAGCTCCCAACAGCCAAAACTACCTATCTTCTAAGTTACCTCTTTCTTTTCATATTTGATGTGCTTGCAACTTCCTGGCTCATTAAACCACGTTGTTTTAACTTTTACATGTGATGCAATAATGAATAAAAGTGACAAGTAAACTCCTCTTTATCGCAAGGGTATTGTCTATTACTTATTTATTTTTGTAGGTCTCATTTAGTATGTTTCCGCTGTTAATAATGACATTGTCAACATCTCATTTTGGCATCCTCTCTAGTTTTGCTTTTGTATTAATAATATGTCTTATTTTAAAAGTTTTATTTATCCTCCTTTCTTATGATGTGGGTCCTGGGTATTTGACTTTAATTGCATGAACTGCCAGCTTTTAACTGGTCTCTATTGCTTGTGATGTACTTCTCCTTTCCCTTTGTTCCAACGTAGCATCGTTAAATTTAAGATTTCTTCTTTCATATCTGTGAATGTCAGCATAACTGAACAGATGTGTGGCCAATGCCCATGTCAAGGGCTTAGATCCAAATCTTCTTTTTGACTAATTAGTGCTCTTATTGAGTCTTGGTCTGACTCTCTTTTCCTTTCTATGTATTACTTCAGCTATACTGTTAAACTATTGACTCTGAGGTCAATGAGCGGGGCCCCAATAGCATCATTCTGGTTTATCGTGTTGCTTTGAAACTTTCTGTTACTATGAAGAAGACAGCCCTAAAAGAGTTGCAGAATGACAATATACTCAATCTGCCCATCTCTATGAGAAATTCTTCATTAAAGGACTGTGCTTTCACGGTAGAAAGCAATGTTTCTGGTCCCAAGAGACCCCTTCCTGGGTGGACAGTTCAATCACCACCTAACCAGCCTCAATGTGGCAATGCTACGAATGGTCGTGTATATGTTCGTAGGAAGTGTGATGGAGAACTAGTTAAGGGTGGGGATATTGACACCACAAGTATCAGTTTTGATTTCCTACAGTCTGCACAAAGTTTTCAGTTGGAAACACTGAAAAAGAATCAGATGACAGAGCCAAAGGCAACCTCTTTTCCAGCCGTTGCACCATTTCCAATTTCTACTTCAGTTGTTTCATCTAGCAAGCCCTTGGTTGAGCTTCATCTTGGAAAGTCTAGTATGAATTCAGCGTCGTCAGAGCCTAGGGGTGATGTTCTTAGCTCTCCTGTAGATGGTTCCAGATGTCCAAAAGCTAGGCCTTGGGAAGAGCGTTATCATCATCTGCAGCAAGCATTGAGGAATTTAGAACGATCAGATCACAATATCGAAAGTAAGCCCTTTACTTGTAGAGAGTTATTGAGTATTATAGGTTGTTCAAAATCAAACTAAATTCCTTCTTGTTGTAATATTGTTTCAGTACTCCGATTACTTTCATCATCAGAATTGAGCATCCATGCTGTTGAGTTGGAAAAGAGATCTATTTGCTTATCTCTAGAGGAAGGTTGGTTGAAGTTCGTTCCTTTTTTTTTTATATATATATATAAATATTAATATGTGAGGAGATCATTTGTATGGTTCGAAAGGGATAATTTACATTTTTCAATTTTTGTTTTCTTTTTTTTTGGGGGCAGGGGAGAGGGAATTGCAATATATATGACCTGTTTTTAGCACTTTTGCAATCAACTGACCTGTGTTCTTTTTTTTTTTTTTTAATTTTTATTTTTAAACAGATGCATGACCTGTGTTCTTTTATGTTATGCAATCATCAAGTAATCTATTTGAACATTACCTAAAAAAAATACTCTATTTGGATCCGATTGCCTACATTTGACCTAAAGAAAGGAAAAAAAACCAAAATCATGCACACAAATAAAAGAACCCCAATCATCAATGTGTGTTCCTTTCTTTTTTTTTTTTTTGGGCCAAAAAAAATAACCAAGATAACAAATCAAAAACTCTCTCTTTTGTCTAAGTTGGGGTTTTTCATCTAAGGCACGAAGGGATTTGGGGTGTTTAATCATGGGTTTTGTGAGTTTGTACGATTGGGGTTTTTGTGTAATCATATTCATGTCATGTGAGATTTTAAGGGAGCACTTGATGATTGCATAATGTAAATGAACACAATTGTTGAGTTTGTTAAAATAAAAAATACAAAATAGTTGGTTACAACTTGTCTTTTTCCCATATGTTTTTGTAATCTTGACAAACAGCTTTCCTTCTTCAATCAAGTAATGCGATATCATCACTACCTTTCACTTGTATTAATGAAAGGAATGGTGAAATTTGTTTGTAAAAGTGCATGTGCCCAAACTTAAGGGGCAACAACTTGGATGCATGATGAAAGCACCTGGCTAACTGGTCCATTGATAAGGGCCATCGTAGAGAAGCATGACTACCACTTGAGTTGATTCCACCCAAGATCATGTTACTGATCAAGGAGAGACCTTAGTGTTAGGTTGGTGTGCAAGTTTCCCATAGACTGGAAATTGTATATTCCTTTCATGAAAATGCTCAAACGGTTTGGGACTGTATTTTACACTTCAGAAATCAATTTAAATGCTTGTCTATATTCTAAAGATTTCTTCAACTACATGTATGTGGAAATTGAATTAGTAGCCAGCTCTTGGAGTTGCTATTTGCATCTCAGAAGAAAAACAAGTATTGCTTGTTCACTTCACCGAATGAATAAATGTGTAATGGAATCTCTATGCACTAGGAATTGAATAAGCTTGTAATCCTTGTTATATTGTTTAGTGGTGGTGATTGGGATTTCATATGAAATTCTTATTACAGAGTAAAAAATGAAGTGAACACCATAATGGGAATTCATGAGGAATAAGAGAGGGAATGGCTATTCCATTCAGTTGTTTGTACCAGGGTTCCAGCAATAACTGCCCTGCTGCATCAGTCCTGTCACTATTTTTCTTCTCTACATGATTACTGATGCATTTATGGTGATGGAAAAAACATGCTACTTATATATGCATGATGCCAGAATAGAGCTCTTCACTTACGAATATCTCATTTGAAAACGTTCTTAGTTTGTCTCTGTCATTATTTGTATTTTATTTGTCATTTTTTGCTTAAGTTTCAATAAGATGCATCACTTTTGCAATTGTGTCTCTCTCCTTAATGTGCTTACACTAACACAAGCAGTCTTGCAGTAGCAGAAGTGATACCACTAAGACACCAGTATGTCTGATTCTTGGATCCACTCTGCATTGCATGGTTGTGCAATTTTTGTCGATGCAATTTATTAGGATCAACAGGGTGTGTGCCGTATTGCTGCAGACCTTAGAAAAATTTTGCGTTTTCTACATGTCCTATTCAGTTCCATTTTCCTTGCTGATTAATATCTTCTGTTATCACAGCAAAAGAGATGCAGCGAGTGGCTGCTCTGAATGTGTTAAAAAAGTCCGCATCATGAATATTTAGAAGGATTTTCAGCTAGAAAAGATTCGGATGGACAAAGAACCACGTGCAACTTGTTAATAGTTTGATTGGGGACGGAAGCATATGGACCTTCCTTGTTTCACTTCTCTGCTATCTCGCTGATGGAAAGTAGAACTCTTTGGGGTTTTTTGTAATAATTTTTAATTCTAGTAATCGAAGTTTTGTATAATATTACGGAGTGGAAAATGTTTGGAGAAAGCGCGTTGGTGTTGACCTCAGCTTTCTTTTCTTTTCTATGTAAATGCATGGGTCTCCCTTCGTTGGTTTTCGAATTTTCATTTATATATTATTTTATGAGGTTATATTTTAGGATAAATTTCATTTTACATTATCGCTTCGCATATATGCTTTTGTTTTTGACATTTTGTATTTGTCACTGTTGGGGGATATGTGTCAATTTCTGGTTAGTTCATAATTATTGACTAATTAGTATAATATTAGTAAATATATTTGATAATATAATAAGAAATCATAGTAAATATAGAAAGAGGATTGAAAAGTACTTTTCGAACCCCAGCACGTCACTCTAATACCAACCAACAGGTGATTGGCCACCAAAAGAAGGATCGAGTGACCACCTTTGATGTTGCTTTGCGCTATAATATATGCTTTTGTCAAACTATGGGCTATAATTAATGGCAAAGTTGTCTCTCCTAGAATTCCAGTGCAGCTTTTGAGCTCAAGTTCAAATTTAAAATTTTAAAGCTTAAGCCTAAGTTGAATTGAATCAAATTTAAAATTTCAAACTAAAACTTAACTTATAGTGGTACGAGATGAGCTTGAATTTAACTCAATTAGGTTTATGTGGACTTGATGATGATATATGTTTCAAATAAGACCCTAATGCAAATACTTTTTTTAAACATAAACCTCTCTCTCTCTCTCTCTCTTTTCAAACTTCTCTTAAACATATATGTTTATCCCTTCTCTATCTGTTCCCAATTCCATCAATTAGCATTTGGAAATATTGATAGAAATGATGTGTTCTGTTAGTATATCTAACACTAAGAGTAGATTTGCTCTTGCTATCTACTCTTGCATTTAGTCTCTCACTTTGTTTTCTCATTATGCTTAAATTTTAGCAACACTTGCATATTTGTAAAATTTATTCTGTATAGTATTTTTATTTGATTTGCAAGTTCAAGTATGGTTGCTAATGGCTGAACTATAGAAGGAAGAAGATGATGAAAGAGGATTTTGGCTTATTTTGAGATAGCTAATCTCCTAATTACTTTTTAGTGAAAAAAGAGACCTTTTACTAAATGTCTAGTGAAATTAATACCCTTAGCTCACTAACCCATTAACAAGATCTAGGGGTCCACTCCATTGTGTCCTGTTCCTGTCATGTGTTATCATAGTACTACAAGTCCATGTGTCTTAGCTAGTCTTGATGGAAGCATTGGCAAATTGGGAGTTTCAATTATCCTCAAAATCGTAACTTTTGTTTCCTCAATTGTAAAATCAAGTAATCTATCTTCCTAGGAACAAAAGTTACTCTACAAGTTCTTGATACTCCTATGATTCGAAACCTTAGCTATCCTAAATCATGAAATTGAGTAATCCTGCTATTCAGGAACTTTAGTCATTTCACATGAACTACATCTTATTCTTTTTAAATACTTTGGCTATTTAGGAGTTTTTAATATTGTTGGATTAGAATATTTAATTTCCTCAAATCTAAAATCATGTAATCCATCATACTGGTAACCAAGTTTATTTTGTAAGTTCCTAAGAATCCTTAGATTTGGAACTATGGCTATTCTTAATCATAAAACCATGTAATCATTCTCTTTTGAAACATTAGAAATTCTATGAGAACCTTAGTTATCCTCAAAAGAAGCTTTCATTGTTTAAGAGTCTTAGTTATCCTTAAACCAAGAACTTTGGTTATCCTCAAACGTGAAATCCAGCAATCCATCTTATTATGAACTAATGTTGTTCCAATAGTTCTTAACAATTCTTTGATTAGGCACTGGGGCTATTCACAATCATATAAATAAATAATCCTTCTATTTAAGAACTTAAGTTATTCCAAATAAACCATAGCAATTCTTGAGGGAAGCTTTGGCTAATTCGGAGTTTAAGTTATCCTTGGAGTAAGAACTTTGACTTTCCTCAATTATTAATCCAAGTGATCCTTTTGCATGAGAACATAAGTTATTTCAGAAGATCCCTAATTATTCTTGATAGAAGCTTTAGCTATTTAAGAATCTCAGTGATGCTAAGAGAAAGAGCTTTAGCGATCATTTTTGGAACAAAGGTTTTTTCGCAAGTTCCTAAGAATACTTAGTTTAGGGACCTTGGCTATTCTTAATCATGGAATCATGTTATCTTTTTGTTTAGGAACTTAAGTTATTTGACGTGAATCCTAGCTATTCTTAATAGAAGTACTGGCTTTTCAAGAGTGTTAGTTATCTATAGGTTAGGAACATTGGTTGTCCTCAATGGTTGAATCTTGTAATCCATCCTGTTGGGAACTATAGTTATTTCACAAGTTTCGAAGATTCCATGTGTTAGGAGCATTGGTAATTCTCAATCGTGAAACCTAATAATTCTTTTATTTTGAAAATTAAATCTTTCCACATGAACCTTAACCAATCTTGATGGATGCTGTAGCAATTTAAGAGTTTCAATTATCCTCAAAATCACAACTTTTGTTTTCTCAATTGTGAAATCAAGTAATCTGTTTTTCTAAGAACTTATGTTTTTACGATATGTTTTTGTGTAAACCCTAGAAAATCGATAGTCTAAATCCTAATTTAAGTCCAAGTGTCCTAAACTGTGTAATGAGTCAATAAGACTAGTAATAATAAAAGATTATGAAACTTAATAAATCGAATATAACATCGATAATAAAAACTATAGAAATTGATCGAAATCCTAAATCGTATACTAAAACCTTAAATTTGATTTATGCACCATTAACCAAAATTGAACCCGAATTTAATTGAAACCCTAAAACTATAACTTTAAGCCTATAAAATAGTTAAGTATTATTTAATAGTGATATAATTGTAGTCGATTGTAATTATCAATTAAATCGCGCAGTCATGTAAAATTTTAACAAAATCGTTAAAATAACTTGTAAAAATTATAATTATAACGGGTACCAATTAAATTGATAAATTTTCACAAAATTCCAAAATTAATTTATAATGATTATTTTTATGATTTTTCGGTTTAGAAAAATTACACATATTTATTTTTCATTTCTATTTTCTTCCTTTTTCTCTCTTTCTTTTTCTCTTTTCTCTCTTCCCTTAATTTACACGTTGAACTCCAGCAAATTCCTAGCAGCCTACGTGAGAAATTTGAGTTACAGGTGTTGGCTTTGAGAAAGAGGATAAATTAGATATGATGACTTTGTCTCATCCTCATTAATGTAAGGATTAGGATAATATTTTATTTTATCTTCTTTTCTCCTTAAAAATTGCTGATCACGTGGGAAATAAAAGAAGTAAAGAAATCTGGAGAAAAAAAAGAAACCTAACCGAAAACACAAAGTGAGAAACAAAAGAAAAGAAAATAAAATCAAAACAAAACCGTGAAGAACAAGG
The DNA here is from genome assembly GCA_024138015.1 of Lumnitzera littorea. NCBI lineage: Eukaryota > Viridiplantae > Streptophyta > Magnoliopsida > Myrtales > Combretaceae > Lumnitzera > Lumnitzera littorea. Next base: position 41,359,987 of record JAMXBB010000011.1, read on the forward strand.
AGAAGAATAAGAAGAAAAAAAGAAGAAGAAGGAGGAGGAAAAGAAGAAGAAAAATCAAATATAAATAGGTAAGTAAAATTATTTTAGTAGTATATATGTATATTATGTGGTATGTACATGTATATATTAAGTATTTGTATTGTATTTTATTAAATATTTCATTACATATACATGTATGTATGCACAAGTAGATAATTTAAGATATATATATGTATGTATAAAGATATGTATGTAGACATGTATGTATATAAGTATAATATATGGTATGTATGTATCCATAAGACTACATATAGTATGCATTTAGTATTTTTACAAAATAAATATAGATATATATATATATATATATAGTTGTACACGTTAAGAGGATTATGTATGTATTTATGTATACAAGCTTTATTTTCATATGTATATATATATATATCTAAGAATATGTATTTGTATAGTATGTATAAGTATTTTGTAGTTATATATTCATATATATACATGTAAGCTATATTTTATATACATATAGGTATACATGTATGTGGCGTGAATATATGTATAATATATAGTATATGTCTAACATATAGTATATATGTAGTATACTGAATATTAAGTAATATATATGATATAATAATATTTACTAAATAAAATAAGTTCATAAATATGTAAAGAGTAGATATAAATATATATTACCGTAAATTAGGGATTACTAATTAAAATAAATTATAAAATTAATCAAATATAATATAAGTACATAAATATATATATGTAAATTGTAAAATACAAATGAATAATAAGAAAATAATAAATAATAAAAATAATAGCAATAATAATAATAATAATTGTAATAAGACTAAAATCTCAAAAATAGGAAAAAAAAAAGAGAAAATAAGGTAAAATATACTTAAAATAATAAAATTTTCAATTATATGATTTAAATAATTATTAATCATAAATATATTAAAAAAAAGCTAAAATTAATATTTTATAATTTTTAAATTAAAATAATAAATTTTGTGATATTTTTATATCATAATTCAAATTGTGAGTCATAATGTCCAAAACGGATCTCGCTACGAGAAAATATGGTCGAAAACGATCAAAATCTTCTATAAGTTCATAACGATCCGATCTAAAATGAAAAAGTTATATATGATTCGATAAAAAGCTTGAATCGACAACTTCATGTAAATAGGTGAAGTAAACTTTACAAATTACGATACTGGTTTAGCTTTAAATCCTCAAACTTACAAATTTTTATTATTCTTAAGTAATCTTGACATTAACCCTGAACTGCCAGTAGATTATTATGACCCTTGAGTTGATTATGGCTGAGCGAGTTTTCCTGATGATTCCATACTTGTTTGTGTTTGTAGTCAGTAAATATAAGTTATGATCAATAAATTAATGTTGTATGGGGTTGGGTTGTGCTTATGTATGATAATTGGTTGTTAATGGTGAATTTACTTTAAATTACAATAATGTATTGATTGTTGCATAGTAGATTAACTAGGAATTGATTGTTTGTGACTTTGAATGACCACTGAATAATAAGACCTAATTTTACTCGACTAGAAAAGTTAACTTGAAACACGCATAATCATGCATCGCATAATTAATTCCGGCAGTCACATTACATGGAGGTAGTGAGAGGCCATATGTGGGTTGATTATTGATTGTTATAGATTTCGTACGGTGCATACGTACGATATGACCTTACCTTGGCCCGCAGGATGACTAAGCATTGGCGCCAACTGCCCGGCTAAGGGTCGAGTCCAAAGGTCTCCGTTTAGGGGTGAGTGAGGATTGCGTGAATCTACTCACAATTATATGTAGAACTCGTTTTTGATAAAATTGATAATGGATATGTCATTACATTTTAAATGCGAAACACGAAGTTTCATTATGAAATAAGTTCTAGTATGATACTCAAATCTGACTGTATTGATGTATCTCCAACCCTGACTTCGGAGGGCGTTAAATCTGAGTTGCATACAGTACTTGGTCACTTACATGTATTTGTTTAGCATATTGATTGATATGCATTCATTTGATTAAACTTAATTATTGTATAACTTGATTGTTGTATGGTTGAGGGGATTATCTCACTAAGCTAGTTAGCTTATACCCTTGTAGTCTTTTTTTGCAGGCTGAGTTATTCGTGGAGTCGGGTCATCGTATGCCCGAGGTTAGTGTTCATCACGAGGTTAATGTGGGAGCAGGACATAATCAAAGTGTACTTATGACAGTTTATAAAGCTGATTATGTAACTGAATGAATCTAGTTTACCTTAAGAAATGCTTTAGATTTATTATCTGTAAATTCTTATATAAATAGATTATATGTTATGTTTCTATATTTTATTATTGTTATCATGAAATGATATTACTTATGCTTGCACACTCTTAGTTGTTAGTTGTAACTGTAATCTTATATATCATATAAAAGGGTCGTCGATTGTAAGGGAATTCAATCTGCAATCTTTTATATGGTATATGGTGATTGCCACAACTGGCCCTCTCGGGTCATGACATCTTGATAGTCTTATGATTTAGAACCTTACCTATCTTAAATTGTGAAACCAAGTAATCTTACTATTCAAAAATTTTAGTCATTCTACATGAACCATATCTTATTCTTGTTGGACACTTTGGCTATTTTGGAGTCTTTAATGTCATTGGATTTGAATCATTGGTTTCTTCTAATCTGAAATCAAGTAATCTATCCTACTGGTAACAAAGGTTATTTTGTGAGTTCTTAAGAATCTTTAGATTTAGAACTATGGCTATCCTTAACCGTGAAACCATGCAATTCTTTTGTTTTGAAACTTAAGTAATTCCATGAGAAGCTTAGTTATCCTTGAAAGAGGCTTTCGCTATTTAGGAGTTCAATTATCCTTAGACTAGGAACTTTGGTTATTCTCAATTATGAAATCTAGTAATTGGGAACTAAGTTTGTTGCAATAATTCTTAACAATCCTTTGATTATTAGGCATCGTGGCTATTCACAATCGTACAACTAAATAATTATTCTATTTAAGAACTTAAGTTATTCCAATTAAACTAAAGTTATTATTGATGGAAGCTTTGGCTAGTTTGGAGTCCTAGTAATCCTTAGAGTAGTAACTTTGGCTTTACTTAATCGTAAATCCAAGGGATCCTTTTGTTTGCAAACATAAGTTATTTTGTAAGATCCTTAATTAGTCTTGATAGAAGCTTTAGCTATTTAAGAGTCTTAGTTATCATAAGAGAAGGAGCTCTATCGATCCTTGCTCGTGGAATCGAGTAATACCTCATTTTCTAAACTAAGGTTTTTCTAAAAGTTCCTAAGAAAAATTAGTTTAAGAACCTTGGCTATTCTCAATTGTGGAACCATATAATCTTTTTGTTTAGGAACTTAAGTTATTCGTCATGAATCCTAGCTATTTTTGATAGAAGCACTAGCTTTTTAGGAGTATTAGTTACCCGAAAGTTAGGAACATCGGTTGTCCTCTGTGGTTTAATCTTGTAAACCATCCTATTAGGAACTACGATTGTTCTATAAGTTTCAAAGATTCCATATGTCAGGAATATTGGTAGTCGCGAAAACTAGTAATTCTTTTACATTGAAACTCAAAACTTTTGACATGAACCTTAGCTAATCTTGATGGAAGCATTGGCAAATTGGGAGTTTCAATTATCCTCAAAATCATAACTTTCATTTCCTTAATCGTGAAATCATGTCACCTATCTTCCTAGGAACTAATATTTTTGACAAGTTCTTAACACTCCTATGATTTGGAACCTTAGCTATCCTGAATCGTGAAACCAAGTTATCTTACTATTCAAGAACTTTAGTCATTTCATATGAACCATATCTGATTCTTGCTAGATGCTTTGGCTATTTAGGAGTCTTTAATATCGTTGGATTAGAATCTTTGGTTTCCTTAAATCTGAAATCAAGTAATCCATCCTACTGGTAATCAAGGTTATTCTTTAAGCTCCTAAGAATCCTTAGATTTGGAATTATGGCTATCCTTAATTGTGAAACCATGTAATCCTTTTGTTTCGAAACTTAAGTAATTCTACTAGAACCTTAGTTATTCTTGAAAGAAGCTTTCGTTGTTTAGACTAGGAACTTTGGTTATCCTTAATCGTGAAATCTAGTAATCCATCTTATTGGGAATTAAGATTATTGTAATAGTTCTTAACAATCCTTTGATTAGGTACCATGGCTATTTATAATCGTTCCTTTTGTTTGGGAACACAAGTTATTTTGCAAAATCCCTAATTAGTCTTGATAGAAGCTTTAGATATTTAGGAGTCTTAGTGATGCTAAGAGAGAGAGAGCTTTGGCAATCCTTGTTTGTGGAATTAAGTAGTACCTCGTTTTTGGAACTAAGGTTGTTCTGTAAGTTCCTAAGAATACTTAGTTTAGTGACCTTGGCTATTCTCAATTGTAGAACTACGTAATCTTTTTGTTTAGGAACTTAAGTTATTCGACATAAATCCTAGCTATTTATAGTAGAAGCAGCACAGGCTTTTCAGGAGTATTAGTTATCGATAGGTTAGTTACATCGATTGTCCTATTGGGAACTACAGTTATTCCATAAGCTTCAATGATTCCATGGGTTGGGACATTGACAATTTTCAATTGTGAAACCTAGTAATTCTTCTATTTTGAAACTTATATTTTTCTACATGAACCTTAACTAATTTTGATAGAAGCTTTTGCAATTTAGGAGTTTCAATTATCCTCAAAATCACAATTTTCATTTCCTTAATTGTGAAATCAAGTAATCTATCTTCTTAGGAACTAACGTTATTCCACAAGTTTTAGTCACTCCTATGATTTGGAACATTAGCTCTCCTGAATCATGAAACCGAGTAATCCTACTATTGAGGAACTTTAGTAATTCCAAATGAACCATATCTCATTTGTAAACTCTTAAAATTTCTAACCTAACACCTAAAGTAGACTTAACTGTGCTAGAAAATCCTAAGAGTCGATAAGGCTAGTTAAGATGAAAACCCTAAGATAATAATCGAAGACTTAATCGCATAAGAACATATTAAACCTTAATGTGTAAAAACACTATAGATTGTACCTGAAAGTGATAAAAACATTAAAACCTTAACTTTAAGCTTAAATAATGTGCTTACTCATTAGAATTACACTAAAACCTTAATTGAATGTAAACACTTAACAATATGCTAAATCATATAAAGTCATCAACCGATGATCAAAGATAACTTCCAATCGTTCATAAATGTGTACAATACTAAATTAATTTATTAGAAACTATTTATTGCATTATAGATCATATTAATCCTATAATTATATAACTAAGTTAGTATTGTGTAAATTTAAGTGTTTAGTTAATATTAATAGTACATATAGTCCATCTTAATATTCTAAATCTCACTTTTCATGATAGCTATGCTAAGTATTATATTAAATAATATATATAGAACATAAAAACTCAAAAAAGGGGTTTTAATAATTGTTTTTACTAATTATTTGATTTAATTCCATATTTCCCTTCATTTCCTTAATTTTTTTTGTAATTATCCTTAATTCCTTTATTATGTATACTAATTACCTGTAAATTTTCAACAGTTGACCAAGTCAACATTTGACCAAAGTCAAAATGTTGACTAAGTCAACATATGTCCTTTTTCACTTAGAAATTTCTATCACTTTCTATTGAATTTTTCTTTTTTTGCACATGATTTTTTTTCTTTTTCTCTTTCTTATCTACTCATTGCCGCCACTTGCAGAAGATACTAGACCCCACTTTTTTTCTTCCATAAAAACACAAATCAAGACACAACAAAACCCTCTTCCCTGTCCCATTTCAAAACTGTGACCCTTCTTCATCTTTTTCCCTTCTTCTAGCTTTTTATTTTACTTGTATTCTAATACTTTTAACCCACAATTCACTACATCCAAAGCTACCATTCCTCAACCTTATTTGGAAGAAGAAAAAGGTATGTTTAGTATATTACTTTTATTGATTTTTATACAATATAAGTAGACTTCTTTTTGACCTTTTTTATGAATTCATGAACTTAATATATTAGTGATTTCTTAGCTTGAATTTTGAGAGTATAACCTTGAAAGCCTTATGTATATATACATAAATCCATAAGTAAATTTTGTTCCTTCAAAATGCATATGCTAGGTATATGTATTCTTACATCCATAAATATTCATATGTACACATAGGTATAAGAATACATATATACAAGTACATGCACATCCACTTATGCATATATTTTTAAGTACATAACTAATTTTTGAATATATACATGTAGATATGTATCAACCCAACCATAATAATGTAAATATATGTTAGTACATATAAGTAATTTGATATTCATACATATAAGTATAGAAATACAAGTATATGTGTGTATAAATACACATGTACATATGTATGGATATTGTTATATATGAGTATCCTTGGTGTTCATAACCTAAATTAATAAAAATACTAAATATATATATATTTATATAACATACCAATTAAACCCATAATATGTAAGAATATGACTTAAGTGAAGATTTCTTATATATAACATACACATAAGAAGTATAAATACATAAGTATAAAGTTAATACATATGTAAAATAGAATACAAATATCTAACATACTATAATATAATATAATAAAGTAATAGTATATAATGTACATATATATGTATGTATGAGCTAAAACTTATAATGGACCCATAATACACATATCAACTTATAATAACCTTATGTAAACACAAGTAATAACAGTAATGATGTAAAATTATAAAAATATAAGAATATGATAAGTAATAAAAGAATATACAAAAGTAATAAATAAAGAATATTTAAGTCACAATAACTAAAATTATAATAATTTAAACCCATATAATAAAATGCTGGTCTTAACGTTCAAAATAGACCCCGTTACGTAAACGTATATCTGAAAATGATGAAAATCAATTATAAGATTATAAAAATCAGAATTAGGATAAAAAAAAAGTTACACCCGACAAAAGATGTAAGATAAATTGAAAATAATAAGCAGGATAACTAAATTAATTGACTCTGTAAACTGATAATGAGGATAAATAAATAACTAAATACATAAAATATCATAACTTATAAATATACGAAAATAGTTACTATTGATCCCACTAAGTATGATAAACCTTGTACATATTATACTTGGGTTATATTGGGAAAATAGATAAACTACAATAGATTTTTAGTTAACTAAGAAGTCTGATTTCTCAGAATACTTATGAATTTTATGATATTTTAGACGTCTATATGTTGAGTTCTAGAAACCCCAAAAGCTTGAAGAATGAGCAATAATCTAGGTGAGGGAGTTCTAATGACTTGTTACCTGCTTGTGTGTGTTACTTATATGATGTTTTGCTACTTGTTGTTGCTTGAATATTTGAATGACTGTTTTGCTTGTTTGCTATCATCTATGTGATTACCTTCTTAAACCGATAAATATAAATATTTGACAAAAATAACCGATTATATTCATCGTATGTCTATGACTCAGTAAATGTATGGATGGAGAGTGCTAGCCTTGCAAAATTTTGAGAAAAATATTTTTGGGAAAAAGTTTTTCTAATCTTAAACATATTTTTATATGATTTCCATAAGGGCTTGTGGTGTCGTAAATGATATTTTATCGTTAAGGTAAAGTTAGCATGGGATCTCCAATTGATAGCGAGAGGACTCACTTTATTGTGCCCATGAGGCCTTGGATAGATTTTGATTGTGAGAGGATTTGCATGTTTGTGCCTGAGAGGCCTTGGATGGTGGATGGCCTTAGTTTGGGGTCTATCTATTTGGATTAGAATTCTTTTCTTGACTAGGGTAATAGTCGAGTGTCGCCTGGAGGGGTGATACCCCTAGGCAGCCTTATGTGAGTAAGCTGAGATATCCTGTGTAGGTAAGTATAGAGGATAATCGAAGTGTAGACAACATTATTCTACACTGTCCATAGTTCTGAATTCTTATGGATGTGTTGATTGCATTTATTGCACTTGCATTCATTTCGTATGTAGATATCTTGCATGTGTGTTAATAATGTCTGATAACTTGCTTGAATGGTAGTGGTGAGGGACGAATTCACTGAGCTGTTTTATGCTCATTCCCCCTTAGTTTCTTTTGCAGGTTTACTTGTGTAGGGATTAGGATAGAGCTAAGTCTCGAGTGCCAAGTGCAAGGTAAAGATAAGTATAATAGTATTAGAATTAGTTGAGACATTTATAAGTGATACAAAAACATCCTTTGTAGAAAATATTCATATGTTGGAATTCAATATAATTTTATTTTTCCTATAATTTTATAAAGCTAGTCTATCTTGTCTTATTATTTGTTAGGGGACTGAGGAATTATGGGACATCGGGCATCTATAGTTATTATATTTTACAATAAATTAATTAATTACAAATCGACAACCTTAGTGATTAATCATTTAGAGTCTTCTAATCTCTGACTTGCAAGGTAGTTTCCATATCATGGGTGTACACATACTATGAAAATTTTAGACAATCCTACTGGGTCTCCTTTAGGGTCTTAACATCATTCTTGCTAGACGCTTTGGCTATATAGGAGTCGAATATTGTTGGATTAGAATCTTTAGTTTCCTCAAATCTGAAATCAAGTAATCTATCCTACTAATAATCAAAGTTATTCTTTAAGCTCCTAAGAATCCTTAGATTTGGAACTATGGCGATCCTTAATCGTAAAACCATGTAATCCTTCCGTTTTGAAACTTAGGTAATTCTACGAAAACCTTAGTTATCTATGATAGAGGTTTTCGTTGTTTAGGAGTCTCATTTATCCTTAGACTATGAACTTTGGTTATTCTTAATTGTGAAATCTATCTTATTAGGAACTAAGGTTGTTGCAATAGTTCTTAACAATCCCTTGATTAGGCACCATGGCTATTCACAATTGTACAAATAAATAATCTTTCTATTTAGGAACTTAAGTTATTCTAAACCCCACTTTTAGAATCCTTAGAACACCTTCTAAACCCCACTTCAAAGGACCAAAACTCAAGATCTTGACAAGGTGGCAAGAAGGAGAAAGTAAGACAAGAAGCTTAAGTGGAAACTTAGTGCACAACTACCATACTTTTGCTTTGTTGTGTTAGTAGCTTAGTATTTTATGTTAGGAGACCATGTTTTCTTGAGGATATTAGTATGATCATAAGTTGATGGAATAACTAAGACCACCCTAAGAAGCAAACTCATGAAACCCTTACATGAAAGTTGACTTATGAGTATGTCAATTGGTGTTATGTAAAGATACTTGTTTAACGCTTAGAATGGAAAATTTTAAGTTGAGAAAATCATGAAATGAGAACTTGAATGAAGAGAAAACATGCTGGACGTGAGGAGTTGTTAGTCATTTGGATGTTGCTTTCACTTCTATTAAGTTAAACATGCTTAAACCCATACCTAGGTAAAGGAAAATCCATCACATGAAGCTTTTATGAGGAAACTAACTTTGTAAGACATGAACTATGATATGGAAGTTATAATAAGTGTGAGATTTACTATTTTCATGTACAAAATGAGCTAAGTAATTATCTCATGGAAGAGAAATTAAGTTAAGATTTGTACATAAGCAAACTAGGTTCATGATCTAATACCTAAACTTAAGGAAATAATGAAACAAGGTGAAAAACCAAGCGAGAGCCCTTAGGATTCACCATGACCGGACCTAAAACCTTGTTGAAAGACACTTAAAAATATGATAAAAGTAAGTAAATAAAGTAAAAAGATCAACTAGGGCAAGTACAATAAGTGTATAAAGTCTAAAATTCAAAACCGAGCTTAAAGCTTCCAAAACAAGCCTCAAACTCCAAGTTGAATCCTCATTAAATTTTTGACCAGCAACTTACCCAAACAATAAAATTTTTTTAAGGCTCTTGAGAAGCCCACAAAACACACTCTAAGCTCAAGAAAGTGACTATCCTTGATTTGGATAAAAAACAAGCCCATTTAATAACTTAAGCTTACTTAAAAGCTTAAGAAGTTGTTATTAGTCATAGGAGTGTAAATCAAAGTTGGATATCTAACCTTAAGGAGTATTTTAAGCCTAGAATGAGATCTTAAGCCTAAGCCCAAAGGACTTCCCAAGCTACCAAAAAGCTCGATAACCAAACAAAGCCTAAAAGTACTCCAAATCATGAGGATCGCTATTGTTCTGACCTATAGGCAGATTTTTGTGCCTTTTCTTGAAAATCTAACCTCACCATATTAAAGTATACTCAAGAATAATGAAGATTGACTATAAGATCATAAAAATTGGATCTAAAATGAGAAAGTTATATGTGATTGAATTTTTAAGTAAAACCGGGAAAAAATACGAACTAAGTCAAAAGTATAACTTAAAGGGTTTGAGCTTAGTTTTCCAAATTCTATTTCGAATCCTTATAGTATTATATTTGCAATGTCTAAGGGACCCAGCTTTTGGAGAAGACCTGCCCTTAGATTACTTTGATTAATTCGCATGGTTGAGTGAATGAATTCTTGATGACTCTTTACTTGATTTTGATTGTAGAATAGATGCACTTAAACTCATATATGGAATTAAGATGCTTGCGGGACATGGGAAATGCATGTGTGTGAATTTATGATTTGAATATGATGGCTTGCTAATTGGATAATAATGGGAATTATTTTTTTATGACATATACGTGCAATTGTATGGAATGAAATTGTTTGATCACTATGAAAATTGGATTAAACACTTATACGATTAAGAAAATTCAATGAATCATGCATTGCTCATAATTGCATCGAATGACACCGACTGTTACTTCATATAGAAATGGGAAGGGTCTCACATTAGGGGGACCTCTTGCAGGATTGGGCACTAGTTACGCCATCATTTTATCGAGTCTCTATCTTAAGCTAACAGGCTTACTAGTTACCGAGAGACACCAACCGTTAGCGAAGGGCTGTGTCTTGTGGCTTCTACCCAAGGCATGTGTTTGTGGATTGCGGAGGTCACTGCATAGCTAGACTTGGGATTTTGAAAATATGTTTTGTTATTCGAAATGAAAGTATATTATATACGTTATATATATATATATATATATATGGTTTCGTTTTGACTTAAGAACAATAGTGCAATCGATGTAAAACCTAAGTACTAAGACCTGGATTTTGGTTTGTGTCAGTTAATTATCTCCAACCTTGACTATAGGAGGCGTAATTCTAAGTTACGTGCAATTCTTAGGCCACCGTATGTATTGTTTGGCATACTGATTGATCATGTATTCATATGTTTGTGCAATAAATTTTTGTCACGCGATATTGACGAGGGGATTTATCTCATTAAGTGTAAGCTTACACCTCAATAGATTTTTGTTAATGCAGGACCATCTCTTTGTTCATCCAAGTTGAAGAATGCCCGAAGTGAGTCTCGTTTGGTGATAGGATTGAGCATTCAGGGAGTGGAGAGGAGATTTTTTGTAATAGACTTTTATAGATAATCATTTATCTTTATTTTTTAGTTTATTTTATAGATAGAAGTTTCTAATGCAGATTCCTATACAAATTGCATTCGTTTATAATATTCTTTTGGTGTGGAATTCAATGAATCCACACATATATTTAATTAATTTACATCAAAGAAGTAAATTTTAGTTAAATTGTTAGATATTATTTATCTATGGACCTAGTGGTAACGTATAGTGAAAGGAGCCTTGTGTGTCGTATAAAAGGTCTGCAATCAACAATGGGTTGATTGTAGACTTTTATGTGGTATACGGCGATTTATCACAACAACAATACTGTTGCTAAATTTTAAGTGCTAAAATATTAAGGATTTGGAGTTTTATATTTGGTAAACTTTACATATGTTTGAAGACTCCATTTGTTACTCTTTTTCTACAATTAAGAATTTAATTTTTATCGAGTGAAATTTTAATTATTTTGCTTGTCGACTTTAGAGAATATCAAAACCATCTAAGTTCGATTCCAAGCATTATTAAAAGTTTTATGAGATTTATAGTATTTGTCTCTTAGAATTGCAAAATAAAAAGAAATAAAGATTTATTTGATGTTGGCATTGCAAGATGTGAAAAATAAGAAGAAATGATGATTTAAAAACTCTTATACTTGGTCAACTTTAATTGTATGGTCATCCTTTATTTAGGGGATATTTTTATGTATGATGTGATTGGAAGAAGACAAAACAAATTGTTAGTGGATTTATTTGCCTCTTAGGTTTGCTAAAAGTTAGAAGATTTGGGAGATTTGAGTTGTCTTTTGTGTCATGTCAAGTAGTCCTTAGGTATAGAAGATGATGGCTCCTCTTGTCTCATCATGTAGGGGTCGGGCTTAGACTTATGGTGTAAGTAGGAAAGTGACACTTGGTTGGGAAAGGGTTTAATGGAATCTAACTAGTTTAGTTATTCTAGTTACTAATAAAATATAATATGCTAGGTAAGCATTTGGAAGATAAGGTAACATAAAATAAAATGAAATATAATATATTATATGATATATATTGGGAAAAGAAAAAGGAAGTTACTTAATATAAATGCATATATATATTAGCACCATGTATATGCACCTGTATGATTAATTGTTTGTAATTTCATTAATTTATTATTTTAATTGACTTAGCTTGGTCAATTATTACTATAATTTAAAATTATCTCTAATTGTTTGTAGCGATTTAACGTGATTTTGTGTACTTAGTAATAATTTGATTGATTTGGCATTTTATTAGCATTAAGATAAATAATAGGGTTTTACAATCTTAGATTTAGTGTTTAAGGTTTCTATTTAGTTTGGGTTCAAATTTTTATGAGTATGCATATGTAGAGTTGAGGGTTATTCTTACGCGATTAAGATTTTTAAATCTTATATTATGGTTTTTCATATTCGTTATAGGATTTGAAATAAATTTTAAATTGATTTTAATTTTATACTTTTTTAATGACTCATGGAAATTATCTACAGCACTTCAGTTCGACAATATATCTAAAAGGCTAAATTTGTGGGTTTTACATCCTTAATGGTTGAATCTTGCAATCCATCCTATTGGCGACTACGGTTATTCCATTAGTTTCGAAGATTCTATGTGTTAGGGACATTAGCAGTTGCGAACCTAGTAATTTATCTACGATGAAACTTAAATCTTTCTGCACGAACCTTAGCCAATCTTGATGGAAGCTTTAGTAAATTGGGAATTACAATTATCCTTTAAATCGCAACTTTTGTTTCATCAATCGTGAAATCATGTAATCTATCTTCCTACGAACTAATGTTTTTTGATAAGTTTTTAACACTCCTATGATTCGAAGCCTTAGCTATCTTGAATCGTGAAACCAAGTAATCCTGCTAATCATTCTACATGCTTTGGATACATGAACCATATCTCATTCTTGCTAGATGCTTTGGCTATGTAGGAGTCTTTATTATCGTTGGATTAGAATGTTTGGTTTCCTCAAATTTGAAATAAAGTTATCCATTCTACTAGTAACCAAGGTTATTCTTTAAGTTCCTAAAAATCCTTAGATTTGGAACTATGGCTATTCTTAATCCTAAAACCATGTAATCCTTCTATTTCAAAACTTAGGTAATTCTACGAGAACCCTTATTATCCTTAAAAGAAGCTTTTGTTGTTTAGGAGTCTCAATTATCCTAATACCAGGAACTTTGGCTATTCTCAATTGTGAAATCTAATAATCCAACTTATCAGGAGGTAAGGTTGTTTCAATAGTTCTTAACAATCATTTGATTTGAAACCATGGCTATTCACAATTATACAACTAAATAATCCTTTTATTTAGGAACTTAAGTTATTCCAAATAAACCATAGCAATTCTTGATGGAAGCTTTGGCTAATTTGGAGTCTTGTTCATCCTTGGCGTAAGAACATTGGTTTTTCTCAATCGTGAATCTAAGTGATCCTTTTGTTTAGAGACATAAGTTATTCCATAAGTTCCCTAATTAGTCTTAATAGAAGCTTTAGCTATAGCTATTTAAGAGTCTTAGTGATGCTAAGAGAAGGAGCTCTAGCGATCTTCATTTGTGGAATCAAGTAATACCTCATTTTCAGAACTAAGGTTGCTTTGCAAATTCCTAAGAATACTTAGTTTAGGGACTTTGGCTATTCTTAATCATAGAACCATGATATCTTTTTGTTTAAGAACTTAAGTTATTTGACATGAATCCTATCTAATCTTAATAGAAGCACTGGATTTTTAGGAGTATCAGTTATCCATAGGACAGGAACATCGATTGTCCTCAATTGTTAAATCTTGTAATCCATCCTATTAGGAACTATGGTTATTCCATAAGTTTCAAAGATTTTATGGGTTAGGGACATTAGCAATTCTTAATTGTGAAACCTAGTAATTTTTCTATTTTGAAAATTAAATCTTTCAACATGAACCTTAGCCAATCTTGATGGAAGCTTTAGCAATTTGAGAGTTTCGATCATCCTCAAAATCGCAACTTTCATTTCCTTAATCGTGAAATCAAGTGATTTATCTTCCTAAGAACTAATATTTTTCAACAATTTCCTGACACTACTACGATTTGGAACCTTGGCTGTTATGAATTGTGAAACCAAGTAATTCTGCTATTCTAGAACTTTAGTTATTCCACGTGACTCATATCTCATTCTTATTAGACACTTTAGCTATTTAGGAGTCTTTATTATCGTTGGATTAGAATCTTTGGTTTCCTTTAATCTAAAATCGAGTAATCCATCCTATAGGTAAAAAGGTTATTCTGTAAGTTCCTAAGAATCCTTAGATTTGAAACTATGGCTATTCTTAATCATTGAGTTAGTAGACATGGATCCTAGTTATTCTTGATAGAAGCATTGGCTTTTCAGGAGTGTCAGTTATTCATAGGTTAGGAAAATTAGCTATCCTTATTGGTTAGATCTTGTAATCCATCTTATTGGGAACTACGGTTATTCTACAAGCTTCAATGATTCCATAGGTTAGGGACATTGGCAATTCTCAATTGCGAAACCTAGTAATTCTTCTATTTTGAAACTTAAGTCTCTCTACATGAACCTTAGCCAATCTTGATGGAAGCTTTCGCAAATTGAGAGCTTCAATTATCCTCAAAATTACAACTTTCATTTCCTCAATTGTGAAATCAAGTAATCTATCTTCCTAGAAACTAATGTTTTTCGACAAGTTCCCAACACTCTGATGATTCGTAACCTTGGCTATCCTGAATTGTGAAACTAAGTAATCCTGCTATTCTAGAACTTTAGTCATTCCACATGAGCCATATCTAATTCTTGTTAGAAGCTTTGGCTATTTAGGAGTCTTTAAAATCATTAGATTAGAATCTTTGGTTTCCTTAAATCTAAAATAAAGTAATCCATCCTATTGGTAACCTAGGTTATTCTATAAGTTCCTAAAAATCCTTAGATTTGAAACTATGGCTATCCTTAATCGTAAAACCATGTAATCCTTTTGTCTTGATACATATGTAATTCCACGAGAACCCTTGTTATCCTTGAAAGAAGCTTTCACTGGTTAGGAGTCTCAGTTATCCTTAGACTAGAACTTTCGTTATCCTCAATCGTGAAATCTAATAATCCATTTTATTGGGAACTAAGGTTGTTGCAATAGTTCTTAACAATCTTTTGATTAGGTACCATGGCTATTCATAATTGTACAACTAAATAATCCTTCCACTTAGGAACTTAAGTTATTCTAAATAAACCATAGCTATTATTGATGGAAGCTTTGACTAGTTCAAAGTCTTAGTTATCTTTGAAGTAGGAATTTTGGGTTTTTTCAATTGTGAATCCAAGTGACCCTTCTGTTTGGAACATAAGTTATTTTACAAAATCCCAAATTAATCTTGCTAGAAGCTTTAGCTATTTAGCAGTCTTAGTGACGCTAAGAGAAGGAGCTCTACCGATCTTCGTTTGTGGAATTAAGTAATACCTCATTTTTGAAACTAAGGTTATTCCATAAGTTTCTAAGAATACTTAGTTTAGGGACGTTGGCAATTCTCAATCACGAAACCATGTAATCTTTTTGTTTAGAAACTTAAGTTATTTGACATGAATCCTAGTTATTCTTAATAGAAGCATTGGAGTATTAATTATCCATAGGTTAGGAACATTGACTATCCTTTATGGTTGAATCTTTTGTAATCCATCCCATTAGGAAGTATAGTTATTCCATAAGTTTCAAAGTTTCCATGGGATAGGGACATCAGCAATTCTCAATCACAAAACCTAGTAATTCTTCTATTTTGAAAATTAAGTCTTTCTACATGAACTTAGCTAATCTTGATGGAAGCTTTGGCAATTTGAGAGTTTCAATTATCCTCAAAATCGCAACTTTCATTTCCTTAGTCATGAAATCAAGTGATCTGTCTTCTGACGAGCTAATGTCCTTTGACAAGTTCCTTACACTCTTATAATTTAGAACCTTGGCTATCTTGAATTGTGAAACTAAGTAATCCTGCTATTCTAAAACTTTAGTCATTCCATACGAACCATATACGATTCTTGTTAGACGCTTTGGCTCTTTTAGATTCTTTAATATCGTTGGATTAGAATCTTTGGTCTCCTCAAATAAAAAATGAAGTAATCCATCCTACTAGTAACTAAGGTTATTCTTTAAGTTCCTAAGACTCCTTAGATTTGGAACTATGGCTATGCTTAATTGAAAAACCATGTAATCCTTTTGTTTCAAAATTTAGGTAATTCCATGAGAACCTTAGTTATCCTTGAAAGAAGCTTTCGTTGTTTAGGAGTCTCAGTTATTCTTAGATAAAAAACTTTGGTTATCTTCAATCATGAAATCTAGTAATCTATCTTATTGAGAGTTAACGTTGTTGCAATAGTTCTTAACAATCCTTTGATTAGGCACTGTGACCATTCACAATCGTGCAGCTAAATAACCCTTCTATTTAGGAATTTAAGTTATTCTAAATAAATCATAGCTATTATTGAGGAAAGATTTGGCTAATTTGGAGCTTTAGTTATCCTTGGGGTAGAACCTTTGGTTTTCATTAATCATGAATCTAAGTGATCCTTCTGTTTGGGAACATAAGTTATTCTGAAAGATCCTTAATTAGTCTTAATAGAAGCTTTAGCTATTTAGGAGTTTTAGTGATGCTAAGAGAAGAAGTTCTAGCGATCCTAATTCATGGAAACAAGTAGTACCTCATTTTTAGAACTAAGGTTGTTCCGTAAGTTCTTAAGAATATTTAGTTTAGGGACCTTACCTAATCTCAATGGTGGAACCATGTACTCTTTTTGTTTAGGAGCTTAAGTTACTCGACATGAATCCTAGCTATACTTGATAGAAGCCCTGGCTTTTTAGGAATATTAGTTATCTATAGGTTAGTTACATTGGTTGTCCTTAATGGTTGAATCTTGTAATCTATCATATTAGGAACTATGGTTATTCTACATGTTTCGAAGATTCCATGTGTTAGGAACATTGGCAATTCTTAATCGTAAAACTTAGTATGTCACAACCCAAGGGGGCTAGTTGTGGCATCGCCATATACCATACAAAGGATTGCAGATTGAATTCCCTTACAATTGACGACCCTTTTATACGATACACAAGGCTACAGAGTGCGCAAGCTTAAGCAATATTATTTCATGATAAATAATAAAATTATAAAAACATAACACTATTCATATTAAAGCTTACAACTATAAAGTCTGAAACATATCTTAAGTTAAACTTAATATAACAATTATATATTTAGATTTATAATTTATCTGAAGTATTCTCCTTCCTCATCCAGCTCCCACACTTACCCCGTGTAGAAAACTAACCTCGGGCATGCGACGGCCCAACTTCACAAAAAGGTCGGCCTACAAAAGAAGACTATAAGGGTATAAGCTAACTAGCTTAGTAAGATAATTTTCCCTCAACCATACAGCAAACAAGTTATACAATAGTTAGGTTCAACCAAATGAATGTATGACAAACAGTATGCCAACCAAATACATGCAGGTTACCAAGTACTGTATGCAACTCAGATTTAACGCCCTCTGAAGTTAAGGTTGGAGATTCATCGGTACAGTCAGATCCGGATGTCATATTAGAACTTATTTCATAAAAAAACCTCCGCATTTCGTATTTAAAATGTAATGGTACATCCATTACTTGCTTTATTAAAATGAGTTTTACATATGATTGTGAGTAGGTTCACACAACCCTCACTCACCCCTAAACGAAGGCCTCTAGACTTGACCTTTAGCCAGGCGATTGGCGCCTCCAACGCCTAGTCATCTCGCGGGCCAAGGTAAGGTCATATTGTATGTGTATACCGTACGAAATCTATCACAATCAATAATCAACCCATGTATGGCCTCTCGTTACCTCTATGTAATGTGATTGCTGGAATTAGTTATGCAGTGCATGATTTATGCATGATCCAAGTTAACTTTTTCTAGTTGAATATCATTGAGTCTTATTTATTCAGTGATCATTTCAAGCCACAAACAATCAATCTAGTGAATCTACTATGCAATAATCATTATATTATTGAAGTTTAAAGTAAATTCACTATTAACAACAATTGTCATGCACAAGCATAACCCAACCCCATATACCTTCATTCATAAATCATAATTTAGATTTACTAACTACAAGTACAAACAAGTATGGAATCATAAGAAAAAACTCACTCAGCCATGGCTAGCTCAAGGGTCGTAGTAGTCTGGGGGCAACTCATGATCGATATCAAAGTCACTTGAGAATAATGAAAATTTTGTAAGTTTAGGAATTTAAAGTTAACTAATGTTATAATTTGTAAGGTCTACTTTACTTAGTTAAGTGAAATTGTCGATTCGAGCTTTTTATTGAATCGTGTGTAACTTTTTCGTTTTAGCTTGGATTGTTATGAACTTATAGTCCATTTTGATCATTTTCGAGCGTATTTTCTCGTAACGAGATCCGTTTTGGACGTTGTGACTCATAGTTTAAATTATGATATAAAAATATCACAAAAATTATTATTTAAGTTTAAAAATTATAAAATATTGATTTTCACTTTTTCTTAATATATTTATGATTTAATAATTATTTAAACCATATATTTGATATTTTTATTATTTTGAGTAGATTTTCCTATTTTTGAGATTTTTAGCTTTATTATGATTATTATTAGTATTATGACCTTTATTATTTTTATTATTTTTCATTTTCTTAGTATTTATGTACTTTACAATTTATACAAGCATATATATATCTATATATATTTTCGGTATATTATATATATAATATATTTTATATGCTATATATATGTATATACTTATTTTATGAAAATAAAACTACTCTTATGTACATATATATATTCATGTATTTGTATTTATACATAATAATATACTTATATAATTTTTGAATACTTAGATATATATATAAATAATCTTTAAACACCTATTCCTATATTATATATTCGGTATATACATATATTTATATAGTATTTGTTATATAGTATGTATACTATATATTATATATATATTATGCTATATACCACAAATCATATACTCTATATTATATGTCTTATATACATATATTATTACTTATGGAAATATACTACTACATATATATACTATATGAGTACATATATATATATATACGAAAATAATTATACATGGGTACATATATATATATATATATATATAAAATTCACGGTACACACACACATATATATACATACTATAGTTATTAACTGAAATTACTTAATACTACTTATAGGTATTCTTAAAAAAATAATACATAATACATACTCTTCCATATACCTATGTACATACATGTATACATACCTAACCTCATACATATATAAAATTAAATCTTAATATTTATGCACATAAACATGTATTAGTAATGTTATATGTAGAAAAATAAATACTATATTTATACATGTATATACTACATGTTATACATCTATACTACTAAAATAATTACTTACCTATTTATTTAATTTCTCTTCTTCTTTTCCTTCTTCTTTTCTTCTTCCTTCCTTTCTTCTTTTCCTTCTTTCTTTTTGTTTCTCTCCCCCATGATTTGCTTCCTAGATTTTTGTGTTTGTGCAGAATTTTTTTTTCTTTTTCCAGGTTTATATTTTCTTCCCTTGCTTACGTGATTGGTAGCTTAAAATGTAAGCTAAGATAATTTCTAATTAATGAGAACATGACAAAATTAATAATTTCCATTTCTCTTTTATTATATACTTAACACATGTCCATTTAATTCCTCACGTGGCTGCTTCATTTGCTTTCTAGAACGTAAGAAATAAAAAAAGAAAGGAAAGGAAGAAAAGAGATAAATTGAAAAAGAACGAGAAGGAAAATAAAAATTAATAATAATTATATGTAATTTTTCTAAACATAAAAATTATAACAATTCTAATCATAACTTAATTTTTAAATTTTCGTGAAATTTTATTAATTTAATTGGTACCCGCTACAATTATAATTTTTACAAGTTATTGTAGCGATTTTTGTTATAATTTCACATGAATAGGCGTTTTAGTTGAAAATTGCAATCGACTATGATTTTATCACTATTGAGTAATATTTAACTATTTTATAGGTTTATGTTTATAATTTTAGAGTTTTGAACAAATTCGGGATCAATTTTATTTAATGGTGTGTAAGTCAATTTTAGAGTTTTAGTATGCAATTTAGGGTTTCAATCAATTCCTAGAGTTTTGTTATCAATGTTATATTTGATTTATTAAACTTCGTAATATTTTATTGTTACTAGCCTTATCGACTTATTGTACAGTGTAGGGCACTCGGACTTGAGTTAGGGTTCAACTGCTATTTTCTTAGGGTTTATATAGTAATTCTTCTATTTTGAAAATTAAATCTTTCTGCATGAACCTTAGCTAGTCTTGATGGAAGCTTTGGCAATTTGAGAGCTTCAATTATCCTCAAAATCACAACTTTCATTTCCTTAATTGTGAAATCAAGTAATCTATTTTCCTTGGAACTAATGTTTTTTGACAAGTTTTTGACACTCCTATGATTCAAAACCTTGGCTATCTTGAATTGTGAAACCAAGTAATCCTGCTATTCAGGAACTTTAGTCATCCTACATGAACCATATCTAATTCTTGTTAGACGCTTTGGCTATTTAGGAGTCTTTAATATTGTTGGATTAGAATCTTCGGTTTCCTTAAATATGAAATTAAGTAATCCATCTTACTAGTAACAAAGGTTATTCTGTAAGTTCCTAAGAATCCTTAGATTTGGATCTATGGCTATCCTTAATCATGAAACCATGTAATCCTTCTGTTTCGAAACTTTAGTAATTCCATAAGAACCTTACTTATCCTAGAAATAAGCTTTCGTTATTTAGGAGTCTCGGTTATCCTTAGAGTAGGAACTTTTGTAAACCCTTTGAATTTATCCTTCTTAGTATAGAATTAAACTCATGTACTGTAGATGATCCCCTTAAGTCAACAAAGTTAGTAAAATTTAAAACCGATTAAAATTTCAATTCAAAACCTAAAGCGAAATATGAAAAACCCTAAATTATCAATTGAACCTCCAATCGCATACGAGGACCTTAAAACCTTAAGTATATGTAACTGTAAAAGTTGACCTCGAACCTTATCAAAACCCTAAGTGAACAACCGAAGATTTAATCGCATAGAAAACTTTTATACCTTAAATATATATAAACACTAGAGATTGCGCTCGAAAGTGATAAAATCCTAAAACTATAATTTTAAAGATATAAAAGCACTAATTCACCTCAATTTACCTTAAAACCTTAGTTGACAATATATCCTTAGTATCTTACCAAATCATTAGTAAAAGATAAAAGATAACTCTCAATTATTCATAAATATATACAATACTAATTCAATTTACTAAAGACTAAGATATTGCATTATAAATCACACCCATCTTCTAATCATATAACTAGGTTAGTTTTTTATAGAGTTAAGTGTGTAACTGATGTTTATACCATATGTAGTTAATATTAACATACTAAATGACATTTTTTATAATAGTTACACTAAGTACCATACTAAATAATGTATATAGGATATAAATACTCAGACGAAGATTTCATTAATTATTCTTACTAATCATTTCAATAAACNATATAAAATTCACGGTACACACACACATATATATACATACTATAGTTATTAACTGAAATTACTTAATACTACTTATAGGTATTCTTAAAAAAATAATACATAATACATACTCTTCCATATACCTATGTACATACATGTATACATACCTAACCTCATACATATATAAAATTAAATCTTAATATTTATGCACATAAACATGTATTAGTAATGTTATATGTAGAAAAATAAATACTATATTTATACATGTATATACTACATGTTATACATCTATACTACTAAAATAATTACTTACCTATTTATTTAATTTCTCTTCTTCTTTTCCTTCTTCTTTTCTTCTTCCTTCCTTTCTTCTTTTCCTTCTTTCTTTTTGTTTCTCTCCCCCATGATTTGCTTCCTAGATTTTTGTGTTTGTGCAGAATTTTTTTTTCTTTTTCCAGGTTTATATTTTCTTCCCTTGCTTACGTGATTGGTAGCTTAAAATGTAAGCTAAGATAATTTCTAATTAATGAGAACATGACAAAATTAATAATTTCCATTTCTCTTTTATTATATACTTAACACATGTCCATTTAATTCCTCACGTGGCTGCTTCATTTGCTTTCTAGAACGTAAGAAATAAAAAAAGAAAGGAAAGGAAGAAAAGAGATAAATTGAAAAAGAACGAGAAGGAAAATAAAAATTAATAATAATTATATGTAATTTTTCTAAACATAAAAATTATAACAATTCTAATCATAACTTAATTTTTAAATTTTCGTGAAATTTTATTAATTTAATTGGTACCCGCTACAATTATAATTTTTACAAGTTATTGTAGCGATTTTTGTTATAATTTCACATGAATAGGCGTTTTAGTTGAAAATTGCAATCGACTATGATTTTATCACTATTGAGTAATATTTAACTATTTTATAGGTTTATGTTTATAATTTTAGAGTTTTGAACAAATTCGGGATCAATTTTATTTAATGGTGTGTAAGTCAATTTTAGAGTTTTAGTATGCAATTTAGGGTTTCAATCAATTCCTAGAGTTTTGTTATCAATGTTATATTTGATTTATTAAACTTCGTAATATTTTATTGTTACTAGCCTTATCGACTTATTGTACAGTGTAGGGCACTCGGACTTGAGTTAGGGTTCAACTGCTATTTTCTTAGGGTTTATATAGTAATTCTTCTATTTTGAAAATTAAATCTTTCTGCATGAACCTTAGCTAGTCTTGATGGAAGCTTTGGCAATTTGAGAGCTTCAATTATCCTCAAAATCACAACTTTCATTTCCTTAATTGTGAAATCAAGTAATCTATTTTCCTTGGAACTAATGTTTTTTGACAAGTTTTTGACACTCCTATGATTCAAAACCTTGGCTATCTTGAATTGTGAAACCAAGTAATCCTGCTATTCAGGAACTTTAGTCATCCTACATGAACCATATCTAATTCTTGTTAGACGCTTTGGCTATTTAGGAGTCTTTAATATTGTTGGATTAGAATCTTCGGTTTCCTTAAATATGAAATTAAGTAATCCATCTTACTAGTAACAAAGGTTATTCTGTAAGTTCCTAAGAATCCTTAGATTTGGATCTATGGCTATCCTTAATCATGAAACCATGTAATCCTTCTGTTTCGAAACTTTAGTAATTCCATAAGAACCTTACTTATCCTAGAAATAAGCTTTCGTTATTTAGGAGTCTCGGTTATCCTTAGAGTAGGAACTTTTGTAAACCCTTTGAATTTATCCTTCTTAGTATAGAATTAAACTCATGTACTGTAGATGATCCCCTTAAGTCAACAAAGTTAGTAAAATTTAAAACCGATTAAAATTTCAATTCAAAACCTAAAGCGAAATATGAAAAACCCTAAATTATCAATTGAACCTCCAATCGCATACGAGGACCTTAAAACCTTAAGTATATGTAACTGTAAAAGTTGACCTCGAACCTTATCAAAACCCTAAGTGAACAACCGAAGATTTAATCGCATAGAAAACTTTTATACCTTAAATATATATAAACACTAGAGATTGCGCTCGAAAGTGATAAAATCCTAAAACTATAATTTTAAAGATATAAAAGCACTAATTCACCTCAATTTACCTTAAAACCTTAGTTGACAATATATCCTTAGTATCTTACCAAATCATTAGTAAAAGATAAAAGATAACTCTCAATTATTCATAAATATATACAATACTAATTCAATTTACTAAAGACTAAGATATTGCATTATAAATCACACCCATCTTCTAATCATATAACTAGGTTAGTTTTTTATAGAGTTAAGTGTGTAACTGATGTTTATACCATATGTAGTTAATATTAACATACTAAATGACATTTTTTATAATAGTTACACTAAGTACCATACTAAATAATGTATATAGGATATAAATACTCAGACGAAGATTTCATTAATTATTCTTACTAATCATTTCAATAAACTCTACATTTCCCTTCAATTCCTTAATTTTTCTCCAAAATTTACCTTAATTACCCCATTATGTACACACAAATTTCACTTACTTTCAAAGAGTTGACTAAGTCAAATGTTGACCAAGTCAAAGGTTGACAAAGTCAACAAACATGTCATTGTCATCTAGATCCTTCTTCCTTTCTCCTTAACTTTCTACACAATTTTTTGTCCAATTTTTCCCCTTTGTTGCCGTCCACTCTTCTCCCTCTTCTAGACTTCACTTTTCTCAATTATAAAATACAAATCAAGATAAGAACAACTTCTTTTCCCCTCCCACAAAACCGTGAAATCCCCTTGTCCTTTCCATCTTCAACCTCTTCATAACTTCAACTACACAACTTCACTTACTACCATAAACTAATAAAACACCTATACTTGCTTTCCTTTTTATATCCCAAAGTAGAAAGCGGTATGTTTTCATATAATCTCTCATCTTAAATTGGTAATTAGTTGTTTATGTTATGTTAGTTTTGGAATTATCATGTAATATGTACATATATGTTGACACAAATAGGATTCTTATATACATGTACATAAGTGTAGCAACACTTAGATATAAGAGTAGAATACATAGTATAGATGTATATATACATAGATAAGAATAGGAAAACTACTTGTACATAAGCATAGAAAGCCATGTACATGAATATCCTTTTATATACATAACCTAAAATAAGGAGTATACTAAGTATATACACATATATCTTGCTAAATAAGCCCTTAAAGTGCAAAAATATGGATTTTGTGAAGATTTCTTAACGGGGTATACTAGGCATACGAAAATACGTATGAAATACGATGTAATCATATTTATATATGGCTATATGTACAAGTATAAATATGGTATATGTATAAGTATACTAGTATATATACAAGTAGAGTAAAAGTATAAGTGTATACTTAGCATATGTATCAATGTACGTAAGACACTTAAGTATGGAATAGGATATAAATATAAGCAATAAGAATATTTAAGCTTCAATAGTTAAAATTTAAATAAATTTAGTTCATATTGTAAAACATGGGTCTTAACGTCCAAAATGGACATCTCCGTGGGAACGTGCATTCGAAAATGATAAAAAATGACTATAAGCTTGTAAATATCAGAAATAAAATGAAAATGTTACACGCGACTAAAGATGTAAGATAAAACTGAATAGAATAAGATAACTAAGTAATAGACCTGTAAACTAATAATAAGGAAAATAGATAAATAAATACATGAAGTATCATAATTTACAAATATACAAATATAGTTATATAGTTACTAGTGATCCCACTAAAGTATGATATACTTTGTACACGCCATACTTGGGTTGTTATATTGGGAAACTAGACAAACTACAATAGCCTTTTAGTTAACTAAGGAATTTGTTTCTTAAGATACTTATAAGTTTTATTATCTTTTAGGTGTTCAATATCGAGTTCTGAAAACCCCAAAGGCTTGAAGAATGAGCAATAATCCAGGTGAGGGAGTTCTAATGACCTGCTACTTATTTGTACGTGTTACTTGTATGATGCTTTGCTACTTGTTGTTGCTTATATGTCTGAATATCTGTTCTACTTGTATGCCATTATTTGTGTAATTACCTTTTTAAAATTGATAAATATAAATATCTAACCAGAATAACCGGTTCCATTAGTTGCATGTCTATGACTTAGTAAATGTATAGATGGAGAGTGCTAGCTTTGCAAAATTTTGAGGAAAGTATTTCTTTGAAAAGAGCTTTTCTAATCTTAAACATATTTTGTATGACTTTGATAAGGATTTGTAGTGTTGGAAATAATATTTTATCACTAAGGCAAAGCTATCATGGGATCTCTAATTAATAGCGAGAGGACTCGCTTTATTATGTCTGTAAGGCCTTGGATAATTTTAGTTGCAAGAGGACTCACATGTTTGTGCCCGAGGTGTCTTGGATGGTGGATAGTCCTAGTTTAGGATCCACCTATTTTGGATTGGAACTCTTTTCTTGACTAGGGTAATAATTGAGTATTGCTTAGAGGGGTGGTGCCTTTAGGCAGCCTCATGTGGATAAGTTGAGGTGCCCTGTGTGGGTAAGTACAGGAGATAATCGAAGTGTAGACGACATAATTTTATACCGTTCATAGTTTTGGACTCCTATGGATGTGTTGCTTACATTCATCACACCTGAATTTATTTTATATATAGATAGCTTGCATGTGTGTAAATAATGTTTGATAACTTACTTGAATGGTGGTAGTGAGGGATGAACTCAATGAGCTGTTTTATGCTCATTCCCCTATAGTTTCTTTTGTAGGTTTACTTGTGTTGGGATTGGGATAGGGATAAGTTTCGAGTGTCGAACGTAAGGTGAAGATAAGTATGATAGTAATAAAATGAGTTGAGACATTTATAGATGATATATAAAAATCCTTTGTTGGAAATATTTGTATGTTAAAATTCCATATAATTAAATTTTATTGTAATTTTATAAAGTTGATATATCCTGTCTTATTATTTATAATAAATTGATTTATCCATAGTTAATTATATTTTATAATAAATTAATTATTTAAAAATCAGTAACTTTATTAATAAATCATTTAGAGTCTTGCAATCTCTAACTTGTAAAGCGATTTCCATATCATGAGTGCATACGTACTACGGAAATTTTAGGCAATCCTACTAGGCCCCCTTTAGTGTCCTGATAACTTTAGTCATCCTCAATCGTGAAATTTAATAATCCATCTTATTGGGAACTAAGGTTGTTGCAATAGTTCTTAACAATCCTTTGATTAGGCACCATTTCTATTTACAATTGTGCAACTAAATAATCCTTCTATTTAGGAACTTAAGTTATTCCAAATAAACCATAGCTATTATTGTGGGAAGCTTTGGCTAAATTGCAGTCTTAGTTATCCTTAAAGTAAGAACTTTGGCTTCCCTTAATTGTGAATCTAAGTGATCTTTCTGTTTAGGAACATAAGTTATTCAGCAAGATCCCTAATTAGTCTTAATAGAAGTATTGGCTGTTTAGGAGTCTTAGTGGTGCTAAGAGAAGGAGCTCTAGTGATCCATGTTCGTGGAATCGAGTAATACCTCATTTTCAGAACTAATGTTTTTTCAAAAGTTCCTAAGAATACTTAGTTTGAGGATTGTGGCTATTCTCAATCATGGAACTACGTAATCTTTTTATTTAGGGACTTAAGTTTTTTGACATGAATCCTAGCTATTTTAGATAGAAGCATTGACATTTCAGGAGTATTAGTAATCCATAGGTTAGTTACATCGATTGTCCTCAATGGTTGAATCTTGTAATCTATCCTATTAGGAACTATGGTTATTCCATAAGTTTAGAAGGTTGTATAGGTTGGGGACATTGGCTATTACGAAACCTAGTAATTCTTTTATTTTGAAACTTAAATCTTTCCTCATAAACCTTTGCTAATCTTGATGGAAGCTTTGGCAAATAGGGAGTTTCAATTATACTCAAAATCATAACTTTCGTTTCTTCAATCGTGAAATCAAGTAATCCGTCATCCTAGGAACTAATGTCTCTCGACAAGTTCCTGACACTCCTATGATTCGAAACCTTGGCTATCATGAATCATGAAACTGAGTAATCCTGCTATTTAGAACTTTAGTCATTTTACATGAACCATATCTCATTCTTGTTAGATACTTTGGCTATTTAGAAGTCTTTAATATCGTTGGATTAGAATTTTTGGTTTCCTCTAATCTAAAATCGAGTAATCTATCCTATTGGTAACAAAGGTTATTCTGTAAGTTCTTAAAAAATCCTTAGATTTGGAATTATGGCTATTCTTTATCGTGAAACCATGTAATCCTTCTATTTTAAAACTTTGGTAATTCTATGAGAACTTTAGTTATCTTTGAAAGAAGCTTTCGCTGTTTAGGAGTCTCAGTTATCCTTAGATCGGAACTTTGGTTATCCTTAATCATGAAATCTAGTAATCCATTTTATTGGGAACTAAGGTTGTTGCAATAGTTCTTAACAATCCTTTGATTAGGTACCATGGCTATTTACAATTGTGCAACTAAATAATCCTTCTATTTAGGAACATAAGTTATTCCAAATAAACCGTTGTTATTATTGAAGGAAGCTTTGGCTAATTTGGAGTCTTAATTATCCTTAGAGTAGAAACTTTGGCTTTCCTCAATCGTGAATCCAAGTGATCCTTCTATTTGGGAACATAAGTTATTCCACAAGATCTCTAATTCGTCTCGATAGAAGCTTTGGCTGTTTGTGAGAAGGAGCTTTGGCGAAGAGCAACAAGCCTTGTATCCCTAAGCTCGCCTTTGTAGGCCTTAAGCTTGGCCCTCAGTAGCCTAAGCCCATGAAGAACTATAATGGCCATGAACTACGAGATAAGGATAAAACAGCTACGTCCGAAATATGAGGGATACGTCGGACACGATAAGCTCTACTCTCCTATACTTATGGGAGAAGATCTCTCTCCCCAACTGATCTCTAATGGCCAGCTCTACTTCACTATAAATACCAGACATCTACCTAATGGTAACTTTCTTTACAAACTCTACATTTTAAGCCTGCACACTTAGTACTCTACTCCATAGAAAGCCTATTGTTGACTTAAGCATTGGAGTGCCATGCCAAACAACCCTTCGGCGTCCCCTCATTTTATATTGTTTTGCAAGCCTTGTACGTGCAGGCCTTAACCAACTACCGGTAAGAATTGAGAAATGACATTTGGCGCCGTCTGTGGGAAACAAATATTCCTACACTTGAAATCTTAAAAACACCAAACACATAACCTACAACAAGCCTTTCTACATCATGTCTCAATGCGACGAACAAGGAAACCAACAATTGGTGAACAACCACCTGGGGGCAACTAGCCCGTCCCAAGAGTTGTTCTGGAAGAACGTTTGGAGCACGCGGAGAACTTGGTTGAGCAGTATGCTGAGTAGAATAGGGAGCTCCGAGCTCGCCTGGAAGAAGCAGAGTGTCGCACCAAACAAACTTACCAACTTGAAGCTTCGGATGCTCGTACTGGGCAGGATAACATCCGATAGTGACTGCAGAATGGAAGCAATCAACAACCTGACCAGTCGTTGCAACAGCAGCCAGCAAGGTCTACTACTACTCACAACCGAACTCTGGCTGGCAATGAGCAGGAAGCTGACTCGTAGGAAGTCTAAGCTCATTTAGCTATACGACGAGCTCACCTGGTGGATGATACTGACCTAAATGAGCCCTGTGCTATGGTAAGGCAACTCTCCAAGCAGCAGGGGACCAAGCTTGCTGGTGACACTAGGCTGATCGTCAGCAACAAGACCCCCTTCACCAAGGTTATCAAGGACAAAGTATTGCCCCCTAATAGCAAACTTCCGTCCTTAGATTAGTATAATGGCATAGGTGACCTCGATGACCACCTCCTCCACTTTCGCACCCTCATGAACCTTCATAGTTATGGAGAGGCCATACTATGTAAAGCCTTCTCGGGCACGGTAAGGAAGGTAGTACGGATGTGGTTCAACCACCTCCCCAACAATTCGATTAGCTCTTTCGATGAGTTAGCCAGGAAGTTCAACCTCCATTTTAGGGCTAGTAAGCCCCCGTCTTAAGACACCTTGTCCTTGTAGACTCTGTAAATTTAACCTTTTAAACATGGTGTTGGACTCGAGTATCGTAAATATTTTCCTAAGTCGATAAGATTATATAAAATGAAAACCAACTAAAATTTTAAACTTGGAACTTAAAACGAACTTGAAAGACACTATTATACGATTTGGAAACCATAATCATGCAAGAAAACCCCAATCCCTACATACGCGTACTTTTAAAAATTTAAATCTAAACTTAATAGAAACCGTACATATCAAATGATTTTTTTTTTAAAACTCTATAAAATTATCTTAATGCTTGAAAAGCCATAAATCAATAAAATTATCAATAATTTTGTGAAATCATATAAAACTGATAATAAACGAATTAAGGATTATTTCAAGTAATAATAAATAACAAAACTAAGCTAGTTAAAGGAATAAATTAATAAATTTACAAAAATTATTTTACTTGTGTACATAAATAGCCCCACAATATGTATATATATATATATATAAATATATTATTAAGCAATTTCCTTTTCTTAATCTATCATATGATATATATATATATGTTGTATAATAAAGCAGGGTTCCTAAATAATTAAGTTAATTGATCCTTAAGCTCCTAAGTGTAACTAAATTATTTCCGAGTTGGTAAAAAACCCTAAAACATACATAATCTCACTCGAACTCTAAAACATACTTAAACTCACTCGAACCCTAAGCCTTGGGATAATTAGGGACTTATAGCCTTAAATAAATAATTAAAAATATAATTTGAATAAATTTTATTCTACTTTAGAAAACTCTAAAATTTCTTAAGAAACAAATCACAACCTACAGATTAATTTGAGAACAAAACCCTAAAATAATTTTATATGAGACAATTCTCTTATTTTTACTTATAAGCTATGTTATATATGGATAAGTTATAAACCTTACTTTTTAGCGGACTTTTGATTCAACTAAGAGTACTTCCCAAATGATCCCAAGGATAAACTAAGCTAAGAATTCAAGTTTATATTTAAAAACGAGTTTTAATTTTTTCCAATTCAAAACCCTATTATCGATAAAACTCGAATACGAGAACCATAGACTCTAAACCCAAAACCTTAAAACAATTAAGGACTTGTAACCTTAAGCAGCTAATTAAGAATTTAATTTGAAAAATTTTATTCAACTCTAGAAATTTTCATAATTTTATAAGAATTAAATCATAACTTACAAATGAATTTAAGAGACAAACTCCAAAAGAATTTCAGATAAGACAATCTCCTTATCTTCATGCATAAGATTTGTGTACGTGAATAAGTAAATCAACTAATCATCCTAAATAACTTATCAATTGATAAATATAAACCTTACTTTTAGTGAGCCCATGATTCAATTAAAAGTATTGTCCGAACGTTCCTAAGGATCAATAAAATTGAGAATTTAAGTTTACGTTTAGAAACGAATTAAATTTTTCTAATTCAAAAACTAATTATCGAGAAAACCTTAGCTTCTAGAACTACGAGCTCTAAACTCACCTAAGACCCTAAACCCTAAAACAATTAGGGAATTTTTGTGGCGACCCTAATAGGGGCTTAGTAGTATTGCTTAAAATTTCCATATCACGTGTGCACCCATGATAAGAAAATCGCCTTGCAAGTCAGAGATTGCAAGACTCTAAAAAGTTGTTTGCTAGAGTCTTCAATTTTAGTTCATTGACTCATTATATAATATA
>JAMXBB010000011.1:41393588-41410125 GCA_024138015.1 Lumnitzera littorea
TTATAGAAAATTGTTTTAGGATTTTTATCTTACATTGTTTTGTGATTTATGATTTGATTTTCGTAGAATTGTGAAATTTTCTAAAGTTGAATGAAATTATTCAAATTAAATTATCGATTAATTATTTAGGGTTAAAATTCCTTAATGGTTTTAAGGTTTAGGGTTTTAAGTAGCTTCAGAGCTCGCAGTTCTTCAAGCTCAGGTTTTATAGACAATTGGCTTTTGAATTGTAAAAATTTAATTTGTTCCTAAATATAAACTTAAGTTTTTGGTTCGGTTGATCTTTGGGAACGATCTGAAGGTACTCTTAATCAAGTCTTAGGTCTACTAAAAGTAGGGTTTACAATTTTGACCCTAAGTGACTAATCGATAATTTAATTTGAATAATTTCATTCAACTTTAGAAAATTTCACGATTTTATAGGAATCAAATCATAAAGTACAAAACAATGCAAGATGAAAATCTTAAAACAATTTCCTATAAGACCATGTCCTTATCTTCATGTCTAAGCCTTACATATAAATAAGTAAACCAACCAATCGTCTTAGATGACTTATCAATTAAAGGTTGGAATCATTTATCAATTGATAACTTATCAAAATCTAGTGATAAGACATTTTCCTTATCACCCCTTCACTTATACTACATATGGATAATTTTTCACAAGATTTCACATGCTTAACTTTATTAAATGAGACAAGACAATTCCATGACCCCAAAGGACACTAAATGACAGATTTGAACAAGGAGAAGAAGGGGACCATGCTCTTGTCTTTCAACCATCAATCTCTTTCAACCATCAATCACTTTCTCTTACACACCACTATTTACTCCTTAATGCTTACATCATCAATAGTTGCAATTGTTGACTTTTGTGTAAGCTAGAAGACAATCAATTAAAGCTTTTTGCACACACTTCCTCTCCCATTAAAAAATCTACCACTCTCTCCCTCTTTTACTCTCATTTTCACTTTCTTTTCTCACACTTTAAACACAAATCAAAAGAAGAAATTCAACCCCACAAAAATCCTCCATTTGGCTGCCACTTCTAAGTTCCACTCACGGCACTCCCATTTCTTTTTCTTGTGACATTTTCTTCCAACATCTAAGCTATTTTAGAATCATTAGAACCTTCCACAAACCCCACTCCAAAGGATCAAATAACTTGGGTTTCCAAAAGGTTGCAAAAGGAGAAAGCAAAGTTAAGAGCTTAAGTGGAACCTTTGTGCATAACCACCATATTTTGCTTTAAGGACGAGTAAGTGTTTCTTGTGATTAGTGGGTTAGTGTTTATGTTAGGAGACTTTGATTTCTTGAAGATATGAGTATGATTTTAAGTTGTTATAACACCAAAGACCATTCTAAGAAACAAACTCATGAAACCCTTACATGAAGTTGAAACATGAGCATGTAAAGTTGGTGTTTTGTAAAGATACTTGTTTAAAACTTTGAATGAAAGATTTTAAGTTGAGAAAATCTTGAAACAAGAACTTGAATGGAAGATGAGCATGCTAGATATGAGGTTTCAAAAGTCTTTTGGATGTTGATTTTATTTCTATTAAGTTAAACATGCTCAAATCTAGACTTAAGTTAAGGAAAAATTCATCATATGAAGTTTTATAAAGAAACCAACTTTGTATGACACGAGCTATGCTATGGAAGTTGTAATAAGTGTAAGATCTCCTATTTCTTTGTGGGAAGCATGAGTTAAAGAATCATCCCATGGAAGAAAAGTTAAGTTAGGATTTGGATACAAGTAGTTTAAGTGCATGATCTAATACCTAAGCTTAAGGAAATGATGAAACAAGTTGAAAAACCAAAGTGAGAACCCCTTGGAATCATCACGACCAGATTTGGAACATAACTAAAAGCCACTTAAAAATATGATAAAACCAAGTGAACAAAGTAAAAATATCAACTAAAACAAGTATAGCAAGTATACTAAACCTAGAACTCTAAGTTGGGCCTTCATTAAAATTCTGACCAGCACCTTAAAATATTAAGAGAGGTTGTTTTGAAGCCCACAAGAAATCCACCTAAGACTCCATAAGCCCAACAAAGTCACTAACTTTAGTTTGAACAAAAAACAAGCCCATTTGACAACTTAAGCCCATTAAAGAGCCCATAAAGTGGTTGTTAGCCTTAGGAGTATAAATCAAAGTTGCAAATTTGATCTTAAGGAGTATTTTGAGCTTAGGATAAAACCTTAAGACCAAGCCCAAAGGATTTCTCAAGTTACCAAAAAGCCCATTTACCAAATAAGGCCCAAAAGCACTCTAAAACATGATGATCGCTACTGTTCTGACCCATGGACAGATTTGCATGCCTCATTTCGAAAATCTAACCTCACTACGTTAATGTACACTAAAAAATGATGAAGATTGACTATAAGATCATAAAAATCGGATCTAAAACAAGAAAGTTATATGCGATTGAACTTTTAAGTAAAACCGGGAAAAATTATGAAACCAAGTCAAAAGTATAACTTAAAGGGTTTTAGCTTAGTTTTCTAGGTTTTAATTCAAATCCTTATAGTATTGTATTTGCAATGTCCAGGGGACTTGGCTTTAAGGTGACAACCTATCCCGAATTATTTTAATTGATCCGCATGGCTGAGTGAGTAAATTCCTGATGACTCTTTACTTGATTTTGCTTGTAGAATAGATGCACCTAAACTTATATATATAAATTTGGATGCTTGTGGGATATGGAAAATGCATGTATATGAATTTGTGGATGAATGCAATGACTTGTTAATTATATATAATAATGGGAATTGTTTGTACTAATATATACATGCGAATTGTATGTAATAAAATTGTCACCTTGAAAATCGAGTTAATTACTTATACGATTAAGAAATCAAAATGAATCATGCATTCCTCATATTGTATACTGATAACACTGATTGCTGCTTCACGCAGAAGATGGGAAGGGACTCACAAGCGGACATGCCTCCTGCAGGATTAGGTATTAGCTATGTCATCATATATATTGAGTCTGTCCTAAGCTGATGGGCTTACTAGGCGCCGGGAGATGTCAACCGTCGGCGAAGGGCCAAGTCTTGTGGCTTCTGCTTAGGGCGTGTGTTTGTGGATTGTGGAGGCTACCACATCGCTAGACTTGAGATTTTGAAAATATGATTTATTATTTGATAATGAAAGTATACATATGTACATATATACATAGTTTTGTTTTGACTTAAGCACAATAGTGCTAATGAATTAAAACCTAAGGTCTAGAACCTGAATTTTGGTTTGGGTCGGTCAATTATCTCTAAACCTCGACTACAGAGGGCGAAATTCTAAGTTGTATGCAGTTCCTAGGCCACTGCATATGTTGTTTGGCATATTAATTGTTCATGCATTTATATAATTGTGCATCTAATAAATTTTGCTACGGTATTGATGAGGGTATTTATCTCACTAAGCGTAAGCTTACACCCCAACAGTTTTTTTCTTTGCAGGTCGATCGATAGTTGGGAATGGGATAGGATTTGAGTGCAGAGTGCTACCATTGAATCAGTATGATGAAAAGCTTATGTAGTTAATTCGGAATGCTCCGAAAAATGACTAATATCTCAATTAAGTTCAGCATCTTTAGTAGGTTTAGAATTTTTTGGAATTGTCTATCTTATTTCACTATTTTGGTAGGGGATACCGACTCTCTGCGGTTCTGAGGAATTGTGGAAAAATAGTTATCTATAATTATTTATGTTATATAATGAGTTAATGAACTAAAATTGAAGACCCTAGCGAATAACTATTTAAAGCCTTGCAATCTCTGACTTGCAAGGCGATTTTCTTATCATGGGTGCACACATGATATGGAAATTTTAGGCAATATTATTAGGCCCCTCTTAGGGTCACTACAATCCTTGTACTTAGTAAGGTAGGGTGAGGGTGAGTCTTTGCGTGACTATGTAGCCTGGTTCAATAATGCCGTGGTCGAGATCCCTCAGTTGGATGAGGGAGTCGCTGTCCATGCCACACAGCTCCGCATTAAACCCTTAGGAGATTTGTTCCAATCACTTGCAAAGAGTAAGCCAAGTTCTGGAACAAAGCCTAGAAGTACATCTATCATGACCCAATAGTGTCGTTGTCGTGGTAGGTCGCCGTGTACCGTATAAAGGTCTATTATCAACCCCTTGCTGATCATAGGCCTTTCATACGACATACAAGGCTTCTTCCACTCTATGTTATCACTAGGCCCATAGACAAGTAATATAAAGTAATTTAACTAAAATTACTTCTATGTTATAAATTAACTAATTGTGTGGGCTCGTGAGACCCACACCAAAACAATATTGCAAACAAATACAGTTTATAACGGAACTGCATTAAATCTGTGTTATGAACAAAAATATAAAAGTATCTAAATGTTTATAAATCTATTACAAAAGGTCCTCTTCGCTCTCTGATCGCTCTAACCCGTCCCTACACGAGACTTACCACGGGTATGCCTTGGCCCAGATTAGTGAAGAGGTTCTCCTGCAATAACAAAAATTTATAGGGATGTAAGCTTACGCTTAGTGAGATCAATGCCCTCGTCAGTACCACATGGCAGAAGTTTATTAGATGCACAATCATATGAATGCATGAACAATCAGTATGCTAAACAACGCATGTAGTGACCTAGGAACTGCATACAACTTAGAATTACGCCCCTTGAAGTTGGGGTTTAGAGATAATTAACCGACCTAAACCAAAATCCGGGTTTTGGACCTTGGCTTTTATTTCATTTGCACTATCGTGCTCAAGCCAAAACAAAACTCTATATATATTTATATATGTATATATGTATACTTCCTTTACTGAAATCAAATCATATTTTTAAAATCTCAAGTCTAGCGGTGTGGTGGCCTCCGCAATCCACAAACACATGCCCTAAGCAGAAGCCACAAGACTCGACCCCTCACCGACGGTTGACGTCTCCCGACGCCTAGTAAGCCCATCAGCTTAAGACAGAGACTCAATATATATGATGGTAGAGCTAGTGCCCAATCCTACAGGAAACTCGTATTCCTGTAAGTTCCTTCTCATCTTCTACGTGAAGCAGCAGTCGGTGTTATCCGTATGCAATATGGGGAATGCATGATTCATTTTGATTTCTTAGTCATATAAGAGATTAACTCGATTTTCAAGGTGATCAGATAATTTCATTCCAAACAATTCGCATGTATATATATGCATTACAAACAATTCCCGTTAGTATATATAATTAACAAGTCATCGCATTCATCCATAAATTCAGACACATGCATTTCCCATATCTCACAAACATCTAAATTTATATATATAAATTTAAGTGCATCTATTCTATAAGCAAAATCAAGTAAAGAGTCATCGGGAATTTACTCACTCTGCCATGGGGGTCAATCAAAGTAATCCTGAGGCAAGTCGCCTCCGTACATAGTGTCCCCTGGTCATTGAAATAATATTTATAAGGAATTGAAACAAACTTAAGAAACTAAGTAATTTTCCTTAAGTTATATTCTTGACTAGTTTTCGAAATTTTTCTCAGTTTTTACCTAAAGCTCAATCGCATATAACTTTTTCGTTTTAAATCCGATTTTTATGATCTTATAGTCAATCTTCATCGTTTTTTAGTGTACTTTAATGTGGTAAGGTTAGATTTTCGAAATGAGGTATACAATTCTATCCATAGGTCAGAACAGTAGCGTTCCTCATGTGTTGGAGTGTTTTTGGGCCTTGTATGGTAAATGGGCTTTTTGATAACTTGAGGAATCCTTTGGGCTTGGTCTTAAGATTTTATTCTAAGCTTAAAATACTCCTTGAGATCAGATTTACAACTTTGATTTATATTCCTAAGGCTAACAAGCACTTCTTGGGCCCTTTAGTGGGCTTAAGTTATCAAATGGGCTTGTTGTTGGTTCAAACTAAAGTTAGTGACTTTGGTGGGCTTATGGGGTCTTAGGTGGATTTCTTATGGGCTTTAAAACAATCTCTCTTGATACTTTAAGGTGCTGGTCAGAATTTCATTGAAGGCCCAACTTAGAGTTCTAGACTTGTTTTGAGAGTTTTAGGCTCGGTTTTGAGTTTTAGGCTTTGTATGCTTACCATACTTGCTTTGGTTGATCTTTTCACTTTGTTCATTCACTTTTATCATATTTTTAAGCTTCTTTTTCCCACATTCCAGGTCTGTTCATGATGGTTCCAAGGGGTCGTCACTTGGTTTTTCAACTTGTTTCATCATTTCCTTAAGTTTAGGTGGTAGATTATGCACTTAACTACTCGTGTCCAAATCTTAACTTAACTTTTCTTCCATAAGATGATTCCTTAACTTATGTTCCACACAAAGAAATAGAAGATCTTATATTTAATACGACTCCCATATCATAGCTCATGTCATATAAAGTTGGTTTCTTCATAAAACTTCATGTGATGGATTTTTCCTTAACTTAAGTCTAGATTTGAGCATGTTTAACTTCATGGAAACAAAATCAACATCCAAATGACTATGGAACCCTCAAGTCCAGCATGCTCATCCTCCATTAAAGTTCTCATTTCAAGATTTTCTTAACTTAAAATCTTCCATTCAAAGCATTAAACAAATGTCTTTACAAAACACCAACTTTACATGCTCATATTTCAACTTCATGTAAGGGTTTCATGAGTTTGTTTCTTAAAATGATTTTTGGTGTTATAACAACTTAACCTTACTTATATCTTCAAGAAATCAAAGTCTCCTAACATAAATACTAATCCATATATCACAAGAAACACTTATTTGTCCTTAGAGCAAAATATGGTGGTTGTGTACAAAGATTCCACTTAAGCTCTTAACTTTGTTTCCTCCTTTTTGCCATCTTTTGGAAACCCAAGTTGTTTGATCT
The DNA here is from genome assembly GCA_024138015.1 of Lumnitzera littorea. Classification (NCBI taxonomy): domain Eukaryota; kingdom Viridiplantae; phylum Streptophyta; class Magnoliopsida; order Myrtales; family Combretaceae; genus Lumnitzera; species Lumnitzera littorea. Next base: position 41,400,445 of record JAMXBB010000011.1, read on the forward strand.
TTTGGAATGAGGTTTGTGGAAGGTTCTAATGGTCTTAAAAGATCTTAGATAGTGAATGCAAATGACACAAGAGCAAAAGAAGAAGTTGCCGTAAGTGAAGCTTCAAAAATGGAAGAAAAGTTGATTTTGTGGGGTAAGGTTGTTTCTCCTTTTTATGTTTATTTCAAAGGAGAGAAAGAAGATGTGAAAGTGAAATTGAAAATGAGGGAAATAATGGAGAGAGTGGCCGGTTGGAATTGGGAGAGAATGAGTGTTTAAATGTCTTGAAAGTGTTGTCTTATAGCTTACACAAAAGTCAACAATTGCAACTATTAATGATGTAAGCATTAAGGGGTGAATAGTGATGTGTAAGAGGAAGTGATTGATGGTTGAATGACAAGTGCATGGCCCCCCTTTCTTCCTTGTTTAGATCTGCTATTTAAAGTCTTTTTAGGCCATGGAGTGGTCTTATCTCATTTATTAAAGTTAAGCTTATGAAATCTTGTGAAAAATTGTTCATATGTAGTATAAGTGAAGAGGTGATAAGGAGATTGTCTTATCACTAGATTTTGATAAGTTATCAATTGATAAATGATTCCAATTCTCAATTGATAAGTTATCTAAAGTGATTGGTTGATCTACTTATTGAAGTGTAAGGCTTAGGCATGAAGATAAGGGTATGGTCTTATAGAAAATTGTTTTTAGGTTTTCATCTCGCATTGTTTTGTAATTTATGATTTGATTTTTATAAAATTGTGAAATTTTCTAAAGTTGAATGAAATTATTCAAATTAAATTATCGATTAATTATTTAGGGTTAAAATTCCTTAATGGTTTTAAGGTTTAGGGTTTTAAGTAACTTTAGAGCTTGCAGTTCTTCAAGCTCGGGTTTTATTAACAATTGGCTTTTGAATTGTAAAAATTTAATTCATTTCTAAATATAAACTTAAGTTTTTGGTTTAGTTGATCTTTGGGAACGTTCGGAAAGTACTCTTAATCAAGTCTTAAGCCCACTAAAAGCAGGGTTTACAACATTGACTAGGAAGATAACATTTGCATCAGGCACGACACCGACCAATAAAGGATGGGCGGAAAGTAGGACAAGGAGAAATTGTCTATCAAAGATTGCCTCGGCAGAAGGATGTCGAGTAAGCTTGAGGGAGAAAGCTCCGAGAAGAAGAAACGTCGAACAGAGCATGACCTTCTTCCCTCTCCTATTTACAACCAGTACACGCCTTTAAATAGACCCATAGCCTAGGTCTACTTCGAGGTGAAGCACCGAAACTTGTTGCAGTGGCCACAGAAAATGCAGGCAAACCCCAGTCACTGGAACTCCAACAAATACTGTTAGTTCCATGACGATTACCGCTATACAACTGAAGAGTGCTTCTAGTTAAAGAATGCCGTCGAATACACCATTCAATGTGACTTCTTCAATGAATACGTGGCATACCGGAGGAACGACGACTGTTCCGATGATGACATTGATAAGGCACCTCGGAGGCGATGGACCGAGGATGCCCAAGTGGGGTAGCATAATGATCGCCGTAATGATTGTGCCCCCAATGGTGTCATAAATGTAATTATGGGGGTAGCACTAACAACTCAATTAACGCCCAATCAGAGGTGCTGGCAATTAGGGAGAAGAGATAGAAGTTAGACACCTCCTTCTCCTTCTTCGATGCCAACTTCGAAGGGGTCGACACTCCCCATCAAGACACCATAGTAATTAGGGCTAGGATCTCAAAATTTGAGGTCCTGAAGATAATGGTGGACATTGGCAACTCCACTGACATACTCTTCCTCTACACATACGACTGGATGAGAAAGAAGTTGCCAGTAAAGATGAAGCCGTACCACCATAATCTGATCAGCTTCAATGGTAGCACAGTTCGAGCTGAAGGCATCATCACGCTGGACATGGAACTTGGTGATGACAATCATGTGGCACAATGGCTAGTGGAGTTCATTGTGATTGATTATCCTTCCCCTTATAATGTACTCTTGGGAAGACCAAGTCTAAATGCATTTGGAATGATCACATCTTCCTTGCATCTCAAGGCTAAATTCCCAATGCCTACAGGGGTAGGAGTATGCAAATATGATCAGAAGCTCTCACGAGAGTTATATGTCAAGGCGGCCAAAGGCGATGGCGTCTTCGCCCTAGAGATGGGTCCGCAGGAGAGACCGGTTGAGAGGGGTAAGCTCGGAGAAAAGACTTAAGATGTTTAGATCAGCGACTCTCCCGACCATACAACAAAAGTCGAGATTGAAACCTTAGCCGATGTGAAGGATGAAATCATTGCCCTCCTTCGGGCAAATTTGGATTGGTTCTCTTGGTCGGCATCCGACATGCTTAGAATTTACCCTAACCTAGCAACCTACGGCCTTAACATTGACACTACAGTGTGGCCTGTTGTAGACACTCGATTTTTGCCCATAGTAGTTATAATTTTTGTTTTTAGGGTCGTAATTTAGAAAATAATAAAAAAATTGAAAAATGATGAAAAAAGACAAAAAAATAGAAAATTGTTAGAAAAAAAAGAAAAAAAAAACCTAAAAATGAAAAAATTCGAAAAAATTAATTTGATGGAATCTTGACTAAATAGTTGTCGAAAGAAAAACAAACAAATTGATATAATGACATTAAATCTAATAAAATCAAGATTTGTAAAATTCAAATCTATTTTGCATCTTTATCGATTTGATTTGATTCAAAAGATTTATTTTCGAGTTTTATAAATAGGGGTTACATGGTGTGGGCCAAAAAGAACACTTACACATTTGGTAAAAAAACATACTCAAACCCACTCTTTAGACCAATTCTATAGTTATGCGCGCGATAGGACTGGGGATCCAATATGTTCCATTTCATCAGCTTTACGTGCTTTGCCTTGCAGGTACATGTAGTGGTTTTTAATTATTGTCTATAGCTTGTCTTATTTATTTATTTTTATCTCACTTAGTATATGCGCAGTTATTTTTAAAACTTGTACTACTTTTTTTTTAATTTTTATCATGTTTTTAATTACTAGTAATTAGTTATAGCATTAGTGTCTAGTGAACATGTATTAAGTTAAATTTTTGTTTTTTTCTCGATTTCATATTTTCAAAATGACATTTTTATAAAATCTCATATTTTACAAAATCTCGTTCTTTGCATCTTGTATTAATTTAGAAAAATTGCATTAGGCATGTTAGGATTTTCTAGATAAAAAAATTATTTTGATGTTCATAAAATAAAAAAAAAAATCTTTAATTGACTTCTTTTTTACGGCGAGACATTTTTTCCATAGTTTAGGCTTATTTTCCATAGTTTAGATGTCTTTTCCATGGTTTGAACATCTTTTTTATGATTTAAACATCTTTTCTATGGTTAGGCATCTTTTTCATAATTTAGGCTTCTTTTCTATAGTTTATATATCTTTTCCATTGTTTAGGTTTCTTTTCTATGATTCAAACATTTTTTCTATAATTTAGATTTTTTTTTTCATAGTTTAGATATCTTTTTTATAGTGTAGACATCTTTTTTATAGTGTAGACAAGGTGTCTTTTCTATGGTTAGGAAATTTTTTTTTCTTTTCTTTTTTTTTTATGTTTTAAGCATCTTTTCTATATAAAAGATTCATCATGTAGAACATTGCATATTTTATAAAATCTTTAGAGTTTTTCTTGAAAATAAAAAAATTATCACTTAGTTGTTTTTAAATAAAAATCTTAATTTGGGACTTTTCAAAAATTAGGTTTTTAGGTTTTTTTTTTTATAATTAGAAATAAAAATTATGCTTTTAAGGATTTTTCTTAATAAAAATGAAATGGTTAATAAAAATGCAAATTCAACCAATTATTATTATTTTTTTTTATAAAAAGAACTAACATATTAAAGTTTTTGGAAAGAACTACGATTGTCTGATCTCGGCTAGTAGGTACGTAAGCACTTTCGAGGCGACGATAAAATATGTAGAAACTTAGGTTCTTTTTCTTTTGATTTTTATTTATTTATTTATTTATTTTTAAATATTATAATTAGAAGAATAATCCTAATTTCGATAAATAGATAGTGGTATCTGTTAGGGTTTAATAAGTTAGCCTTTGAACTTGGAACCCTTTGATTCTTTTTTCAAATTGAAATCAAAGAACGGTAGCCAAATTATAATCAATCTACCCAATTGATTACGGTTCTTTTTCTTTTTCTCTACTTCGGTTGGGTGGCGACTCTAAAAATTATTTTTAATAAAAAACTGGAATTTTTCAATTTCTTTAGTTGAGGATTAATATTAAATGGGTTAAGGTTTAGTATTAATCAGAAAATGAGAAATTAATTTTAAATAAAGGAAACCGAAAAATCAGGCTCAATAGTTTGGCGACTCCACTGGGGACGCTAGAGGGTTAGCTACTAGAAGTTACTGAAAATAAGATTATTTTTTTTAAAAATAAAAAGATGAAATAATAAAAATAAAAAAGGACTTAGGTATGTTATTTTATGTATTTGTTTATTTTATTTTATTATCTTTTTTTTTTACTAACATTTTTTTTTGTTGAAGTTTATTTACTGGGGGTAGCTTTGGGGGTTTGCTTTATTTTTATTCTATTTTTCTAGATTATAAATGCATGGTAGATACGGTCAGAACCAGGTTGTCTTAGGACCTTAGGAAGAGGGCTATTGTGTAAGTTTCGGATGTTGTGGGGGCAACCACCTTCCGGGGCTGATCAGGTTACCCCACTCAAGTTCAGATGCGACCACAGAATTGTTACTTTGAAAAACGTAGTGGTTGCAGAACTTGAGAACCTTTAGAACCCACTCTTTGCATTACACGAAAACTTTTCTTTAAAAAAAAATTTACAAGAACCTATGATGTGGTAGACCTAAATGGATAAAGCTAGTTATGAAGTTGTAGTTATAATATTTCCTTGTAAATAATTTGTAATAATTTTGTGTAAAGTTTAGAATAGGTGATGATTGGAATTTTGATTTTTTCTTTTTTACATAACTATAGCTAGATCGAGTCAAGGAGCTTCCAAACAGATCCACGTCTACTCACCTCATTGGCCTTAAAAGATACTCTAGACATGGTTTCAATTTTTTAGCCCAAATAAGTAAGAATTTATTAGGAATAAGATTGGGCTCATCTTGCCCTTATAGAAGAGCCCTATGAATATTACCTAGTTGCAGACCTTAATATATCTATTAGGGCTCGAATCTATCACTTTTTGTTTGGGCCCATATCAATTGAGCCCAACCTTTGCAGAGTAAATAAATAAAAATAATATAAAATAATTTCAAGTAGTTACCGTTTTGCCTAGTATTCTGCCAGCTAGAAATATTCATTCTTTTAGATAAATTGACTCCTTAGCCTTTGTTATTGGAAATAAATATGATTTAGATTTTTATTTAGTCTTTTTCCTTTAGAATTCCTCTTTTGTAAATAGACCCTCAGTAATGTTGTTCTAGGTTTGCATATAGAATTCTAGTAAAGCAACCTTCCATTTACAATTCCATCACTCGGTCTTTGTAACACAAAAGCCCTAACTTTTCCTCTCTCTCTCTCTTTTTTTTTTTTTTTAAAAAAAAAAACAAAGAAAGAAAGAGAAAAGAAAGAAAAAAGAAGGAAAGGAAAGAAAAGAAAAAGAAACAAATTTGCTAACGGTTGCAAATCCTTAGAAGGTTTGGGACAAACATAATTACTTGGCCCATTAAGGTAGATAACCTAAACAGACCCACTTGGCTCAAGAAAATAACCAACCAACCCGAGCCCTAGCCCATCAAGATAGTTGAACAAACTCAAGGCTTGAGCCATCAAGTCTAACCATGAATCGAGTCAAAACACAAAGCCATGAAACATTATCCTAAGCTTGATCCTCAGTACAAACAAAAAAGGCAATTCATTAGTCCCTTTCACTTCAAAAGTTGTTAGTTCCAGCCCATTTGAACTCTAAAGAACCTAACCCAAAATCAGATATGGAAGCTTAAGGGTGTTAAGACCTATAAGTTTGGGGCATGGGGCATTTAGTCTTTGAAATTTCATAACCGAGGCATGTTCCAAGGAATTGGGGAGTAAGGTTTGTCATCACCTTAAGGTCAATCCATCCTTATGTAAGGAATTGGTAACTCACTTTTAAAAAGTTTTGAATGAAAAGAGGCGAGCTATATCCTATACACTAACTCTTAAACACTTTGAGAGTTAAGAGACATCATGGTGAGGATATTTTGGACTCATTCCTTAAAGGAGGTCCATTTTGAATTTGATACGCAGACTGGAATGAAGTTAGGCATTCATTTTCAAATCCCAAACACAATTATCCTTTGATAACCCTATTGGACTAATCTGGAGTCATTTCAAATGTAAACCCTGTTGAGAACCACCCTATAGTGGGGCAATTCGGAGGTTAGGGTCATTGATTAGGAGAGAAGGATAAAACTTATTTGTGCTTACCTTAGTAATAACAATTCAAGGATAATTTTTTTTTTTATAAATTATTCCCTTTAAAGAAGAGCTAACATTTTTTCGAAATACTCTAAAGGCCACACATACCTTACCCAAGCCAATGCACTTTGAACCTATGGATTTAGGGCCTTGATTCATTTAAAGACAAAAACTTGATAAAAGAGATAGTTATTTTTGGGGAGAGAAAAGAAAGAAATGAAACGAACTAAAAAAAAAATAAAAAAGAAAAAGAAAAGGAAAAAGAAAAAACTAGGAAAAAGGAAAATGAAGAAATACCCAAATATCGGGCTTGAGAAAATCCCCAATCAAAGAAGGTCTAAGTTGCTCCAAAAACACAAGGCCTTAAATCGCATTCCCAACCAAAAACACAAAACCTCATATTCATTCAAAATCATGTTTTCAACCACAAACCAAAAACTCTATATTCAGTTCAAAATCACACTCTAAATCATGAACATAAACCCTTTCTATCCACTCAATTCTCAAACACAAGACCTTCCCACCTACATTACCTCCTTACTCAAAGCTCTTCCAATTTTAAAGAATAATTCATCTGAGATAAAAATTATTTTTGAAACTGGGGCAAGCGTACATCTAGTTCATTCCTAAGGGTTCTTGACCTGTACCCCCTGAGGTGGATGAAAGCACTCCTTTCAAAATAGGCCCTCTCAATTAACTTCTTTTGAAACCATTTGACTAAAAGCTCAATTTACAATACTGAACCCAAAAAGACCTAATAGATCGATCAGAGTGTATCACTTACAAACTAGATTATAATTTTTGGAATAGTAATCAAGAGTGAAATCCAGACCGAGAGTGCGTAAGGAAGTCCTCTTTGACTAAACTAATTGTGAGTTACCTTTTCCTTACGAAATGAATGTCTAAGGCCTATCCAAAAAGTTCATTGTCTAGGTTACAAACTAGGGTAGATATGAGATACTCTACATGATTGTAGCGTTTGCCTTTTAAATAGGAATTTGTATCCGTTAGCAAACTTTCAAGGAAAAAGAAGAAAAAAAAAAAAGAAATGAAAAGACATGAAAAGGAGAGAGAGAAAGTGGAGGCTTGTTATAAGTTTTTCCATTCATTTTCCAATTCATTTCATCCATAGTAGCCAAATTTTCAATTCATGATATAAACAGTTTTCACTAAATTCCTCGTTTGTAAATTTCTCAAATCAAGAGTTATTTTCGAGTCGGCTATGTTCCTTAGTTTTACTTTCAATTGTCAATAGAGCTTAAGCAAGTCTGAAGGGTGCTTACCCTTTATCCGTTTTCTTAAGGATATAGCCAGCTTATAGTGCACTGTTCCTATCTATATCTTCTTTAGCGCTTCAGTCAGCTTATGGAGGGCTATCTAGATTCATATTTTCATTTAGGGATCTAGCTAGCTCATAGAGTACAGTCCCAATCTAAAGTTTCTTAAGCTTCAGGCTGGCTCCCAAAACACAGATCCAATTTATAATCTCCTAGGGAACTAGCCAGCTCATAGAACGCAGTCTTAATCTAAAATTTCTTAAGCTTTCGGCTGGCTCCCAAAACATAGTCCCAATTCATAATCTCCTAGGGAGCTAGCCTGTAATGCTGTTCGAACTGAAAAACGTTGGGGCTACATACCAATGGATGGTGACGAAATTGTTCAAGCCCTAAATCGAGTGCAATATGGAGGTGTACATCGATGACATGATTGTCAAGAGCCAGAAGCTGGTTGATCATGTTAAAGATCTCCAAGAAGCCTTCGATCGAATGCGTACGTATGACATGAAACTGAACCCCCAGAAGTGCGTCTTTGGCAAGTTCCTCTAATTTCTGGTCACCTAGAGAGGTATCGAGGCTAATCTTGAGATGATTACGGCCATAAGGGGAATGAAGCCCTCAACTTTAGTCTGAGATGTACAAAAGGTCACTGGCATGGTAGCTACCCTGAGTAGATTCATTTTGAAGAGCATTGACAGATGCACTGAGTTCTTCAAAATCCTCAAAAATCCTAAGGTTTCGAATGGACTTCGGAGTACCCTGTTGCCTCTTAGCAGCTCCAATTCGAGTCGAAATAAAAAGCTCTCAATTAATTGTGTACTCTTCTCCCTCTCCTTTTGTTTTAGCTGCCTTACCAGCCTTTCAAAAAGGCACGCGAATAGTTACTCAGGCAGGTTAGAACGCTACCAATCTGACCTGTTATGACACTAAAGGGGGCTTAGTAGGATTGCTTAAAATTTCCACAACATGTGTGCACCCATGATATGGAAATCGCTTTGCAAGTTAGAGATTGCAAGACTCTAAAAGATTAATCTTTAAGGTTACTGATTTTTTTTTTTTAGTAAATAATTTACTGTAAAATACAAATATAAATTACTATGGGTGTCTAATATCCCACAGTTCCTTAGAATCGCGGAGAATCGGTATCCCTTACCAAATAATAAGATAGGATATATCAATATTATAAAAGAAATACAAGAAAAATTAAATTATCAACAAAGGTTGCTTATGTATCATCTAAAGAGTACTTAGCTATTCTTAATACTAAGATACATATCCTCATCTCACACTCGGCACTCGAGACTTATCCCAATCCCAATGTAAGTAAACCTGCAAGAAAAACTATGAGGGAGTGAGTATATAACAGCTTAGTGAGTTTGTTCCTCACCACCACCGTTTAAGCAAGTTATCACACATTATTATCACACATGCAAGTAAGCTATTTACATACAAAATGAATGCAAGCAACACATCCATAGGAGTCCAAAACTATGGAAGGTGTAGAATTACGTCGTCTACACTTTGATTATCCCCTGTACTTACCCGTACAGGGCACCTCAGCTTACCTGCATGAGGTTACCTAGGGGCCTCACCCCACTAGGCTGCACTCGACTATTACCTTAACCGAGAAAAGATTTCAATTCAAATAGGGGGATTCCAAACTAGGACTATCCACCCTCCAAGGCTCCTCGGGCACAACTTGCGAGTCCATCTCGCAAGCTAAAATTAACCAAGGATTTACCGGTACAATAAAGCGAGTCCTCTAGCTATCCAATGGAGAACCTATGCTAACTTTGCCTTAATGATAAAATATCTTTTCTGGCACTGCGGCCCTTATCAAAATCGTACAAAATATGTTTAAGATTCGGAAAACTTTTTCCAAAAGTACCCTTTTCAACATTTTGCAAAGCTAGCACTCTCCATCCATACATTTACTGAGTCATAGACATGCGACGAATAGAATCAGTTATTTGGGTCAGATATTTATATTTATCAATTTTT
>JAMXBB010000011.1:41410625-41426796 GCA_024138015.1 Lumnitzera littorea
TCTGAGGAATTGTGGAAAAATTGGATATCCATAATTATATATATTATATAATGAGTCAATGAACTAAAATTGAAGACTCTAGCAAACAACTATTTAGAGTCTTGCAATCTCTGACTTGCAAGGCGATTTTCTTATCATGGGTGCACACATGATATGGAAATTTTAGGCAATACTACTAGGCCCTTATTAGGGTCGCTACATATTTGTTTGGCATACTGCTTGTTCATGCATTTATTTGGTTGAGCTTAACGGTCGTATAACTTGATTGCTATATGGTTAAGAGAAAATATCTCATTAAGCTAGTAAGCTTATACCCTTGTAGACTCCTTTTGCAAGCCGACTTATTCGTAGAGTCAGGTCGTTGTATGCTCGAGGTTAGCTTTCTCTACGGGGTCAATGTGGGAGCTGTTTGACGACAGAGAGTACTTTTGATTAAATGTAGAGTTGAATATGTAATTTTTATATTAGTCTGACTTTAGACATGTTTCAAACGCTGTATCTGTAAACTTTTATACACATAAATTATGTGTTATGTTTTCTATATTATTATTCGTCATGAAATGCTATTGCCTAAGCTTGCACACTCTTGGTAGTTAGTAGTAATTGTAGCCTTGTGTATCGTATTAAAGGGTCGTCGATTGTAAGGGAACTCAATCTACAATCCTTTGTACGGTATACGGCGACTGCCACGACTAGTCCCCTCGAGTCATGACAGATCTATCATCTTTAGATTATCCAAGTCAAGTTTGGCAAAAATAGGTATTTCTTTTGTCTTTGTAGCAAAGTTCTAATCTAACTTTACTACAAAGAGGGGCAGTTGTAAACACCTTATTTTTGCCATATTTTTTTTCATTTTTCATTAATTGAGCTAGGTTAAAAAAAACGAAAATTAAAAGAATAAAAATGGAAATTAAAAGAAAAAAAAAAAAAGAAAATCAAGTTAGGTCGTAGCAAGATGAGTTGAGTCGTGTCAAGTTGAATTGTTGGATCAGGCGACGAGATAGACTTAATTAATTAATTTTGGGCCAGACTGATATAGAATAAAAATTCATCTAATTTAGAGGATCAAATTAGGATTTATTGAGTTATTGGGCTATGTTTAATTGGATCGGATCGGGCCTGGAAAGAAAAATCCTGAACCAACTAGGGTTTCTAGAGGTTAAGGTAAATTTTTGATAGAATCGTAATTGTATCTTCTGTATTTTCGATACAAAAGATATGATTTTGGGTTTATAAATAGCACGTTGACAGGGGATTTTAAGGAGGTTTTTAATCACATAACCATCGCACAATCACCACAACCATTGCATAACCATTGCAATACCATCACAGCACCACCTAGATCCTTACATAAGTCACTGCCTGTGTTACCTAACCTGTCGCCCAGTCTACCGCCCAGTATTGCCTAACCTATCTCCCAGCACCATCTAATATCACCCAGCATTGCCCAACAATGCCTAGTGTACTACCTAGCATCGCTCAGCAATGCCCAGCCCACTACCTAACCTGTTGTCTAACAGTGCCCAATGCACCGCCTAATGTTGCCTAGTAGTGCCTACCCTGTCACCCAACAGCGCCTAGCATTGCTCAGCGTTGCCTAGTTTACCGCCTAGCAAGCGTCACCTGGTCCACTGCCTAGCTTGTCGCCCAGCAGCACCCAGCATCACCTAGTCCATCGCCCAGCGTCTCCCAATCCACCGCCTAGCCTATTACCCAATAGCGCCCAGTCCATCGCCTAACATTGACATGATCTAACGCTAGGTAAATTTTCTTTATTTTTTTATTATTAGTTATTTATTTCATTAATTTATTTTATTAGTTATGTTTTTTTTTCCTTTATTAATTTATTTCTTTTGTTTAAGTACAAGTTTTAGTTATTGTTTATTTTATCGCAATTTTTTTTAGTCATTCTAATAAAATTTAATTGAATTAAGTTTTTTTTGAAAAATCATATTTTTTAATAAAAAAATATATATTTATATAGATAGTAGTTTTGAAAAAAAAAAAAAAAAAATTCTTAAATTGAGTATTTTTCCAAAAAGATTTAGTTAGTTGGGTTTTTTTATTTAGTTTGGGAAAATTAGATTTCTTAGGTTTTTTTAAAATAATAAATTAATAAAAAAATGTAAACCTGGATCAGTTTTTAATATAAAAATTACCCACCTACTAAATTTTATAAAAGAGAACTACGGTTAGTTTGATCCTAATTAACGGGTATATAGGCACCTTTATGGCAACAGTCTAAATATAAAATTTTTTTCTTTTTTTTTTAGAAATTCGTAATAAAAAAATTATTTTTAATTACATTTTGTAAACTTAGGTATATTTTTAGAATTTTTAGAAAAATTACAAAAATAAAGCCCATTAAAATTTTTTAATTTTCACATGGTGACTTGGTCTTAATAGGTTAGCATCTGAATCAGATTTTCTAGTTCAATTTTCTAAAAATTAAATTTTTTTTTAGAATACCCGCAGACTAGTGATCAAATTAAGGTTTTCCCTTTTGAAAACCCTAATTTTAATTTTTTACTAGTTGAACTGGTTGGTAACTCCATTTTTTTTAAAAAAAATTCTTTTCCTTAGTTTAATATTGAGTAATTTATATTAAGCAAACTGGACTTAATATAGGTTAAATTAAAGAAATCGAAATAGGGCTCGATACGCATGTAAGAGAGTAAATGACTATTAGGCAATGGAGCAAGCCTATTGCCTATTAACAATCTCCAAAGCCTGTTAGGCCCTCTAGGTTAGCAATTCAAAAAACAGAATTATAATAAGGGCCACAACCCTAGTTTTCGCAAAAGAATTTGCATAAAAAAGAAATCTTAAATTATTATTATTTTTTTTTAATTTTGAGTACAGAGAACCTTTCATTCTCGTTAGATTCTCTCATATGCCTACTTTAAGTAGCTACTTACCTTCTAAGAGTCTTCTCCTCCTAGAATTGACCCTAATGGATAGGTTTTGAACAATTTAAGCTAAGACCATTTAAGCACTCTTTTGGCCTTGAGGGCCAAGTCATTGTCAATATCTCCTAGTCATGTCTTTTTTGTTCTAAGACGTTTTTTCTAGTGGCTAGTTTTGTTCATTCTAGCCCTCTTACCAAAACCCATCAATCAAAAGGTAGTGCAAAACCCATCAATCCAAGATGGTAATAAAAAACCATCAATTTAAGAGAGTGATTAGCCTATCCATATAAGTTGGATCACTACCTCAAAAGTTTTCTCTCTCCAGCAAACACCTAAGGTCAGTTTTGTTCAAGGGCTTACTCCTTAGCAGCTACATTAGGGAATACCTTCCCTTCATTTCCTCCCTTTGAATAACTCTTCTCCTTCTATCCATCTAAAATAACTTTCAAAGATGATACCCCTTCAGAAGTCTTGATCAGGTTGAATAATTTCAAGCTTATTCTAGATATCCAAACTTCTTATAATCATCCCCTTTGAAAAATTTAAGATCGCCTATTCGGTGGTGTTGATAGTCAGTTTTCGCTCAACTTATACTCGTCCTTTCATCGACCAAGAAGCTGGGTAATCGAATCTCTCGGCATTCTTACTTTGTAGAAGACACTCGGCAAGTATGCCGAGTAGAAGAAACGCTCCTGGTTTGAATTCAAATCTATAGCGCGAATAGTTATTATAAGCACGGTTATATTTTACAACCGCTTGCTATCTCTACATATCAAGGGAGATGTCAAGTTAAGAGCTCTCTACGTGTCGTAACAGTTACCTCGACAACTATCTTAGACATAACAACCATTTATAAATATCAGAAAGAAACTCTGTAAAAACTCTTTGATGCTTCTTATTCTCATACTTACTATATTAAATCACCATTCTAACTTAAGCATTAGAGTGGCTACACCAGACTAGCTTCGATACTAAGTATTTTACTCTCTTTTGCAGGACTATTTCCTGACCCCAAAATTCATCAACAACATTTGGCGCCATTTGTTTTTCTCTAAACACGTCTATATGGCTAGAAGTAAGATGATACGAAGTGCAGGTACTAGTGCTTCTTCCCAACACCGTGAAGGAAGGAGTTGGCCTGTTGATGAACAACGATTGGCTCGACTCAAGTAGCTTTGTCTTGATTTAGCCAAAGAAAATTTTGAGTTAAATAAAAAACATGAACAAATCCTCAATCTTCTTCATAAAAATTTCCACTTGAATCTGAACAATGAACATGGCAATCATGATGTGAACAGTACTGACGATTCCATTTACTCCCCTGAATTGACAAAAAAGCAAGCTGAGGTTCCAATACGACCCATAGCTCCTACTTTCAAGAAGGTTGATAAGGGCAAGCAACTACAGTACGTGCATCTACGGGACCCTTGCATGTCAATACCCTTGTTGTTGTGACCAAACAGTTCCGAATCAAGAAAAGTCCTAGAGGTTTTAGACAAAGTAATACCTCAACACATTAAGCGGCCTCAGTTTGAAACATATGATGGAACAAAGGACCCGAAGACCACTTGGAGTACTACCGTACACTAGCTAAGTTGATGGTTTAAGCGATGTGGTGGCCTATTAAGCCTTTCCCTCAACCTTAAAGAATGCAGCTAACACATGGTTCAAATACCTTAAGCCTAATACCATTTCATGTTTCAATGAACTAGTAGAAGTGTTCCTTCAATACTTCCTTGCTAGCAAGCTTCCTGTTAAGGACTCTTCAATCCTAAACACCATCAAACAAAAGTCCAATGAGTCAATCAGGGATTATTTGCCTAGATTTATAGCAGAGATGGTCCAAATCCCAAAACTAGATATGAATGTGGCCCTCAATGTTGTAATTGACGGAGTCGAGCCTCATGGAGACTTTTTCAAGTCTCTAGCAAAGAAAAAGCTAAAAACTTTTGCTGAGTTTAAGGATAAAGCCACCTCATACATCTGACAAGAAGACAACATAAAGGCATAATGAGAGGCTGATCAAAGCAGAGGAGATAGATAGAATGACAAACGGAAAAATGCTAAGAATAGACTTGGCACTGACAATAACAATGACTCAGACACCAAGAGGAAGAGACCGAGGATCTTGACATTCTCATCTTACATGCCCGTCAATCGTTTAATCTCAGATATTTTAATAGAGGTCTGTGGGGAGAGAGGTGTCCTCCAATGGCTGGAAAGAATGTGAGGAAACCCCTCAAGAAGAAATTCGAACAAGTATTGCAACTTCTATTGTGATAAGGGTCATAATATGGATGAGTGCATTCAACTCAAGAATGCAATTGAAGATGCAAGACAACGCGAGCACCTGTGAAAATTTCTGGCGAATGATGCCAAGAGAATCAAAAGACCATCTTAGAGGAGAAGAGAGGAACACAAGGATAACATTCGACTAGTAATGGCTGTGAGAGATGCAAGGGATGTTAATCCCAACAGAGTACCCAACAGAGTAATTAATACAATTGTTGGTGGACCTAGTATAGGCTAATCTAGTTCTTTGAACTTGGTTAATGTTAGGAATTACGTTTGCAATATTCACGGAAAGAAGGTTAAGATTGATAATACAATATCTTTCGGGAAAGAGGATTTTGAGGGCATACAAAGGCCGCACAATGATGCACTTGTCATCAATGCAAGAGTCGCCAACTTTGAAGTTAAGAAGATTCTCGTTGACATGGGAAGTTCAGTTGATATCATTTTTTAGCATGCTTTCAATCAAATGAGGCCCAAGATCAAAGCACAATTGTGATCTTACAAGTATGACCTCTATGCCTTCAATAATCAACCCGCCCAAAGAACACACTGCCTCGCTCCTATTTTAAGGGGAAAGAGTGGCCTTAGTTTTCGTTGCCTTGGAATCGGATAAAACAAGTCGATGAGCAACTTTGCAAACCATACCTAGACAGTTGTTGAAATGAAACAATGGAAGTCGAGGAATGAGATTTTGAAGATTGGAAAATGAACGAAAATTTTAAGTGCAACCAAAGGAGTAAAATCTGATTATGAATAGTACCTTATATATGGACGATCCATTCTTGTAACTGCAAATTTGCTTTTGAAAGTATTGATGCATTGATATGATATTCCCGCAGATTGTTGACGCGTATCTCGTGGTAGAAATCTAATGGTTGAAAACTTTTTGATAGTTATTAAGCCTACAACAAAATGATGACTTAAGTGACAAATGTCATGTCTACAACTTTTTAATTTCTCGAACGGGTGAGAGATTTGAAATGGTGACGTTTTGATTGGGATATGATCCGTCTTAATTCCCATGTTACTCGGCATAAATCAAAAGAGTCTCCCCCTACTTGGCCTCTACCGTAATATATATAACTCCCTTTGTCATCTATTCGAACACGGGAGTTGGGGGGCAAATGTTGATAGTTAGTTTTCCCTTAACTTACACTCATTCTTTCGTCGGCTGAGAAGCCAAGTAATCAAATCTCTCGGCATTCACACTTTATAAAAGACACTTGGCACTTATGCCAAGTAGAAGAAATGCTCCTAGTTTGAATTTAAATCTATAGCGCGAATAGTTATCATAAGTACGGCTATATTTTACAACTACTTGCTATAAACCCCAAAATTTCCTGACCTAACCTTTGAAGTAGGCTCAAGTGTGTTAGATAATCTAGGAGTTGACAAGGCTAATGAAAGTGAAAACCCTAAAATAACTAGTCAATCGTATATAAAAGTTTTCTACCCTAAACATATGTAAATATTAAAGATTTCATCCAAAAGTGATAAAAATCCTAAAACTGTAACCTTAATGATATACAAGCACTAATTCATCATAATTTACCCAAAAACCCTAATTGATAATATAACCTACGTATTTTGCCAAATCATTAGTGAAATATTAGAGATAACTTTCAATCATGCATACATATTTAGAATCCTTAAGTAATCCTTTATAAACTAAGATATTGTATCATAGATCACATTCATCTTCTAAGTATATAATTAGGATAGTATTATATAAAGTTAGGAGTTTAGTTGATGCTTAGGTTACATGTAATAAACCTTAATACCTTAATTGATACTTTTTATACTAGTTATACTAAGTAGCATACCAAATGATGTATATAGCATATAAATATTTAAAGTACGATCTCATCATTTATTTTTACTAATCAATTCACCAAATGTCTCATTTCCTTAATTTTCCTTAATTACTACATTATGTATACTAAATGGCATATGCTTTTGGACAGTTGACTAAAGTCAACATGTAGAAAAGTCAACAAAATGTCACTTTCACTTTAGAAAATATCCATTCCTTCTAATGATTTCTTTTCTTTTAGCTTTTTTTCTTCCCTTTCCTTTTCCATTTTGCTGTCCACTCCTTTTCCCTTCTAGACCCTACTTTCTTCTTCTTTTCAAACATAAGGCAAAATAAAAATCAAGCCCTTTACCCCATCTCCATAGCTGTAACCTCCCCTTTCCCTTCACTTTCCTAATTTTTCCAAAGTTTCTTCCATATTTCAAGAGCAAACTAAGGTATGTTATTATGTTATTATGTATTGCTTTATGTTATTTACTAGTTAGATGAAGAGGTAGGTTAGTTTGAGTAATTTAGGTGTTGTGTACATCTATGTTGAAGAAGGCTTAAAGCTTCAATCTTTATGTGCAGAAGAGTAGGAATCTTTATAAAGTGGAAGAAGATGCACGTGTATATGTCTTTAAGTATGTGTATATAAAGCTATACTAGAGAAATACAAGTATAAAGACCTTTGTATATAAGTATTCATTATGTACATAACCTAAACTAAGACATATACTAACTATACATACCAATACCATGCTAAATACACCCTAAAAACATAACAAGAATGAAATTAGAGAAGCTTTCTTAAGAGAAATTTTAGGCATACAAAAATACGTATAAAAATACGTATGTCACCGTATGTATATATGGGTATATGTACAAGTATAAATACGGTATAAGTATAAGTATATGTATGAATATACTAGTACACATACAAGTAGAGTAAAGATATAAGTATATATAATACACTTAGGCATGAGGTAAGGCTAATGTAAGCGAAGGATGATGTAAGCAATGATGTAATCACATAACGACATAAGCCATGATATAAGCAAGTAATGATATAAGCAATAACATAAGTAATTGATGACATAAGCATATGTTTATAAAATAAGAAATAAGAAGAGTACATAAGAATTAGGTACATGAATTAGTAAACCCTAATACACTTCCTAAATTGGATTAAACTTAATTAAGTACATGAATTAGTAATATCAAGGTAAAATTCTCTAAATGTAAGGATCTAAGGGCTAACTAAATCATTAAGTACGAACATAGGATATAAATATAGGCAATAAGAATAATTAAGCTTCAATAGTTAAAATTTCCATAAATTTAGTCCATATCATAAAACACAGGTCTTAACATCCAAAATGGACATCATTGTGTGAATGTGCATTCAAAAACGATGAAAAATAACTATAAATTCATAAATATCAGAAATAGAACGAAAAAGTTACATACGATTAGTGATAAAGTTTAATTGGATAAAAATTGATAGTAATCTAAGTAGAATTAGGTAAATAGATATTTAGAATTACTAGTTAATTCAATTACTTACTAGTGTTATTATATCGTAATGATTAGGTGATCCTGAGGTGGGCGAGAATCCCCCGATTGATTACTATGACTAGAGTGAGTTGTCATGGCCAAGCGAGTATTTACCCTATGATTCTATGCTTGTATGTGATTGTAGATAGTACACCTAAATGTTATTGTTAATTGATTGTTGTGTGGGTCAAGAAATACTTGTGTATGTTATTATATGCTGAGTTGTGAATTTACCTTAAGTACAAATAATACTTTGTTTGTTGTATAGAAGTATAAAAAATGATTGTGTGTACTATTGAATGGTCACATCATAATTGGACTTAATTATACTTGGCTCATAAAAAGAAACCGATACATGCATCAATGTGCATTGCATAGATACAATTATGGCCGTCACATCACACGGAGGTAAAGAGAGGCCATTTGGGGGTCGTTATTCTTAATTTATTGGTTCTGTACGATGCACTTGTACAAATTGACCTTACCCTAGCCAACAGGAATACTAGGCGTTAGAGGCACCAATCGCCTAGCTAAGGGTCAAGTTTAGAGGCCTCTATTTAGGGATAAGTATGGATTGTGGGGGCTCACTTACGATTATACTAGAACTTGATTTTTATGAAAATAAAAGACTTATTTGATTTCATTACGGAACATGGAGTTTCATAGTAAAGTAAGTTCTAGTATAACACCTAGATCTAATTAGTGTTGTATATACTCCAATCTTGACTTCGGAGGGCGTTAAATCTAAGTTACGTATATGGACTAGTTAACTATATGTATTGTTTGGCATTTTATTTGACCATTCATTCATATGCGTGAATATAATGTATTTATAACTTGCTTGTAGTGTTGCTGAGGGTTTTGCTCACTAAGCTTAGGCTTAAGCCCCCTTAAACTTTTGCTGTAAGATAACTTATTTGTAGAGGTTGGCCAGGGAATGCCACAGGTTAGCTTGGGGACTTGGGTAAGAGTGAGCCATCCTATGTATTGAGAGAGAACAGATTATGTAGACTCTTACTTATGTACTTTTGTTTTATTAGTAATACAGACCTAGATATAATAAATTGCTGTGTATTGTAAACTTTGTAGTTCAAATTTTATATAAATATTTTTGTGTGATGATATCATATGGATCTATATGTTCTTAGGAAACTAGTGCTTGTAGAGCCTTGTATATTATGTGAAGAGTTCATGATTGGAAGGGTAACCAATCGGGGGTTCTTCATACAGTATACGGCGTCTGCTACGACTAGGCCATCCTCAGTTTGTGACACTTGTTATCCCTACATATTAGGGGAGATGTCAAGTCAAGAGCTCTCCACGTGTCCTAATAGTTACCTCGACAAATGCCTTAGATACAACAACTGTCTATAAATATCGAAAAGAAACTTTGTAAGAACTCTCTAATGCTTCTTATTCTCATACCTACTATATTAAATCGCCATTCTAACTTGGGCATCGAAATGGCTACACCGGACTAGCTTTGGTACCAAGTATTTTACTCTCTTTTGTAGGACTCTTTCCTGACCCCAAAATTCACCAACAACAAGTGGAGTGCTATCTTATTTTCAAAAGTATCTATATCGCTTGCTTAGTTGAGCCCTATTTACCCTTTGAAAATTTTATGACCGCTGGCTTAATAAAGTGTTATCTACCCCTTTGAAAAATCTAGGACTACCGACTCAATAGAGTGTTCTTAATCCCTTTAAAAATTTTAAGACCGCTGGCTCAATAGAGCATTGTTCGCCTCTGTGAAAAATTTTAGGCCTACTAGCTTAATAGTGCTATTCTCTCATTTTAAAAGTTTCAACATCGTAAGCACAATAGAGTGTTGTTTGCCCTTTTGAAAAACTTTCAATTGTTAGCCCATTAAGGTGCTATCCATCCTTTTAAAAAAGTTCCACAATGCTAGCCTTTCAAGATACTATCTACCCTTTTAAAAGAAGTTCTGGATCATTGTCCCCATTAGGGCATTATCCATAGGGTAGGATATCTTGCAAGAGCCTTTACTTATCAAATTCCTTTTAGGATAGGATATCTTAAAAGAGCCTTGACCTGTCAAATGTCTTTTAAGGTAGGAAATCTCTTTGGGGCCTTAACCCTTTAAATCCCTTTTAAGGTAGTTCTAACCCATCAAATGCCTTTAAAGGTAGGATATCTCATAAAAACCTTGACCCATCAAATTCTTTTTAGGGTAAAATATCTTATAAGAGCCCTACCCATCAAATGGCTTTAATGATAGGATATCTCATAAGAGCCCTAAGCCACCAAATTCCTTTTAGGATTACATATCTCATAGGATCCTTAACCTATCATATTCCTTTTAAGGTAGGATATCTTGAAAGAACCATGACTCATCAAATTCCTTTTAGGGTAGGATATCTTGTAGGAGCCCTAACCTATTAAATTCCTTTTAGGATAGGATATCTTGTAGGAGCCTTAATCCATTAAATTCCTTTTAGAGTAGGATATCTTGTAGGAGTCATGACTCGTCAAAGTCCTTTTAGAGTAGTATATCTAGTAAGAACCCTAACTTGTCAAATGCCTTTTAAAGTAGGATATCTTGTAGGAGCCCTATCCTGATAAAGCTTTAGTGTTATCACCTTTTAGGAAAGAATATCTTGTCAAAGAATCTCACTATGATAGACTACAAAGAGCACTTTCAACCTTTTAGATAGCCTTAGTGTTATCCTTTCCTTAGGATAGGAAATCTTGTCAAAAGGTCTCGCTAAGATAGATTGCAAGGAGTGCTATCCTCAAAAAGCCTTAGTACTATCACCCTGTAGGTAAGAATATCTCATCAAAGAGTCTTGCCATGATAGACCGTAAAGAGCTCTTTCTACCTCTTAGATAGCCTTAGTGCTGTCGTTTCTTTAAGATAAGATATCTCATCAAATGGTCTCCTTAAGATAGACCGTAAGAGGCCTTTCCTTCTTTAGATAGCTTATGCTATCATACCTTTTAGGATTGGATATCTCAACAATGGGTCTCATTAAGATAGACCGTAAGGAGTCCTTTTCTTCTTTAGATAGCTTATGCTATCATACCTTTCAGATAGTTGTAGGAAAGAATATTTTATTAATGGGTCTTGCTAAGATAAACCATAAGGAGCTCTTTTCACCTATTTAGGAAAGAATATCTTATCAAAGGGTCTCATTAAGATATAACGTAAAGAGCTCTTTCTACCTCTTAGATAGCCTTAGGAAAGAATATCTCATCATAGGATCTTACTAAGATAGACCTTAAGGAAGTCTTTCTGCCTCTCAAATAGCCTTAGAAAAGAGTATCTCGTCAAAGGGTCTCACTAAGATAGACTGTAAGGAGCTCTTTCTAATCTCTCAATTCATGGCTTACGAAAGCCTTATCTGTAGGTAGCCCGCTAAGAAAATCTTTTCCATTAAAAACCTTTTTCATAATTTCTTCCCCTCACAATGGCAAAAATGGAGTGTCCTTTTAATCTTTATGGCAAAGTTTTTACCAAACTTCATTGCAAAGTTTTTACCAAGTTGTAAACACTTCATTTTTACCCTCTTTAAGTCTACTCTTAGTTTAGAAACTTCTATTCTTTGGAAAAGGCCAAAACAATGAAAAGTATTAAAAAATAACAAAAATTAAGATGACCAAAAAATTGAAAGATAAGGAAAAACCAAAAATTGCAACATAAGACAAAGCCTAAAATATAAGAAAACCAAAAAACCCAAAAAAATTAAGAAATTGTAATATCATTAAAAGTGTCATGTGATGGTCCATTTGGGTTGACTGGGGTGCAAATCACTTTCGAGGTTAAAAAGGGCTTATGGAGTCAAAATAGGTATATGCTGTCAAGACTCTATAGGGGCCTTAGTAGGATTGTCTAAAATTTTCATATTACATTTGCATTCATGATACGAAAATCGCCTTGAAGTTAGAAATTACAAGACTCTACATAATTAATTACTAGAGTTTATAATCTTAAATTTATTAACTCATAGTAAAATATAAAAAACTAGGGATATCCAATATTTTACAGTTCTTTAGAACTGTAGAGAATTAGTATCTCCTACCAAATAATAAGATCAGGTAGTAAAGACCTAAAATTTATACTTACCAAAGTTATAAAATCTAAATATAAGGGTAGTAATTACATTTAGTGTTTAAACAAGCTATACAATTTATTTCTAATTCTAACCTCTAAATCATCTTAATATTTGCACTCAATGCTCAGTTCTTAACCCATGTCCAATTATCTATCAACTTGTAAGAGAAAACTGTTGGGGAATAAGCCCTTCTACTATACCAGCTTAGTGAGATATCTTTCGTACTATACCGGAAACTGGGTTATCAAACAATTAATTAATAGATATATGAATGCTTGAACAAGCAATACGCAAGACAATATATGTAGTTAACTGGTGCTGCATACAATATTGGATTTAACACCCTTTGAAGTAAGGGTTAAGGATACATTGATACCAATCACAACCGAGTTCTAACACTTGGGTTTCTAACCATAAATTTAAATTTCGTATTTCACAAAATATATTTCCATTTCAAAGAAATTCAATAGTATATAAAATCCTAGGTCCAGCGGTGAGGTGGCTCCCGTAGTCCACTCTCACGCCTTACAGCGGTAGTCTTTAGAGTCAACCCTCAACCACCCATGGTTAGCGTCTCCAGTACCAAGTAAACCCACGAGCCAAATGTAAGGTCTTGTTGTACAAATGCTCCTATATTGTACTAATCAAATCATATGGAAATTCCATCCCTACAAGGCCTTTTATTACCATCCACATGAGGTGACAGTTAAGCATTATATGCAATATTTGTGCTTATGCATGATCCATTTAATTTAAGTTAAGTCGAGTATGATTAAGTCAACTTATTAGGTGATTAACCAATATTAACAAACCATCCAAATCATGCAGCAATCCATCATACAAATTATTCTTTAGTTATCAAATTTAACCACATTTTGCACAATAAACAAGTAATATTCAGTCACATGCATAACCAAAACTCCATGCATCAAGTTATTTATATATAAGATTTAGGTGCATTAACTATAAGCACAAAACAAGTATAGAGTCATTGAAAGTACTCACTTGACCAAAGCCGATACGACTCCTAGCAACCAACAGGCAGCTTGCTTTCCTGATCAATATTTCTTGATAAATAGAAATGAAATAAACCTAATGAGTATCTGGTCATCGTACTAAACGGCTTAACTAGCTCATTATCTATCTTATGATTCCCGTTTCCACTTAAGTTTTGAATTTCATATAACTTTTTAGTTTTACCTTAAATCTTTATATTTTCATAGTTAGTTCTTAACGAGTTTGCATTACTTTATTCTATATATAACAACATATAGTTTATTTAAGATTATATAAGTTTAGATTATTCAACTATTCATAAGTTTTGTATTGATATTTTGCTGTAACATGATTTAGTTATAGTATTTGTATATAGTAGAATAGATAGTAGTGTAATGTATCAAATAAAGTAATAGAGTTAGGTAAAACATCTTGAAATTGAATATTTAGATAACTAAATACTTTAGCTCTATCATACTATAGTATCATTTTAAGTTTATATTATGTATGTATATATATACATATATTCAATTTATTTCTTATAAGTGTACGTGTCATGACTTGGGGGGTAGCCTAATAGTAGTAAGCACCGTATCTCATATAAAGGACTATAGATTGGTTACCCTTCTAATCGACAACCCTTCATGTGACATATAAAGCTACTATTACAACTATCAACCCAAGAGTTATGTAAGCATAAGTAGTATTATTACATAGTTATAATAAAATGACTATCAAACCATAACTATCACAGATATATACATTATATATATTAAGTCTGTAACATACTATATAGTGAACTAATAATACATTGTATCACCTAATAAGTTCCAAGATCTAATTACAGTAGTAAAAATACACTTTCATCTCTAATCTTATGCTCACACCAACCAGTAGACGATCTACTAACCTCGGGCATCTTACGACCCAAATCTACAAATAGGCCCCTTTATACAAGTAATCTATGGGCATGTAAGCTAAATAGCTTAGTGAGATATCCCTTAATCATACTACAAACAAGTTATTTGATAATTAAATTCAAACATATGAATGCATGCTTATACAGAATGCCAAATAAATACATGCAGGTAACTAGGTATTGTATGCAACTCAGATTTAATGCCCTTTGAAGTCAAGGTTGGAGTATACATGACACCAGTCAGATCCGAATATTATACCGGAACTTACTTTGCTATGAAACTCCTCGTTTTGTATTCAAATAAATCAATCTTTTTGTTTTACTAAAAAACTAAGTTCTAGGTACAATTGTGAGTGGGCCCTCACTGTCCACACTCACCTCTAAATGAAGGCTTCTAGACTTGACCGTTAATTAAGCAGTTGGCAACTCCATTGTCTAGTAATTCTGCAAGCCAGAGTAAGATCATATCATACGTGTATACCGTACTAAAACTGTCATGACCCTAAAGAGGGCCTAGTAGGATTACCTAAAATTTCCATAACATGTGTACACCTATGATATGAAAATCGCCTTGCAAGTTAGAAATTGCAAGACTCTAAATGATTAATTACTAGGGTTACTAATTTTTAAGTAAATAATTTACTGTAAAATACAAATATAAATAACTATGGGTGTTCGATATCTTACAGTTCCTCAGAATCGTAGAGAATCGGTATCCCCTACCAAATAATAAGATAGGATATATCAATATTATAAAAGAAAGACAAGAAAAATTAAATTATCAACAAAGGTTGCTTATGTATCATCTAAAGAGTACTCAACTATTCCTAATACTAAGATATATATCTTCATCCCACGCTCAGCACTTGAGACTTATCCCAATTCCAATGTAAGTAAACCTGTAAAAGAAACTATGAGGGAGTAAGCATATAACAGCTCAGTGAGTTCGTTCCTCACCACCATCATTCAAGCAAGTTATCACACATTATTATCATACATGTAAGAAAGCTATCTACATTCAAAATGAATGTAAGCGCGATGAATGCAAGCAACACATCCATAGGAGTCCGGAACTATGGAAGGTGTAGAATTACGTCGTCTATACTTCGATTGTCCCCTGTACTTACTTGCACAGGGCACCTCAGCTTACCCGCATAAGGCTACCTAGGGGCCTCACCCCTTAGGCTGCACTCGACTATTACCCTAGCCGAGAAAGATTTCAATTCAAATAGGGGGATTTCATTCTAGGACTATCTACCCTCCAAGGCCCTTCGGGCACAACTTGCGAGTCCATCTTGCAAGCCAAAATTAACCAAATTTGCGAGTCCATCTCGCAAACCAAAATTAACCAAGGCCTTATAGGCACAATAAAGCGAGTCCTCTCGCTATCAGGTGAAGAACTCATGCTAACTTTACCTTAACGATAAAATATCATTTCTGGCACTATGACCCTTATTAAAATCGTATAAAATACATTTAAGATTAGGAAAAATTTTTCCAAAAATACCCTTTTCAACATTTTGCAAAGCTAGCACTCTCCATTTATACATTTATTGGGTCATAGACATGCGACAAATAGAACCAGTTATTTGGGTCAGATATTTATATTTATCAATTTAAAAAAAAA
>JAMXBB010000011.1:41427296-41448987 GCA_024138015.1 Lumnitzera littorea
TCGAAACCCAGGCATAAGGAAAACTCCTAAAAGCAACGATCACTCGGTTTCTTCCTTGAGAATGTAAAGATCCGTCATCTTATTCAAAAGATATCTTAGAAGAATCGTAGCTACGTAAACAAATAATTACCTGATTTTACAAATTTGCAAATGCAAAATTCTTATTCCTAAGAGCATCGTGGCTCGCAAATAGCATATGCTTTGCTCTTGAACAATGAATACTCACGTCGGATGACCTACATTCCCAACTAGATGGACTACTTGGTTTTACTATCGAGATAGCCGAAGTTCGTAATTTAACGATTCAGATGAACTTGTTAAAAAAGGTTAGAGCATATAAAGTCGAATTGCTTGATTTTACGATTGGGGATGACTAAATTACCAAATCAGGAGGAAACAACGACGCTTAAAAAGCAATAGCTTCTCTCGAAAAGAGCTTAGGTTTCGAGATGAATAATCAAATCAGCTAAAATAACGATTACGCGGCTTCATGATTGAGAGTTGCCATGTGCAAATTCGCAAGGTTCATCGGAACATTTGGAATCTCATTTGATGTAAATAAGATTGATTCGTTGATTTGAGTATCGAGCATACCCAGACTTGGAAACAGAGGCATAATGAAAACTCCCAAAACCAACGATCGCTCAGCTTCTTTCTTGAGGATGTGAAGATCCGTCATCTTATTCATAAGAAGTATTAGAAGAAGCGTTGCTACGTAGATAAATTATTACCTGATTTTACGATTTCGCAAATGCAAAATTCCTATTCCGAAGAGCATTGTGGCTCACAAATAGCATATGCTTCATTCTTGAACAACGAATACTCACGTTGGATGACCAATGTTTGTAACAAGATGGACAACTCGGTTTTACTATCGAGATAGTCGAGGTTCGTAATTTACTGATTCAAATGAACATGTTAAAAAAGGTTATTGCATTAAAAGTCAAATTACTTGATTGTACGACCGGGGATGACTAAATTTCCAAATCTGGAGGAAACAACGGCACATAAAAATGAATAGCTTCTCTCGAGAAGAGTCTAGGTTTCAAGATGAATAAACAAATCACCTAAAATAAGGATAACATGGCTTCACGATTGAGAGTAGCCAGTGTGCACATTTGCGTGGTTCTTCGGAACATTTGCATGGTCATTTGATCTAAAGAAGATTGATTCGTTGATTTCAGCATCGAGCATACCCAGACTTCGAAACCGAGGCATAATGAAAACTCCTAAAAGCAACGATCACACGGCTTCTTCCTTGAAGATGTGAAGATCCGTCATCTTATTCATAAGAAGTATTAGAAGATGCGTTGCTACGTAGACAAATGATTACCTGATTTTAAGATTTAGAAAATACAAAATTCCTAGTCTTAGGAGCATCGTGGCTCACAAATAACATATGCTTCGTTCTTGAACAACGAACACTCACGTTGCATGACCAACATTCTCTACTAGATGGATAACTTGGTTTTACTATCGAGATAGCCGAGGTTCGTAATTTAATGATTCAAATGAACATGTTGAAAAAGGTTAGAGCATTAAAAGTCGAATTACTTGATTATATGACCGGGGATGACTAAATTTCCAAATCTGGAGGAAACAACGGCACATAAAAAGCAATAGCTTCTCTCGAGAAGAGTCTAGGTGTCAAGATGAATAAACAAATCACCTAAAATAAGGATAACGTGGCTTCACGATTAAGAGTAGCCAGTGTGCACATTCGCGTGGTTCTTCGGAACATTTGCATGGTCATTTGATCTAAATAAGATTGATTCGTTGATTTCAGTATCGAGCATACCCAGACTTCGAAACCGAGGCATAATGAAAACTCCTAAAAGCAACGGTCACTCGGCTTCTTCCTTGAGGATGTGAAGATCCGTCATCTTATTCGTAAGAAGTATTAGAAGAATTGTAGCTACGTAGACAAATGATTTCCAGATTTTATGATTTCGCAAATGCAAAATTCCTATTTCGAAGAGCATTATGGCTCACAATTAGCATATGCTTCGTTCTTGAACAACGAATACTCACGTTGGATGACCAATGTTTGTAACAAGATGGACAACTCGGTTTTGCTATCGAGATAGTCGAGGTTCATAATTTACTGATTCAAATGAACATGTTGAAAAAGGTTATTGCTTTAAAAGTCGAATTACTTGATTGTACGACCGGGGATGACTAAATTTCCAAATCTGGAGGAAACAACGGCACATAAAAAGCAATAGCTTCTCTCGAGAAGAGTCTAGGTTTCATGATGAATAAAGAAATCTCCTAAAATAAGGATAACGTGGCTTCACGATTGAGAGTAGCCAGTGTGCACATTCGCGTGGTTCTTCGGAACATTTGCATGGTCGATTGATCTAAAGAAGATTGATTCGTTGATTTCAATATCGAGCATACCTAGACTTCGAAACCGAGGCATAATGAAAAGTCCTAAAAGCAACGATCACTCGGCCTCTTCCTTGAGGATGTGAAAATCCATCATCTTATTCATAAGAATTATTAGAAGAAGCGTTGCTACGTAGATAAATGATTACCTGATTTTACGATTTCGCAAATGCAAAATTCCTATTCCGAAGAGCAATGTGGCTCACAAATAGCATATGCTTCGTTCTTGAACAACGAATACTCCCGTTGGATGACCAATGTTTGTAACAAGATGGACAACTCGATTTTACTATCGAGATAGTCGAGGTTCGTAATTTAATGATTCAAATGAACATGTTGAGAAAGGTTAGAGCATTAAAAGTCGAATTACTTGATTGTACGACCCGAGATGACTAAATTTCCAAATCTGGAGGAAACAACAGCACATAAAAAGCAATAGCTTCTCTCGAGAAGAGTCTAAGTTTCAAGATGAATAATCAAATCTCCTAAAATAAGGATTACGTGGCTCCACGATTGAGAGTAACCAGTATGCACATTCGCGTGGTTCTTCGGAACATTTGCATGGTCTTTTGATCTAAATAAGCTTGATTCGTTGATTTCAGTATCGAGCATACCCATACTTCGAAACCGAGGCATAATGAAAACTCCTAAAAGGAACGATCACTCAGCTTCTTCCTTGAGGATGTGAAGATCCGTCATCTTATTCATAAGAAGTATTGGAAGAATTGTAGCTACGTAGACAAATGATTACCTGAGTTTACGATTTCGCAAATGCAAAATTCCTATTCCAAAGACCATTATCGCTCACAATCAGCATATGCTTCGTTCTTGAACAACGAATACTCACGTTGGATGACCAATATTTGTAACAAGATGGATAACTCGGTTTTACTATCGAGATAGTCGAGGTTCGTAATTTACTGATTCAAATGAACATGTTGAAAAAGGTTATTGCATTAAAAGTCGAATTACTTGATTGTACGACCGGGGATGACTAAATTTCCAAATCTGGAGGAAACAACGGCACATAAAAATGAATAGCTTCTCTCGAGAAGAGTCTAGGTTTCAAGATGAATAAACAAATCACCTAAAATAAGGATAACATGGCTTCACGATTGAGAGTAGCCAGTGTGCACATTTGCGTGGTTCTTCGGAACATTTGCATGGTCATTTGATCTAAAGAAGATTGATTCGTTGATTTCAGCATCGAGCATACCCAGACTTCGAAACCGAGGCATAATGAAAACTCCTAAAAGCAACGATCACACGGCTTCTTCCTTGAAGATGTGAAGATCCGTCATCTTATTCATAAGAAGTATTAGAAGAAGCGTTGCTATGTAGACAAATGATTACCTGATTTTACGATTTAGAAAATGCAAAATTCCTAGTCTTAGGAGCATCGTGGCTCACAAATAACATATGCTTCGTTCTTGAACAACGAACACTCACGTTGCATGACCAACATTCTCTACTAGATGGACAACTCGGTTTTACTATCGAGATAGTCGAGCTTCGTAATATAATGATTCAAATGAACTTGTTGAAAAAGGTTAGCAAGGCTCTACAACCACTAGTTTCCAAAGAACATCCAGACTCATTTACACAAATATATTTATATAAAATTTAAGTTACAAAGCCTAAATTACACAACATTTAAGTATGTCTAGGTCTAATATAATAAGATAAACGAAAGTACATAAGTAGAAGTCTACATAAACTGTTCTATCAGTACACATAGCAGCTCGCTCTTGCCCAAATCCCCAGGCTAACCTGTGGCATCCCTCGTCCTGTCTCTACAAACAAGCTATCCTGCAACAAAAGTCTAAAGGGGTGTAAGCCTAAGCTTAGTGAGCAAAACCCTTAGCCACACCACAAGCAAGTTATAAATACATTATATTCAAGCATATGAATGAATGATCAACCAGAATGCCAAACAATACGTATAATTAACTAGTTCATATACGTAACTCAGATTTAACGCCCTCTGAAGTCAGGGTTGGAGTATACACGGCACCAATCAGATCCGGGTATTATACTAGAACTTACTTTACTACAGAATCCCACGTTCCGTACTTATATCAAATAATTCTTTTATTTTCAGAAAAAAAAAACCCAAGTTCTAGTATAATTGTGAGTGGGCCCCCGCAGTCTACACTCACCCCTAAACGGAGGCCTCTAGACTCGACCCTTAGCCAGGCGGTTGGCGCCTCCAACGCCTAGTGTTCCCGCGGGCCAGGGTAAGGTCATTTTGTACGAGTGCATCGTACAGAACCAAATAAATAAATGATATCAACCCCCGAATGGCCTCTCTTTACCTCCGTGTGATGTGACGGCCGAAATAGTATCCATGCTATGCATGTTAATGCATGTCTCAATTTCTTTTTATAGGCCGAGTATAATTAGGTTCAAATTATGCTATGACCATCCAATTGTACATACAATCATTTTCTATACTATCATGCAACAACCATAGCATTATCAATAGTTAAGATATGTTCACAACTCAAGACATACCGGCATACACAAGCGTTTCCCAAACCCCACACAATCATCAATTAACAATAATATTTAAGTCCACTATCTACAATCACAAAACAAGCATGGAATCATTGGGTAAATACTCACTCGGCCATGGTGATTTGCCCTAATCGTAGTAGTCGATTGGGAGGTCCTCACGCTCCTCAGAGTCACCTGATCATTACGATTTGATAAGACTAGTAAGTAACTAATTTAGCTAATACTTCTAAACATTTAATTACCTAATCTACTTAGACTATTATCAACTTTTACTCGGTTAGACTTTATTTTCAATCGTATATAACTTTTCCATTTCATTTCTGATATTTATGAATTTATAGTCGTTTTTCATCGTTTTCGAACGTATATTCATACGGTAATGTTTGTTTTGGATGTTAAGACCCCTATTTTATATTATGAACTAATTTTATATAAATTTTTAGCTATAATACTTAAGTATTGCTATTACTTATATTTATAACCTTTATTCCTTAAATTCTTATAATTAAGGGATTTACTTTATCATTACTAATTCATGTACTGATTTAGGTATAATCTAGTTTACAAAGTGTATTAAGATTTACTAATTTTAGTATCTAATTATCTACATTTTCTTATTTTTCTCATTTTCTAAACTTATGTTTATGTCATTGCTTACATCATCTTTTCTTTATGTCTTCATATGCTTATGTCATCTTCTACCTCATCATTTGATTACATAACCATTACATCATGCTTATGTCACATGTACATGTCTTATGTACATTTATTTCTTACTTTATACTTATGTCTTATACTTATACTTATGTACATATACCTTACACTTATACTTATGTACATATACCTTATACATACATATACTTATACATCTACATATACTTATACCGTATTTATACATGTATTTCTACTCATATACCTATACGGTTAAATACGTATTTTTATACTAAAATTTCGTATGCCAAATTTTCCCTTAAGAAAATCCTCTCAATTTTCATCCGTTTGCATTTCTATGTATGTATTTAGTATAGTATATGTATATATAGTTAGATATGGTCTTAAATTAGGTTATGTACATGATACATACTTATGTACAAAGGTTCATATACTTGTATTCCTTTGGTATTTCTTTATGTATACACATCTAAGAGTACATATACATGTATTCCTTCCATTTTTCTTCATGATCCATCACTTTCTACACTTAAAGATGGAGACTTTGTTTTCTTCTCTTCAAGACTTTACTAAACACCTAATTACTTACCTAATCTACCTAATTAACTAACTAATGAATAACATAAAGTAACATAAAACAAGTTAAGAACATAACTTTAATTGTGTTGAAGTTTAAGGGGACAAAAGAAAAAGGATGAAAGTGAAAGAAGAAGGAGAGTTCACGGCATGAAATGGGGACTTTTGTTTTTGTTTCTTTTGTTTTGTTTTCAATTATGAAGACAACAAATGGAGAAGTCTAGAAGGATGAGAGGTGGACGGCAACAAATAAAAGGGAAGGGAAAAGAAAAATCAAAAGGAAAAGAAAAGAAAACCATCATTAAGTTAATAAGATATTTTCCTTATCTCTTAAGACTTTTGACTTTTCAAAATGTTGACTTGGTCAACCTCTTTGACTTTGGTCAACATGCATTACTTTAGTCAACATTCCTTAAGTATGTGTAATTTTGTGCACATAATGTAGTAATTAAGGGAAATTAGAGGAAAAATGAAGGAAATGAGGGGAAATGAAATATTTGATGAATTGATTTGTAAATATTGTTGATGAGATCTTACTTTAGGTCTTCATAGCCTATAAATCTCATTTGCTAAACTACTTCGAATAACAAATGCAAAAAGTACCAATTTATGTGTTATGGTTCACTACATATAACCTAATCTTCAACTATTACTCTAACTCTAAGTGAAACTATCTTAATCACTTACTTAAGAAGTGAATATAATCTATGACTCATTATCTTAATTTCTAATGGATCACCTAAGGATTCAAAGCATATAAGTATGATTAAGAGTCATCTCTAACCCTTTACTAGTGAATTGGACAAAAGGATAAGCATTATATTATCAATTAGGGTTTTGGGGTATATCATGTTGGATTAGTGCACATGTGTCTTTAAAATAATCATTTTTAGGGTTTCTATCACTTTTGAATAACATCTTCAGCATTTAGGAACATTTAGGGTAGAAAAATTCTTTACGCGATTAAGTAATTCTTTTAGAATTTTCACTTTCATTAGCCTTGTCGACTCCTAAATGGTCTAACATAGTTGAGTCTATTACTAAGGCTAGGTTGATAATTTTAGGGGTTTACAAATACTCACGTTGGATGACCAATGTTTGTAACAAGATGGACAACTCGGTTTTACTATCGAGATAGTCGAGGTTTGTAATTTACTGATTCAAATGAACTTGTTGAAAACGGTTAGAGCATTAAAAGTCGAATTACTTGATTGTACGACCAGGGATGACTAAATTTCCAAATCAGGAGGAAACAACGGCACATAAAAAGCAATAGCTTCTCCTGAGAAGAGTCTAGGTTTCAAGATGAATAAACAAATCATCTAAAATAAGGATAACATGGCTTCACGATTGAGAGTAGCCAGTGTGAACATTCGTGTGGCTCTTCGGAACATTTGCATGGTCATTTGATCTAAATGAGATTGATTCGTTGATTTTAGTATCAAGCATACCCAGACTTCGAAACCAAGGCAAAATGAAAACTCCTAAAAGCAACGATCACTCGACTTCTTCCTTGAGGATGTGAAGATCCGTTATCTTATTCATAAGAAGTATTAGAAGAATCGTAGCTACATAGACAAATGATTACCTAATTATCCGATTTCGCAAAAGCAAAATTCCTATTCCGAAGAGCATTGTGGCTCACAAATAGCATATGCTTCATTCTTGAACAACGAATACACACGTTGGACGACCAATGTTTGTAACAAGATGGACAACTCGGTTTTACTATCGAGACAGTCGAGGTTCGTAATTTAATGATTCAAATGAACATGTTGAGAAAGGTTAGAGCATTAAAAGTCGAATTACTTGATTGTACGACCGGGGATGACTAAATTTCCAAATCTGGAGGAAACAACGGCACATAAAAAGCAATAGCTTCTCTCGAGAAGAGTCTAGGTTTCGAGATGAATAATCAAATCTCCTAAAATAAGGATTACATGGCTTCACGATTGAGAGTAGCCAGTTTGCACATTCGCGTGGTTCTTCGGAACATTTGCATGGTCATTTGATCTAAATAAGATTGATTCGTTAATTTCAGTATCGAGCATAACCAGACTTCGAAACCGAGGCATAATGAAAACTCCTAAAAGCAACGATTACTCGGCTTCTTCCTTGAGGATGTGAAGATCCGTCATCTTATTCATAAGAAGTATTAGAAGAATTGTAGCTATGTAGACAAATGATTACCTGAGTTTACCATTTCGCAAATGCAAAATTCCTATTCCGAAGAACATTGTGGCTCACAAATAGCATATGCTTCGTTCTTGAACAACGAATACTCACGTTGGATGACCAATGTTTGTAACAAGATGGACAACTCGGTTTTACTATCGAGATAGTCGAGGATCATAATTTACTGATTCAAATGTACTTGTTGAAAACGGTTAGAGCATTAAAAGTCGAATTACTTGATTGTACGACCGGGGATGACTAAATTTACAAATCAGGAGGAAACAACGGCACATAAAAAGCAATAGCTTCTCTCGAGATAAGTCTAGGTTTCAAGATTAGTAAACAAATCTCCTAAAATATGGATAACATGGCTTCACGATTGAGAGAAGCCAGTGTGCACATTCGCGTGGTTCTTCGGAAGATTTGCACGGTCATTTGATTTAAATAAGATTGATTTGTTGATTTCTGTATCGAGCATAGCCAGACTTCGAAACCGAGGCATAATGAAAACTCCGAAAGGCAACGATCACTCGACTTCTTCCTTGAGGATGTGAAGATCCGTCATCTTAATCATAAGAAGTATTAGAAGAAGCGTTGCTACGCAGAGAAATGATTACCTGATTTTACGATTTCGCAAATGCAAAATTCCTATTCCGAAGGGCATTGTAGCTAACAAATAGCATATGCTTCGTTCTTGAACAACGAATACTCACGTTGGATGACCAATGTTTGTAACAAGATGGACAACTCGGTTTTACTATAGAGATAGTCGAGGTTCGTAATTTACTGATTCAAATGAACTTGTTGAAAAAAGTTAGAGCATTAAAAGTCGAATTACTTGATTGTACGATCGGGGATACCTAAATTTCCAAATCAGGAGGAAACAACGGCACATGAAAAGCAATAGCTTCTCTCAAGAAGAGTCTAGGTTTCAAGATTAATAAACAAATCTCCTAAAATAAGGATTACCTGGCCTCACCATTGAGAGTAGCCAGTGTGCACATTCGCGTGGTTCTTTGGAACATTTGCATGGTCATTTGATATAAATAAGATTGATTCATTGATTTCAGTATCGAGCATACCCAGACTTCGAAACCGAGGCATAATGAAAACTCCTAAAAGCAACGATCACTCGGCTTCTTCCTTGTGGATGTGAAGATCCGTCATCTTATTCATAAGAAGTATTAGAAGAAGCGTTGCTACGTAGAGAAATGATTACCTGATTTTACGATTTTGCAAATTCAAAATTCCTATTCCGAAGAGCATTCTGGCTCACAAATAGCATAGACTTCGTTCTTGAACAACGAATACTCACGTTGGATGACCAATGTTTATAACAAGATGGACAACTAAGTTTTACTATCGAGATAGTCGAGGTTCGTAATTTACTGATTCAAATGAACTTGTTGAAAACTGTTAGAGCATTAAAGGTCGAATTACTTGATCGTACGACCGGGGATGACTAAATTTCCAAATCTGGACGAGACAACGGCACATAAAAAGCAATAGCTTCTCTCGAGAAGAGTCTAGGTTTCAACATGAATAATAAAATCTCCTAAAATAAGGATTACATGGCTTCACGATTGAGAGTAGCCAGTGTGCACATTCGCGTGGTTCTTCGGAACATTTGCATGGTCATTTGATCTAAATAAAATTGATTCATTGATTTCAGTATCGAGCATACCCAGACTTCGAAACCGAGGCATAATGAAAACTCCTAAAAGCAACGATCTCTCGGCTTCTTCCTTGAGGATGTGAAGATCCGTCATCTTATTCATAAGAAGTATTAGAAGAATTGTAGCTACGTAGACAAATGATTACCTGAGTTTACGATTTCGCAAATGCAAAATTCCTATTCCGAAGAGCATTATGGCTCACAATTAGCATATGCTTCGTTCTTGAACAACGAATACTCACGTTGGATGACCAATGTTTATAACAAGATGGACAACTCGGTTTTACTATCGAGATAGTCGAGATTCGTAATTTAATGATTCAAATGAACATGTTGAGAAAGGTTAGAGCATTAAAAGTCGAATTACTTGATTGTACGACCGGGGATAACTAAATTTCCAAATCTGGAGGAAACAACGGCACATAAAAAGCAATAGCTTCTCTCGAGAAGTGTCTAGGTTTCAAGATGAATAATCAAATCTCCTAAAATAAGGATTACATGGCTTCACGATTGAGAGTAGCCAGTGTGCACATTCGCGTGGTTCTTCGGAACATTTGCATGGTCATTCGATCTAAATAAGATTGATTCGTTGATTTCAGTATCGAGCATACCCAGACTTCGAAACCGAGGCATAATGAAAACTCCTAAAAGCAACGATTGCTCGACTTCTTCCTTGAGGATGTGAAGATCCGTCATCTAATTCATAAGAAGTATTAGAAGAATTGTAGCTACGTAGACAATTGATTACCTGAGTTTATCATTTCGCAAATGCAAAATTCCTATTCCAAAGAGCATTATGGCTCACAATCAGCATATTCTTCGTTCTTAAACAGCGAATACTCACGTTGGATGACCAATGTTTGTAACAAAATGGACAACTCGGTTTTACTATCGAGATAGTCGAGCTTCGTAATTTAATGATTCAAATCAACATGTTGAAAAACGTTAGAGCGTTAAAAGTCGAATTACTTGATTGTACGACCGGGGATGACTAAATTTCCAAATCTGGAGGAAACAACGGCACATAAAAAGCAATAGCTTCTCTCGAGAAGAGTCTAGGTTTCAAGATGAATAATCAAATCTCCTAAAATAAGGATTACATGGCTTCACGATTGAGAGTAGCCAGTGTGTACATTCGCGTGGTTCTTCGGAAGATTTGCATGGTCATTTGATTTAAATAAGATTGATTCGTTGATTTCAGTATCGAGCATACCCAGACTTCGAAACCGAGGCATAATGAAAACTCCGAAAAGCAACGATCACTCGACTTCTTCCTTGAAGAGGTGAAGATCCGTCATCTTAATCATAAGAAGTATTAGAAGAAGCGTTGCTACGTAGAGAAATGATTACCTGATTTTACGATTTCGCAAATGCAAAATTCCTATTCCGAAGAGCATTGTGGCTCACAAATAGCATATGCTTCGTTCTTGAACAACGAATACTCACGTTGGATGACCAATGTTTGTAACAAGATGGACAACTCGGTTTTACTATCGAGATAGTCGAGGTTCGTAATTTACTGATTCAAATCAACATGTTGAAAAAGGTTAGAGCGTTAAAAGTCGAATTACTTGATTGTACGATCGGAGATAACTAAATTTCCAAATCTGGAGGAAACAACGGCACATAAAAAGGAATAGCTTCTCTCGAGAAGAGTCTAGGTTTCAAGATTAATAAATAAATCTCCTAAAATTAGGATTACATGGCTTCACGATTGAGAGTAGCCAGTGTGCACATTCGCGTGGTTCTTCGGAAGATTTGCATGGTCATTTGATTTAAATAAGATTGATTCGTTGATTTCAGTATCAAGCATACCCAGACTTCGAAACCGAGGCATAATGAAAACTCCGAGAAGTAACGATCACTCGGCTTCTTCCTTGAAGAGGTGAAGATCCGTCATCTTAATCATAAGAAGCATTAGAAGAAGCGTTGCTACGTAGAGAAATGATTACCTGATTTTACGATTTCGCAAATGCAAAATTCCTATTCCGAAGAGCATTGTGGCTCACAAATAGCATATGCTTCGTTCTTGAACAACGAATACTCACGTTGGAAGACCAATGTTTGTAACAAGATGGACAACTCGGTTTTACTATCGAGATAGTCGAGGTTCGTAATTTAATTTTTCAAATGAACATGTTGACAAAGGTTAGAGCATTAAAAGTCGAATTACTTGATTGTACGACCGGGGATGACTAAACTTACAAATCAGGAGGAAACAACGGCACATAAAAAGCAATAGCTTCTCTCGACAAGAGTCTAGGTTTCAAGATGAATAAACAATTCTCCTAAAATAAGGATTACATGGCTTCACGATTGAGAGTAGCCAGTGTGCACATTCACGTGGTTCTTTGGAACATTTGCACGGTCATTTGATCTAAATAAGATTGATTTGTTCATTTTAGTATCGAGCATACCCAGACTTCGAAACCGAGGCAAAATGAAAACTCCCAAAAGCACCGATCACTCGGCTTCTTACTTGAGGATGTGAAGATCCGTCATCTTATTCACAAGAAGTATTAGAAGAAGTGTAGCTACGTAGACAAATGATTACCTAATTTTACGATTTCGCAAATGCAAAATTCCTATTCCAAAGAGCATTATGGCTCACAAATAGCATATGCTTCGTTCTTGAACAACGAATACTCACGTTGGATAACCAATGTTTATAACAAGATGGACAACTCGGTTTTACTGTCGAGATAGTCAAGATTCGTAATTTAATGATTCAAATGAACATGTTGAAAAAGGTTAGAGTATTAAAAGTCGAATTACATGATTGTACGACCGGGGATGACTAAATTTCCAAATCTGGAGGAAACAACGACACATAAAAAGCAATAGCTTCTCTCGAGAAGAGTCTAGGTTTCGAGATGAGTAAACAAATCTCGTAAAATATGGATAACATGGCTTCAAGATTGAGAGTAGGCAGTGTGCACATTCGCGTGGTTCTTCGGAACATTTGCATGGTCATTTGATCTAAATGAGATTGATTCGTTGATTTCAGTATCGAGCATATCCAAACGTCGAAACCGAGGTATAATGAAAAGTCTTAAAAGCAACGATCACTCGGCTTCTTCCTTGTGGATGTAAAGATCCGTCATCTTATTCATTAGAAGTATTAGAAGGAGCGTTGCTATGTAAATAAATGATTACCTGATTTTACGATTTAGCAAATGCAAAATTCTTATTCCTAAGAGTATCGTGGCTCGCAAATAGCATATGCTTTGCTCTTGAACAGTGAATACTCACGTTGGATGACCTACGTTCCAAACTAGATGGGCTACTCGGTTTTACTATCGAGATAGCCGAGGTTCGTAATTTATTGATTCAGATGAACTTATTGAAAAAGGTTA
Source organism: Lumnitzera littorea (assembly GCA_024138015.1). Classification (NCBI taxonomy): domain Eukaryota; kingdom Viridiplantae; phylum Streptophyta; class Magnoliopsida; order Myrtales; family Combretaceae; genus Lumnitzera; species Lumnitzera littorea. Next base: position 41,440,656 of record JAMXBB010000011.1, read on the forward strand.
GAGCATATAAAGTCGAATTGCTCGATTCTACGATCGGGGGTGACTGAATTACCAAATCAGGAGGAAACAACGACGCTTAAAAAGCAATAGCTTCTCTCGAGAAGAGCCTAGGTTTCAAGATGAATAAACAAATCAGCTAAAATAACGATTACGCGGCTTCACGATTGAGAGTTGCCAGTGTGCAAATTCGCAAGGTTCATTGGAACATTTGGAATCTCATTTGATATAAATAAGATTGATTCGTTGATTTCAGTATCGAGCATACAAGACTTCGAAACCAAGGCATAATGAAAAGTTCTAAAAGAAACGATCGCTCGGCTTCTTCCTTGAGAATGTGAAGATCCTTCATCTCATTCATAAGAAGTATTAAAAGAATCTTATCTACGTAGACAAATGATTACCTGATTTTACGATTTCGCAAATGCAAAATTCCTATTCCGAAGAGCATTATGGCTCACAAATAGCATATGCTTCGTTCTTGAACAACGAATACTCACGTTTATGGCCAATGTTTGTAACAAGATGGACAACTCGGTTTTACTATCGAGATAGTCGAGGTTCGTAATTTAATGATTCAAATGAACATGTTGAGAAAGGTTAGAGCATTAAAAGTCGAATTACTTGATTGTACGACCGGGGATGACTAAATTTCGAAATCTGGAGGAAACAACGGCACATAAAAAGCAATAGCTTCTCTCGAGAAGAGTCTAGGTTTCAAGATGAATAATCAAATCTCCTAAAATAAGGATTACATGGCTTCACGATTGAGAGTAGCCAGTGTGCACATTCGCGTGGTTCTTCGGAACATTTGCAAGGTCATTCGATCTAAATAAGATTGATTCGTTGATTTTAGTATCGAGCATACCCAGACTTCGAAACCGAGGCATAATGAAAACTCCTAAAAGCAACAATTACTCGACTTCTTCCTTGAGGATGTGAAGATCCGTCATCTTATTCATAAGAAGTATTAGAAGAATTGTAGCTACGTAGACAATTGATTACCTGAGTTTACGATTTCGTAAATGAAAAATTCCTATTCCGAAGAGCATTATGGCTCACAATCAGCATATGCTTCGTTCTTAAACAGCGAATACTCACGTTGGATGACCAATGTTTGTAACAAAATGGACAACTCGGTTTTACTATCGAGATAGTCGAGCTTCGTAATTTAATGATTCAAATCAACATGTTGAAAAACGTTAGAGCGTTAAAAGTCGAATTACTTGATTGTACGACCGGGGATGACTAAATTTCCAAATCTGAAGGAAACAACGGCACATAAAAAGCAATAGCTTCTCTCGAGAAGAGTCTAGGTTTCAAGATGAATATACAAATCTCCAAAAATAAGGATAACATGGCTACAGGATTGAGAGTAGCCAGTTTGCACATTCGCGTGGTTCTTCGGAACATTTGCATGGTCATTTGATCTAAATGAGATTGATTCGTTGATTTCAGTATCGAGCATACCTAGACTTCGAAACCGAGGCATAATGGAAAGTCCTAAAAGCAACGATCACTCGGCTTCTTCCTTGAGGATGTGAAGATCCGTCATCTTATTCATAAGAAGTATTAGAAGAAGCGTTGCTACGTAGACAAATGATTACCTGATTTTACGATTTCGCAAATGCAAAATTCCTATTCCGAAGAGCATTGTCGCTTGCAAATAGCATATGCTTCGTTCTTGAACAACGAATACTCACGTTGGATGACCAATGTTTGTAACAAGATTGACAACTCGGTTTTACTATCGAGATAGTTGAGCTTCGTAATTTACTGATTCAAATGAACTTGTTGAAAACGGTTAGAGCATTAAAAGTCGAATTACTTGATTGTACGACGGGGGATGACTAAATTTCCAAATCAGGAGGAAACAACGGCAGATAAAAAGCAATAGCTTCTCTCGAGAAGTGTCTAGGTTTCAAGATTAATAAACAAATCTCCTAAAATTAGGATTACATGGCTTCACGATTGAGAGTAGCCAGTGTGCACATTCGCGTAGTTCTTCGGAACATTTGCATGGTCATTTGATCTAAATATGATTGATTCGTTAATTTCAGTATCGAGCATACCCAAACTTCGAAACCGAGGCATAATGAAAACTCCTAAAAGCAACGATCACTCGGCTTCTTCCTTGAGGATGTGAAGATCCGTCATTTTAATCAAAAGAAGTATTAGAAGAAGCGTTGCTACGTAGAGAAATGATTAACTGATTTTACGATTTCGCAAATGCAAAATTCCTCTTTCGAAGAGCATTGTGGCTCACAAATAGCATATGCTTCGTTCTTAAACAACGAATACTCACGTTGGATGACTAATGTTTGTAACAAGATGGACAACTCGGTTTTACTATCGAGATAGTCGAGGTTCGTAATTTAATGATTCAAATCAACATGTTGAAAAACGTTAGAGCGTTAAAAGTCGAATTACTTGATTGTACGACCGGGGATGACTAAATTTCCAAATCTGGAGGAAACAATGGCACATAAAAAGCAATAGCTTCTCTCGACAAGAGTCTAGGTTTCAAGATGAATAATCAAATCTCCTAAAATAAGGATTACATGGATACACGATTGAGAGTAGCCAGTGTGCACATTCGCGTGGTTCTTCGGAACATTTGCATGGTCATTTGATCTAAATAGGATTGATTCGTTGATTTCAGTATCGAGCATACCCAAACTTCGAAACCGAGGCATAATGAAAAGTCCTAAAACCAACGATCACTCGGCTTCTTCCTTGAGGATGTGAAGATCCGTCATCTTATTCATTAGAAGTATTAGAAGAAGCGTTGCTACGTAGACAAATGATTACCTGATTTTACGATTTCGCAAATGCAAAATTCATATTCCGAAGAGCATTGTGGCTCACAAATAGCATATGCTTCGTTCATGAACAACGAATACTCACGTTGGATGACCAATGTTTGTAACAAGATGGACAACTCGGTTTTACTATCGAGATAGTCGAGGTTCGTAATTTACTGGTTCAAGTGAACATGTTGAAAACGGTTAGAGCATTAAAAGTCGAATTACTTGATTGTACGACCAGGGATTACTAAATTTCCAAATCTGGAGGAAACAACGACACATAAAAAGCAATAGCTTCTCTCGAGAAGAGTCTAGGTTTCAACATGAATAATCAAATCTCCTAAAATAAGGATTACATGGATACACGATTGAGAGTAGCCAGTGTGCACATTCGTGTGGTTCTTCGGAACATTTGCATGGTCATTTGATCTAAATAAGATTGATTCGTTGATTTTAGTATCGAGCATACCCAGACATCGAAACCGAGGCATATTGAAAAGTCCTAAAAGCAACGATCACTCGGCTTCTTCCTTGAGGATGTGAAGATCCGTCATCTTATTCATAAGAAGTATTAGAAGTAGCGTTGCTACGTAGACAAATGATTCCCTAATCTTACGATTTCGCAAATGCAAAATTCCTATTCCGAAGAGCATTGTGGCTCCCAAATAGCATATGCTTCGTTCTTGAACAACGAATACTCACGTTGGATGACCAATGTTTGTAACAAGATGGACAACTTGGTTTTACTATCGAGATAGTCGAGGTTCGTAATTTACTGATTCAAATGAACTTGTTGAAAATGGTTAGAGCATTAAAAGTCGAATTACTTGATTGTACGACCAGGGATGACTAAATTTCTAAATCAGGAGGAAACAACTGCACATAAAAAGCAATAGCTTCTCTCGAGAAGAGTCTAGGTTTCAAGATTAATAAACAAATCTCCTAAAATTAGGATTACATGGCTTCACGATTGAGAGTAGCCAGTGTGCACATTCGCGTGGTTCTTCGGAAGATTTGCATGGTCATTTGATTTAAATAAGATTGATTCGTTGATTTCTGTATCGAGCATACCCAGACTTCGAAACCGAGGCATAATGAAAACTCCGAAAAGCAACGATCACTCGGCTTCTTCCTTGAGGATGTGAAGATCCGTCATCTTATTCATAAGAAGTATTAGAAGTAGCGTTGCTACGTAGACAAATGATTCCCTAATCTTACGATTTCGCAAATGCAAAATTCCTATTCCGAAGAGCATTGTGGCTCACAAATAGCATATGCTTCGTTCTTGAACAACGAATACTCACGTTGGATGACCAATGTTTGTACCAAGATGGACAACTCGGTTTTACTATCGAGATAGTCCAGGTTCGTAATTTACTGATTCAAATGAACTTGTTGAAAACGGTTAAAGCATTAAAAGTCGAATTACTTGATTGTACGACGGGGGATGACTAAATTTCCAAATTAGGAGGAAACAACGCCACATAAAAAGCAATAGCTTCTCTCGAGAAGAGTCTAGGTTTCAAGATGAATAAACAAATCATCTAAAATAAGGATAACATAGCTTCACGATTGAGAGTAGCCAGTGTGCACATTCGCGTGGTTCTTCGGAAGATTTGCATGGTCATTTGACTTAAATAAGATTGATTCGTTGATTTCTGTATCGAGCAAAGCCAGACTTCGAAACCGAGGCATAATGAAAACTCCGAAAAGCAACTATCACTCGGCTTCTTCCTTGAGGATGTGAAGATCCGTCATCTTATTCATAAGAAGTATTAGAAGAATTGCAGCTACGTAGACAAATGATTACCTGAGTTTACGATTTCGCAAATGCAAAATTCCTATTCCGAAGAGCAATATGGCTCACAATTAGCATATGCTTCGTTCTTGAACAACGAATACTCACGTTGGATGACCAATGTTTATAACAAGATGGACAACTCGGTTTTACTATCGAGATAGTCGAGATTCGTAATTTAATGATTCAAATCAACATGTTGAGAAAGGTTAGAGCATTAAAAGTCGAATTACTTGATTGTACGACCGGGGATGACTAAATTTCCAAATCTGGAGGAAACAACGGTACATAAAAAACAATAGCTACTCTAGAGAAGAGTCTAGGTTTCAAGATGAATAAACAAATCATCTAAAATAAGGATAACATGGCTTCACGAATGAGAGTAGCCAGTGTGCACATTCGCGTAGTTCTTCGGATGATTTGCATGGTCATTTGACTTAAATAAGATTGATTGGTTGATTTCTGTATCGAGCATAGCCAGACTTCGAAACCGAGGCATAATGAAAACTCCGAAAAGCAACGATCACTCGGCTTCTTCCTTGAGGATGTGAAGATCCGTCATCTTATTCATAAGAAGTATGAGAAAAATTGTAGCTACGTAGACAAATGATTACCTGAGTTTACGATTTCGCAAATGCAAAATTCCTATTCCGAAGAGCATTATGGCTCACAATTAGCATATGCTTCGTTCTTGACCAACGAACACTCACGTTGGATGACCAATGTTTGTAACAAGATGGACAACTCGGTTTTACTATCGAGATAGTCGAGATTCGTAATTTAATGCTTCAAATGAACATATTGAGAAAGGTTGGAGCATTAAAATTCGAATTACGTAATTGTACGACCGGGGATGACTCAATTTCCAAATCTGGAGGAAACTACGGTACATAAAAAGCAATAGCTGCACTCGAGAAGAGTCTAGGTTTCAAGATGAATAATCAAATCTCCTAAAATAAGGATTGCATGGATACAAGATTGTGAGTAGCCAGTGAGCACATTCGCGTGGTTCTTCGGAAGATTTGCATGGTCATTAGACTTAAATAAGATTGATTCGTTGATTTCTGTATCGAGCATACCCAGACTTCGAAACCGAGGCATAATGAAAACTCCGAAAGGCAACGTTCACTCGGCTTCTTCCTTGATGATGTAAAGATCCGTCATCTTAATCATAAGAAGTATTAGAAGAAGTGTTGCTACGTAGAGAAATGATTACCAGATTTAACGATTTCGCAAATGCAAAATTCCTATTCCGAAGAGCATTGTGGCTCACAATTAGCATATGCTTCGTTCTTGAACAACGAATACTCACGTTGGATGACCAATGTTTGTAACAAGATGGACAACTCGGTTTTACTATCGAGATAGTCCAGGTTCGTAATTTAATGATTCAAATGAACATGTTGAGAAAGGTTAGAGCGTTAAAAGTCGAATTGCTTGATTGTACGACCGGGGATGACTAAATTTCCAAATCTGGAGGAAACAACGGCACATAAAAAGCAATAGCTTCTCTCGAGAAGAGTCTAGGTTTCAAGATTAATAAACAAATCTCCTAAAATTAGGATTACATGGCTTCACGATTGAGAGTAGCCAGTGTGCACATTCGCGTGGTCCTTCGGAAGATTTGCATGGTCATTTGATTTAAATAAGATTGATTTGTTGATTTCTGTATCGAGCATTGCCAGACTTCGAAATCGAGGCATAATGAAAAGTCCTAAAAGCAACAATCACTCGGCTTCTTCCTTGAGGATGTGAAGATCCGTCATCTTATTTATAAGAAGTATTTGAAGAATTGTAGCTACGTAGACAAATGATTACCTGAGTTTACGATTTCGCAAATGCAAAATTCCTATTCCGAAGAGCATTATGGCTCACAATTAGAATATGCTTCGTTATTGAACAACGAATACTCACGTTGGATGACCAATGTTTATGACAAGATGGACAACTCGGTTTTACTATCGAGATAGTCGAGATTCGTAATTTAATTATTCAAATCAACATGTTGACAAAGGTTAGAGCATTAAAAGTCGAATTACTTGATTGTACGAACGGGGATCACTAAATTTCCAAATCTGGAGGAAACAACGGCACATAAACAGCAAATGCTTCTCTCGAGAAGAGTCTAGGTTTCAAGATGAATAATCAAATCTCCTAAAATAAGGATTACATGGCTTCATGATTGAGAGTAGCCAGTGTGCACATTCGCGTGGTTCTTCGGAACATTTGCATGGTCATTTGATCTAAATAAGATTGATTCGTTGATTTCAGTATCGAGCATACCCAGACTTCGAAACCGAGGCATAATGAAAAGTCCTAAAAGCAACGATCACTCGGCTTCTTCCTTGAGGATGTGAAGATCCGTTATCTTATTCATAAGAAGTATTAGAAGAATCGTAGCTACGTAGATAAATGATTACCTGAGTTTACGATTTCGCAAATGCAAAATTCCTATTCCGAAGAGCATTGTGGCTCACAAATAGCATATGCTTCGTTCTTGAACAACGAATACTCACGTTGGATGACCAATGTTTGTAACAAGATGGACAACTCGGTTTTACTATCGAGATAGTCGAGGTTCGTAATTTACTGTTTCAAATGAACTTGTAGAAAACAGTTAGAGCATTAAAAGTCGAATTACTTGATTGTACGACCGGGGATGACTAAATTTCCAAATCAGGAGGTAACAACGGCACATAAAAAGCAATAGCTTCTCTCGAGAAGAGTCTAGGTTTTAAGATTAATAAACAAATCTCCTAAAATAAGGATTACATGGCTTCACGATTAAGAGTAGCCAGTGTGCACATTCGCTTGGTTCTTCAGAAGATTTGCATGGTCATTGGATTTAAATAAGATTGATTCGTTGATTTCAGTATCGAGCACACCCAGACTTTGAAACCGAGGCGTAATGAAAACTCCGAAAAGCAACGATCACTCGGTTTCATCCTTGAAGAGGTGAAGATCCGTCATCTTAATCATAACAAGTATTGGAAGAAGCGTTGCTACGTAGAGAAATGATTACCTGAGTTTACGATTTCGCAAATGCAAAATTCCTATTCCGAAGAGCATTGTGGCTCACAAATAGCATATGCTTCGTTCTTGAACAACGAATACTCACGTTGGATGACCAATGTTGGTAAAAAGATGGACAACTCGGTTTTACTTTCGACATAGTCGAGGTTCGTAATTTAATGATTCAAATGAACATGTTGAGAAAGGTTAGAGCATTAAAAGTCGAATTACTTGATTGTACGACCGGGGATGACTAAATTTCCAAATCTGGAGGAAACAACGGCACATAAAAAGCAATAGCTTCTCTCAAGAAGAGTCTAGGTTTCAAGATGAATAAACAAATCATCTAAAATAAGGATAACATAGCTTCACGATTGAGAGTAGCCAGTGTGCACATTCGCGTGGTTCTTCGGAAGATTTGCATGGTCATTTGACTTAAATAAGATTGATTCGTTGATTTCTGAATCGAGCAAAGCCAGACTTCGAAACGGAGGCATAATGAAAACTCCGAAAAGCAACGATCACTCGGCTTCTTCCTTGAGGATGTAAAGATCCGTCATCTTATTCATAAGAAGTATTAGAAGAATTGTAGCTACGTAGACAAATGATTACCTGAGTTTACGATTTCGCAAATGCAAAATTCCTATTCCGAAGAGCATTATGGCTCACAATTAGCATATGCTTCGTTCTTGAACAACGAATACTCACGTTGGATGAC
>JAMXBB010000011.1:41449487-41471902 GCA_024138015.1 Lumnitzera littorea
TTAACTTTTATTCGACTAGAAAAGTTAACTTGGATCATTCATGAATCATGCACTGCATAACTATTTCCGGGCAGTCACATTACACGGAGGTAGCGAGAGGCCATACTTGAGTTGATTATTGAATGTTATTGATTTCATACGGTGTACACGTACGATATGACCTTACCCTTGCCCGCGGAATGACTAGGCATTGGAGGAGCCAACTGCTTGGCTATGGGTCGAGTCCAAAGGCCTTCGTTTAAGGGTGAGTGAGGGTTGTGTGAACCTACTCACAATCATATGTAGAACTCGTTTTGATAAAGCTGGTAATGGATGTACCATTACATTTTAAATACGAAACACAGAGTTTCATTATGAAATAAGTTCTAATATGATATCCGGATCTGACTGTACCGAAGAATCTCCAACCCTGACTTCGGAGGGCGTTAAATCTGAGTTACATGCAGTACCTGGTCACCTGCATGCATTTGTTTGGCATACTGCTTGTTCATATATTCATTTGGTTGAACTTAACTGTGGTATAACTTGATTACTGTATGGTTGAGGGAAAATATCTCACTAAGCTAGTAAGCTTATACCTTCGTAGACTTTTCTTGCAGGCCGACTTATTCGTGGAGTTAGGCCGTCGTATGCCCAAGGTTAGCTTTCTCTATAGGGTCAATGTGGGAGCTGTTTGAGGATAGAGAGTACTTTTGACTAAATGTAGAATTGAATATGTAATTTTTATATTAATCTGACTTTAGACATGTTTCAAACGCTATATCTGTAAACTTTTATACACATAAATTATGTGATATGTTTTCTATATTATTATTCGTCATGATATGCTATTACTTAAGCTTACACACCCTTGGTAGTTAGTAGTAGTTGTAGCCTTGTGTATCGTATAAAAAGGTCATCGATTGTAAGGGAACTCAATTTACAATCCTTTGTACGGTATACGGCAATTGCCACGACTAGCCCCTTCGAGTCACGACAGGGGACATTGGTGATTCTCGAACGTGAAACTTTGTAATCGTTCCATTTTGAAATTGAAATAATTCCACATGGACCTTAGCTAATCTTGATGGAATCTTTGGTAATGTGGGAGTTTTAATTATCCTTAAAATCACAACTTTCGCTTCCCCATTTGTATAATCAAGTAATCTATCTTCTTAGGAACTAATGTGTTTTGACAATATCTCGACATTCCTAAGATTTAGATCCTTGGACATCTTCAATCGTAAGACCAAGTGAACCTGCTATTTAAGAACTTTAGTCATTCCACATGAACCATATCTCATTCTTATTCAATGCTTTGGCTATTTGGGAGACTTTAATATCATAGGATTAGAATCTTTTATTTCCTCAAATCAGAAATCAAGTAATTGATCTAACCGATAACTAAGGTTATTTTGTAAGTTCCCAAGGATCTTTTCACTTATAACTATGGCTATTCTTAATTGTGAAACTAAGTAATCCTTTTGTTTAGAAACTGAGGCAACTCCATGAGAACCTTAGTTATCCCTAAAAGAAGCTATCGCTATAACGACCCAACAGTATCGTTGTCGTGATAGGTCGCCGTGTACCGTATAAAGGTCTATTATCAACCCCTTTGCTGATCATAGGCCTTTCATACGACACACAAGGCTCCTTCCACTCTACGTTGCTACTAGGCCCATAGACTAGTAATATAGAGCACATTAAACTAAAATTTCTTCTATGTTATAATTTAACTAATTGTATGGGCTCGTGAGACCCACACCAAAATAATATTACAAATAAATGCAGTTCATAACGGAACTGCATAAAATCTAAGTTATGCACAAAAACATAAAAGTATCTAAATATCTATAATCTATTACAAAATGTTCTCTTCGCTCTTTGATCGTTCCAACCCGTCTCTACACGAGACTTACCACGGGCATGCCTCGGCCCGGATTGACGAAGAGGTTCTCCTGCATCAACAAAAATCTATAGGGATGTAAGCTTACGCTTAGTGAGATAAATGCCCTCGTCAGTACCACATAGTAGAAATTTATTATATGCACAATCATATGAATGCATGAACAACCAGTATGCCAAACAACACATGCAGTGACCTAGGAACTGCATACGACTCAGAATTTCGCCCCCTGAAGTTGGGGTTTAGAGATAATTAACCGACCCAAACCAAAATTCGAATTCTAGACCTTGGGTTTTATTTCATTTGCATTATCGTGCTCATACCAAAACAAAACTCTACTTATATATATATATATATATACATATATACTTCCTTTACCAAAATCAAATCATATCCTTTAAAATCCCAAGTCTAGCGGTGTGGTGGCCCCCGCAGTCTACAAACACACGCCCTAAGCAGAAGCCACAAGACTCGGCCCCTCGTCGACAGTTGGCGTCTCCCAGCGCCTAGTAAGCCCATCAGCTTAAGACAGAGACTCAATATATATGATGGCGTAGCTAGTGCCCAATTCTGCAGGAAACTCGTATTCCTATGAGTCCCTTCCCATCTTCTGCGTGAAGCGGCGATCGGTGTTATCCGTATGCAATATAGGGTATGCATGATTCATTTTGATTTCTTAATTGCATAAGAGATTAACTCGATTTCTAGGGTGATCAGACAATTTCATTTCATACAATTCATATGTATATATAATGCAAGCAATTCCCCTTATTAAATATACTTAATAAGTCATCACATTCATCCACAAATTCATACACATACATCTCCCATATCCCATAAGCATCCAAATTCATATATATAAGTTTAGGTGCATCTATTTCTATAAGCACAATCAAGTAAAGAGTCATCGAGAATTTACTCACGCTGCCATATGGGTCAGTCAAAATAATTCGGAGGCAAGTCGTCTTCGTAAACAGTATCCCCTGGTCATTGAAATAATTTTTATAAGGAATTGAAGTAAACTTAAGAAACTAAGTAAATTTTCCTTAAGTTATATCTTTGACTAGTTTTCGTAATTTTTCCCGGTTTTTACTCAAAGTTCAATCGCTTATAACTTTTTCGTTTTAAATCCGATTTTTATGATCTTATAGTCAATGTTTATCGTTTTCGACTATATTTTAACGTGGTAATGTTAGATTTTTGAAATGAGGTATACAATTCTATCCATGGGTTAGAACAGTAGCGTTCCTCATGTGTTGGAGTGTTTTTGGGCCTTGTTTGGTAAATGGGTTTTTAATAACTTAAGAAATTCTTTGGGCTTGGTCTTTAGATTTTATCCTAAGCTTAAAATACTCCTTGAGATCAGATTTACAACTTTGATTTATATTCCTAAGGCTAACAACCACTTCTTAGGCCCTTTAGTGGGTTTAAGTTGTCAAATGGTCTTATTTTTTGGTTCAAACTAAAGTTAATAATTTTGGTGGGCTTATGGAGCCTTAGGTGGATTTCTTATGGGCTTCAAAACAACTTCTCTTGGTACTTTAAGGTGCTGGTCAGATTTTTATTAAAGGCCCAACTTAGAGTTCTAGGCTTGTTTTGAAAGTTTTAAGCTCGGTTTTGAGTTTTAGGCTTTATATGCTTATCATACTTGCTTTGGTTAATCTTTTCACTTTGTTCATTCACTTTTATCATATTTTTAGGCTTCTTTCTCCCACGTTCCAGATCTGTTCATGATGGTTCCAAGGGGTCCTTACTTGGTTTTTCAACTTGTTTCATCATTTCCTTAAGTTTGGGTGGTAGATTTTGCACTTAACTACTTGTGTACAAATCTTAACTTAAGTTTTCTTCCATCAAATGATCCTTTAACTCATGCTCCACATAAAGAAATAAAAGATCTTATACTTAATACAACTCCCATATCATAGCTCTTGTCATACAAAGTTGATTTCTTCATAAAACTTCATGTATAAAACTTCATGTGATGGATTTTTCTTTAACTAAAGTCTAGATTTGAGCATGTTTAACTTAATGGAAACAAAATCAATATCCAAATGACTATGAAACCCTTACGTCCAGCATGCTTATCTTCCATTAAAGTTCTCATTTCAAGATTTTCTTAACTTAAAATCTTCCATTCAAAGCATTAAATAAATGTCCATACAAAACACCAACTTTACATGCTCATATTTCAACTTCATGTAAGGGTTTTAAGGTTTGTTTCTTAAAACGATTTTTGGTGCTATAACAACTTAAACCTTACTCATATCTTCAAGAAATCCAAGTCTTCTAACATAAATACTAATCCACATATCACAAGAAACACTTACTCGTCCTTAACGCAAAGTTTGGTGGTTGTGCACTAAGTTTCCACTTAAGCCTTTAACTTTGCCTCTTCCTTTTAGCTACCTTTTGAAACCCGAATCTTTTGGTCTTTTGGAATGGGGTTTATGGAAGATTCTAATGGACTTAAAAGGCCTTAGATGGTGAAAGAAATGACACAAGAACAAGAGAAAAAAATACCGTGAGTGAAGCTTCAAAAATGGAAGAAAAATGGATTTTGTGGGGTAAGGTTGTTTCTCCTTTTTATGTTTGTTTCAAAGGAGAGAAAGACGAAGTGAAAGTGAAATTGAAAATGAGGGAAATGATGGAGAGTGTGGCCAATTGGAAATGGAGAGAGAAGGATTGTTTAAATGTCTTGAAAGTGTTGTCTTGTAGCTTACAAAAAGTCAACAATTGCAACTCTTGATGATATAAGCATTAAGGGGTGAATAGTGATGTGTAAGAAGAAGTGATTGATGAGTGAATGACAAGTGCATGGCCCCCCTTTCTCCCCCTTTTAGATCTGCCATTGGAAGTCTTTTTAGGCCATGGAGTGGTCTTGTCACCTTTATTAAAGTTAAGCTTATGAATTCTTGTGAAAATTTGTCCATATGTAGTATAAGTGAAGAGGTGATAAGGAAATTGTCTTATCACTAGATTTTGATAAGTTATCAATTGATAAATGATTCCAACTCTTAATTGATAAGTTATCTAAGGTGATTTGTTGATCTACTTATTTATGTGTAAGGCTTATGCATGAAGATAAAGGCATAGCCTTATAGAAAATTGTTTTAGGATTTTTATCTTACATTGTTTTGTGATTTATGATTTGATTTTTGTAGAATTGTGAAATTTTCTAAAGTTGAATGAAATTATTCAAATTAAATTATCGATTAATTATTTAGGGTTAAAATTCCTTAATGGTTTTAAGATTCAGGGTTTTAAGTAGCTTTAGAGCTTACAGTTCTTCAAGCTCGGGTTTTATCGATAATTGGCTTTTGAATTGTAAAAATTTAATTTGTTTCTAAATATAAACTTAAGTTTTTAGTTTAGTTGATCTTTAGGAATGTTCGGAAGGTACTCTTAATCAAGTCTTAGGCCCACCAAAAGTAGGGTTTATATGACCCAAAGGTATCGTTGTCATGATAGGTCACCGTGTATTGTATAAAGGTCTATTATCAACCCCCTTGCTGATCATAGGCCTTTCATACAACACACAAGGCTCCTTCCACTTTACGTTACCACTAGGCCCATAAACTAGTAATATAGAACAATTTAACTAAAATTTCTTCTATGTTATAATTTAACTAATTGTGTGTGCTCATGAGACCCACACCAAAACAATATTACAAACAAATGCAGTTCATAACGGAACTGCATAAAATCTAAGTTATGCACAAAAACATAAAAGTATCTAAATATCTATAATCTATTACAAAATGTCCTCTTCGCTCTCTGATCGCTCTAACCTGTCTTTACACGAGACTTACCAAGGGCATGCCTCGGCTCGGATTGACGAAGAGGTTCTCCTACATCAATAAAAATCTATAGGGATGTAAGCTTACGCTTAGTGAGATAAATGCCTTCGTTAATACCACATAGCAAAAGTTTATTATATGCACAATCATATGAATGCATGAACAATCAGTATACCAAACAACGCATGTAGTGACCTAGGAACTGTATACGACTCAGAATTTCGTCCCCTGAAGTCGGGGTTTGGAGATAATTAACCGACTCTAACCAAAATCCGGGTTCTAGACCTTGTGTTTTATTTCATTTGCACTATCATGCTCATACCAAAACAAAACTCTACATATATATAAATATATATACTTCCTTTACCAAAATCAAATCATATCTTTTAAAATCCCAAGTCCAGCAGTGTGGTGGCCCCTGCAGTCTACAAACACACGCCCTAAGCAGAAGCCACAAGACTTGGCCCCTCGCTGACAGTTGGCGTCTCCCGATGCCTAGTAAGCCCATTAGCTTAAGACAGAGACTCAATATATATGATGGCGTAGCTAGTGCCCAATCCTGCAAGAAAATCGTATTCCTGTGAGTCCCTTCCCATTTTCTGCGTGAAGCGACAGTTGGTGTTATCCGTATGCAATATGGGGTATGCATGATTCATTTTGATTTCTTAATTGCATAAGAGATTAACTTGATGTTTAGGGTGATCAGACAATTTCATTCCATACAATTCATATGTATATATGATGCAAGCAATTCCCCTTATTAAATATACTTAACAAGTCATCACGTTCATCCATAAATTCATACACATGCATCTCCCATATCCCACAAATCCAAATTCATATATATAAGTTTAGGTGCATCTATTTCTACAAGCACAATCAAGTAAAGAGTCATCGGGAATTTACTCACTCTACCATATGGGTCAGTCAAAGTAATCCGGAGGCAAGTCGTCTCCGTAAACAGTGTCCCCTGGTCATTGAAATAATTTTTATAAGGAATTGAAGCAAACTTAAGAAACTAAGTAAATTTTCCTTAAGTTATATCTTTGACTAGTTTTCGAAATTTTTCTCGGTTTTTTACCTAAAGTTCAATCACATATAACTTTTTTGTTTTAAATCCGATTTTTATGATCTTGTAGTCAATCTTCATCGTTTTCAAGTGTACTTTAACGTACTAAGGTTAGATTTTTGAAATGAGGTATACAATGCTGTCCATGGGTCAGAACAGTAGCGTTCCTCATGTGTTGGAGTGTTTTTGGGCCTTGTTTGGTAAATGGGCTTTTTAATAACTTAAGAAATTCTTTACGCTTGGTCTTTAGATTTTATCCTAAGCTTAAAATACTCCTTGAGATCAGATTTACGGTTTTGATTTATATTCCTAAGGCTAACAACTACTTCTTGGGCCCTTTAGTGGGCTTAAGTTGTCAAATGGGCTTGTTTTTTGTTCAAACGAAGTTAATGACTTTGGTGGGCTTATGGGGCCTTAGGTGGATTTCTTATGGGCTTCAAAACAACCTCTCTTGGTACTTTAAGGTGCTGGTCAGATTTTTATTAAAGGCCCAACTTAGAGTTCTAGGCTTGTTTTGAGAGTTTTAAGCTCGGTTTTGAGTTTTAGGCTTTATATGCTTATCATACTTGCTTTGGTTAATCTTTTCACTTTGTTCACTCACTTTTATCATATTTTTAAGCTTCTTTTTCCCACGTTCCAGATCTATTCATGATGGTTTCAAGGGGTTCTTACTTGGTTTTTCAACTTGTTTCATCATTTCCTTAAGTTTAGGTGGTAGATTATTTACTTAGACTACTTATGTCCAAATCTTAACTTAAGTTTTCTTCCATCAAATGATCCTTTAACTCATGCTCCACATAAAGAAATAAAAGATCTTATACTTAATAAAATCTCCATATCATAGCTCATATCACACAAAGTTGGTTTCTTCATAAAACCTCACATGATGGATTTTTCTTTAACTTAAGTCTAGATTTGAGCATGTTTAACTTAATGGAAACAAAATCAACATCCAAATGACTATGGAATCCTCACGTCCAGCATGCTTATCCTCCATTAAAGTTCTCATTGCAAGATTTTCTTAGCTTAAAATCTTTCATTCAAAGCATTAAACAAATGTCTTTACATAACATCAACTTTACGTGCTCATGTTTCAACTTCATGTAAGGGTTTCATGGCTTGTTTCTTAAAACGATTTTTTTATGCTATAACAACTTAAACCTTACATATATCTTCAAGAAATCAAGGTTCCCTAACATAAATACTAATCCACACATCACAAGAAAACACTTACTTGTCCTTAACGCAAAGTTTGGTGGTTGTGCACTAAGGTTCCACTTAAGCTTTTAACTTTGCCTCCTCCTTTTTGCCACCCTTTTGAAACCCGAATCTTTTAGTCTTTTGGAATGGGGTTTATGGAAGATTCTAATGGTCTTAAAGGGTCTTGGATGGTGAAAGAAAATGACACAAGAATAAAAGAAAAAAATGCTGTGAGTGAAGCTTCAAGAATGGAAGAAAAATTGATTTTGTGGGGTAAGGTTGTTTCTCCTTTTTATGTTTGTTTCAAAGGAGAGAAAGATGAAGTGAAAGTGAAATTGAAAGGTAGAGAAATGATGGAGAGTGTGGCCAGTTGGAAATGGAGAGAGAATGAGTGTTTAAATGTCTTGAAAGTGTTGTCTTGTAGCTTATACAAAGTCAACAATTGCAACTCTTGATAATGTAAGCATTAAGGGGTGAATAGTGATGTGTAAGAAGAAGTGATTGATGGGTGAATGACAAGTGCATGGCCTCTCTTTCTCCCCTTTTTAGATCTGCCATTGGAAGTCTTTTTAGGCCATGGAGTGGTCTTGTCACATTTATTAAAGTTAAGCTTATGAATTCTTGTGAAAAATTGTCCATATGTAGTGTAAGTGAAGAGGTGATAAGGAAATTGTCTTATCAATAGATTTTGATAAGTTATCAATTGATAAATGATTCTAACTCTCAATTAATAAGTTATCTAAGGTGATTGGTTAGTCTACTTATTTATGTGTAAGGCTTATACATGAAGATAAGAGCATAGCCTTATAGAAAATTGTTTTAGGATTTTTATCTTACATTGTTTTGTAATTTATGATTTGATTTTTGTAGAATTGTGAAATTTTCTAAAGTTGAATGAAATTATTCAAATTAAATTATCGATTAATTATTTAGGGTTAAAATTCCTTAATGGTTTTAAGGTTTAGGGTTTTAAGTAGCTTTAGAGCTTACAGTTCTTCAAGCTCGGGTTTTATCGATAATTGGCTTTTGAATTGTAAAAATTTAATTCGTTTCTAAATATAAACTTAAGTTTTTGGTTTAGTTGATCTTTGGGAACGTTCGGAAAATACTCTTAATCAAGTCTTAGGCCCACTAAAAGTAGGGTTTACAATCGCTGTTTAAGAGTCTCAATTATCCTTGGACCAAGAACTTTGGTTTTCTTCAATCTTGAAATTTAGAGATCCATCTTGTTAGGAAATAAGGTTGTTCCAACTGTTCTTGACAATCCTTTGATTGGGCAACTTAGCTATTCACAATCATGCAACTAAATAATCTTACTATTTAAGAACTCTGGCTTAGTTATTCCTAAACAATCAATTTATTCCAAATGAACTAGGGCTATTCTTAAAGGAAGCTTTTTCTAATTCGAAGTTTTAGTAATCACTGGAGTAGGAACTTTGGCTTTCCTCGATCGTGAATGCAATTGATCCGCCTGTTTGTGAGCATAAGTTACTCCGCAAGATCCCTAAATAGTCTTGGTTGTAGTTATTAGGTTTATTATAAGGGAAAAGGAAGAGAAAATTGAAAGCTAAAAAGGAAATGAAATGGTAAAGAAGATTACGATTTGGGTAGAAAAGAAAAGGGAAATTTGTTGTAAGGAATTGATGTCTAGAAGGGGTGGAGTGGATGGCTAAAAAGAAGGGATAAGAATGAAAAAAAACACATGTGAAAAATGAGAAGAATTCCATGGGAAATGCAAGAGAGTTCTAGGTGAAAAAGACACATGTTGACTTTAGTTAACACTTTGACTTGGTCAACTTTCCAAGATTACATGTAATTAGTGTACATAATAATAGAATCAAAGATAATTAGGGGAAAAATTAAGGGAATGAAAGGAAATATGGGATTAAATGAAATAATTGGTAAAAATAATTATTGGAATTTTTCTCTAAGTATTTCTATCCTATGGATCATATTTAGCATAATATAATTATCTTGAATAGTACAATTTATAATGTTAACATTGACTATATATAGCCTAAATATTAACTAAACACTTAAACTTACATATTTCTAGCTTATTTATATACTTGTAAGATTAATATTACTTATAAAATAATATTCTAGTTTCTTATAAATTAATTTAATACATGTACATTCATATGCATTTAAGAGTTATCTTTAATTGTTAGTTAGCAATTCTACATGAGTTAGCATATCGTTAAATATTTATTCTTGGTTCGCATTCAAGCGTAGGGGATAACTGATGTTCCTAAACTATGGATAATTAATACTCCTAAAGAGTAGGTGCTTCTATAAAAAATAGCTCAGATTCACATCAAATAAGCTAAGTTCATAAACAGAATGATTACACCGTTCCACGATTGAAAATAGCAAAGGTCCCTAAAATAAGGATTCTCAGGAATATATGGAATAACCTTAGTTTCGAAAATGCAATATCACTCTATTCCACAAATGACGATCACCAAAGCTCCTTCTCATCACGAAGATTCCTAAACCACTAAAGCTTTTACCAAGACTACTTAAGGATCTTGTGGAATAACTTCTACTCGCAAATAGGAGGATCACTTGGATTCACTATTGAAGAAAGCCAAAGTTCCTACTCTAACGATAACTGAGACTCTGAATTAGAAAAAGCCTCCATCAAGAATAACCGAAGTTCTTTTGGAATAACTTAAGTTCTTAAATAGTAGGATTTTTTAGTTGCACGATTATGAATAGCTAGGTTGCCCAATCAAAGGATTTTTAGGAACTGGTGGAACAACCTTATTTCTTAACGAGATAGATCTTTAGATTTCACGATTGAAGAAAACCAAAGTTCTTAGTTTGAGGATAACTAAGACTCCTAAATAGTGACACCTTTTTTTAGGGATAACTACGGTTCTCATAGAGCTGCCTTAGTTTCTAAATAGAAGGATTACTTGGTTTCATGGTTAAAAATAGCCATTGTTCCAAATCAAAGGATCCTTTAGAACTTACAAAATAACCTTAGTTACATGTAAGATGAATTACTTGATTTTTGATTTGAGGAAATCAAAGATTCTTATCCAACGATATTAAAGTTTCTAAAATATTCAAAGTGTCAAATAAGAATGAGATATGGTTCATGTAGAATGACTAAAATTCCTAAATTGCAAGATCACTTGGTTTCACGATTCAAGATGTCAAAGGATTGGAATCTTAGGAATGTTAGGATATTACCTAAACACATTAGTTCCAAAGAAGATAGATTACTTGATTATACGAATGAGAAAACGAAAGTCACGATATTAAGGATAATTGAAACTCCCAAATTACCAAAGATTCTATCAAGATTAGCTATGATTCATGTAGAATGATTCAAGTTTGAAAATGGAACGATTACAAGGTTTCGCATTCAGGAATTGCCAATGTCCCCTAACAGATGGAATCTTCGAAACTTGTGCAATAACCATAGCTCCTAACAAGATAGATTACTTGAATCAAGTGTGGTGAACAATCGATGTTCCTAAACTATGGACCATTAATACTCCTAAAGAGTTGGTGCATCTATCAAGAATACCTCGGATTAATGTCGAATAAGCTAAGTTCGTAAACATAATGATTACACGGTTCCATGATTGAAAATAGCAAAGATCCCTAAAATAAGGATTCTCAAGAACATACGGAATAACCTTTGTTCTGAAAATGGAGTATCACTCTATTCCATAAACTAGGATTGCCAAAGCTCCTTCTCTTTACATCACTAAAACTCTTAAACAACTAAAACTTCTACCAAGACTACTTAAGGATCATGCGGAATAACTTATGCTCACAAATAGGAGGATCACGTAGATTTGCCATTGAGGAAATTGAAAGCTCCTACTCTAGCAATAATTAAGACTCCGAATTAGAAAAAGCCTCCATCAAGAATAGCGCAGGTTCTTTTGGAATAACTTAAGTTCTTAAATAGTAGGATTATTTAGTTGTAGGAACGTGAAAAACTAGGTTGCCCAATCAAAGGATTTTCAGGAGCTGGTGGAATAACCTTATTTCCCAACGAAATGGATCTTCAGATTTCACGATTGAAGAAAACCAAAGTTCTTCATCTGAGGATAATTGATACTCTTAAACAATGATAGCTTCTTTTAGGGATAACAAAGGTTCTCGTAGAGCTGCCTTAGTTTCTAAACAAAGGATTACTTGGTTTCATGGTTAAGAATAGCCATAGATCCAAATCAAAATATCCTTAGGAACTTAGAAAATAACCTTGGTTATCGGTAAGATAGATTACTCAATTTCTAATGTGAAGAAATCAAAGATTCCAATCCAATGATATTAAAGTCTCTTAAATAACCAAAGCGTCAAACAAGAATGAGCTATGGTTCGTATGGAATTACTAAAGTTACTAAATTGCAGGATCACTTGGTTTTACGATTCAAGATATCCAAGGATCTAAATCATTAGGAATGTTAGGAAATTGTTGAAGCACATTTGTTCCTAAGAAGACAAATTACTTGATTATAGGAATAAGGAAACGAAAGTTATGATTTTAAGGATCCTTGAAACTCCCAAACTGCTAAAGCTTCCATCAAGACTAGCTAAGGTTCATGTAGAGTGATTTAAGTTTTAGAATGGAACGATTACAAGATGTCTCGTTCAAGAATTTCCAATGTCCCATAACTAATGGAATTATCGAAACTTGTGCAATAACCATGGTTCCTAATAAGATAGATTACACGAATCAAGCATGGAGGACAACCAATGTTCCTAAACTATGGTTAATTAATACTCCTGAAAAGTAAGTGCTTTTATCAACAATAGCTAGGATTTATGTCGAATAAGTTAAGTTCATAAATGAAATGATTACGTTGTTCTATGATTGAAAATAGCAAAGGTACCTAGAATAAGGATACTCAAGAACATACGGAACGACCTTAGTTCTAAAAATGGAGTATCACTCTATTCCACAAATAAGGATCGCCAAAGCTCCTTCTCTTTGCATCGCTAAGACTCCTAAACAACTAAAGCTTCTACTAAGACTACTTAGGGATCTTGTAGAATAACATGTGCTCACAAACAAGAGGATCACTTGGTTTCGAGATTAAGGAAAGCTAAAGTTTCTACTCTAACAACAACTAAGACTTTGAATAAAAAAAAGCCTCTAACAAGAATAGCCGTGGTTCATTTAGAATAACTTAAGTTTTTAAGTAGTAGGATTATTTAGTTGTATGATTGTGAATGGCTAGGTTGCCCAATCAAAGGATTATTAGGAACTGGTTGAAAAAACCTTATTTCCTAACAAGATAGATCTCCAAATTTCACGGTTGAAGAAAACTAAAGTTCCTCGTCTGAGGATAACTAAGACTCCTACAAAGTGACAATTTCTTTTCGTGATAACTAAGGTTCTCATGGAGTTACCTTAGTTTCTAAATAGAAGGATTACTTAGTTTCACGATTAAGAATAACCATAGTTGCAAATCAAAGGATCCTTAGGAACATCCAAAATAACCTTGGTTTTCGATAAGATGGATAACTTGATTTTTGATTCGACGAAATCAAAGATTCTAATCCAACAATATTAATGTCTCCTAAACAACAAAAGCATCAAATAAGAATGAGATATGCTTCATGTAGAATGACTAAAGTTCCTAAATAGCAGCATCACTTGGTTTCTTGATTCAAAATGTCCAAGGATTTGAATCTTAGGAATGTTGGGAAATTGTTGAAACACATTAGTTCCTAAGAAGATAGATTACTTAATTATATGAATGAGGAAACGAAAGTTGCGATTTTGAGGATAATTGAAACTCTTAAATTACCAAAGCTTCCATCAAGACAAGCTAAGGTTCATGTAGAGTGGTTTAAGTTTCAAAATGGAACGATTACAATGTTTCATGTTTAATAATTGCCAATGTCTCCTAACCGATGGAATCCTCAAAACTTGTGCAATAACCGTAGCTCTTAATAGGATTGATTACTTGAATCAATCGTAGAGGACAACTAACGTTCCTAAACTATAGGCAATTAATACTCTTGAAATGTAAGTGCTTCTATCAACTATTACATAGTTCATGTCAAATACGTTCGTAAATTGAATTATTACGTGGTTCCACTATTGAAAATAGCAAATGTCCCTAAAATAAGGATTCTCAAGGACATATGGAACAACCTTAGTTCCCAAAATGGAGTATCAATCTATTCGACAAATGAGGATAACCAAAGCTCCTTCTCATTGCATCACTAAGACTCCTAAACAACTAAAGCTTTTACTAAGACTGCTTAGGGATCGTACGGAATAACATATGCTCACAAACAGTGGGATCACTTGGATTTGCGATTGAGGAAAGCCAAAGTTCCTACTGTAATGATAAATAAGACTTTGAATTAGAAAAAGCCTCCATCAATAATAGCTGTGGTTCATTTGAAAAAACATAAGTTCTTAAATAGTAAGAATATTTAGTTGCACGATTGTCAATAGCTAGGTTGCCCAATCAAAGGATTGTCAAGAATTGTTGGAAAAAACCTTATTTCCTAACAAGATGGATCTCCAGATTTCATAATTGAAGAAAACCAAAGTTCCTTGTTTGAGGATAATTGAGACTCCTAAAAAGTGACAATTTCTTTTAGTGATAACTAAGGTTCTTATGGAGTTTTCTTTGTTTCTAAATAGAAGGATTACTTGGTTTCACGATTAAGAATAGCCATAGTTGCAAATCAAAGGATTCTTAGGAACATCTAAAATAACCTTAGTTACCAGTAAGATGGATAACTTGATTTTTGATTTGACGAAATCAAAGATTCTAATCCAACGATATTAATGTCTCCTAAACAGCAAAAGCATCAAATAAGAATGAGATATGCTTCATGTGGAATGACTAAAGTTCCTGAATAGCAGCATCACTTGGTTTCCTGATTCAAAATGTCCAAGGATTTGAATCTTAGGAATGTTGGGAAATTGTTGAAACACATTAGTTCCTAAGAAGATAGATTACTTAATTATATGAATGAGGAAACGAAAGTTGCGATTTTGAGGATAATTGAAACTCCTAAATTACCAAAGCTTCCATCAAGACAAGCTAAGGTTCATGTAGAGTGGTTTACGTTTCAAAATGGAACAATTACAATGTTTCATGTTTAATAATTGCCAATGTCTCCTAATCGATGGAATCCTCAAAACTTGTGCAATAACCGTAGCTCCTAATAGGATTGATTACTTGAATCAATCGTAGAGGACAACTAATGTTCCTAAACTATAGGCAATTAATACTCTTGAAATGTAAGTGCTTCTATCAACTATTACATAGTTCATGTCAAATACGTTCGTAAATTGAATTATTACGTGGTTCCACTATTGAAAATAGCAAATGTCCCTAAAATAAGGATTCTCAATGACATATGGAACAACCTTAGTTCCCAAAATGGAGTATTAATCTATTCGACAAATGAGGATAACCAAAGCTCCTTCTCATTGCATCACTAAGACTCCTAAACAACTAAAGCTTTTACTAAGACTACTTAGGGATCATGCGGAATAACATATGCTCACAAACAGTGGGATCACTTGGATTTGCGATTGAGGAAAGCCAAAGTTCCTACTCTAATGACAA
This sequence comes from Lumnitzera littorea, assembly GCA_024138015.1. NCBI lineage: Eukaryota > Viridiplantae > Streptophyta > Magnoliopsida > Myrtales > Combretaceae > Lumnitzera > Lumnitzera littorea. The sequence goes on from JAMXBB010000011.1 coordinate 41,465,007, forward strand.
ATAAGACTTCGAATTAGAAAAAGCCTCCATTAAGAATAGCTGTGGTTCATTTGGAAAAACATAAGTTCTTAAATAGTAGGAATATTTAGTTGCACGATCGTCAATAGCCAGGTTGCCTAATCAAAGGATTGTCAGGAATTGGTGGAAAAAACCTTATTTCCTAACAAGATGGATCTCTAGATTTCACAATTGAAGAAAACCAAAGTTCCTCTTTTGAGAAGAATTGAGACTCCTAAACAACGATAGCTTCTTTTAAGGATAACAACGATTCTCATAGAGCTGCCTTAGTTTCTAAACAGAAGGATTACTTAGTTTTATGGTTAAGAATAGCCATAGTTGCAAATCAAAGGACCCTTAGGAACTTAGAAAATAACCTTGGTTACTGGTAAGATAGATTACTCGATTTCTAATGTGAAGAAATCAAAGATTCTAATCTAATGATATTAAAGTCTCTTAAATAACCAAAGTGTCAAACAAGAATAAGATATGGTTTGTATGGAATGACTAAAGTTCTTAAATTGTAAGATCCCTTGGTTTTACGATTCAAGATATCCAAGGATCCAAATCATTAGGAATGTTAGGAAATTGTTGAAACACATTTGTACCTAACAAGACAAATTACTTGATTATACGAATAAGGAAACGAAAGTTATGATTTTAAGGATACTTAAAACTCCCAAACTGCTAAAGCTTCCATCAAGACTAACTAAGGTTCATGTAGAGTAATTTAAGTCTTAGAATGGAACAATTACAAGATTTCGCGTTCAAGAATTTCCAATGTCCCATAACCAATGGAATTATCGAAACTTGTGCAATAACCGTAGTTCCTAATAGGATAGATTACATGAATCAAGCATGGAGGACAACCGATGTTCCTAAACTATGGATAATTAATACGCGTGAAAAGCTGGTGCTTCTATCAAGAATAGCTCAGATTCATGTTGAATAAGTTGAGTTCGTATAAAAAATGATTACGTAGTTCCATAATTAAAAGTAGCAAAGGTAGAAAATAAGGATTCTCAAGAACATACGGAATAACCTTACTTTTAGAAATGGTGTATCACTTTATTCCACCAACAAAGATCATCAAAGCTCCTTCTCTTTGCATCACTAACATTCCTAAACAACTAAAGCTTCTACTAAGACTACTTAGGGATCTTGCGAAATAACTTATGCTTAGAGCCAGGAGGATCACTTAGATTCGTGATTGAGGAAAGCTAAAGTTCCTAGTCCAATGATAACAAAGACTACGAATTCGAAAAAGCCTCCATTAAGAATTGTCGTGGTTCATTTGGAATAACTTAAGTTCTTAAATAGTAGGATTATTTAGTTGCATGTCATCAATAACCAGGTTTCCTAATCAAAGGATTGTGAGGAATTGGTGGAAAAAACAATATTTCCCAACAAGTTAGATCTCTAGATTTCTCGATCAAAGAAAACCAAAAAACTAAGGATCTTTAAGAGTTGCCTGACTTTCTAAATAGAAGTATTACTTGGTTTTACGATTAAGAATAGCTATAGTTCCAAATCAAAGAATCCCTAGGAACTCATAAAATAACTATGGTTATTGGTAAGATGGATTACCAAATTTCTGATTTAAGGAAAACAATAATTCTAATCCAACGATATTAAAGTCTTCTAAATAGCCAAAGCATCAAACAAGAACGAGATATGGTTCATGTAGAATGACTAAAGTTCTTAAATAGTAGGATCACTTGATTTCACGATTCAAGATACCCAAGGATCCGAATCTTAGGAATGTTAAGAAATTGTCGAAACACATTAGTTCCTAAGAAGATAAATTACCTGATTATATGAATGAGGAAACAAAAGTCAAGATTTTGAGCATAACTGAAACTCCTAAATTGCCAAAGATTCCATCATGATTAGCTTTGGTTCATGTAGAATGATTTAAGTTTTAAAATGGAACGATTGCATGGTTTTGTATTTGAGAATTGCCAATGTCCCCTAACCAATGGAATCTTCAAAACTTGTGGAATAATCATAACTCCTAAAAGGATAGATTACTTGAATCATAAGTGGAGGACAACCGATGTTCTAAAACTCTGCATAATTAATACTCTTGAAAAGTTGGTGCTTTATCAAGAATAGCTCGGATTCATGTCAAATAAGTTAAGTTTGTAAACAGAGTGATTTTGTGGTTCTATAATTAAAAATAGCAAAGATCCCTAAAATAAGGATTCTCAGAAACATACGGAACAACCTTAGTTTCAAAAATGGAGTATCGCTCTATTTCATAAACAAGGATCGCCAAAGCTCCTTCTCTTTTCATCACTAAGACTCCTGAACAACTAAAGGTTCTACAAGACTACTTAGAGATCTTGTGAATAACTTAAGCTCACAAATAGGAGGATTACATGCATTCACGATTGAGGAAAGCCAAAGTTCCTACTCCAATGATAACTAAGACTTTGAATTAGAAAAAGCCTCCATTAAGAATAGCCATGGTACATTTGGAATAACTTAAGTTCTTAAATAGTATGATTATTTAGTTGGACGATTGTAAATAGCTAGGTTACCCAATCAAAGGATTGTGAGGTTTTGGTGGAACATCCTTATTTTCTAACAAGATGGATCTCCTAATTTCACGATTAAAGAAACCCAAAGTTCTTAGTCTGAGGATATCTGAAACTCCTAAACAGCGATAGCTTCTTTTCGGGATAACTAAGGTTCTCGTGAAGTTGCCTTAGTTTTTAAACAGAATGATTACCTGGTTTCACAATTATGAATAGCCATAGTTCCAAATCAAAGGATCCTTAGGAACATAGAAAATAACCTTGGTTACCGATAAGATTGATTACTTGATTTTTGATTTGAGGAAATTAAAGATTCTAATCCAATGATATTAAAGTCTCCTAAATAGTCAAAGTGACAAATAAGAATGAGATATGGTTAATGTGGAATGACTAAAGTACGTAAATATAGCAAGATCACTTGGTTTCATGATTCAACATGTCTAAGGATTCAAATCTTAGGAGTGTCGGGAAATTGTCGAAATTGATTACTTGATTATATGAATGAGGAAACCAAAGTCACGATTTGGGGGATAATTGAAACTCTCAAATTGCCAAAGATTCCATCAAGATTAGCTAAGGTTCATTTAGAATGATTTAAGTTTCAAAATAGAGCGATTACAAGATTAGCTAACCTATAGAATCTTCGAAACTTGTGAAATAACCGTAGCTCCTAAAAGGATAGATTACTTGAATGAAGCATGGAGGACAATTGATGTTCTTAACCTATGCATAATTAATACTCTTGAAAAGCCAATGCTTCTATGAAGAATAGCTAGGATTCATTTCAAATAAGTTAAGTTCTTAAATAGAATAATTATGTGGTTCTACGATTGAAAATAACAAAGGTACCTAAAATAAAGATTCTCAGGAACTTACGGAGCAAACTTAGCTCCAAAAATGGAGTATTACTCGATTCTACAAACAAGGATCACCAAAACTTCTTCTCTTAGCATCATTAAGACTCCTAAACAACTAAAGCTTCTACTAAGACTACTTAAGGATCTTGTGGAATAACTTATGCTCACAAATAGGAGCATCACTTAGATTTACAATTGAGGAAAGCTAAAGATCTTACTCTAACGGTAACTAAGACTCTGAATTAGAAAAAGTCTCCATCATGAATAGCCGTGGTATATTTGGAATAACTTAAGTAATTAATTAGTAGGATTATTTAGTTGCACGATTATGACTAGCCAAGTTGCCCAATCAAAGGATTGTTAGGAATTAGTGGAACAACCTCATTTTCAAACAAGATGGATCTCTAGGTTTCACGATTAATTAAAACCAATGTTCTTAGTGTAAACCCTACTTTTAATGGGCCTATGATTTGATTAAGAGTACTTTCCGAACATTCCCAAGGATCAACTAAACTAAGAACTTAAGTTTACATTTAGAAACGAATTAAATTTTTCCAATTCAAAAACCAGTTATTGATAAAACCTGAGCTTAAAGAACTACAAGCTCTAAAGTCACTTAAGACCCTAAACCCTAAAATAATTAAGGAATTTTGACCCTAAGTGACTAATCGATAATTTAATTTGAATAATTTCATTCAACTTTAGAAAATTTCATAATTTTATAAGAATCAAATCATAAATTACAAAACAATGTAAAATAAAAACCCTAAAACAATTTCCTATAAGACCATGCCCTTATCTTTATGTCTAAGCCTTACATATAAATAAGTAGACCAACTAATCACCTTAGATGACTTATCAATTGAAAGTTGGAATCGTTTATCAATTGATAACTTATCAAAATCTAGTGATAAGACATTTTCCTTATCACCCCTTCACTTATACTACATATGGACAATTTTTCACAAGATTTCATATGCTTAACTTAATTAAATGAGACAAGACAATTCCATAACTCCAAAGACACTAAATGGTTGGTTTGAACAAGAAGAAGAGGGGGGCCATGCTCTTGTCTTTCAACCATCAATCACTTTCTCTTACACACCACTATTCACTCCTTAATGCTTACATCATCAATAGTTGCAATTGTTGACTTTTGTGTAAGCTATAAGACAACAATTTCAAGACATCATAAACACCCATTTTCCCTCATTCGCAACTGGCCACTCTTTCCCTTATTTCTCTCACTTTCAATTTCATTTTCACTTCCTCTTTCTCTCACTTGAAACAAACATAAAAGAAGAAACAACCTTAGCCCACGAAATCCTTCATTTGGCCGCCACTTCTAAGTCCCAATCACGACACTTCCATTTCCTTTTCTTGTGTCATTTTCTTCCAACATCTAAGCTCTTTTAGAACCATTAGAACCTTCTACAAACCCTACTCCAAAGGATCAAACAACTCAGGTTTCCAAAAGGTTGCAAAAGGAGGAAGCAAAGTTAAGAGCTTAAGTGGAACCTTTGTGCATAACCACCATATTTTGCTTTAAGGACGTGTAAGTGTTCCTTGTGATTAGAGGGTTAGTGTTCCTGTTAGGAAACTTTGATTTCTTGAAGATATGAGTATGATTGTAAGTTGTTAGAACACCAAAGACCATCCTAAGAAACAAACTCATAAAACCCTTTCATGAAGTTGAAACATGAGTATGTAAAGTTGGTGTTTTGTAAAGATATTTGTTTAACACTTTGAATGGAAGATTTTAACTTGAGAAAATCTTGAAACAAGAACTTGAATGGAAGATGAGCATGCTAAACGTGAGGATTCAAAGGTCATTTTGATGTTGATTTTACTTCCATTAAGCTAAACATGCTCAAATCTAGACTTAAGTTAAGGAAAAATTCATCACATGAAGTTTTATGAAGAAACCAATTTTATATGACATGAGCTATGATATGAAAGTTGTAATAAGTGTAAGATCTTCTATTTCTTTATGTAAATCATGAGTTAAAGAATCATCCCGCAGAAGAAAAGTTAAGTTAAGATTTTGATATAAGTAGTTTAAGTGCATGATTTAACACCTAAACTTAAGAAAATGATGAAACAAGTTGAAAAACTAAGTGAGAACCCTTTAAATTCATCATGACCAGATCTAGAACATAAGTAAAAGACACTTAAAAATATGATAAAAATAAGTGAACAAAGTGAAAAGATCAAGTATAGCAAGTATACAAAACCTAAAACTCAAAACCAAGTTTAAAACTCTCAAAACAAGCCTCGAACTCTAAGTTAGGCCTTCATTAAAATTTTGACTAGCACTTTAAAATATTAAGAAAGGGTGTTTTGAAGCCCACAAGGAATCCACCTAAGACTCTGTAAACCCTAGGAAATTAATAGTTGAACCCTAACTCAAGTCTGAGTGTCCTAAACTATATAATAAGTCGATAAGGCTAGTAATAATAAGAAAATTATGAAATTTAATAAATCAAATATAACACCAATAACAAAACCCTAGGAATTAATTGAAACCCTAAATCATATACTAAAACCCTAAAATTGGTTTATGCACCATTAATAAAAAATTGAACCCAAATTTATTCGAAACCCTAAAATTATAAACATAAACCTATAAAATAATTAAATATTATCGATAATGATATAATCATAGTCGATTGCAATTTTCGACTAAATCGCTTATTTGCATCAAATTTTAACGAAATCGCTACAATAACTTGTAAAAATTATAATTGTAGCGAGTACCAATTAAATTGATAAATTTTCACAAAAATTTCAAAATTAATTTATGATGAGAATTGTTATAATTTATACGTTTTGAAAAATTACATATATTTATTATTAATTTTTATTTTCCTTCTCTTTATTTTTCTTTTTATCTCTTTTCCTTGTTTTCTTTTTTTTCCCAATTGCCAGGTCCTGGAAAAGATCCCAACTAGCAGCTCACGTAAGGAATTAAAATTACAAGTGTTGCAATTAGGAAAAGCAAATCAAATACAAATAGATTAGGTTATCCTTTCTCCATAAATGCTAAATCAAATGGATTTGTATAAGATATGTATATATAATATTTCCAGCTGAAAGTGAATGTCTAGACATGAAATTGAAGCAATTAAAAATCTAGAAATTTTCATTTTAAACAAACCGAAAATCTAGGAAGCAAAACCATGAGGAAAAGAAAGAGAAAAGAAGAAAGAAAAGAAGAAGGAAAAGAAGAAGAAAAACTAAGAATAATAGGTAAGTAGATTATGTTTCTAGTATAGATGTATGCTATATAGTATCTACATATATATGTGAAGTAATTGTATAATATTTTTTTTAAATATATCATTACTAATACATGTACATGTGTATAAATACATAAATTGAATTATATATGTATGTATAAGGCTAGGTATATATACATGTATGTACATAGGTATATTATATGGAAGAGTATGTATTATGTATTTTTTTTAAGAATACATATAATTATTATTAAGTATTTTTA
>JAMXBB010000011.1:41472402-41530838 GCA_024138015.1 Lumnitzera littorea
AGTTCATAACGGAACTGCATAAAATCTAAGTTATGCATAAATACATAAAAGTATCTAAATATCTATAATCTATTACAAAATATCCTCTTCGCTCTCTGATCGCTCCAACCCGTCTCTACTCGAGACTTACCACGGGCATGCCTCGGCCCGGATTGACGAAGAGGTTCTCCTGCACCAACAAAAATCTATAGGGGAGTAAACTTACGCTTAGTGAGATAAATGCCCTCATCAGTACCACATAGCAGAAATTTATTATATGCACAATCATATGAATGCATGAACAACCAGTATGCCAAACAACGCATGCAGTGACCTAGGAACCGCATACGACTCAGAATTACGCCCCTTGAAGTCGGGGTTTGGAGATAATTAACCGACCCAAACCAAAATCCGGGTTCTAGACCTTGGGTTTTATTTCATTTGCACCATCGTGCTCATACCAAAACAAGACTCTACATATATATATATATATACTTCCTTTACTAAAATCAAATCGTATCTTTGAAAATCCCAAGTCTAGCGGTGTGGTGGCCCCCGCAGTCCACAAACACACGCCCTAAGCAGAAGCTACAAGACTCGGCCCCTCGCCGACGGTTGGCGTCTCCTGACGCCTAGTAAGCCCATCAGCTTAAGATAGAGACTCAATATATATGCTGGCGTAGCTAGTGCCCAATCCCGCAGGAAACTCGTATTCCTGTGAGTCCCTTCCCATCTTCTGCGTGAAGCGGCAGTCGGTGTTATCCGTATGCAATATGGGGTATGCATGATTCACTTTGAGTTCTTAATCATATAAGCAATTTACTTGATTTTTTAGGGTGATCAACCAGCTTCATTCCATACAATTCACATGTATATATTCATACAAACAATTCCCATTATTATATATAATTAACAAGTCATCACATTCATCCACAAATTCATACACATGCATCTCCCATATCCCACAAGCATCCAAATTCATATATATAAGTTTAGGTGCATCTATTTCTACAAGCACAATCAAGTAAAGAGTCATCGGGAATTTACTCACTCTGCCATGTGGGTCAGTCAAAATAATCCGGAGGCAAGTCCTCTCCGTAAACAGTGTACCCTGGTCATTGAAATAATTTTTATAAGGAATTGAAATAAACTTAAGAAACTATGTAAGTTTTCTTTAAGTTATACTCTTGACTAGTTTTTGAAATTTTTCCCGGTTTTTACCTAAAGTTCAATCGCGTATAACTTTTTCGTTTTAAATCCGATTTTTATGATCTTATAGTCAATCTTCATCGTTTTCGAGTGTACTTTAATGTGGTAAGGTTAGATTTTCGAAATGAGGTATACAATTCTGTCCATGGGTCAGAACAGTAGCGTTCCTCATGTGTTGGAGTGTTTTTGGGCCTTGTTTAGTAATTGGGCTTTTTAATAACTTAAGAAATTCTTTGGGCTTGGTCTTTAGATTTTATCCTAAGCTTAAAATACTCCTTAAGATCAGATTTACAATTTTGATTTATATTCCTAAGGCTAACAACCATTTCTTGGGCCTTTTAGTGGGCTTAAGTTGTCAAATGGGCTTGTTTTTGGTTTAAACTAAAGTTAATGACTTTGGTGGGCTTATGGGGCCTTAGGTGGATTTCTTATGAGCTTCAAAACAACTTCTCTTGGTTCTTTAAGTTGCTGGTCAGATTTTTGTTGAAGGCCTACCTTAATGTTCTAAGCTTGTTTTGAGAGTTTTAGGCCCGGTTTTGAGTTTTAGGCTTTGTATGCTAATCATACTTGCTTTGGTTAATCCTTTCACTTTGTTCTTTCACTTTTATCATATTTTTAGGCCTCATTTACCCATGTTCCAGATCTGTTCATGTTGTTCCTAAGGGGTCCTTACTTGGTTTTTCAACTTGTTTCATCATTTCCTTAAGTGTAGGTGATAGATTATGCACTTAACTACTTGTGTATAAATCTTAACTTAAGTTTCCTTCCATCAAATGATCCTTTAACTCATGCTCCACATAAAAAAATAAAAGATCTAATACTTCATAAAACCTCCATATCATAGCTCATGTCATACAAAGTTGATTTCTTCATAAAACTTCATGTGATGGATTTTTCCTTAACTTAAGTCTAGTTTTGAGCATGTTTAACTAAATGGAAACAAAATCAACATTCAAATGATCATGGAACCTTCACGTCCAGCATGCTTACCCTTCATCAAAGTTCTCATTTCAAGATTTCCTTAGCTTAAAATCTTCCATTCAAAGCATTAAACAAATGTCCATACAAAACACCAACTTTACATGCTCATATTTCAACTTCATGTAATGGTTTTAGGGTTTGTTTCTTAAAACGAATTTTTGTGCTATAACAACTCAAAACTTACTCATATCTTCAAGAAATCCAAGTCTTCTAACATAAATATTAATCCACACATCACAAGAATCACTTACTCGTCCTTAACGCAAAGTTTGGTGGTTGTGCACTAAGGTTCCTCTTAAGCCTTTAACTTTGCTTCCTCCTTTTTGCTTACCTTTTGAAACCCGAATCCTTTGGACTTTTGGAAAGGGGTTTATGAAAGATTCTAATGGTCTTAAATGATCTTAAATGATGAAAGAAAATGGCACATGAACAAAGAAAAAAATGCCGTGAGTTGAAGTTTTCAAAATGGAAGAAAATGGATTTTGTGGGGTAAAGTTGTTTCCCCTTTTTATGTTTGTTTCTAAAGAGAGAAAGATGAAGTGAAAATGAATTTGAAAGTGAGAGAAATGGGGAGGAGTGCAGCCGGTTGGAATGAAGAGAGAAGGAGTGTTTAAATGTCTTGAAAGTGTTGTCTTAAAGCTTACAAAAAGTCAACAATTGCAACTCTTGATGATGTAAGCATTAAGGGGTGAATAGTGATGTGTAAGAGGAAGTGATTGATGGGTGAATGACAAATGCATGGCCCCCTCTTCTCCCCTTTTTAGATCTGCCATGGGAAGTCTTTTAATGGCATGGAGTGGTCTTGTCACCTTTATTAAAGTTAAGCTTATGATTTCTTGTGAAAATTTGTCCATATGTAGTATAAGTGAAGTAGTGATAAGGAAATTGTGATAAGTTATCAATAGATTTTGATAAGTTATCAATTGATAAATGATTCCAACTCTCAATTGATAAGTTATTTAAGGTGATTGGTTGGTCTACTTATTTATGTATAAGGCTTATGCATGAAGATAAGGGCATAGCCTTATAGAAAATTGTTTTAAGATTTTCATCTTACATTGTTTTGTGATTTATGATTTGATTTTTGTAGAATTGTGAAATTTTCTAAGGTTGAATAAAATTATTCAAATTAAATTATCGATTAATTATTTAGGGTTAAAATTCCTTAATGGTCTTAAGGTTTAGGGTTTTAAGTAGCTTTAGAGCTCGCAGTTCTTCAAGCTCGGGTTTTATCGACAATTGGCTTTTGAATTGTAAAAATTTAATTCGTTTCTAAATATGAACTTAGGTTTTTGGTTTAATTGATCTTTAGGAACGTTCGGAAGGTACTCTTAATCAAATCTTAGGCCTACTAAAAGTAGGGTTTACAATATATACAGAGCCTAATACATGCATATATTATTCAATTTATGTATTTATGCATGTATACATGTTTTAGTAATGTTGTATTTATAAGAAAAATACTATACAAATACTATATTTATACATATATATACTATATAGCATGCATCTATACAAGAAAATAATTTACTTACCTATTTACTTTAATTCCTTCTTCTTCTTTTCTTCTCCTTTTCTTTCCTTCTTCTTTTTCTTCTTTCTTTTTCTTCCTTCTTTTCTCACGGTTTGTTTCTAGAATGTGTTTCTTCTTTTTCAGTTTTATTTTGTTGAACTTGTTTCCAGATTTTTCTTTTTATTTCACGTATGCAATAGCTTAAATTATAAGCTACAATCTTTGCTAATCATTTCAAGATTTTTGTTTGTTTAATTATCCAACACTTGGCATGTATAATTGATCACATGGGCTTCTAATTAGGATTTGATTTTGCTAATTTTGGTTTCGGTTTGTGCAGGACGTGGGATTGAAGTGAAAATGGAAAGAAAGAAAAGAGATAAATTGGAAATGAAAGAGAAGGAAAATGATAATTATTAATAAATATATGTAATTTTTCGAATCCTATAAATTATAACAATTCTCCTCGTAAATTAATTTTCAAATTTTTGTAAAATTTTATCAATTTAATTGGTACTCGTTACAATTGCAATTTTTATAAGTTATTATAGCGATTTCGTTAAAATTTCGTGCGAATAGGTGTTTTAATCAAAAATTGCAATCGACTATAATTTTATCACTGTTGAGTAATATTTAATTATTTTATAGGTTTATGTTTATGATTTTAGGGTTTCGAGCAATTTCGAGTTCAATTTTGATTAATGGTGTGTAAACTAGTTTTAGGGTTTTAGTAAGTGATTTAGGATTTCGATCTATTCCTAGGGTTTTGCTATCGGTATTATATTTGATTTATTAAACTTCATAATCTTTTATTCTTACTAGCCTTATCGACTTATTATACAGTTTAAGGCTGTCACGCCCCAAAGCGGCAGAGTCGTAACAGCCCCGCCGTGTAAACCACCCTAAGATAGAAGTTGGCCTCACAACCGCTATCCTAGACCTGATCCACACAAGGCATCCACAACTAACCCGCTTTGAAGTAGACAGTTTGTAATTTAAATAAATCATTTATCTAAGAAAGTGAGGAAATATATATATGCTATAATTCAGCTATTGTAATTAAGGTTTACAATATTTCTCCGTAATATATTTCCTAGTTGTTACATTATTCAAAATGAAAAGTAATTCTAAAATAAAAACTTAAACCTTAAAGTATGTGTTTATTCCTCACATGTTTTTCCTCACTCCCCAGGATCCAGCAGTTGCTAGCTTCTGAGTAATTAGTTGCCGCTTCTTAGCCAGCACCTGCACGACGTTTATAGGGATGTGAGCAACCACAGCTCAGTAAGTAGGGACGGAGGACTTAAAACTATACCATACACACAACAAGGTTTTTAATCACTTATTAAGTGCAATGCATGTGCAAGCAAATGCCATCGCACGACGTTGTCCGGCCCGTTGTGAGATTAGAGAAATTGCGCCCGCTCTAATCCGGGTTGAGGAGTTACCGTTAATGCAACAGCTCACGACCAAACCCAGGCTTGTGTAATGGAGACCTGGCTCCTCTCGCGACTACCTTCGAACCACTGTCTTCATCCCTGCCGCGACCTCCTCTCCTGTCACTTAGTTCGACTGAGGATGAAGAAGGGACCATTTTGCAATCCTGCGCTATCCCTTCCGAAGGGGTCGGTATTTGGCCGGAGAGTCCTAAATCCCCTAACGGGTTGCCATGCATGTTCGATTATGATTACTGGTCGTACATTTGATTAAGTCCAATTTAGAGCGATCAATCATTACATACAATTCATACAATATGTGCTAAAGCAGCAAACAGAATCATAGCATCACCCATAATCAAGCACATGCATGCATTCAACTATCTAACAAGCACAACCAAGCATAATCTTAAGCCTCCAAAATACAGCATCGTATTAATCCCAACTTACCTCGACTCCTCGCTCGCTCACTCGAGGTTCGATTTGCTCAAGCCATCGCCGGTTATCCCTATAACACGAATGTGGTTTCAGCTTTTCATATAATTGTTATAGGTTCGTTTTATCCTATAATGCTTCTTGTTAGGTTTTGTTTAAGGTTTAATATGCCCAATTATCTCGGTATTAAGTCTTTTACAATTATTCTAGGTTTGGGGTTAGGTTCAGGTTCGGTTTTTCGCATCGATTTCTAAACCAAGTTTTTAGTTCGATTTTTAAGTAGCGTTTTATATTCCAACCTTGGAAATTAGTTTCAACCCATAATGTGAAATTAATTACATTATTTCCCGATAACCTAAATACCATCATTACCCTTTGTTAGTGTTTATTTTACTCGGTACACTTAAATCCATATCAGTGTATCGAATTCACTCCTAATGTGATAAATTTTTACATTTTTTCATATAATTCCATAAATTCAAGTTTCCTATCAGATTTATTGTGCATTTTTATTATTCTCAAAATATCAATTTTTATTATAATATTTTCTATTTATTATATTTTCAATAATTACACATTATGCATTATTGCATATTATGTACATAATGCATTTCTAATATTTCTATTACCCTAATTACCATCTCTAAACACCAATTATTATTTCAAAATGTCTAAATCCATCTTAAATCAGATTTTACTCCAAATTTCCCTAATTTACAAAATTAACTATTTTTTTTCCTATTACTCATTTATTACATAATTAACCTAATAATTACATCTAACACCCTAAATGCTATAAGTATCATACTCTATCAGATCTTAACATCCTAAAACATGTAATTATTCACTAAATCAGAAATTAATCATTTAATTACATAATTAACCCTAAATTACCCATTTTATGCCTCTTTTTAGAGCCTAAAAATTATCTAAAAATTTCGAAAATTAATTTTTGAAAAAGGGCTTCATAGCACTATTTTATATCATCTGAGTAATCTATAAAAAAATTTTGGGCTTGAAACTACACTCCTAAGGTCATTTATTTCTAAACCGAAATGTGCTCGGTTTTGCATGATTTCTTAGGGACCGTATATTACAGAACATAATTTCATCAAAATAATATTTTTCCTACAAACTACATACAAAAATATCCCAGAATAAAAAAATTCATAATTTTCTAATTATATTTACTATTTTTACAAAAATTCACAAGATTCGGGCTGGAAATCGGACTCACCGATTTGGGTGGCTCCGGCCACCGCAGGCCGCCGTGGCCTTGTCGGCCGGCCTGGGCGCTGCCACCCCCGTGTGGTGGTGGTGGCCGTCCACTCCCAGCTCCTCGTTTGGTGTGGGTTCCCTTGAAAACCCCTAACTGCACAGTTTTTCTTATTTTTTTTATTTTTCTGGATTTTCTCTCGAATTTTCGATTCTCTCTAATTTTCTCTGATTTGTATCTGTCCAAATGAACTTCTGAATTTTTCTTGCTATTTATAGACGAATTTTGTAATTATTATGCATTAATTTGATAGGATTTTGCCCCATTTCCTTGATTTTAGGCTTTTTGTTTGTCAAATTTCTATTGGTTATTTTTTTCTTTTTCTGTCACGACCTGATCTTGCATCAGCTTATCCTCTTCTGATTTTTTTCTTATTTTTTTTATAATTATTTTGTATTTTTCTTTAATTATTTACTTAGTTTTCGACCAATTTTAGTAATTACGCGTATTTTTATCTACACGTAAATACATGTAGGGTACACGTGAACATTCCTAAATATTATTTTGGTCATTCTAAAATTTTTAGTATACATATAATCTATCTCTACTAATTTATTAGTTATTATATTACACTTTTTGCCTTTTCGGTAATTAGCAGTTATTATACTTAAAATTTGAAAATTTTATAGTCTCCTATTTTACTATTTATTTTCTTAAATTTAAGTTTACGGGGTCATTTTTACTAATATTTCTCTCAATAGTTTATAATTTAGGTGTGATCGGATCCTTTAGCCAATCGCCCTAAACCTTGGGTTCTAAGTTCAATCCTACGGTTACTTCTCTGAACTTTGGGGCTTACAAAGGCACTCGGACTTGAGTTAGGGTTCAATTACTGTTTTTCCTAGGGTTTATAGTAGGATTATTTAGTTGTACGATTGTGAATAGCGAAGTTGCCTAATCAAAGGATTGTCAGGAACTGATGGAATAACCTTATTTCATAAGAAGATAGATCTCCAAATTTTAAGATTGAAGAAAACCAAAGTTCTTGGTACAAACATTACTGAGACTCCTAAACAGCGATAGCTTCCTTTTGGGATAACTAAGGTTGTTGTAGAGTTGTTTTATTTTCTAAACAAAAGGATTACTTTGTTTCATGATTAAGAATAGTCATAGTTCCAAGTCAAAGGATCCTTAGGAACTTACAAAATAACCTTGGTTACCGGTTAGATCGATTACTTGTTTTCTGATTTAAGGAAATCAAAGATTCTAATCCAACGATATTAAAGTCTCCCAAATAGCCAAAGCATCGAACAAGAATGAGATATGTTTCATGTGCAATGGCTAAAGTTACCGAATAGCAAGATCACTTAATCTCATGATTCAAGATGTCCAAGGATCCGAATCTTAGGAATGTCAAGTTATTGTCGAAAGACATTAGTTCCAAAGAAGATAGATTGCTTGATTATATGATTGAGGAAACGATAGTCCTAATTTTGAGGATAATTGAAACTCCTAAATTGCCATCCATGAAGATTAGCTAAGGTTCATATAGAATGATTTAAACTTCAAAGTGGAATGATTACAAGGTTTCACGTTCGAAAATCGCTAATGTCCCCAAATCAATGGAATCTTCAAAACTTATGGAATAACCGTAGCTCCTAATAGGATAGATTAGTTGAATCAAGCATGGAGGACAACCAATGTTCTTGAACTATGAATAATTAAATTAGTACTACTGAAAAGCTAGTGGTTCTATCAAGAATAGCTTGGATTCATGTCAAATAAGTTAAGTTCGTAACCAAAATGATTACGTGGTTCCACGATTGAAGATAGTAGAGGTCCCTAAAATAAGGATTCTTGGGAACATACGAAACAACCTTAGTTTCGAAAATGGAGTATCACTCTATTCCACAAAAGTGGATCGCCAAAGCTCCTTCTCTTTGCATCACTAAGACTCCTAAACAACTAAAGCTTCTACTAAGACTACTTAGGGATCTTGTGGAATAATTTATGCTCATAAACAAGAGTATCACTTGGATTTGCGATCGAGGAAAGCCAAAGTTCTTACTCCAACAATTACTAAGACTTCGAAGTAGAAGAAGCTTCCATAGAGAATAGCCATGGTTCATTTGGAATAACTTAAGTTCTTAAATAGTAAAATTATTTAGTTGCACGATTGTCAATAGCTAAGTTACCCAATCAAATGATTGTCAGGAGTTGATAGAATAGCCTTATTTCATAAGAAGATGGATCTCTAGATTTCAAAATTAAAGAAAACCAAAGTTCTTGGTCCAAGGATTACTAAGACTTCTAAATAGCGACGGCTTCTTTTCAGGATAACTAAGGTTGTCGTAAAGTTGCCTTAGTTTCTATAAACCCTATTATTTAATGGGCATGTAAATCAACTTATAGTACTTCCCAAATGTTCCCAAGGATAAACTAAACTAAGAATTTAAGTTTGCATTTAAGAACGAACTTAGTTTTCCAGTTCAAAAGTTTATTATCGATAAAACTCGAATGCGAGAGTAATGGACCTTAAGTCACCCAAAACCCTAAACCCTAAAACAATTAGGAACTTGTAACTCTAAGCAACTAATTAAGAGTTTAATTTGCATAATTTTATCCAACTCTGGAAAATTTCATAATTTTATAAGAATTAAATCATAACTCACAAATTAATTTAAGTCGCTTGTAACTATCATCGACTCACATTTTAATGTGCGGACCCCTATGGGAAGCATGGTTACTACTAAGGAGATGGTGAAGAAGTACCTATTGAGCATACAAGGCTATGACAGTATAACAAATCTTATCATTCTTGACTTAGGAAAATACGAGATGATTTTAGGTATGAATTAGATGACATCTTATGGAGTTATAATTGACTATAAGAAGAAGATAGTGCATTTGAGGTAGAATTTCAAGGAGAATCGATCGTAGTGGGAACATAGGAACTAAGCTCCTTTGAGTTGGTGATGGAGACAAGTTGGATGAACATCATTGAGGTTAAGTTAGAGAGGCCAAGAATAGAAGATATCTAAGTCGTAAATGAGTTTCCTGACGTGTTTCCAAAAGAGCTACCAGGATTACCACCTAAAAGGGTAATTGATTTCCCCATTGACCTAATGGTCGAGACTGAATCGATTTCCAAGGCCCCTATAGGATGGCTCCAATAGAGTTGAAGGAACTAAAGAAGTAGCTTCAAGACTTATTAGACCAAGGTTTCATTAGACTAAGTGTCTCACCTTGGGGAGCACCTATTTTGTTTGTCAAGAAGAAGGATGGTTCTCTTAGACTCTGTATCGACTATAGAGAATTGAACTGAGTTACCGTAAATAACAAGTATCCTTTACCTCATATTGATGACTTGTTCGATCAGCTACAAGGTGCGGGTGTATTCTTTGTATTGATCTAAGATTGAGATATCATCAATTGAGGATCAAACCGAAGGATGTGCCTAAGACAACATTCAGAACGAGATATAGACATTACGAGTTTTTAGTGATGTCATTCGGGTTAACTAATGCGCCTGGATTATTCATAGATTTGATGAACATAGTGTTTAGGGCATATTTCGACAAGTATGTAATTGTGTTTATTAATGATATCTTGGTGTATTCATCAACCCCAGAATAACATCAAGAACACTTGAGGTTAGTATTGCAAACCTTAAGGGAACACAAGCTGTATGCCAAGTTATTCAAGTGTGATTTTTGCTTAAAGGAGATATCCTTTTTAGGACATGTCACTTCAAGGGAAGGAATAAAAGTAGACCCTAAAAAGATAAGAGCTATCATTGATTGGAAAAGACTTAAAAACATCACGGAAGTATGAAGTTTTCTTGGTTTGGCTAGATATTATCGCAAGTTTGTGAAGGAATTTTTGAAAATTTCTAAACCACTTACTCAACTAAGTTAGAAGAATGAAAGATTTGAATGGAGTAAGGAAAGAGAAGAAAGTTTCCAACAGTTGAAGAGGTGATTAATTTTAGCACCAGTTTTGGTATTAGCTAACAACGAAGAACCTTTTTCGGTGTATAGTGATTGTTACGAACTGAGGACGGCCTAGTCGTGGTAGACGCCGTATACTGTATAAAAAACCCCTGATTGGTTACCCTTCCAATCAAGAACTCTTCACACAATATACAAGGCTCTACAACCACTAGTTTCCAAAGAACATTCAGACTCACATGATATCATTACACAAACATATTTATATAAAATTTAAGTTACAAAGCTTACATTATGCAGCATTTGAGTATGTCTAGGTCTACAATAATAAGATAAACAAAAGTACATGAGTAGAAGTCTACATAAACAGTTCTCTCAGTACACATAACAGCTCGCTCTTGCCCAAGTCCCCAAGCTAACCTGTGGCATCCCTAGTCCTATCTCTACGAACAGGCTATCCTGCAACAAAAGTCTAAAGGGGTGTAAGCCTAAGCTTAGTGAGCAAAATCCTCAGCCACACCACAAGCAAGTTATAAACACATTATATTCAAGCATATGAATGAATGATCAACCAGAATGCCAAACAATACGTATAATTAACTAGTTCATATACATAACTCAGATTTAACACCCTCCGAAGTCAGGGTTAGAGTATATACGGCACCAATCAGATCCGGGTATTATACTAGAACTTACTTTACTACGGAACCCCACGTTCCGTACTTATATCAAATAATTCTTTTATTTTCAGAAAACCCAAGTTCTAGTATAATTGTGAGTGGGCCCCCGCAGTCCACACTCACCCCTAAACGGAGGCCTCTAGACTCGACCCTTAGCCAGGCGGTTGGCGCCTCCAACACCTAGTATTCCCGCGGGCCAAGGTAAGGTCATTTTGTACGAGTGTACCGTACAGAACCAAATAAATAAATGATATCAACCCCCGAATGGCCTCTCTTTACCTCCGTGTGATGTGACGGCCGGAATAGTATCCATGCTATGCATGTCTCAATTTCTTTTTATAGGCCAAGGATAATTAGGTTCAAATTATGCTATGACCATCCAATTGTGCACACAATCATTTTCTATACTACCATGCAACAAACATAGCATTATCGATAGTTAAGATAGGTTCACAACTCAAGACATACCGGCATACACAAGCGTTTCCCAAACCCCACATAATTATCAATTAACAATAATATTTAAGTCCACTATCTACAATCACAAAACAAGCATGGAATCATTGGATAAATACTCACTCGGCCATGGTGATTTGCCCTAATCGTAGTAGTCGATTGGGAGGTCCTCACGCTCCTCAGAGTCACCTGATCATTACGATTTGATAAGACTAGTAAGTAACTAATTTAACTAATACTTCTAAACATTTAATTACCTAATCTACTTAGACTATTATCAACTTTTACCCGATTAGACTTTATTATTAATCGTATATAACTTTTTCGTTTCATTTATGATATTTATGAATTTATAGTCGTTTTTCATTGTTTTCGAACGTATATTCATACGGTAATGTTTGTTTTGGACGTTAAGACCCCTATTTTATATTATGAACTAATTTTATAGAAATTTTTAGCTATAATACTTAAGTATTGCTATTACTTATATTTATAACCTTTATCCCTTAAATTCTTATAATTAAGGGATTTACTTTATCATTACTAATTCATGTACTGATTTAGGTATAATCTAGTTTACAAAGTGTATTAAGATTTACTAATTTTAGTATCTAATTATCTACATTTTCTTATTTTTCTCATTTTCTAAACTTATGTTTATGTCATTGCTTACATCATCTTTTCTTTATGCCTTCATATGCTTATGTCATCTTTTCTTTATGTCCTCATATGCTTATGTCATCATCTACCTCATCATTTGATTACATAAGCATTACATCATGCTTATGTCACATGTACATGTCTTATGTACATTTATTTCTTACTTTATACTTATGTCTTATACTTATACTTATGTACATATGTCTTATACTTATACTTATGTACATATACCTTATACATACATATACTCATACATCTACATATACTTATACCATATTTATACATGTATTTCTACTCATATACCTATACGGTTAAATACGTATTTTTATACTAAAATTTCGTATGCCAAATTTTCCCTTAAGAAAATCCTCTCAATTTTCATCCTTTTGCATTTCTATGTATGTAGTTAGTATAGTATACACATATATAGTTAGATATGATCTTAAGTTAGGTTATGTACATGATACATACTTATGTACATGATACATATGTATAAAGGTTCACATACTTGTATTCCTTTGGTATTTCTTTATGTACACATATCTAAGAGTACATACACATGTATTTCTTCCATTTCCTTCATGATCCATCACTTTCTACACTTAAAGATGGAGACTTTGTTTTCTTCTCTTCAAGACTTCACTAAACACCTAACTACTTACCTAATCTACTTAATTAACTAACTAATGAATAACATAAAGTAACATAAAACAACTTAAGAACATACCTTTATTTTGTTGAAGTTTAAGGAGACAAAAGGGAAAGGAATGAAAGTGAAAGTGAAGGGGGAGTTCATGGCATGAAATGGGGAGTTTTGTTTTTGTTTCTTTTGTTTTGTTTCAATTATGGAAGACAACCAAATGGTGGGGCCAAAATGGAAAATTGTGGACGGCAACAATTGCAAAGAGGAGAAAAGAAAAATCAAAAGGAAAAGAAAAGAAAATCATCATTAAGAACTAAGATATTTTTCCTTATCTCTTAAGACTTTTGAATTTTCAAAATGTTGACTTGGTCAACCCTTTGACTTTGGTCAACATGCATTACCTTAGTCAACATTCCTTAAGTATGTTTAATTTTGTGCACATAATGTGGTAATTAAGGGAAATTAGAGGAAAAATGAAGGAAATGAGGTATTTGATGAATTGATTTGTAAACATTGTTAATGAGATCTTACTTTAGGTCTTTATAGCCTATATATCTCATTTGATAAACTACTTTGAATAACAAATGCAAAAAGTACCAATTTAAGTGTTAAGGTTTACTACATAAACCTAATCTTCAACTATTACCCTAACTCTAAGTGAAACTATCTTAATCACTTACTTAAGAAGTGAATATAATCTATGACTCATTATCTTAATTTCTAATGGATTACTTAAGGATTCAAAGCATATAAGTATGAATAAGGGTCATCTCTAACCCTTTACTAGTGAATTGGACAAAAGGATAAGCATTATATTATCAATTAGGGTTTTAGGGTATATCATGTTGGATTAGTGCACATGTGTCTTTAAAATAATCATTTTTAGGGTTTCTATCACTTTTGAATAAAATCTTTAGCATTTAGAAACATTTAGGGTAGAAAAATTCTTTACGCGATTGAGTAATTCTTTTAGGGTTTTCACTTTCATTAGCCTTGTCGACTCCTAAATTATCTAACATAGTCGAGTCTCTAACAAAAACTAGGTTGATAATTTTAGGGGTTTACAGTGATGCTTCCAAGAATTGTCTAGGGTGCATGTTAATACAAAATGGAAAAGTGATTGCTTATGCTTTGTAACAGTTGTGACCGCACGAGTAGAATTAACCCACTCATGACCTGGAGTTAGCAGCTATAGTGTTTATACTAAAGCTATGGAGGCATTACTTATATGGTGTTAAGTATGAAATTTACACCGAGTACAAGAGCTTGAAATATCTGTTCACTCATGAAGAGGTTAACATGAGACAACAATGTTGGCTAGAGTTGATAAAGGATCATGATCTCAACATCAATTACTACCCTAAGAGAGTAAATGCAATAGTCGATGCCTTAAGTTGGAAGAACCATGCCGAAGTTGCATTCCTTCTCACTGAGAAAAAAGAAGTAATTAAGGAATTTGAAAGGATGAACTTAAAATTCTCATGGCATGAAGTGGATGCTGAATTGTTGAACTTAGTCCTTGAGCCAACATTGCAAGAAAGAATTTGAGAAGCACAATAAGAGGACCTTACTCTACAACATGTAAGCGAGTAGATGATACTTAGGAGGTACATAGATTTCAGTCAAGACGAAGATGGGATGATTCGAATGAAGGGATGTATGTGTGTACCTGACAATCTTGAACTTAGGAAAGAGATTTTGAAGGAAGCCTACTATTTTGGATATATGGTACATACTAGAGGAACTAAAATGTACTAAGATCTCAAGAAGAATTTTTGGTGGAGTGGGATGAAACAAAACGTGGCAAACTATGTGCATAAGTGTGACATTTTCCCTTTTTCTAGTGAACAAGCATAGGACCTTAACTTTGAATTACAATCAATAGAAAGAGAGATGCAATCGACTATCTCTTTTAATGGATTGATGCGTCAAGTTAGGCTTCCTTCTATCATTTGGTATACTTAAGCCTAGTTTCTCTTGCACATCCGGTCTTAGCCCTGCACCTAATCCCTATGGTTGATAGGTGCACTGATTCCATTCATGATTAGACTGAGTAGGTTTAGGTAATTCCTTACCGATAGTTTAGTTCACTCACTTGCACTTGTTGGGGTGACTTAATCGAAGGAACAAAGTTCACTTGACTTTCCAATCAAAATACTCGATCCTTTAGCGAGAATCAATAAAAAGAGATGGGTGAGCCCTTTCTAAGGATCGAAAGGACTTATTTTAGCATGGCCGAACATCACATGCGAAAGAGTTAAGGCCGAACATCAACGACCAGGAGGATTGTTGCAACCGTTGTCAATTCTTGAGTGGAAATGAAACCATATTACTATGATTTTGTGTGTAGATTGCCTAAAATGGTAGCAAACCATGATGTTATATGTATGGGTTGTTGCAACCCAAGGAGTTAGTCGTGGCAATCGCCGTATACCGTACAAAGGATTGTAGATTGAGTTCCCTTACAATCGACGACACTTTTATACGATACATAAGGCTACAACTACTACTAACTACCAAGAGTACGCAAGCTTAAACAATATCATTTCATGACAAATAATAATATCGTAAAACATAACACATAATTTATGTGTATAAAAGTTTACAGATATAGAGTTTAAAACATGTCTAAAGTCAGACTAATATAAAAATTACATATTCAAATCTACATTTAATCAAAAGTACTCTCTGTCCTCAAATAGCTCCGACATTGACCCTGTAGAGAAAGCTAACCTCGGGCATATGACCACTTGACTCCACATATAAGTTGGCTTGCAAGAGAAGTCTACGAGGGTATAAGCTTACTAGCTTAGTGAGATATTTTCCCTCAACCATACAACAATCAAGTTATACTACAGTTAAGTTCAACCAAATGAATGCATGAATAGGCAGTATGCCAAACAAATATATACAGGTGACTAGGTACTGCATGTAACTCAGATTTAACGCCCTTCGAAGTCAAGGTTGGAGATTCTTCGGTACAGTCAGATCCGGGTATCATATTAGAACTTATTTCATAACGAAACTCCGCGTTTCGTATTTAAAATGTAATGGTACATCCATTACCAGCTTTATCAAAACGAGTTCTATATATGATTGTGAGTAGGTTCATGCAGCCCTCACTTACCCCCAAACGAAGGCCTCTGGACTCGACCTATAGCTAGACGGTTGGCGCCTCCAATGCCTAGTCATCCCATGGGCAAGGGTAAGGTCATATCGCATGTATGCACCGTACGAAATCAATAACAATCAATAATCAACCCAAGTATGGCCTTTCGTTACCTCTATGTAATGTGACTGCCCGGAATTAGTTATGCAATGCATGATTTATGAATGATCCAAGTTAACTTTTCTAGTCAAATAAAAGTTAAGTCATATTTGATTAGTGATCATTTCAAGTCACAAACAATTAATTTATTGAATCTACTATGCAACAAACATTATATTATTGAAATTTAAAGTAGATTCACCATTCACAACAATTATCATGCAAAAACATAACC
Organism: Lumnitzera littorea; assembly: GCA_024138015.1. NCBI lineage: Eukaryota > Viridiplantae > Streptophyta > Magnoliopsida > Myrtales > Combretaceae > Lumnitzera > Lumnitzera littorea. The sequence continues at coordinate 41,489,064 of JAMXBB010000011.1, forward strand.
CAACCCCATACACATACATTTATAATTCATAATTTATGTTCACTAACTATAAGCACAAACAAGTATGGAATCATAAGGAAAAACTCACTCGGCCATGGCTAGTTCAAGGATCGTAATAGTCGGTGGGCAGCTTAGGGTCGATATCAAGATCACCTGAGAATAAGGAAAATTTGTAAGATAAGGAATTTAAAACTAACTAGTGTTATAATGTACAAGGATTATTTCACTTAGTTACGTGAAATTGTCGATTTGAGCTTTTTATCGAATCGCGTGTAAATTTTTCGTTTTAGCTCGAATCGTTATGAACTTATAGTCCATTTTGATTGTTTTCGAGCCTATTTTCTCGTAACGTGGTCTGTTTTGGACGTTATGATTCGTAATTTAAATTGTGATACAAAAATATCACAAAAATTATTATTTAAATTTAATATTAATTTTCTCTTTTTCGTAACATATTTATAATTTAATAATTATTTAAATCATACGTTTGTCATTTTTATTATTTTAGGTATATTTTCCTATTTTTCTCATTTTCTTATTTTTCTTATATACCTCACGATTATACATATATATATATATATTCCAATACTTATAATATATAATTTATGGTTTATGTTATTGTAAATTCTTAAATTACAATATCATATATACATATATACACTATATATATTACACATATTATATATGTATATGTATTTATTTAAAACATACTCTTATACACATATTCATATATTTATATATATAAATATATATATTCAGCATACATTCATATAAATACATACATATATATATATATATATATTTAGCATACATACCTATAAATACATATATATATGTTCGGTATATATATGCTTATATAGTATTTATCATTTATCATAACATATATAGTATTTATCATAAAATATGTATACTATATATTACATACATAATATGCCATTTACTATTATATATATATATATATATATATATTTTCATAAATCTTATATACATACTTATAAAAATTACCCTACTATATACTATACCACTATACACATATATATATATATATAATCATATATGTATACCCATATATATATATATATATATATAAAGTTACGGTACATACATATATATGTATATTATAGTTATGTATTAAAAAAAAAATACATAATACATACTATATACTTATGTACATACATGTATACACAACCTAATCTTATATTTACACATATAATTAAATTTGGGTATTCATGTCTATAAACATATAATATTAGTGTTATATGTATAAATACCATAAAAATACCATAATTCTACACATGTATACTATAATATATATATATACTTTCTAAAATAAATCTCTTACCAATTAATTTGTATTTTTCTTCTTCTTTTCCTTCTTCTTTTTCTCTTTTCTTTCTTTCTTTTTCTCTCTTTTTTCCTCACGGTTTGCAGATTGTGTATGTATGTTTCTATAGATTTTTTCTTTCTTTTTTTCCATATTTATATAGCTTTCTTTTGCTCACATGAGGTTGGCTTAATTTTTAAGCTAAGTTAACTTTTCATTCATGTAAATAGGACAAAAAAAAAAAAAACATCACGTGGCTACTGAATGTTTATCTTAATTTGCTGACTTTGGTCTCCATGTTTGTGCAAGGAATGAAATGAATTGGACATGAGGAAAGAAAATGAGATAAATTGGAAATGGAAGGGAAGGAAAATGAAAGTTATTAACAAATATGTGTAATTTTTCGAATCATATAAATTATAACGAATCTCCTCGTAGATTAGTTTTCAAAATTTTGTGAAATTTTATCAATTTAACTGGTATCTGTTATAATTATAATTTTTACAAGTTATTATGGCAATTTCCTACGAATAGGCGGTTTAGTCGAAAATTACATTTGACTATAATTTTATTGCTATTGTGTAATATTTAACTATTTTATAGGTTTATATTTATGATTTTAAGGTTTCGAGCAATTTTGGGTTCAATTTCAATTAATGATGCCTAAACTAGTTTTAGGGTTTTAGTAGGCGATTTAGGGTTTCGATAAATTCCTAAGGTTTTGTTATCGGTGTTATATTTAATTTATTAAACTTCATATTCTTTTATTATTATTAGCCTTATCGACTTATTGTACAGTTTAGAACACTCAGACTCGAGTTAAGGTTCAACTACTGTTTTTCTTAGGGTTTACATAGGTAGTGGTAGATTGGCTCACGAAGTCAGCACACTTCCTACCCATCAATATGAACTATTCCTTAGAGAAGTTAGCTCGGATATATCTAAGGGAGATAGTATGTTGGTACTGAATGTTAACTAGAATAGTATCTGATAGAGATCCAAGGTTCATGTCCAAAATTTAGGGAAGTTTAGAGAAAGTATTAGGAATGAACTTGAAATTTAGTACAACATATCACCCTCAACACATGGACAATTAAAGAGAACGATTCAAACTTTAGAGGATATGCTTCAAGCTTATGTCATGGAGTTTAAAGGAAATTGGGATTCTCACCTACCTTTGGTTGAGTTTGCTTATAACAATAGCTACCATTCATCCATTTAGATGTTGCCATATGAAGCTTTATATGGGAGGTGATGTTTATCTCCATTGTTTTGGGATGATGTAGAGAAGGCAACTTTGGGACCATATTTGGTATAAGATGCAGCTGAGAAAGTAGCTATCATCAGAAAGCGAATGAAAGAAGCCCAAGACAAACAAGAGAGTTAGGCCAACTTGAAGAGAAGAGAATTGGAGTTTAGTGTGGTAAATCACTTGTATTTGAAAGTAAGTCCAATCAAGAGTATTCATCGAGTGAGAACTCAAGGGAAGCTAAGCCTCAGGTTCATTAGACTATTTGAGATTCTTGAAAGAGTAGGAAATCTCGTATATCGCTTAGCATTGCCACCAAACATAACTGGAATACACAATATGTTCCATATGTCAGTGCTGAAGAAACATGTGCCTGACCATGACAATGTCATTAAGCTAGAACCGATATAATGTAAGGAAAATTTGACGTATGAAGAACATCCAGTTCAAATCACAAACAACAAAGTTCAAAAATTGAGGAATAAGGAGATCAAGTATGTAAAATTACTTTAGAGAAACCATGAAGGGGAAGCCGAGGAAAAAGTAAGATGAAAGTACCCCCAGTTGTTTGAAGTTTTAGGTACGTCTCTGAGTTTTAAGGACAAAAATTATTTTAAGGGGGGAAGGGTATAAACCCTACTATTTAATAGGCATGTAAATCAATTAAGAGTATTTCCCGAATGTTTCCAACAATCAACTAAACTAAGAATTTAAGTTTACATTTAAAAACAAATTTAGTTTTCCAATTCGAAAGTTTATTATCAATAAAACTCAAATGCGAGAATAGTAGACCTTAAGTCACCCAAAACCCTAAACCCTAAATCAATTAAGAACTTGTAACCTTAAGCAACTAATTAAGAGTTTAATATGCATAATTTTATCTAACTCTAGAAAATTTCATAATTTTATAAGAATTAAATCCTAACTTACAAATCAATTTAAGAAACAAATCCTAAAAGAATTTCATATAAGACAATTTTGTTATTCCTAATGCATAAACCTTGTGCATGTAAATAAGTGAACCAACCAATCGCCTTAAATGACTTATCATTTGAGAATTAAAATCATTTATAAATCAATAACTTATCAAAAGCTAGTGATAAAACACTTTTCTTATATCACCATAACTTATAATACATATAGATAAGTTATCACCTTATTTTATGTATTCAACTTTTAATTAAGTGATAAGATAACTCAATACCTAAAAAGATGGCCTACATGGCCAGTTGTAAGAGGCAAGTAAGGGGGGGTATGCTTTATCATTAATCCATCAATCAACTTGTCTTACACATCTATTATTTACCCTTTAATGCTTATATCATCTAGTCTTATCAAAAGTTGGCATTTGTGCATACTAGAAGACAACCAAATTGAAACTTCTTGAACACACTACCCCACCCATTCAAAACCGGCCACTCATTCCCCATTTCACTCTCATTTTCACTTCTTTTTCTCTTACTTTAAACATAAACCAAAAGAAGAAGTCTAACCTCACAAAATCTAACCTTGCTACCACTTGTTTTGCTTCCTTACTCATGGCACAAAGCTTAGTTTTGTGTCTCCATTTGTCAACTTCAAAAACCACTTTTAAGAACTTTAGAATATCCACAAAACCCCACTTTAAAGATCAAGACTCAAGTTTCCAAAAGAGCTTATACGAAAAGGAAGGAAAAACAAGGAGCATAAGAGGATACTTAATGCATAACCACCTTATTTACGCTTTAGGATGAGTAAGTTGTTTCCTTGTTTATGTGACCTAGTATGCCATGTTAGGAGACTATATTTTCACGAAGATATTAGCATGATCATAAGATGATAAAATAGCTAGACTACCTTAAGAAGTAAGCTTATGAACCCTTTTATATGAAAGTTGAAATATGAGTATGTTAAGTTGGTGTTATGTAAAGATATATGCTTAAAACTTAGAATGGAAGATTTTAAGTTGAGAGTGTCATAAAATGTGTACATGAAAGAGGGGACATCATGCTAGACGTAAAGTATATGTGGGTCATTTGGATGTTATTTTCACTTCTATTAAGTTAAACATGCTCAAATTTAGGGATGTAATCAGGCGGGTCATAATAGGGTACTCGACTTGACCCGTTAAAAACTCTATAGGGTTTAGGGTCTGGTTATGGAAAGTAATTTAGAACCCGATAGTGATTAGGGTCGAGTTATAGGATTTAAAAAATACTCGATGGAAAACCCAACCTAGGAAAAATAAATAATAAAAATATTGATTTGATTATTATTACTTAAAAAAACAAGAATGCCTGATGCCATATGTCTACTATGTCTAGTCTTTGTTGATTTGTTCCAACTTCTACGTAAATTAAATTATTATATTTTAAAAAAAAAAATTGTATTGCCCATTCCATTATCCAAAGAGTCATCAGTCATGACTCACGAGTCAATTAACCATACTCCTAAAATTGGAGTGCGTTGGATTTTTTCTTTTAATAAAATTCCTTTTCTTTTTTTTTTTTGAATTTTTATTAATTTACTTTTGTATATAATTATATTATTGAAAAAATTAATTCCTTGGATTAATCAGAGGTCGCTACATGGCAAATATTAATAGAAATTGTGATGGTATTATAAAAATCGTTTACAAAAGCTTGTATGTTGATAATTAAATAGGAAAAAAATAAAGAAGGAGAACTAAAAATTAATTTATTTATTCCGTTAAATAGGGTCGAGTCGAGTTCAAGTTGGTTATTTTTAAATAAGGTCAGGTTGCGGGTTGCTCCTTAAAAACCCTATAGAGTTTTTCGTTGGTTTTAGAAAACTATTAATGCAATCGATGCAAGTTTGGGTTTTATAAAACCTATTTGGAACCTACCTCGGTTGCATCATTACTCAAATATAGTTTTAGGTAAAAGAAAATCCATTATATGAAGTTTCTATGAAGAATTAAATTTTTGAGATGAAAACTTTGGCATGAAAGTTATGATAAGTATAAGATCTATTATTTTCATGTAGAGTATAAGCTAAATAATCATCTCATGGAAAAGAAGTTAAGTTAAGATTGGAATATGAGTAGCATAGGTTCATGATCTAACCCTTAAACTTAAGGAAATGATAAAAAAAAAGTTGAAAAACCAAGTGAGTATCCCTTCAATTCATCATGGCCAGATCTGGAATCATAATAAAAGTCACTTAAAAATATAATAAAACCAACTAAACAAAGTGAGAAGACCAGCCAAGGCAAATACAATAAGTGTATAAAGCCTAAAACTTTCAAAATGAGCCTTAAACTCCAAGTTGAGCCTTCATTTATTTTCTAACCAGCAACTTAACCCACCTATAAAAGTTGTTTTAAGACATTTAAGAAGCTCACATAACACCCCATAAGCCCAACAAAGTGACTATCCTTGATTTTGATAAAAAAAAAAAAACAAGCCGTTTGATAACTTAAGCCCACATAAAAGCCTAAGAAGTTGTTGTTAGCACCAATAATGTAAATCAAAGTTGGAAATTTGACCTTAAGGAGTATTTTAAGCTTAGAATGAAATCCTAAGCCCAAGCCTAAAAGATTTCCTAAGATATCAAAAAGCCCAACAATCAAATAAAGCCCAAAAGTGCACCAAATCATAAGGATTGCTACTGTTTTGACCTATAGATAGATTTACATGCCTCATCTAAAAAATCTAACCTTACCATGTTAAATTACACTAAAAAACAATAAAGATTGATTATAAAATAATAAAAATCAGATTTAAAATGAGAAAGTTATAGCGATTGATCTTTTAAGTAAAGCCGAGAAAAATACGAAACCTAGTTAAAAATATAAGTTAAAGTGTTTTAGCTTAGCTTTCTATGTTCCGTTTCAAATCCTTATAGTATTACATTTGTGATGTCCAAGGGACTCAACTATTGGAGATGACTTGCCCTCGGATTACTATTATTGATCCATTATGGCTGAGTGAGTGATTCTTAATGACTCCATACTTGATTTTGCTTGTAATATAGATGTACTTAAACTTATATAAGGAACTTGGATGCCTGTGGGATATGGAGAAAGCATGTGTATGATATTATGATTAAATGCTATGACTTATTAATTAGATAATAATGGAATTTGTTTGTGATGATATCTATGTACGGTTGTATGGAATGAAATTGTTGGATCCCCACAAAAAGTGAATTAAGTAATTATTCAACTAAGGAATATAACAAATCATGCATTTTTCATGATCACATCATACTATACCAATTGCTACATCACGTAGAAGATAGGGAGGGACTCATAAGAGAAGGGTCTCCTGTTAGGACCTTAAAGGGAGCCTAATAGGATTACCAAAACTTTCCATGTCATGTGTACACTCATGATATAGAAACTGCCTTACAAATTAGAGATTGCAAGACTCTAAATGATAAATCACTAAGATTATTGATTTTTAAGTAATCAAATTATTATAACATATAAATATAAATAACTATGGATGTCTGATATCCCGCAGTTCCTTAAAACCGTAGAGAATCGGTATCTCCTACCAAATGATAAGATCAAGTGATATAGACTTAAAAGTTCAAACTTAATAAGGTTGAAAAATCTGAGTACATAGATGGTATTTACAATTAAAGTTTTACATGAACTAAACAACTTCTCTTTAATTCCAACCTCTAAAATGTATTAGTACTTGCACTCAACACTTAGCTCTTAACCCATGTCCGATTATCTATCATCTTGTAAAAGAAAAACTATTGGGGAGTAAACTACAAGAGCTTAGTGAGTTATACCTTATACTATATTAGCAATCAAGTTATCAAACAAATTGTTACAACCATATGAATGCATGCATACGCAATATGCCAAACAATATATGCAGTTGACCGGTATTACATATAATATTGGATTTTAATGCCCTCTAAGATAAGGGTTGGAGATACATCGGCCCCAATCATAACCGAGCTCTAGTACCTGGGTTTTTTAACCATAACTTTGAATTCTGTATTTTACAGAATACATTTTTATTTCTAAAAATCCAGTAGTACACAAAATCCTAAGCTTAGCGATGAGGCAGCCCCCTAGTCTATACTCACACCTTCTAATGGAGATCTCTAGACTTGACCTTCAGCCATACGGTTGGCGTCTCTATCACCTAGTAAGCCCATAGGTTCAAGTAAGGTCATGTTGTATGAGTGCACCATACAAAAACACTTTAATATATATAAACAACCCTCGCAAGGCTTCTCTTTACCTCCACGTAAAGTGACGGAAAAAATAAGTAATGCAATGTATGGATAATGCATGACCCTTTTAATTTAAGATAAGCCAAATACAATTAAGTCAAATTATGTGGTGATTAATCAATATCTATAAACCATCTAAATCATATAACAATCAATCATACAATCAAATCCTCAATTATTGTATTAAACAATATTTTTCACAGTAAGCAATCATTATCAAGCACATGCATATCCCGAATCCCCATGCATCAAGTTATTACTATTTAATTTAAGTGCACTAACTACAAACACAAAACAAGTATAGAGTCATCGGGAGTACTCACTTGACTATGACGACTTGCTCTAATCGTAATAATCGATTGAAAGATCCTCAACCTCGTCGGGATCACCTAATCATTACAAGATAATAGGGATAATAAGTAATTGAATTACTTAACGATTCTAGATATCTATCTATCTAATTCTACTTAGATTACTATAAGTTTTTATTCGATTAAACCTAATTGCTAATTGTATGTAACTGTTTCATTCTATTTCTGATATTTATGAACTTATAGTCGTTTTTCATTGTTTTTGGACGTACGTTTACATGGTGACGTTCATTTTAGATGTTAAGACTCGTGTTTTACGATATGAATTAAATTTATTAAAATTTTAATTATTGAAGCTTGAATATTATTATTGTCTAGTTTTATACCACATTTTAGTACTTAATGATTTAATTAGCCATTAGATTATTACACTTAGATAATTTTACATTGTTATTACTATTTTATGTGCTCAAATAAGGCTAATTCAATTTGAGATGTATGTTATGGGCTTAAAGTAATTTCGGCCCATATATGTATACATTTGTACATATTGTATAGTTTATTATTTTACTATACTGTCTTATGGTATTTTAAATAATTATGTTAAAAATTATTTATGTATAACTTTGACACTTAAGTATTCATGTACCTTATACTTATGTTATGTATATATATACTTCTAATACACTTGTATGTATACTAGTATACTTATACCGTATCTATACTCGTACATATACCCATATATGCATACGGTGGTATACATATTTTCGTATGCCTTCTATGCTCTCTTAAAAAAATTTCATGTCATCCATATTTTTGCACCTTATGGGCTTATTCAGCAAGGTATATATATGTATAATTAGTATACTCTTCCTTTTTGGTTATGTACATACAAGATACTTATGTATAAGAGTATCCATATACATGTACATCAAGAATACCCTTGCATACACATACTTAAGCATATATACATGTGTTCCTTCTCCACTTATCTAGAGATTCTTATACTTATACTAAATATTTCACTAAAATCCTTACATAAACACTTTACATGTACTCACTTGTTATATATACATATGTATTTCTACCTATATACCTAAGTATTTCTACACTTCTAAGCATGGTTTAAGGATTCCTATCTTCAACAACACATGAGTAAATGTTACATAAACTTTCTACACTAACATAAGGTTGATACTAGCTAACTATTAAACTAGAAAATCAAATGAAATTGTACCTTTTTCTCCTTGTAATATGAAAAGGAAAGCAAGTATATATGGTATAGTAATTTGTGGTGATAGTTGAAGTTGTGAAATGAAATTGAGAAAGTGTTGGAGATAGAAAGGAAAGGGGGGTTTACTGTTTTGATGGGGGAAAAAGAAAGGGTTTCTTATGTCTTGATTTTATGTTTTATAAGTGGGACAAGTGGGGTCTAGAGTGTTCTTTAGAGTGGATGGCAAGATAAGGAAAAGGAAAGGAAAAAAAATCCAAAAGAAAAGGAAAGAATTCAATAGAAAGAAAGGGAAGATTCTAGTTTAATAATGACATTTGTTGACTTTGTCAACTTTTGACTTGGTCAAATGTTGACTTAGTCAACTCTTTGAAATTAATTGTAATTTGTGTATACATAATGAGGTAATTAAAAAAATGGGAAGAAAATTAAGGAAATGAAAGGAAATATGGAGTTTATTGAAATGATTAGCAAGAATAGTTAATGAGATCTCCCTCTAAGTATTTATTTCCTATATACATTATTTAGTATGGTACTTAGTGTAATTATCATGAAATATGCCATTTAGTATGTTAATATTAACTACATGTAGTATAAACATCAACTACACACTTAACTCTATAAAATACTAACCTAATTATATGATTAGAAGATGGATGTGATCTATAATGCAATATCTTAGTTTCTAGTAGATTACTTTAGTTTTATATGCATTTATGAATGATTGAAAGTTATCTTTGATTTTTTACTAATGATTTAGTAAAATACTGAAGATATATTATCAACTAGGGTTTTAGGGTAAATTATAGTGAATTAGTACTTTCATATCTTTAAAGTTATAGTTTTAGGGTTTTATCGCTTTTCGAGCACAATCTCTAGTGTTTATATACATTGAGGGTATAAAAGTTTTCTATGCGATTAAATTTTCGGTTGTTATCTTAGAGTTTTTATCTTAACTAGCCTTATCAGCTGGTAGAGTCTTTAAGTACACTAGGGTTTACTTTGGGTACTAGGTTGAAAATTTTAGGGGTTTACACCTCCTGTAGGATTGGGCATTAGCTAAGTCATCATTATATTATTGAGTCTTTATCATGAGCCAATGGGCTTACTAGGTGCTAAGGGATGTTAACCGTTAGCGAAGGGCTGCATCTTATGGCTTTTGCTTAGGGCTTATGATTGCGGTTTGTGGATTACAGATTGCGGAGGCCACCACACCGCTAGACCGAGGAATTTTGGTTTAGAGTACGAGATGTAAAAAGAAAGGGTACTTTTTGTATGAAAGTTATATATGTTATATATATATATATATGATTATGTTTTGACTTAAGCACAATAGTGCAGCTGGTATAAAAACCCAAGTGCTAAGACCAGGTTGATGGTTTATGTTGGTTAATCATCACCAACCTTGACTACAAAGGGCATAATTTTGAGTTGCATGTAGTTCCTAGGTCATTGCATGTATTATTTGGCATTCTGATTGTTCATGCATTCATATGTTTGTGCATTAAATAAAATTGTTATGTAGTATTGACGAGGAGATTTATCTCACTAAGTGTAAGCTTATACCCTGATACATTTCTTTTGATGTAGGATCACCTCTTAATCCATCTGGGCCAAGGAATGCCCGAAGTGAGTCTCATGCGAAGACGAGATGGTATGTTCAAAGAGCGAAGAGGGAATTTTGTAATAGTATTTTGTAGATATTCATTTGTCTTATTTATTTTAAATTATAGTTAGAAATCCTTAATGCGGATTCTTATCTGAATTGCATTCATGTTGTAATATTTTTGGTGTGGAATTCTATGAATCCACACTTTAACCTTATTATTTTATATCTAAAGGGTAAATTTTAGTTAAAATGCTTAATATTACATATCTATATGCCTGATGGTAATGTAAAGTAGAAGGAGCCTTGTGTATCATATGGAAGTCTTATGATCAACAAGAAGGTTGATTGTAGATCTTTATATGGTATACGGTGATCTACCGTGACAACAATATTGATGAGTCGTGATAGTTTCTAAATAAAAGGATTACTTGGTTTCACAATTAAGAATAGCAATAGTTCCAAATCAAAGGATACTTAGGAACTTACAAAATAACCTTGGTTACTGATAAGATCGCTTACTTGATTTTTGATTTGAGGAAATAAAAGATTCTAATCCAACGATATTAAAGCCTCCTAAATAACCAAAACGTTGAACAAGAATGAGATATGGTTTATGTAGAATGACTAAAGTTCTTGATTAGCAGGATCACTTGGTTTCACAAGTTAAGATGTCTGAAGATCTGAATCTTAGTAATGTCAGGATATTGTCGAAAAATATTAGTTCTTAAGAAGATAGATTACTTGATTATATGAATGAGTAAACGAAAGTCGCAATTTTTAGGATAATTGAAACTCCTAAATTGCCATTGATTCCATCAAGATTATAAGGTTCATGTAGAATGATTTCTGTTTCAAAATGGAATGATTACAAGGTTTCGCGTTCTAGAATTACCAATGTCCATTAACCGATGGAATCTTCGAAACTTGTGGAATAACCGTAGCTCCTAAAAGGATAGATTACTTAAATCAAGCATGGAGAACAACCGATGTTCCTAAACTATGGATAATTAATATTCCTGAAATGCTAGTGCTTTTATCAAGAATAGCAAGGATTTAAGTCGAATAAGTTAAGCTTATAAATGGAATGATTACGTAGCTCTAAGATTGGAAATAGCAAAGGCCTTAAAAGTAAGGACTCTCAACAAAATACGAAACAACCTTAGTTTTGAAAATGGAGTATCACTCTATTCCACAAACAAGGATTGCTAAAGCTCCTTCTCTTTGCATCACTATGACTCCTAAACAACTAAAGCTTCTACCAAGACTACTTAGGGATCTTTCGGAATAACTTGTGCTCACAAATAGGTGAATCACTTAGATTCACGATTGAAGAAAGCCAAAGTCCCTACTCCAACGATAATTAAGACTTTGAATTAGAAAAGCTTCCATCAAGAATAGCCATGGTTCATTTAGAATAACTTGAGTTCTTAAATAATAAGATTATTTAGTTGTATGATTGTGAATAGCCAGGTTTCCCAATCAAAGGATTGTTAGGAACTGGTGGAATAGCCTTATTTCCTAACAAGATGGATCTCCAAATTTCATGATTGAAGAAAACTAAAGTTCTTCGTCTGAGGATAATTAAGACTCCTAATCAGTGACAGCTTCTTATAGGGATAACTAAGGTTCTCATAGAGTTTCCTTAGTTCCTAAATAAAAGGATTACTTGGTTTCATAATTAAGAATAGCCATAATTCCAAATCAAAGGATCCTTTGGAACTTACAAAATAACCTTAGTTACCGGTAAGATTGATTACTTGATTTTTGATTTGAGAAAATCAAAGATTCTAATCCAACCATATTAAATTCTCCTAAATAGCTAAAGTGTCAAACAAGAATAAGATATGGTTCATGTGGAATGACTAAAGTTCCCGTATCGTAGGATCACTTGGTTTCATAATTCAAAATGTCCAAGGATTTGAATCTTAGGAATGTTAGGATATGTTTGAAAAACATTAGTTCCTAAGAAGACAGATTACTTCATTATATGAATGAGGAAACACAAGTCATGATTTTGAGGATAATTGAAACTCCCAAAGATTCCATTGAGATTAGCTAAGGTACGTATAGAATAATTTAAGTTTCAAAATGGAACTAATACAAGGTTTCACATTTGAGAATTACCAATGTCCCCTAATAGATGGAATCCTCAAAATTTATGCAATAACCATAGCTCCTAAAAGGATAGATTACTTGAATCAAGCATGGAGGATAACCAATGTTCCTAAACTTTGGATAATTAATACTCCTGAAAAGCTAATACTTCTATCAAGAATAGCTAGGATTCATGTCGAATAAGTTAAGTTCATCAACAGAATGATTACATGGTTCTACGATTAAAAATAGCAAAGGCGCCTAAAATAAGGATTCTCGGGAACTTACGGAACAACCTTAGTTTTGAAAATGGAGTATCACTCTATTTCGCAAACGAAGATTGCCAAAGTTCCTTCTCTTTGCATCACTAAGACTCTTAAACAACTAAAGCTTCTACTAAGACTACTTAAGGATCTTATTGAATAACTTTCACAACCTAAAAGTATCATTGATGTGGTAGATTACCATATACCGTATAAAGATCTATGATCAACCCCCTTGTTGATCATAAGCCTTCTATATGATACATAAGGCTCCTTCTACTTCATGTCACCATTATGCCCATGGGTAAGCAATATCAAGCAGAAGGACTACAATTAACATTTACTTACAAAAATACTAAAGTTAAGTTATGGAATTGTCGTATTCCACAACAAAAGAATATTTCAATATATTCAAATCTATAGGATAATACTGAATTAAGAAAATCTAACTAAGTAAATACATTTACAATTTACTATTTACACAAAAATTCTCTCTTCTCATCTTAGACCTACACCTCGTCTCAACGTAAGACTTACTTTGGGCATTCCACAACCTGGGTGAACAAAAAGATGGCCTTACATCAACAAAAACCTATTCGAGTGTAAGCTTATGCTTAATGAGTAATTCCCTCTATAACGAATTGAGGATGGTCTAGTTGTAGCAAACGTTGTATACTGTATGAAGAACTCCTGATTAGTTACGCTTCCAATCAAGAACTCTTCACACAATATACAAGGCTCTACAATATACTAGCTTCCTAAAAACAAATAGATTCAAAGGATATTATCACATGACATATTTATATAACCTTTAAACTATAAGGTTTACAGTAAGTAGTAATTTAGTATGTCTAGGTCTATATTACTAAAAAAATAAAAGTACATAAGTAAAGGTCTACATAATCAGTTCTCTCAACACATTGGACGACCCGCTCTTGCCTAGGTCCCCAAGCTAACATGTGAAATCCCCCAGCCAGCCTCAACGAATAAGCTATTATGCAGCAAAAGTCTAAAAGGGTGTAAACCTAGGCTTAGTAAGTAAAACCCTCAACCACACCACATGCAAGTTATCAATACATTATATTCATGCATATGAATGAATGATCAAATAGAATGCCAAATAATACGTATAGTTTGTAAACCATAGAAAATCAATAGTCTGAACCCTAATTCAAATCCGAGTATCATAAACTATGTAATAAGTCGATAAGGCTAGTAATAATAAAAACTTATGAAATTTAATAAATTAAATATAACACCGATAACAAAACCCTAGAAATTGATCGAAACCCTAAATTGCATATTAAAATCCTAAAACTAATTTATGCACCATTAATCAAAATTGAATCCAAATTTGTTCGAAACCCTAAAACTATAACTATAAATCTATAAAATATTTAAATATTACTTAATAGTGATATAATTATAGTCGATTGCAATTATCGACTAAATCACTTATTCGCATAAAATTTTAATGAAATCATTATAATAAATTATAAAAATTATAATTATAATGGGTACCAATTAAATTAATAAATTTTCACAAAAATTTCAAAATTAATTTATGATAAGTATTGTTAAATTATATGATTAGAAAAATTACATATATTTATTTTTAATTTTTATTTTCTTCCTTTTTCTTTTTCCCTTTTTCTATTTTCTTTCTTTTCTTCTTTTCCTATTGTTGCCACGTTCTAGAAATGGGAAATCAAATGGCAGCCCACGTGTGTTAAGATATAAAAGAAGGAAAAAAATTAGATAAGATTACTTTATCCCATCCTCATTAATTAAAAGATTAGGATAGGATTTTTATTTTATTTTATTCCTCCCTAAATTTGCTATAACATGAGCATAAAAAAAAAAAAAAAAGAAGAGGAAAAATCTGGAATATAAACCCAACCAAAAGTAAAAGAAGAAAACAAAATTCTGGAAAAACTACAATAAAAAACCTTAAAGAAGAAAGAAGAAAAGAAGAAGAAGAAGAAGGAAGAAGAGAAGAAGAAAAAAAATAAAAAATAATAGGTAAGTAAATTATTTTACAAGTATAGATGTATATTATATAGCATGTACATGTATATATGCAGTATTTGTATTGTATTTTTGTAAATATAACATTACTATTACATATATGTATGCATAAGTAATTAAATTGAAATATATATGTATGTATAAAGATATGTATGTATACATGTATGTACATAAGTATAATATACGGTAGGACTATGTAGTATGTATTTATAAGATTACATATAATATATATTAAGTACTTTTGCAAATAAGTTAGATACATATATATATATATATATATATACACGTGAAATACTTTGAATGTATATATGTATACAAATTTATTTTCGTATATATATATATATATAAATATGAAGTTGTATATTCTTATATGTAGTCATATATTCTTAAATACATAATTTACATGTGACGTATATATATATATATATATAACATATAGTGTATATATGTGGTATACCGAATATAACATATGGTATATGTATAACATATAGTATACATATTGTATACCAAATACTATATATATATATATATATATATATACCGAATATTAAGTAAGTAGCATATAGTATATATATAATATAATAATATTTACTAAGTAAAGTAAATTCATAATTATGTGAGGAGTAGATATATATATATATATATATATATATATAATACTGTAAATTAGGAATTACTCATTAAAGTAAAATTATAGAATTTATCAAATATAATATAAGTCTATATATATGTGTGTGTGTAAATCGTGAAATATAAATGAGTAATAAGAAAATAATGAATAATAAAAATAATAATAGCAATAATAATAATAATTATTATAACAAGACTAAAATCTCAAAAATAGGAAAAGTATACTTAAAATAATAAAAATATCAATTATAAGATTTAAATAATTATTAAATCATAAATATATTAAGAAAAAGCTAAAATTAATATTTTATAATTTTAAAACTAAAATAATAAATTTTGTGATATTTTTATATCACAATTTAAACTACCAGCTACAATGTCCAAAACGGACCTCGTTACGAGAAAATACGTTTGAAAACGATTAAAATGGACTATAAGTTCATAATAATCCGAGCTAAAATGAAAAAGCTACACACGATTCGATAAAAAGCTCAAATCGATAATTTCATGTAACTAGGTAAAGTAAACCTTACAAATTACGATACTAGTTTAGTTTTAAATTCCCAAACTTACAAATTTTTATTGTTCTCAAGTGATTTTGATATAGACCTTAAGCTATCCCCAGATTACTACGATCCCTGAGTTGGCTATAGCTGAGTAAGTTATTTCCTAATGATTCCATACTTGTTTATGTTTGTAGTTAGTGAAAATAAGTTATGATCGATAAATGAATATATATGGGGTTGGGTTATGCTTGTGTATGATAATTGTTGTTAATAGTGAATTTACTTTAAATTATAATAATGTATTGATTGTTGCATAGTAGATTCACTAAGAATTGATTGTTTGTGACTTGAAATGATCATTGAATAAATAAGACCTAATTTTATTTGACTAGAAAAGTTAACTTGGATCATGTATAATCATGTATTGCATAACTAATTCTGGCAGTTACATTACAAGGAGGTAACGAGAGGCTATACGTAGGTTGATTATTGATTGTTATAGATTTCATATGGTGCACATATGCGATATGACTTTACCTTGGCCTACGGGATGACTAGGCGTTGGAGATGCCAATCGCCTGGCTAAGGATCCAGTCCAAAGGTCTTCATTTAAGGGTAAGTAAGGGCTGCGTGAACCTACTCACAATTATATGTAGAACTCGTTTTGATAAAATTGATAATGGATGTACCATTACATTTTGAATATGAAACGCGGAGTTTTGTTATGAGATAAGTTTTAATATGATACTCGGATTTGACTGTGCCGATGTATCTCCAACCCTGACTTCGAAGGGCGTTAAATTTGAGTTGCATGTAGTACTTGGTCACCTGCATGTATTTGTTTAGCATACTGATTGTCATGCATTCATTTGATTGAACTTAACTATTGAATGACTTGATTGCTGTATGGTTAAAAGAAATTATTCCACTAAGCTAGTTAGCTTATACCCTTGTAGTCTTTTTTTGCAGGCCGATCTATTTGTAGAGTTAGGCCGTCGCATACCCGAGGTTAGTGTTCTACACAGGGTCAATGTGAGAGCTAGATGTGATCAGAGAGTATTTATGATAGTTTATAGAGCTGAATATGTAATCAATATACTGATTTAACTTAAGACATGTTTTAGACTTTGTATTTATAAACTTTTATATAAATATACCAAGTGTTATGTTTTTATAATTTATTATTTATCATGAAATGATATTGCTTATGCTTGTGCACTCTTGGTAGTTAGTTGTAGCTGTAGCCTTGTGTATCATATAAAAGGGTAGTCGATTGTAAGGGAATTCAATCTGTAATCCTTTATACGGTATACAACGACTGCCACGATTGGCCCCCTCGGGTCGTGACATAGTTAACTAGTCATTATATGCAATTTAGATTTAAAGCCCTCCGAACTCAAGGTTGGAGTATATATGGCACTAGTCAATTCTGGGTATTATACTATAAGTTACTTTACTACAGAACTCTGCGTTCCGTATTTAAATCAAACAAGTCCTTTATCTTCATAAAAACCAAGTTTTAATATAATTGTAAGTGGGCTCCCGTAATCCACACTCACCCCTAAATGGAAGCCTTTAAACTTGATCCTTAGCCAGGTGGTTAGTGCCTCCAATGCCTAGTATTCCCACAAGCTAAGATAAGGTTATTTTATACGAGTGCACTGTACAGAACCAATAAATTTATAATAACAATCTCTGAATGGCCTCTCTCTACCTCCGTGTGATATGACTGCTGGAACTATGTTTATGTAATGCATGTTGATGCATGAACCAGTTTCTTCTTATGAGCCGAGTATAGTTAAGTCCAATTATGATGTGACCATCCAATAGTACACACAATCATTATCTATACTACTCGTACTTAAGGTAAATTCACAATTTAGTACATAATACATATACAAGCATTTCCTTACCCCACACCACAATCAATTAACAATATCATTTAAGTCCACTATCTACAATCACATACAAGCATGGTTTCATAGGGTAAATACTCACTCGGCCATGACGACTCGCTTTAGTCATAGTAATTGATCGAAAGATCCTCATTCACGTCAAGATCACCTAATCATTACAATATAATAACGATAGTAAGCAATTGAATTAACTAATAATTTTAGATATCTATTTACCTAATTCTACCTAGATTATTATCAATTTTTATCCGATTAGATTTTATCACTAATCGTATATAACTTTTTCATTCTATTTCCAACATTTACGAACTTATAGTCGTTTTTCATTCTTTTCGAACGCACGTTCACATGGGGATGTCCGTTTTGGACGTTAAAACCCGTGTTTTATGATATAAACTAAATTTATTGAAATTCTAACAATTGAAGCTTAATTATCCTTATTGGCTAGTTTTATGTTCTATTTTAGTAGTTAATGATTTTATTAGCCATTAATTCTTACACTTAAATGATCTTATAGTTTATTATTTTAAAGGCTTATATCATTGCTTATGTTATCAATTACTTATGTCATTGCTTACATCATCATCCATTACATATGTACTCTTATCCTTATGTGTTCATATACTTTATATATATATTATATATATACTTATACTTCTAATATACTAGTATGTATATTTGTGCACTCATGTATACTAGTACATATATCCATATATACATAACGGTGATATATGTATTTTTATACATATTTTCGTATGCCTAACGTTCCCTCTTAAGAAAGCTTCACAAATTTCATATTTTTGCACTTTAAGGGTATATTTAGCAAGGTATATGTATGTATAATTAGTATATATCTCTTTTTAGGTTATGTACATGATGAGTACTCATGTACAAAGGTCTTCATATATGTATTTATCAAGTGTACTCTTATATACACATACTTAAGCATATGTACATGTGTTCTTCTTCCATTTACTAAGGATTCCTACACTCCTAAGCATTAATATGAAGCTTTCACTTTCAACAACACATATGAACATATTATACCAAATTTCTATACTAACCTAACTTACATAACTAACTAGTACATAAGATAGAAAATCATATGATAACATACCTTTTTCTTCTTGGTTTATGATAGTAGAAATTATGAAAGTGAAGTGAGAAAGTGTTTAGAATTAAGGGAGCAAGGGGGTTACAGTTTTGGAAATGGAGAAAAGGGCACTAATTCACCATAATTTATCCTAAAACCCTAAGTGATAATATATCCTCCATATTATGCTATTTCATCGATAAATGACTAAAGATAACTCTCAATTATGCATAAATATTTAGAATACTTAAGTGATCTCTTAGAAACTAAGATATCGCATCCTAGATCACATTTATCTTCTAAGTAATAATTAGGATAGTAATACATAAAGTTAGAGGTTTAGTTGTTATTTAGGTTACGTGTAGTAAACCTTAATACCTTAAATGATATTTTTCATCTTAATTATACTAAGTAACTTAACAAAAGATGTATAAAGGATATAAATACCTAAAGTAAGATCTCATCACCTATTTTTACTAATTAATTCACCAAATGTCTCATTTCCTTTCATTTCCTTAATTTTTCTCCTAATTTTCTTTAATTATTACATTATGTATGGGAAGTTGACCAAGCCAACACATGTTGACCAAAGGCAAAAGGTTAACTAAGTCAACACATGTTGACTAAAGTCAACAAGTGGAAAAGTCAACACAAATGTCCTTTTCATTTAAAAAAAAAAAATATCTTCCTTCTCATGATTTCTTTCCTTTTCTTTTGGCTTTTCCCTTCTTTTTTCTTTTCTTTGCCATCCACTTCTTCCATCTTCTAGACTCCACTTTTCTTCATTTTTTTTAAGCATAAACTAAAACAAAACAAATTCCTTTCTTCTTCCTCTTTCTAACCATATCTTCCCTTCCCCTTTCACTCTTCTTTCCTTTTCAACTTTTCATCCATTTTCAAGAGCAAAATTAAGGTATGTACTTATGATACTATGTCTTGCTTCATCTTCTTTACTAGTTAGAAGGAGAAAAGGTTAGGTTATGTGTTGTGTTTATATATATGTTGATTTAGGCTTAAAGTTTCAATCTTTACATATGGAAGTGTAGAATTTTTTAAGCAATGGAAGAAGATGTATGTGTACATGTCTTTGAGTATGTATACATAAGGGTATGCTAGAGATATACATATATAAATACCTTTGTACATAAGTATTCATTATGTACATAATCTAAAATAAGGCATATACTAACTATACATACATATACCATGTCAAATATACTCTTAAAATACAAAAAGAATGAAATTGTGAACATTTCTTAAGAAGGTAAATAAGGCATACGAAAATACGTATAAAAATATGTATGCCACAGTATGTGTATATAGATATGTGTATTAGTATATGTATAAGTACACATGTATAAGTACTTATAAGTACACAAGTATACATATTAGTATAATAGAAGTATAGGTTTGTATATCACATATGTATAAAGTGTGTAAATATATAAGGATAATAATAGACTAATAATGTAAGCAATGATGTTATCAAAGGATTACATAAGTCATGACATCATCAAGTGATTACATAAGCGATGATATAAGCATAAGTTTATAAAAGAAGAAATAATAAGATTACATAAGCATATAACATAGGTATATACATGTACTTAGAAGCCGAAAATCTCTTAAACCTTAAGACACTTCCTAAATTGAATGAAACTTCATTAAGTACATAAATTAGTAATACTAATGTAAAATTTCCTAAGTGTAAGAATCAAATAGCTAATTCAATCATCAAGTCCTAAACTAGGATATAAACATAAGCAATAAGAATAATTAAACTTCAATAAGATAAAATTTCAATAAATTTAACCCATATTGTAAAACATGGGTCTTAACGTCCAAAATGGACATCACCATGTGAACGTACGTCTGAAAACGATGAAAAATGACTATAAGTTCTTAAATATCAGAATTAGAATGAAAAAGTTACAAAATACATAAAGGAATCCTCATAACTTACAAATATACGAAAATAGTTACCATTAACCCCATTGAGTATGATAAACCCTATACACATTATACTTGGGTTATATTGGGGGAAACTAAATTAACTACAATAGACTTTTGTTAACTAAGAAGTCTGACTTCTCAGAATACTTATAAGTTTTACTATTTTGATTTAGGCATTCAATATCGAGTTCTGGAAACCCCAAAGCTTGGAGAATGAGCAATAATCCAAGTGAGGAAGTTCTAATGACCTGCTACTTGCTTGTGCGTGTTACTTATATGATGTTTTGCTGCTTGCTGTTGCTTGGATATTTGAATGATTGTTCTGTTTGTATGTCATCATCTGTGTGATCACTTTTTTTTAAATTAATAAATATAAATATCTGACCTAAATAACCGATTCTATTCATCGCATGTCTATGACCCAGTAAATGTATGGATGAAAAGTGCTAACCTTGCAAAATGTTGAAAAGGGTAATTTTAGAAAAGGTTTTCTTAATCTTAAATGTATTTTGTACAATTTTGATAAGGGCCGTAGTGCCAGAAATGATATTATATTGTTAAGGCAAAGCTAGCATAGGTTCTCCATTGGATAGCGAGAGGACTTGCTTTATTGTGCTTGTAAGGCCTTGGTAAATTTTGATTGCGAGAGGACTTGCAAGTTTGTGCCCGAGGGGCCTTAAAGGGTGGATAGTCCTAGTTTGGAATCCCCCTATTTGGATTGAAACTCTTTTCTCGACTAGGGTAATAGTCGAGTTTTGCCTAGAGGGGTAGTACCCTTAGCTAACCTTATGCGAGTAAGCTGAGGTGCCCTGTGCGAGTAAGTACAGGGGATAATCGAAGTGTAGACAACGTAATTCTACACCTTCCATAGTTCTGGACTCCTATGGATGTATTGCTTGCATTCATCGCGCATGCATTCATGTTGTATGTAGATAACTTGCTTGCATATGTGATAATAATGTGTAAAAACTTGCTTGACCGGTAATGGTGAGGAACGAACTCACTAAGCTGTTATATGCTAACTCTCTCATAATTTCTCTTGCAGGTTTACTTACATTAAGATTAGGATAAGTCTCGAGTGCCGAGTGTGAGATGAAGATATGTATCTTAGTATTAGAAGTAGCTGAGTACTCTTTAGATGATATATAAACATCCTTTGTAGAAAATATTTATTTGTTAGAACTTACTATAATTTAATTTTTCTTGCATATATATATATATATTATGTTAGTATATCCTGTCTTATTATTTGGTAGGGGATACTAATTCTCTACGGTTCTGAGGAACTGTGGGATATCGAACACCTATAGTTATTTATATTTGTATTTTATAGTAAATTATTTACTTAAAAATCAGTAACCTTAGTGATTAATCATTTAGAGTCTTATAATCTCTGACTTGCAAGGCGATTTTCATATCATGGGTGTACACATGTTATGAAAATTTTAAGTAATCTTATTAGGCCCCCTTTAGGGTCCTGACAGTTTCTTCATAAAAACTTCATGTAATGAATTTTCCTTTACCTAAGGCTAGTTTTGAGTATGTTTAACTTAATATAAGTGAAAATAATAATTGAATGGCTTCCAAATACTCTACATCCAGTATGATAATCCTTCATTCATGTGCATATTTCATGACTTTTTCAACTTAATATCTTCCATTCTAAGTGTTAGACAAGTATCTTTACATAACATCATCTTAGCATGCTCTTATTCCAACTTTCATGTGAGAGATTCATATGCTTATTTTTTGAAGTGGTTGGCTAGGTCATCACCTTATGTTCACGCCAACATCTTCATAAAAATATGGTCTCTTAACATGGCATGCTAGAGCACTTTGAAAAGGAAAATAACTTACTCGTTCTTAAAAGCATAAATATGGTGGTTATGCGATTAAGTATCCTCCTAGCTCCTTGTTTTCCTTCCTCTTCTTGCAAGTTCTTTTGAAAGCTAAGGTCTTGATCTTTTAAAGTGGGTTTTGGGAATGTTCTACAGTTCCCAAAAATAGCTTTTAAAGTTGACAAAAGAAGGCAACAAAATCAAGCTTTTGTGCGGTGAGTGTGGGGTAAGGAAGTGGCGGCAATGTTGGGATCTTGGTGGGGTTGTGTTTAAAGTGAGAAAAATAAAGTGAAAATGAGAGTGAAAAGAGAGAGAACATCACCAGTTTTGATAGGGAAAGAAGTGTATACAAGAAGCTTCAATTAGTTGTCTTTTATCATGCATAAATGCCAACTTTGACTAGAGTAGATGATGTAAGTTTTAAGGGGTGAATAGTGCTCATTAAAGACAATTGGTTTGATGGACAAATGAAAAGGCATGGCTTCTCTTTTCTCTCTTTTCTAACTGGCTAAGTAGTGTCCTTTTTGTGCATTGTATTGTCTTGTTACTTATTTGAAAATTGAATTTATAAAATAATGTGATAACTTGCCCATATATAGTATAGGTCATGGTAACATAAGAAAAGTGTCTTATCACTCTTTTTTGATAAATTATCGATTGATAAATGATTCTAACTCTCAATTGATAAATTAATTATGGTGATTGGTTGTCTCACTTACCCATTAGGAAAAAGGGAATTGTCTTATATATATTTCCTCTAGGGTTTGATTCTTAAATCAACTTGTAAGTTATGATTTAATTCTCATAAAATTATGAAATTTTCTAGAGTTGAATAAAATTGTTCAAATTAAAATTTTAATTAATTAATTAGAATCAAAAGTCCTTAATTACCTTAGGGATTAGGGTTTTAGGTGACTTAAGGTCCACAGTTCTCGTATTTGAGTTTTATCGATAATAAACTTTCGAATTGGAAAACTAAGTTTGTTTTTAAATGTAGACTTAAATTCTTAGTTTAATTGATCCTTGGGAACGTTAAAGAAGTACACTTAGTCGATTCACATGCCTGTTAAAATGTAGGGTTTACAATAACTTATGCTCAGAAACAAGAGGATCACTTGGATTCGTGATTGAGGGAAGCCAAAGTTCCTACTTTAACGATAACTATGACTTCAAATTTGAAAAAGCTTACATCAAGAATAGCCTTGGTCCATTGGGAATAACTTAAGTTCTTAGTTGCACCATTGTGAATAGCTAGGTTGCTCAATCAACTAATTGTTAGGAACTGGCGAAACAATGTTATTTCCTAATAAGATGGATCTCCGGATTTCATGATTGAAGAAAACCAAAGTTCTTGGTTTGAGGATAATTAAGACTCCTAAACAGCTTCAGCTTCTTTTAACGATAACTGAGGTTCTCGTATAATTGCCTTAGTTTCTAAACTGAAGGATTACTTGGTTTTATGATTAAGAATAGCCATAGTTCTAAATTAAAGGATCTTTAGAAACTTACAAAATAACCTTTGTTGCTGGTAAGATCAATTACATGATTTTTGATTTGAGGAAATCAAAGATTATAATCCAATGATATTAAAGTGTCATAAATAGCCAAAGCGTCGAACAAGAATGAGATATGGGTCGTGTGGAATGACTAAAGTTCTCGAATATCAGGATTACTTGGTTTCATAATTCAAGATGTCTAAGGATCCGACTCTTATGAATGTTAGGATATGTTTGAAAAACATTAGTTCCTAAAAAAATAGATTACTTGATTATACAAATGAGGAAGTAGAAGTTGTGATTTTGAGGATAATTGAAACTCCCAAATTGCCAGAGATTCTATCAAGATTAGCTGAGGTTCATGTAGAAAGATTTAAGTTTCAAAATGGAACGATTACAAGGTTTCATGTTCGAGGATTACCATTATCCCCTAACCAATGGAATCTTCAAAACTTATGGAATAACAGTAGCTCCTAAAAGAATAGATTACTTCAATCAAGCATGGAGGACAATTGATGTTCTTAAATTATGGATAATTAATACTCCTAAAAAGCTAGTGCTTTTATTAAGAATAGCTAGGATTCATATCAAATAAGTTAAGTTCATAAACTAAATGATTATGTAGTTCTACAATTAAAAATAGCAAAGGTCCTTAAAATAAGGATTCTCAGGAACATACAAAATAACCTTAGTTCCCAAAATGGAGTATTACTCGATTCCACAAAGAAGGTTTGCCAAAGCTCCTTCTCTTAGCATTACTAAGACTCCTAAACAACTAAAGTTTTTACCAAGACTACTTAGGGATCTTGCGGAATAACTTATGCTCACAAATAGGAGGATCACTTGGATTCGCAATTGAGGAAAGCTAAAGTTCCTAGTCTAACGATAACTAAGACTCTAAATTAGAAAATGCTTCCATCAAGAATAGCCATAGTTCATTTAGAATAACTTAAGTTCTTAAATAGTATGATTATTTAGTTCCTCGATTGTGAATAGCCAGGTTATCTAATCAAAGGATTATGAGGAACTGGTGGAGCAACCTTCTTTCCCAATAAATTGGATCTCTAGATTTCACGATTGATGAAAACCAAAGTTCTTACTTTGAGGATAACTAAGACTCCTAAACAGCGATAGCTTCTTTTAGGGATAACAAAGCTTCTCGTTGAATTGCCTTAGTTTTAAATAAGATGATTACTTGGTTTTACGATTAAGAATAGTCATTGTTCCAAATCAAATGATCCCTAGGAATTTGCAAAATAACCTTAGTTGTCAATAAGATCAATTACTGTCAGGACCCTAAAGGGGGCCTCATAGGAGTGCCTGAAAATTTCCATGTCACATATGCAACCATGATATGAAAACCACCTTGTAAGTTAAAGATTGCAAGACTCTAAATGATTAATCATAAAGGTTACTGATTTTTAAGTAATTAATTTATTATAAAATATAAATATAAATATCTATAGATGTTCGATATCCCATAGTTCCTCAAAACTATAGAGAATTGGTATCTCCTACCAAATGATAAGATCAAGTAATATAGACTTAAAACTTTAAACTTAATAAAGTTGAAAAATCTAAGTACATAAGTGGTATTTACATTTAAAGTTTCACATGAACTAAACAACTTCTCTCTAATTCCAACCTCTAAAATGTCTTAGTAGTTGTACTCAACGCTTAGCTCTTAACCTATGTCCGATTCTCTATCAGCCTACAAAAGAAAAACTATTGAGGAGTAAGCTACAAGAGCTTAGTGAGTTATCCCCATACTATACTGGCAAGTGAGTTATCAAACAATTTATTACAATCATATAAATGCATGTACATGTAGCATGCTAAACAATATATACAATTGATCGGTGCTACATATAACATCGGACTTTAACGCCCTCCAAGGTAAGGGTTAGAGATAAATCAGCACCAATCACAACCAAGCTCTAGCACCTGGGTTTTTAACCATAACTTTGAATTTCATATTTTACAAAATACATTTCCATTTCTAAAAATTCAATAGTACACAAAATCCTAAGCCTAGCGGTGAGGTGGCCTCCGTAGTCCACACTTACGACCTCATCCATATGGTTGGCGTCTCCATCGCTTAGTAAGCCTATAAGTTTTAGTAAGGTCATGTTGTACCAGTGCATTGTATAGAAACACTTTAATATATAGAAACAACCCCTATAAGGCCTCTCTTTACCTCCGCATAAAGTGACGGCCGGAATAAGTAATGCAATGCATGGATAATGCTTGACCCTTTTTATTTACGATAGGTTAAATATAATTAAGTTAAATTATGAGGCAATCAATTAATATCAGGAAACCATCCAAATCATGTAACAATCAATCATACAATTAAATCATCAATTATCATATTTATTAAGCACATGCATATCTCAAAACCCTATGCATCAAGTTATTAATATTCAATTTAAGTGCACTAACTATAAGCACAAACAAGTATAGAATCATCAAGAATACTCACTTGGCTATGATGTCTCGCACTAATTGTAGTAGTCTACTAGAAGATCCCAACCCTCATCGGGATAACCTAATCATTACGAGATAAAGACGATAATAAGTAATTGAATTAATTAATGGTTCTAAACATCTATCTACCGAATTCTACTTAGGTTACTATCAATGTTTATATTAGATTAACTTTATCACTAATTGTAAATGACTTTTTCATTTTATCTTTGATATTTACAAGTTTATAGTCATTTTTCATTGTTTTTGGACATACGTTCACACAGTGGTGTCCATTTTGGATGTTAATACCTGTGTTTTATGATATGGATTAGATTTATCGAAATTTTAACTATTAAAGCTTAAATATTCTAGTTGCTTATGTTTATATCCTATTTTAGTACTTAATGATTTAAGTGGTCATTAAATTCTTACACTTAGATGATTTTACATTGTATTTACCAATTTATTTGCTTAATTGAGTCTAATTCAATTTGAGATGTGTATTAAGGGCTTATAATAATTTCGACCCATATATGTACATGTATATATATATTATTTTATTATGTTATCTTATATTTTGTTAATTTATATGCTTATGTCATACTTATGTCAT
Organism: Lumnitzera littorea; assembly: GCA_024138015.1. Classification (NCBI taxonomy): domain Eukaryota; kingdom Viridiplantae; phylum Streptophyta; class Magnoliopsida; order Myrtales; family Combretaceae; genus Lumnitzera; species Lumnitzera littorea. Next base: position 41,516,886 of record JAMXBB010000011.1, read on the forward strand.
CACTTATGTATACTTTATACTTGTACTCTTATGCATTTTATACGTAGGTTATGTGTATACTTATACTTCTATTATACTAGTATATATAATTGTATACTCATACATATACCTATATATACATACGGTAGTATACATATTTTATAAGTATTTTCCTGTTCCTTTTATATTCTCTTATAAAATCTTCATGTAATCCATATTTTTGCATCTTATGGGCTTATTTAGTAAGTTATATGTGTATATACTTAGCATACTCCTTATTATGTACATAAAGGATATTCATGTATATGGCTTTTTATACTTATGTATAAGTAGGTTTCTTATTCTTACCTATGTATATGTATAGTTATATTATGTATTCTACTAGTGTATACCTATTTAGTCCATATAAATATATGTGTACCATATGTGTACATGTGTTTCTACACCCATATATCTACATGTATGTTTATTTCCTATATGTATTTGTACATGTACATAACATAGAAATTTTGGAAGAACTAAATAACATACATAACTATTAACTATCTCACTTCACAATTAGATGTAGAGAGAGATCATAAACATACTTTATATAAAATACAAAGATAAGTGTGCTACATGTACCTCTTTTGCTTTCCAAAATGGATGAGATTTATGATTTCTAAAGTGAGGATTTTAAGTTGGTTATGAAAGGGAAATAAAAGGTGAAAATGAAAGTTAGAAAAGAAGGATGAAGAGAGGGTTACGGTTTTGAAGTGGGGAAGAAAAAGGGGATTTTGTGATATCCAAATGGAAATTTAAAAGACAAGAAAAGGAGTTCTAGAGCACTCCGTGTGTGGTAGCAAAAGGGAAGGGTGGAAGGGGAAAAAATGAAAATATCATGTGCAAAGAGAAGAAGAATCCATTAGTATTTGATAGAATTTTCTAGGTGAAAAGGACATTTGTTGACTTAGTCAACCTTTTGATTTTGGTCAAATGTTGACTTAGTTAACCCTTTAAAATTACATGTAATTTGTGTATACATAATAGATTAATTAAGGATAATTAGGAGAAAAATTAAGGAAATGTGATGTTTATTGAAATGATTAGTAAAAATAGTTAATGAGATTTCCCTTTAAGTATTTATATCCTATATACGTTATTTAGTATGATACTTAGTATAACTATCATGAAATATGCCATTTAGTATGTTAATATTAACTACATATAGTATAAATATTAACAACACACTTAACTCTATAAAATACTAACCTAGTTATATGATTAGAAGATGGATGTGATTTATAATGCAATATCTTAGTTTTCTAGTAAATTAAATTAGTATTATAAGCATTTATGAATAATTGAAAGTTATCTTGATTATTTGATAATGATTTAGTATAATACTAAAGACATATTGGCAATTAAGGTTTTAGAATAGATTATAGTAACTTAGTACTTTTATATTCTTAAATTATAATTTTAGGGTTTTATCACTTTTGGGTACAATCTTTAGTGTTTATATGAATTTAAGGTCTAAAAATTCTATATGCGATTGAATCTTTGGTTGTTATCTTAAGGTTTTTATCTTAACTAGCCTTATCAACTCTTAAAGTCTTTAAGCACACTAAGGTTTACTTTGGGTATTAAGTTGAAAATTGTAAGGGTTTACAATTACTTCATTTCTAATTTGAGGAAATCAAATATTCTAATCTAACGATATTAAAGTCTCCTAAGTAGCCAAAGCGTCAAACAAGAATGAGATATGGTTCATGTGGAATTACTAAAGTTCTAGAGTAGCTGGATCACTTAGTTTCATGATTCAAGATGTCTAATGATCCAAATCTTAGGAATGTTAGAAAATTATCGAAATACATTAGTTCCTAACAAGATAGATTACTTAATTATACAAATGAGGAAACGAAAATTACGATTTTGAGGATAATTGAAACTCCTAAATTGTCAAGGTAACCATAAAGATTAGCTAAGCTTCATGTAGAGTGATTTAAGTTTCAAAATGGAACGATTATAAGGTTTCGTATTTGAGAATTGCCAATGTCCCCTAACAAATGGAATCTTCGAAACTTGTAGAACAACTATAGCCCTTAAGAGGATAGATTACTTCAATTAAGTATGGAGGACAACCGCTGATCCTAAACTATGGATAGTTAATACTCCTGAAAAGCTAGTGCTTCTTTCAAGAATAGCTAAAATTCATGTCGAATAAGTTAAGTTCCTAAATAGAATGATTACGTGGTTCTACGATTGAAAATAGAAAAGGTCCCAAAAATAAGGATTCTCAAGAACATTCGAAACAATCTTAGTTCCCAAAATGGAGTATGACTCTATTCCACAAACGATGATCGCCAAAAGTCCTTCTTTTAGCATCACTAAGACTCCTAAATAACTAAAGCTTCTACCAAGACCACTTAGGGATCTTATAGAATAACTTACGCTCACAAATAGGAGGATCACTTAGATTCCCAATTGAGGAAAGCCAAAGTTCTTACCCCAACAATAACTAAGACTTTGAATTAGAAAATGCTTTCATCAAGAATAGCCATGGTTCATTTGGAATAACTCAAGTTCTTAAATAGTATGATTATTTAGTTGTAGGATTACGAATAGCTAGGTTTCCTAATCAAAGGATTATTAGGAACTAGTGAAACAACAATATTTCCTAACAAGATGGATCTCCAGATTTCACGATTAAAGAGAACCAAAGTTCTTGGTCTAAGGATAACTGAGAATCCTAAACAGTGACAACTTCTTTTAGGGATAACTAAAGTTCTCGTGTAATTGCCTTAGTTTCTAAATAAAAAGATTACTTGGTTTCACGATTAAGAATAACCATAGTTCTAAATCAAAGTATCGTTAGGCACTTACTGTGGCGACCCTAATAGGGGCCTAGTAATATTGCCTAAAATTTCCATATCACGTGTGCACCCATGATAAGAAAATCGCCTTGCAAGTCAGAGATTACAAGACTCTAAATAGTTGTTTGCTAGAGTCTTCAATTTTAGTTCATTGACTCATTATATAATATATATAATTATGGATATCCAATTTTTCCACAATTCCTCAGAACCACAGAGAATCGGTATCCCCTACCAAAATAATGAAATAGGATATACAATTTTCGAAAATTCTAAACTTACTAAAGATAGTAAACTTAAATGAGACATTAGTCATTTTTCGGAGCATTCCGAATTAACTACACAAGCTTTTCATCATACTGAATCAATGGTAGCACTCTGCACTCGATTCCTATCCCCTTTCCCAACTATCGATTAACCTGCAAGGAAAAGAACTGTTGGGGTGTAAGCTTACGCTTAGTGAGATAATTACCCTCGTCAATACCACATAGCAGAAATTTATTATATGCATAATCATATGAATGCATGAACAATCAGTATGCCAAAAACGCATGCAGTGACCTAGGAACTGCATACGACTCAGAATTACACCCCCTGAAGTCGGGGTTTGGAGATAATTAACCGACCCAAACCAAAATCCGGGTTCTAGACCTTGGGTTTTATTTCCTTTGCACTATCGTGCTCATACCAAAACAAAACTCTACATATATATATATACTTCCTTTACCAAAAACAAATCATATCTTTTAAAATCCCAAGTCTAGCAGTGTGGTGGCCCCCGCAGTCCACAAACACACGCCCTAAGCAGAAGCCACAAGACTCGGCCCCTCGCCGACGGTTGGCGTCTCTCGGCGCCTAGTAAGCCCATCAGCTTAGGTCAGAGACTCAATATATATATGATGGCATAGCTAGTGCCCAATCCTGCAGGAAACTCGTATTCCTGTGAGTCCCCTCCCATCTTCTGCGTGAAGCGGCAGTCGGTGTTATCCGTATGCAATATGGGGAATGCATGATTCATTTTGAGTTCTTAATCGTACAAGTGATTAACTTGATTTTTAGAGTGACCAAACAATTTCATTCCATACAATTCACATATATATATGCATTACAAACAATTCCCATTATTATATATAATAAAAAAAAAAATCATCGCATTCATTCATAAATTCAAACACATGCATCTCCCATATCCCACAAGCATCCAAATTTATATATATAGTTTAGGTGCATCTATTCTACGAGCACAATCAAGTAAAGAGTCATTGGGAATTTACTCACTCTGCCATATGGGTCAGTCAAAGTAATCCGGAGGTAAGTCGTCTCCATAAACAGTGTCCCCTGGTCATTGCAAATATGATACTATAAGGATTTGAATTAAAACCTAGAAAGCTAAGCTAAAACCCTTTAAGTTATACTTTGGACTTGGTTTCATAATTTTTCCCGATTTTACTTAAAAGTTCAATCGCGTATAACTTTCTCGTTTTAAATCCGATTTTTACGATCTTATAGTCAATCTTCATCGTTTTCGAGTGTACTTTAACGTGGTAAGGTTAGATTTTCGAAATGAGGTATACAATTCTGTCCATGGGTCAGAACAGTAGCATTCCTCATGTGTTGAAATGTTTTTGGGCCTTGTTTGGTAATTGGGCTTTTTAATAACTTAAGAAATTCTTTGGGCTTGGTCTTTAGATTTTATCCTAAGCTTAAAATACTCCTTGAGATCAGATTTACAACTTTGATTTATATTCTTGAGGCTAACAACCACTTCTTGGGCCTTTTAGTGGGCTTAAGTTATCAAATGGGCTTGTTTTTGGTTCAAACTAAAGTTAATGACTTTGGTAGGCTTATGGGGCCTTAGGTGGATTTCTTATGGGCTTCAAAACAACTTCTCTTGGTACTTTAAGTTGCTGGTCAGATTTTTGTTGAAGGCCCATCTTAGAGTTCTAAGCTTGTTTTGAGAGTTTTAGGCCCAGTTTTGAGTTTTAGGCTTTGTATGCTAATCATACTTGCTTTGGTTAATCTTTTCACTTTGTTCTTTCACTTTTATCATATTTTTAGGCCTCATTTACCCACGTTCCAGATCTGTTCATGTTGGTCCTAAGGGGTCCTTACTTGGTTTTTCAACTTGTTCCATCATTTCCTTAAGTGTAGGTGGTAGATTATGCACTTAACTACTTGTGTATAAATCTTAACTTAAGTTTCCTTCCATCAAATGATCCTTTAACTCATGCTCCACATAAAGAAATAAAAGATCTAATACTTCATAAAACCTCCATATCATAGCTCATGTCATACAAAGTTGATTTCTTCATAAAATTTCATGTGATGGATTTTTACTTAAGTCTAGATTTGAGCATGTTTAACTTAATGGAAACAAAATCAACATTCAAATGATCACGGAACCTTCACGTCCAGCATGCTTACCCTTCATTAAAGTTCTCATTTCAAGATTTCCTTAGCTTAAAATCTTCCATTCAAAGCATTAAACAAAGGTCCATATAAAACACCAACTTTACATGCTCATATTTCAACTTCATGTAATGGTTTTAGGGTTTGTTTCTTAAAACGAATTTTTTTGTGCTATAACAACTCAAACCTTACTCATATCTTCAAGAAATCCAAGTCTTCTAACATAGATATTAATCCACACATCACAAGAATCACTTACTCGTCCTTAACGCAAAGTTTGGTGGTTGTGCACTAAGGTTCCTCTTAAGCCTTTAACTTTGCTTCCTCCCTTTTTGCTTACCTTTTGAAACCCGAATCCTTTGGTCTTTTGGAAAGGGGTTTATGGAAGATTCTAATGGTCTTAGATGATCTTAAATGATGAAAGAAAATGGCACATGAGCAAAGGGAAAAATGCCGTGAGTTGAAGCTTCAAAATGGAAGAAAAATGGATTTTGTGGGGTAAGGTTGTTTCCCCTTTTTATGTTTGTTTCAAAAGAGAGAAAGATGAAGTGAAAGTGAAATTGAAAGTGAGAGAAATGGGGAAGAGTGTGGCCGGTTGGAAATGGAGAGAGGAGGAGTGCTTAAATGTCTTGGAAGTGTTGTCTTAAAGCGTTGTCTTAAAGCTTACAAAAAGTCAACAATTGCAACTCTTGATGATGTAAGCATTAAGGGGTGAATAGTGATGTGTAAGGAGAAGTGATTGATGGGTGAATGACAAATGCATGGCCCCCCTTTCTCCCCTTTTTAAATCTGCCATGAGAAGTCTTTTTATGTCATGGAGTGATCTTGCCACCTTTATTAAAGTTAAGCTCATGATTTCTTGTGAAAATTTATCCATATGTAGTATAAGTGAAGAGGTGATAAGGAAATTGTCTTATCACTAGATTTTGATAAGTTATCAATTGATAAATAATTCCAACTCTCAATTGATAAGTTATCTAAAGTGATTGGTTGGTCTATTTATTTATGTGTAAGGCTTATGCATGAAGATAAGGGCATAGCCTTATAGAAAATTGTTTTAGGATTTTTATCTTACATTGTTTTGTGATTTATGATTTGATTTTTGTAGAATTGTGAAATTTTCTAAAGTTGAATGAAATTATTCAAATTAAATTATCGATTAATTATTTAGGGTTAAAATTCCTTAATGGTTTTAAGGTTTATGGTTTTAAGTAGCTTTAGAGCTCGCAGTTCTTCAAGTTCGGGTTTTATTGACAATTGGCTTTTGAATTGTAAAAATTTAATTTGTTTCTAAATATAAACTTAAGTTTCTAGTTTAGTTGATCCTTTGGGAATGTTCAGAATTTACTCGTACTCAAATCCTATGCCCACTAACAGTAGGGTTTACAATTAGTTTACTTATTCATGTACACAAATTTTATGCATGAAGATAAGGAGATTGTTTGATTTGAAATTCTTTTGGAGTTTGTCTCTTAAATTGATTTGTAAGTTATGATTAAATTTCTATAAAATTATGAAATTTTCTAAAATTTAATAAAATTATTCAAATTAAATTCTTAATTAGCCGCTTAGGGTTATAAGTTCTTAATTGTTTTAGGGTTTTGTGTTTAGAGTCTATGGTTCTCGTATTCGAGTTTTATTGATAATAGGGTTTTGAATTGGAAAATTAAATTCATTTTTAAATGTAAACTTGGATTCTTAGCTTAGTTTATCCTTGAGAATATTCGGGAAGTGTTTTTAGTTGAACCACAAGTTTGCGAAAAGTAGGGTTTACAATTTATCCATACGTAACATGGCTTATAAGTGAAAATAAGAGAATTGTCTTATATGAAATTCTTTTAGGGTTTGGTTCTTGAATTAATTTGTAGGTTGTGATTTGCCTCTTAAGAAATTTTCAAGTTTCCTAGAGTTAAATAAAATTTATTGAAAATATATTTTTAATTATTTATTTAAGATCGTAAGTCCTTGATCATCCTAGGTTTTAGAGTTCGAGTGAGTTTATGCATGTTTTAGAGTTCGAGTGAGATTATGTATGTTTTAAGGTTTTTCACCAACTTGGGAATAATTTACTTACACTTATGAGCTTAAGGATCAATTGGCTTAATTATTTAGGAATATCGTTTTATTATGCAACATAGATATATATATATATATATATATATATCATATGATAGTTTTATTGATTTATGGCTTTTCAAGCGTTAAGATAATTTTATAGAGTTTTTTTTTTTAAGTACACGTATGTAGGGATTGGGGTTTTCTTGCATGATAAGAGTTTCCAAATTATATAATTGGGTCTTTCAAGTTCGTTTTGACTTCCAGGTTCAAAATTTTAGTCGGTTTTCATTTTATGTAGTTTTATTGACTTAGAGAAATGTTTACGACACTCGAATCAGATACTATGTTTAGAAGGTTGAATTTACAGAGTCTACATGACCTGTAGGACCCTTTTTGTGCCATGCCATGCCATGATATGCAATAACAACTCAAGTCTATGACTCAACACAACCAGTCTTTCAGTTTTATTCAACCTAGTGATATGATTTTAGTTATCAAACTCTCATTAGCGAAATTTTAATATCTCACTTAGGGTTCACTTAAGTGAATACCTAGAAGATTGAGTTAGTAATCACTCAGCTTCTCTACTTAGCACAATCATTCATAAGCACAAATTATCGCCAACATGGCAACATAACAATTTAACCAAAATACAGTTACTGTCATTCAAAATCATTACATCAGCATCTACTATAGTAGCATATCAATTCACCCAAGATATACTCATATTCAATCAACACAGCATCAAATTGCACATAGTGTTATGAGTAGCAATATATCTACTCCAACCATGAGTTAGATCCACTTACCTAGGCTTAGTAATAGTGCAAAATCCTAAACTTCATGACGTGGTCTTTCCTTACTTATCACACCTATAAAAATATAACGCAATCTTCAAATCAAGTATAGGTTGAACCTAAACTATTATAATCTTTCATTTCTACATTTTTAAACTTCATTTGATCATATTTTACTCATTTCCTATCCCATTTCAATAAACTTTATATCGTTGCGATTATTATTTTTAGTACTATTAATATATATTAAGAAACAAGATTGATCAATATTTTCAAAAACCCAAAAATAACCTTTTGTATTATTACTCGACCATACGCTACCCTAACTTTGTAAATGACTTGAGTAAGCTTTAGTATTAAACTAAAAACCTTAAAAATTATACTTTCCAAACTTGTCTAGCAACACTTATTATACCTCAAAGTTTTCATTTGATACAAATTTAATAAACATTCTAATAGTACTAGTTACTATATTACATATTAAACTAATATATAAGCTTATAGTAAGAAAATATGTAATACATAGTATATGAGCAGATTAATTTCACAAAAAATCTCATGGACTCACAAAAATATGTAGTTTAATTATTAACCATGAATTATACTAAACTAGTTATTATATATATTTTTATGAAAATAGTGGTTTTAACTCGAAATTACAGAAAATTAAGAAAAATAAATAAATTTACAAGTGAGATAAAAATTAAATATTCCAAATATAATCATAAACATCCAGTAGTCTAAACATGTAGGGATCATTCATTAATTTCATCAAAACTAATTATTTCAATAATTCGGTAAAATTGGCAGTTTTACTCAAAATAATTACAAAAAAAAAAAGTAAACATACTTATTTTTGAAAATTATTGTTACCAAAATTATATATATATATATATATATTAGGTGTATTACATATACAAATTCAGCTTGAAATAATATCATCTAATATTTGTAAAAATTAGATTAATTTTCTCCTAAATAGGGCATTTTCTTAAGGAACCCATATTTAAACTAATTATTTAATTAAAATAAAATTACTATATTAATCGACACCTAAAATAACCTCAGAAAACTAAATTTCATAATTAATGGATAATATTTGATATTTTTAGCAAATTAAACAAATTACGGGCAGAATTTTAATTCACCTAAACCAATCACCTCCAACCACCTCCTAGGCACCATACCTTATCAGAAAGTCTTCTCTAGCCACTCTATGTTGGTCCTCTAAGTCACTCCAACTCAGGTGGTGGTTTGGTACACGAACCACCTTAGACGCATTCCGACCCTATATTTTATTTTATTTTTTTTCGATTTTCTAAAATTATGTTCTTGTGTTTTTAGGTTTGTAAAATATTTTAAATGAGGTTTGAGGTCTTATTTATAGGCTTTTGGATTTTTTTGCATGAAAAAGTAAAATTACACATGTCATTTTTTCACTTTTCCCTAGGTTTTATGTGTCATTTCCTCATTAACCAAGTGTTGACTCATCGTTTGCAATTAATCCTAGCTTGACACGTCATTTGGTGACTCATCCATGCAATTTTTTTATTAATTTTCCATTATTTTACTTGATTTTGATAATTTATTATTGTTATTATATGTATATATTTAAGACATATAATGTATATCACATGTAATACATGTATATTATGTATAATTCAACTTCATTTATTATTTTTAAAAGTTAATTAACTTATCTGTAATATTTCGCTATATCTAAAAGCTCGAATTTTACGATTATTGACTTTATCAATAAATTAATGTTTTTCTTAAATTAATATTTTTATATAGCTTATTTTAAGAAATCGACTTTACTTAAATTACTTCGTTTAAATTTTCTAATTCTATGAAGTTTGAAATAAAACAGATAACATAGCCCAACACACTAAATGTAAGGGCTTTGATCCTAGAGTTATTGAATTAGTTAGAAAAATTTGGGGTATTACAGCAAGATCCCTAGTTAGTCTTGATAGAAGCTTTAGCTATTTAGGGGTCTTAGTGATACTAATAGAAGGATCCTTGGCGATCCTCATTCATGGAATCAAGTAATACATCATTTTTTAAATTAAAGTTGTTTCGCAAGTTCTTGAGAATACTAAGTTTATGGACCTTGGCTATACTCAATTGTGGCACCATGTAATCTTTTTGTTTCGGAACATAAGTTATTTGATATGAATCCTAACTATTCTTGATAGAAGCACTAGCTTTTCAAGAATATTAGCAATCCATCAGTTAGGAATGTCAACTATCTTTAATGGTTGAATCTTGTAATCCATCATATTGGGAATAGCGGTTATTCCACAAGTTTCAAAGATTCTATGGGTTAGGGACATTAGCAATGTACAATCACGAAACCTAGTAATTCTTCTAATTTTAAACTTAAATCATTCTACATGAACCTTAGCTAATCTTAATGGAAGCATTAGCAATTGAAGAGATTCAATTATCCTTAAACTCGCAACTTTCATTTCCTCAATCATGAAATCAAGTAATCTAGCCACTAATATTATTCAACAAGTTCCTAAGACTCGTATAATTCGGAACGTTAGCTATCTTGAATCGTAAAACCAAGTAATCCTGCTATTCAGGATCTTTAGTCATTCCACACGAACCATATCTCATTCTTATTGGATGCTTTGGCTATTTAGGAGTCCTTAATATCGTTGGATTAGAATCTTTAGCTTCTTAAGCTCAAAAATCAAGTAATCCATCTTAGTGGTAACCAACTAATCATTCTGTTTAAAAATGTAAGTAACTCCATGAGAACCTTAGTTATCTTTGATAAAAGCTTTGGTGGTTTAGGAGTCTTAATTATCCTAAGACTAAGAACTTTAGTTATCCTTAATTATGAAATCTAGTAATCCATCTTATTGGGAACCAAGGTCGTTCCAATAGTTCCTAACAATCATTTTATTAACCACTATGGCTATTCAAAAATGTACAACTAAATAATCCTTCTATTTAAGAACTTAAGTTTTTCCAAATAAACCATAGCTATTCTTGATGGAAGCTTTAGCTAATTTGGTGTCTTATTCATCCTTAAGGCAGGAACTTTAGCTTTCCTTAATTGTGAATCCAAGGGGTGCTTAAGTTTGGGAATATAAGATATTTCGTAAAATCCTTAGTTTGTCTTGATAGAAGCTTTAGCTGTTTAGGGGTCTTAACTATGCTAATAGAAGGAGCTTTAGTGATCTTCATTCGGGGAATCAAGTAATACATCATTTTTGAAACTAAAGTTTTTCCACATGTTCTTGATGATACTAAGTTTAAGGACCTTAGTTACTCTCCATTATAGCACCACATAATCCTTTTGTTTCGGACCTTAAGATATTCAACATGAATCCGGCCTATTCTTGATAGAAGCATTAGCTTTTTAGGAGTATTAGCTATCTGTCGATCAGGAACATCAATTGTCCTTAATGGTTGAATCTTGTAATTCATCTTATTTAGAACAACAATTATTCCATAAGTTTTGAAGATTCCATAGGTTAAGGACATTAGTAATTCTCAATCGTAAAACTTAGTAATTCTCTTACTTTAAAACTTAAACCATTCTATATGAACCTTTGCCAATCTTAATGGAAGCTTTGGCAATTGGGGAGATTCAATTATCCTCAAAATTGTAACTTTCATTTTCGTAATCATGAAATCAAGTAATCTACCTTCTTAGCCACTAATGTTATTCAATACGTTCCTAAGACTCTTGTGATTTGGAACCTTGGTTATCTTGAATTGTGAAATGAAGTAACCCCGTTATTTAGGAACTTCAGTCATTGCACATTAACCATATCTATTTCTTGTTAGACACATTGGCTATTTAGGAGACCTTAATATCGTTAGATTAGAATCTTTGGCTTCCTCATATTAGAAGTCAAGTAATTCGTCTTAATGGTAACCAAGGTTATTCTGTAAGTTCCAAAGAATCCTTAGATTTGGAACTGTAGCTATACTTAATCGAGAAGCCAAGTAATCCTTCTGTTTAGAAACATAGGTAAATCCATGAGAACCTTAGCTATCCATGACAGAAGCTTTCGCGGTTTAGGAGTCTCAATTGTCCTCAAATTAGGAACTTTAGTTATCCTGTCATGACCCTAAAAGGGGCCAAGTAGGATAACCTAAAATTTCCATAACATATGTGCACCCCATGATATGAAAACTGCCTTGCAAATCAAAGATTGCAAGACTCTGAATGATTAATTATTAAGGTTACTGATTTTTAAGTAATTAATTTACTGTAAAATTCAAATATAAATAACTATGGGTGTCCAATATCTCATAGTTCCTCAAAACTGCAGAGAATCGGTATCCCCTACCAAATAATAAGATAGGATATACCAATATTACAAAAGAAATACAAGAAAAATTAAATTATCAACAAAGGTTGCTTATGTATCATCTAAAGAGTACTTAGCTATTCCTAATACTAAGATATATATCTTCATCTCACACTCGGCACTCGAGACTTATCCCAATCCTAATGTAAGTAAACCTGCAAAAGAAATTATGAGGGAGTGAGCATATAACAGCTCAGTGAGTTCATTCCTCACTACTACCGTTCAAGCAAGTTATCACACATCATTATCACACATGCAAGCAAGCTATCTACATACAAAATGAATGCAGGCGCGATGAATGCAAGCAACACATCCATAGGAGTCCAGAACTATGGAAGGTGTAGAATTATGTCATCTACACTTCGATTTTCCCCTATACTTACCTGCACAGAGCATCTCAGCTTACCCGCATGAGGTTACTTAGGGGCCTCACCCCCTAGGCTGCACTCGACTATTACCCTAGTCGAGAAAGAAAATTTCAATTCAAATAGGGGGATTCCATTCTAGGACTATCTACCCTCCAAGGCCCCTCGAGCACAACTTGTGAGTCCATCTCGCAAGCTAAAATTAACCAAGGCCTTACAGGCACAATAAAGTGAGTCCTCTCGCTATCAAGTGGAGAACCCATGCTAGCATTACTTTAACGATAAAATATCACTTCTGGCACTATGGCCCTTATTAAATTCATACAAAATACATTTAAGATTAAGAAAACCTTTTTCCAAAAATACCCTTTTCAACATTTTGCAAGGCTAGCACTCTTCATTCATACATTTACTAGGTCATAGACATGCGACAAATAGAACCATTTATTTGGGTTAGATATTTATATTTATCAATTTAAAAAAAAGTGATCACACAGATGATGGCATACAAGTAGAACAGTCATTCAAACATACAAGTAACAGCAAGCAACAAAACATCATACAAATAACACGCACAAATAAGTAGCAGGTCATTAGAACTTCCTCACCTGGATTATTACTTATTCTCCAAGCTTTGGGGTTTCCAGAACTCAATATTGAACACCTAAAATATAATAACACTTATAAGTATTCTGTAAAGTTAAACTCCTTAGTTAATTAAAAGTCTATTGTAGTTTATCTAGTTTCCTCCAATATAACCCAAGTATAATGTGTATAGAGTTTATCATACTCAATAAGGTTAATAGTAACTATTTTTTCATATTTATAAGTTACGAGACTTTCTTTATGTATTTTGAAACTTTTTGGTTTTAGCTCGGATTGTTATGAATTTATAGTCCATTTTGACCGTTTTCGAGCATATTTTCTCGTAACGAGGTCCATTTTGGATGTTGTGATTCGTAATTTGGGTTGTGATATAAAATATCACAAAATTTATTATTTTAGTTTAAAAATTACAAAATACTAATTTTAGCTTTTTCTAAATATATTTTGATTTAATAATTACTTAAACCATATAATCGATATTTTTATTATTTTAAGCATATTTTTCCTATTTTTGGAATTTTCTCATTTTCTTATTATTTATGTACTT